>CM061045.1:30161836-30814336 GCA_030762985.1 Adelphocoris suturalis | reverse complement strand
TTGGAGGATCTCAGTACTTTGTCACGTTCATTGACGATGCGACAAGGTGGTGTGAAGTGAAGTTCTTAAAACACAAATCAGAAGCACTGGAAGCGTTCAAAAACTACAAAAACAAAGTGGAAAAACAAACAGGGAAAAATATAAAATGTTTGCAATTAGATAAGGGGCTCGAATACCTTAACAATGGATTCAACCAATTTTTGGAAGAACGCGGGATAACAAGAAGGCTGACAGTTCCAAATACACCGCAACAAAACGGGGTATGCGAGAGGAAAAACACACTTGTAGAAATGGCACGGTGTATGATGTTAGAGGCGAACCTGGCACCAGCATTTTGGGCTGAAGCAGTTAACACCGCCAACTATATCCGGAATCGGTGTAAGTCAAGTAGTATCGGAGGAAGAATACCCTACCAAACGTGGACTGGAAAGAAGCCGCTTGTCGCTCATTTCAAGACTTTTGGATGTGTTGGATATGCATTCGATAAGAAAATTGGAAAAGGAAAATTTGACCCGAGATCAAACGAATGTATATTTGTTGGATATTCAGACGAAACCAAGGGATTCAAAGTTTGGTTCCCAAAACAACATAAATTTGGAGTAACAAGAGACGTGAAATTCCTGGATGAATTCGCAGTGGAAATTGGAAATTTTGAAGAGTTTTACACAAACGAGAAAGGAAATTGAGATTGATCTAACTCCAATGGAGAATATTGTCTATGGAAATAAACAATCGAAATCCTTGGAGCCTGTAAGATCCCAAGAAAATCAACAAATCATGGAAACAACAAATTTCGAATGGGAAAATGAATCAGGAATAGAAAATGTGATTCCGGAAAAAAGGAGGGGCTCTGACATGCAGGAAACCTCGGAAATACCGTAGACAACGCAAACATTGAGACGGTCGGAAAGAATCGCAAAACGTAAAACCAAAACCAATACCTGTTGTGAAACAGAAATAAATTTGTAAAAACCCAGTCGAAAAACAGCGGCAACTTGGAGAAATCAAAGTGAGCGAACCACTTTTTGGACCGAACTCGGAAAAGTGGTATGAAGCCATTGAAAATGAATATCGTGCTCTCTTAAAAAATGGAGTTTGGGATATGATTGATAAACCAAACAATAAAGAGATAGTTGGAAATCGGCTCATACTTACAAACAAGTACGAGAAGGATGGGACACTAGAACGGAGGAAAGCACGTCTAGTAGCAAAAGGTTACACGCAAAGACCTGGAATCGACTTCCAAGAAACCTTCAATCCAGTTATACGCATGAGCTCAATCAGAACAATTATGGCGATAGCTGCGATAAAAGGGTTAAAATTACATCAAATGGACGTCACAACTGCTTATCTGAATGGAGAAATGAAAGATAACATCGTGATGGAAATTCCTATTATATACGAAGAAGTTCTGAAAAGAATAAGCAAGAAAACTGAAAGGGGAAGTGAAATCCAGAAGAAAATCAATGAACACCTGAAACTATTGTCGACGAAAAAAAAAAAAAAAAAGTATGCTATATACGCAAAGCGCTTTATGGTCTGAAACAATCAGGGCGCTTGTGGTATTTCAAATTCGATGAAACCCTGAAGACAATTGGGTTACAGCCATCCATAGCTGATCGATGCGTTTACACTGGAGAGATGGAAAATCAGTCAGTGATAATAGGCGTCTATGTTGATGATTTAATTCTGGCTACGAAATCTATTGAAGTGATGAACGCATTGAAGAATAAATTAAAGGAAATTTTTGAAATGAAGGATTTAGGCGCAATCCATTATTGTCTTGGAATAGAGATATCACATTCCCAGAAGGAGGGGGAGATACGAATGTCACAGAAAAAATATATTAATGAAGTTCTGAGAAGGTTCAACATGGAGGATTCTAAGCCAATAACAACTCCGGCAGAAGTAAATCTAAAATTGAAGAAACCTGGAACACAGAACATTGAAGACATGAAAAAGTACCCATACCAAAATTTAATCGGGAGCCTGAACTATATCGCTACAAGCACAAGACCTGATATCTCACATACAATTAGCATGCTAAGTCAGTTCAATTCCAACTATGCCAAGGAACACTGGGAAGCTGCAAAGCGGGTTCTTCGATACTTGAAGGGAACCGACAATTTCGCATTGACATTCAAGAAGACCGGAGAGTCATGTGTTCAAGGGTACGTTGATGCGGACTGGGGCTCATGTGTTGAAGATCGGCGGTCGTACACTGGATACATGTTCACACTCGCGGGAGCAGCTATTTGCTGGGAATCCCGAAAACAGAGAACGGTGGTACTATCCAGCATGGAAGCTGAATACATGGCGATGACAGAGGCAGCTAAGGAAGACATATGCATCGGACGTTTACATGGTGAACTGAAACACGGACAGGAAGGACCGATTAGGCTTCACAGTGACAACAACGGAGTAAAGGAAATAGCCAAAAACCCGTTACACAATGCTAGGACGAAGCATATTGACATCCTTCATCATTTCGTCAGAGAAGCAATAGCGAATGACAGGATCAAGCTCAAATACCTACGGACTGAGGAGATGGTTGCTGATGTCTTAACAAAGCCGCTGCCAGGTCACAGGCACCAGATGATGAGGACAAGCTTAGGATTGCAACCCCAAGCTTGAGGGGGAGTATTAGAGAACGAGCTACTCCACGAGATAAGAAGTTAACAGGTGTGAACCTGTCAACAGGTGATCTCGTGGACGCCAGAGATTTTAGTTGAGGTTGAAATTCAGTTCAAATATTATTCGGGAAAATATATTTTATTATTATCAGTTATCTAAGGACTTGTCTATTCCGCTAAATTATAATACTGTCCTCTCCCAATGTACTTCTGAACCAGGTCTATATCCTTTGAACGGTACTGATGGACAGTTGCTTTGGTAGACGGGAAAGCATTCAAAATCAGGAGTGGGTGTCTTGTTGCTGGGAAAAATATATCTGCCACCTTCAGAAGTTCAGTCACTTCAATGTCATTTAATTTGCCTGTCTCTTCTTTTTCCACAGATTATACTACAAACTTAATTATACAGAGATATTCCCCAATTGATAAAACTCCTTGAAAGACATGGCACTTTTTCCCTCCTAACTCTGTGAAAGCCATTTTTGCATGCATGAAGGATGAAGATGAGAAAAGGCGAAATCAGATGTATTTTCCAGTGAGAATATAACATTCAAAGATGAAGTTAAGGAGTCAAGATAAGGTATGATCAACGACTGTATCCTGTAACTATGAGATATTGAAGTGCATTGACGTTTTCCTGGAAGATTTGTGAAAATCTTCTAAAGGTGCCCACACACCTAAGGGCCCGGCTTCAAGGTTTGGACTGCACAGTCCAGGCCTTGAGGATTTCCTTCACGTGTGTGGGGCGGCCTTGAAGTCATAGAACAGCCTCCACAGTCCATAGAGCGGAAAACAATTCCGAACTTCTCTGAGGACCTCTGTACGGGCCGGTCCCCTATGTGTGTCATTTCCTCCTGTCGAACCAAAAGAAAAGGTGCTTATGCTCCACTTTTTTAAAAATTAATATCAATGAAGCCAAATGCCACAAAGGACAGTGTAATATAAAAGATCAATAATCAATGGAGTGCATATAGAGAAGAAAAAAAATGAAATTGAAAATCCAATCAAATCTGGAGCATTAGGAGATGACATCTACTCTACCATCTCCGTATATTGTCATGAACTGAAAGAAAAATCCTCAGTATCTATGAGCGCCCCCGTTCAAGCCAAAACTTGAGGCCTGTCGCCCTAAGTCCAGTCATCAAGGATCAGCCTGTACATGTGTGGGTTCCTTTACGCTCTTTACGTACCCATGTGCATGCTTTCTGCTAGTGAAGCTCTTCGCCTGAGGCACCAAATACCAATAAGCCTTTAGGCCTCCTGCATCTCCTACAGGAGTGGTACAGCACCCAGCCATTCAGCAATCCTCCCTGGAGCCCCGGGTCTTCTTGAGGATTTGAAGAATGAAGTGTTGACGCTCAGGGAGCAAGGTAGGCAGTATTGAAGGTCATTAAAATGCCTACCAGCAGGAATAGGCGTGATGGCCTGTTGAGGGGCCGGATGGCTTAGAAGATGGATTCATGGCCTAGGTACAGAGGATCTTGCCACGGGTTGAGGAAGTGATCGTGGCTAGGCATCAGGAAGGATACCCTCTTGTTTTGGTGCCCCATGGAGGTCGCAGAGCGGCTAACCAAGCAAGGAGGCGGAAATACCATTGAGTCCAGAAGCTTTGGACGAAGCATCTGGCTCATGTAGCTATGGAGGTACTGGTGGATGCTAGTGATGGGTAAGTTTTGCCTCGTCTCCAAGGGTTTGTGGAATTTCGGAAGCCTCTCTTGAGTGCTTCTAGCCACAGCCCTGGTGAGCCAGAGGTACTCCACTAGGGCTCCCACTAGGGATTCCGTACACAGCATTATGTGCATGTCAGTGCTTCAAGATGAGGCAAATAAGTGCCATGTCAAAAACTCCACGTCTGCTTGACTTGATGGTAGTTCTGCAACAACAATGTCCAGACAATGTCAAGCTGCTCATCTTCAACCTATTACTTCAGTGGGAAAGAACACCAAAAGCGTTGACTCATGCCCAGTTCATCTTCATCCCAAAGAAATGAAGAATTAGGCCTGGAAGCTACCGTGAGATTTCTATATAGTCAGTAGTTTTTCACCACTTCCAAAAGATTCTGGCGTTTCACTACCAAGTAGCTGGTGTCATTGGTGATAACTAGAGAGCATTCCAGCCATTGGATGGAATTCTCCAAACTGTCATTTTGCTGGCAGTTGAAGTGTGAACATCTTTGTTGTACAGCTATGTGTTTGTGTAAATTTTTGAGTGGTTTGTTGGAGGAGTTGTGTGCTGAAAATTGGCAGAGGACTTCATTTTGGTGAGTCCAGAGTAGGCCATTTTGGTGAGTCCATAGTAGGTATACTTCAATAGGGGACTTTTGGAACTTTTGTCCATTGGGTCTCTGAAGACCTGTGGGCAAAGTTATTAGTTGGCGTGTACCCCTCTCCTATGGATTTCGAGATACGTCATAATGACAGAACTGGTGGACCGTTTTTGATGTGGCAAATTGCGTTGGGCATGGGGAGTCAATTCCCTTCTTTTTTAAGATTCTTTTATTAAGGTGGTTTCACCACTACTCACTTAAATTGATTGATACGACCACTGCAACTATAAGGTAAGACGGTGATGCAATTATAAGTGGCAGTGTGCAATCGGAGTTGGAGGGGGGGGGGGGGAGTATCTGGTCGAAAGGGCTATTGGGACTTGTATCCCACGAGATTTGGCCCACTGGCTACTGGAGGCCAGAATAAGGAGAATGGTAAACTTATTGTGGACTTGGATCGTCCGATCCATAACAATGAGTATTATAAGGGGAAAACGTCTAGGGTGAGTGCCAGAAGGAACCTGTTAGCTTCTAGCACGGATGTGGTTGATGATGCAAAGAGGGATATTGCGCTCTCTAAGCCATCGTTTGCGAGTGTGCTTGCCTCAGGAATGAGAGGGCAAGAGAGAGAAAGAGACATCATACAGGTCGTACAATGCGCCTGTTGGATTCAAAGAGAAGGGTGCACTGGGGGACATTCCTACAATTGTGCAATCGTGGTTTGATAGTGTGAAGGAAAGCAGGGGTGTTGAGGCGTCAAGGCGTGGTGATGGGGACTCTTGCTCTTGTCGTTGTGAGTGTGAAGGAAAGCAGGGGTGTTGAGGCGTCAAGGCGTGGTGATGGGGACTCTTGCTCTTGTCGTTGTGTCTTGCGTGGCATGTCTGGACAGAGAGGGGATGACAGTGGCAGTCATAAACAGCAAAAGTGTGACGCTGAGGCTGCAGTGCGTCCCTGGTGCACTGGACTGGAGGTACAAGAGAAGTACTTGATTGGAGAGAAGGTTGAAAATACTGGCAATCGCATGCCATCTGCTCCTCCTTCAGAGGAGGTGGTGTTTGAGATATGAAATATTATTGTATTGGAGAATAATATTCTTGGTAATTACGGCAAAAACAGGTAGGTAAAATGAAGGTAGGAAATGGACGGCTTACCGTGCTTTATCTGCGTATTTTGAAGAAGCTTACCCACTACGGCTTCTCTGAATCTGCGGTGGCTTTTTTCAAGTGTTTTGTGTTGGGTTGGCGCCAGACTGTCGTATTTGGTGGGTCGTTATCTACGGCAACAACTATTACGCATGGTGTAAAGCAGGGCTCGGTTTCGGGTCCAACTTTGTTTTTGCTATTTGCAAACGATCTGCTTTTCCAATTCAATAATGTTGAGGGAAAAGATATTTTCTTGTTCGCTGATGATATGACGGTATTGGCGACAGGTGATGACTCTGTTTCTTTGAATTATAGTCTGGATGAAAATAATTGGAAACGGCAGATCACTAAGTGTGATTTGAAATATGTAGGGGATGTTGCTCGCTTCGCTCGCTCATTATGGCTGTATAGATGCCATGATCTTTACTGTTGAGTGGGACATGTGTGTAATAATTTGCTACGTTTTCAATGTGGGACCATGAAAAGTTTATTAGGTTTTATGAAGACTGGCCATTTATCTGCGTAGAAAGGTAATCCAATTAAGATTATGTGGAGCCACGAAAAGAAAAAGAATAAAGAAAATCTTGAAAGAGGGGCAAAACTAAAATAATAAATCGCTGTGGAATAATTTGCTGCGTTTCGTATGTGGAACCAAGAAAAGTTTATTAGGTTTAATAAAGATATGCCATTTATCTGCGTAGAAGGGCTATCCAAAAAAGATTATGTGGAACCACGGAAAGTTTAGTTTTGAGAACATTACAGTACTCAGAACTGCCGGATATTAAATTTTTGTACGTGTGAAAGCTATACTGCCCACCCAATTTGGCAGACGATTTTTTTTGTGTGTAGGAAATGACTATCAAAGCCGATACCTTATGTGGAACCCCGAAAAGTTTAGTTTTAAGAACATTTCAGTAGGTACTAACAGACCTGTCGGATGCTAAATGTACGTATTTGCTATACCCGTCTATTATTCTGTTGGTGAGGTTCCTTCCATCAAGAGGTTTGAAAGCAAAGATCAGATAGCTACGTTGCGACGGAATAAGGAAGACCAAAAACCAACGGTAGCTCAAAAACCAACGTTTTCGTCTACATTTTCGTTCACTACAATCGGAAAAAAGAATATCATGTCTCGAAACCCCATGGGATTAAATTGAAACTTCAGCGAACATTTTAAGACCAATTTGAGCAAAACCGTCAAAATTTACTCGGTCTAAGGCGGAACTAACCATAGCAGGGAACGCATTTTTTTCTTCACTTTCCGCATTCCTTCGCTGATCTCTCCGGGAAGACACCATCTTTCAGCGATTTTGACGGCACCATCGTGTTCTGCGGGTCCTGAAACGTAACTTTGTCGCTGACATACGGAGTGTTCTCGATCAAATTTTAATGTGGTAGCGGATAGAAGATCGAGCGCTCGGGCAAAAACGCGCATTTAAAAGAGCTCCCACCCCCCTCCCGCCATCCAGCCCATGGTTCGGGTGGGATTAGAAAATTTTAAAATCGCTTATACACTATTCCGGAAAAATCCAACAAGTTACCACCACCCAGCCGTTTGGCTGTGCATAGACACGACGGACCGACCGACGGAGTTTCATTCTTATAATATAATAGAGATAGGAGATATGAGAAAGCTTCTTGTTTTCACCAATACATGGGATCGATCATATGACATGTACAATATACAAAGCAGAGGTTGCTGTTATTGATTCCACGAGTGTGAGATAACCTTTATCGTTGTGTGGGACAGTTCATCGATACGTGATTTTGTACTCCTGCTTATCAACATCAAGATCTGTCAATTGACTGTAGAAAAAATGGGATTATCACAGAAAAATAGGCACCTAAATGGGCCAATTATACATTATAAATAACTGATTACGCAATGACATTGATAAGGTAGTTCGTTTTTCCATCTCGTACAACAGTTAACATTCGAGCGCCTAAAAATAGGTTTAGATCGGTAATAATATCTCTTCCCAGTCTCACGAGCTGAATCTATGAAGCGAAAACAATAACCTATCAACTATTATTTACTTCCTTCAATTTCTTCTGATCTGTTGTTAGTATGTCAGCATCATCATTGTAATCAATTTGCCCCAGAAAGCAATTCATCCTTTATTTATTATTATTATTATTATTATTATTATTTTTTTTTTTTTTTTTTTTTTTTTTATCCTTGTGTTTATTTTCATGGCTCACAGCTGCTACGGGTCACGTATTGTGGAGTGTAGTAATAGTTTAACCAGGGTTCAAGAATGCTGGAACTATGAACTCTTTTCTCCTAATGACTCTAGGTTAATATTATAAACACATCTTTGAGATATTTTATATGAAATATTGGAAGAATAAAATACGACTAATTTTCGATAAGCTTATTACTTGAATTGAACAAAACCAATGAAGGCACGTAAACGTCATTAGTTTGGGACATTTTGAAATATTCTTTACCGAATGAAATTAAATTAGTATTAATAATTTTTCGAGTAGATATGTGTGCGGTAGGTACATAATATATTATGAAGTTAAAAGTTGCATTTCTCTTCCGTTTCATGAAATTTGAAGCAGATAGGCGTACGCAACGCATACGTACAAATGATTTACTACAGATTCGGAAAATATATAAAACGAAAGAAATCAACCTCAGGTCTCACGTAGAAAGATTTTACTGGCTTCACAGATCTTGATCATATTTCGCTTATCGCAGGGAGCTCATTTCTATAGGCCCATTACAAAATTAATTAGTAATGTTACCTCTAGTACCTATGTCACTCGTTCATCCTTGTTCAAACCATATCAGCAGTGACAAACTGAAAGTCAAGCTTTACCCTCTGGCTTTTGAGAAATGGATGCAGAATATAACTAGCGCCATTATCACCATGATAATAATTCAATATCATTTTACTTGGTAATACACTTAACAGCAAAAAAACCGGCGCACCCTATATTTTGTTATTTTTTCACCTTAGCTTCAATTGGTTAATTTTTTTTGCATGTGCCAAGTAAAGTTGGTATCTTATGAGAGAACAGCAAGAAACAGAGTGGCAAATAAAAAATACCCGTTCGAAAAAATCAGCTTTATTCACAAAACTTCGATGTTTGGACAAAAGTAACAAAACATTCTTCTGCAGTTCTCGTGTGAAAAACAATTGAAAAATGACATTTTTTTTTCAAAATAAATTTTTTTAATATCGGGTGGTACCGTCCCTTGCTTGTATCACCGCCTGCATTCTTCTCGGCATGCTGTTGATCAAATTTGAAACCGTTTCTTGTCTGATGAGGTCCCATTCTGCGACCACCGCTGTCCTGAGGTCTTGGAGGTACACAGGAGGGTTCGGTCGCCTTTGGATGCACCTCTCTAGCTCGTCCCATAGATGTTCTATGGGATTGAGGTCGGGGCTGCGAGCTGGCCATTGTAGGGTGCGCATGCCAACCTCTTCGAGGTAGTCAGTAACCACGTTTGCTACGTGTGACCGCGCGTTATCGTCCATAAAAATAAAATTATCGCCGGTGTAAGGGGCGAATGGCACTACATAATCTTCCAGGATGTCAGAAATGTACCTCAGTGTGGTTAGACTCCCTCGGGGGTACACATTGAGTTCCGTATTCGCCTCTGAAGTGATTCTACCCCAAACCATTTCAGAACCTCCCGCGTAAGGCACCCTTTCAGAAATATTGCACTGAGCAAACGCTGCCCTCGTCTCCTCCACCCTCTAACACGACGATCTGAAGCGAATAGTGAGAACCTGGACTCATCGGAAAACATTAAGAGTGCTGAAAGGGTGCCTTACGAGAGTGGGTCTGAAATGGTTTGAGGTGGAATCACTTCAGAGGCGAAAACGGAACTCCATGTGTATTCCCGAGGGAGTCTAACCACACTGAGGTACATTTCTGACATCCTGGAAGATTATGTAGTGCCATTCGCCCCTTACACCGGCGATAATTTTATTTTTATGGACGATAACGCGCGGTCACTCGTAGCAAACGTGGTTCCTGACTATCTCGAAGAGGTAGGCATGCGCACCCTACAATGGCCAGCTCGCAGCCCCGACCTCAATCCCATAGAACATCTATGGGACGAGCTAGAGAGGTGCATCCGAAAGCGACCGAACCCTCCTGTAAACCTCCAAGACCTCAGGACAGCGGTGGTCGCAGAATGGGACCTCATCAGACAAGAAACGGTTTCAAATTTGATCAACAGCATGCCGAGAAGAATGCAGGCGGTGATACAAGCAAGGGACGGTACCACCCGATATTAAAAAAATTTATTTTGAAAAAAAAAATTTCATTTTTCAATTGTTTTTCACACGAGAACTGCAGAAGAATGTTTTGTTACTTTTGTCCAAACATCGAAGTTTTGTGAATAAAGCTGATTTTTTCGAACGGGTATTTTTTATTTGCCACTCTGTTTCTTGCTGTTCTCGCATAAGATACCGACTTTACTTGGCACGTGCAAAAAAAAATTAACCAATTGAAGCTAAGGTGAAAAAATAACAAAATATAGGGTGCGCCGGTTTTTTTGCTGTTTAGTTTATGTTTAATATGTAATATGAAATATGATATTTCAATATCTCTACCTCAACCTAAAAAGCCCTATGGATACACAAGGGAAGGAAGCGGCTTAGTCAGCCAAGATTACAGTAGTTTTGTTTTTATGAATAGAGCGAACGAACTGTTCGCTTGTAAATCTTATCATCGTCCCTAGCTCTCCAGTGGCCAAACAAGTAATTTTTATACACTCGGAAGTGGCAGACATTTTGCTCTATAACGTCGTTACCTCCATATTACAGCACTTATCTCAAGTTATAGTTTATTTGTCCAATTATCAATTTTAATTTCGATGGTAATAAATTGAATACTGGAAGGTAAGGCCCCTAATACATATTATTACTTCCAATTTAACCAGCAAGGGTACTAATTCAAAATGCCGCGTTAATTTTCTGAATGGAATTCTTCGTATTACATACGAAGAATAAAACGTATAAAAAGGGCTCTTTCATTTTACATTGTAGAGCCTTCTTACCAAATCTTATTTTGAAGATGTTGCATTCTTAATTTGTTTTCGTAGTCATCTAATGAGATCCAAATATAACCATCCTTGAAGCAACGAGGTACACTATTTCTGTACAAAATGCAATCTCTCGTTGAATTAAGAGACATCAATGAACACTCGGAATAAAGAAGAGCTCTTTGGTTAGCTCCCCCGATATCGTATATGTTTTTCTGACATGATACAATACTTCAAATAGGTATACCAATGTTGAGAACAATATCTTACAATTGTTCGCTTTGTATATTAGTTGTCTACATAGCATATAAATCTAAATTACCAGAAATGTTGGCTTTTGGATACATTTCCTGTGCTGGTTTATGTTTTGTATAATCCGTTGACGTAGTTCTCCTTACCTTGTATGGATGTTCTGTTAGTCTTGAATAGGTTTGTCCACCCTTTATGCGACATCATTGATGACAGGCAACTGTTTCATGATTGTGACAGTTCCCGTCAGAATACAAGAGAATGCGCGTCCGTCGCTATCGCGTCGGGCGTCATTGCCAAGTTCTTGAAATGCTGCGTTTGGCGATAGATGGGGATCCGAGAACCGGAAAACCAATCTTCTCCGAACATAGCACATTTATAAATGCTATTAGTATGAGTCGTATCTCTCGGGGATTTGGGCCCCATTGCACCTCTGGTGGGGCGACCTAAGACCTTAATATAGTAGTGAGACCGTGGTTACCTGGATTACGCAAGGTTATACCTAGTACATCCAGGTCCACTATTATTGAGGGCTATATGCTTAGGAAGAAACACGGCTCGGGTTTTCCAGAAGGAATTCCCATTATAACCCTTTGGTACACAAATAATTTCATTAGTCATTGACTTATAATTTCTCAATTTTTTCCCTTCATATAATTACTACTTTCATACCTATGGTATCAGGCCTTTGCCTTTATTATACATATATTCTTTATTCAAGGGCTTAGTTCCCAATTATTATTTCCAGGGCTTAGTTCCCAATTAAAGTCCCCAACGTGGGCACATATTTTTATATCTATTTTATTTTCCTAAAGGAATACGTCTTCATAGTTGAGCCACCGTTCATTCCCGATTGTTCCAATCATTAATTGGGGGTTTGAAATAATGAAAGCCGTTGGAAATAATAGGCTTTAATCAGCGAAAAACTCCTACATACAAAAACGGAATGAATTAAATTAGAAATTTGAGAATGGTAATTAATTGTGGTACTAAGCAACTCGCTGAACAAGTGTTATTATAACTACTAGACTATAACATTCTCCCCATCTAGATTTTCCTAACATAGTCTTTCAAATAGTTGGGAGGTCGTCTGTTACTCTGAGATCTCCTCAAATCTTGAACTGGAGAAGTTTGAACTGTTTCTTCAGATTGGGGATCCAAGGTTTCTTCATCAAGAGGAAGCGGTGGGAGGTCAGACTGATCTCCGGATTCTTGATTGGGAGACGGTCTCAAAGGTTCAGGGTCCCGAGATACATTCAAAGTTCCAGGATCTGTAGGTGGGTTTCCCTCGAACATGGATGGAGCCGAGTCGCCTATTGGGGCTAGGTGCCGATTCGATACAGTTGTCTCCCTCCCGTCAGGTAATCGTACGTACGAATACTCAGGATTGGCTTCCAATAGCTCCACCTCCATCACAGCGGGATCGTATTTACTGTTGGAGGGAGGACATTTCATGAGTAGAGGACCGGGAGCTGTAAGCCAAGTGGGAAGAGAATGGCCGTTGATGGATCTTCGAGGGTGATTGAACATTCTCTCATGCGGAGTTACATTTGTCATAGTACACAATAAGGATCGGATCGAATGAAGTGCTTGAGTAATGGCTTGCTCCCAATGCTCCGTTTTCAGACCAGCCGTACGTAAGGCTAACTGGATGGACTTCCATATTATTCCGTTGTATTTTTCGACTTGCCCTTTTCCCCGTGGGTTGTACGCTGTAGTCCTACTGGTAGCAATTCCTTAAGAAGTAAAAAAATCCTTAAGTTCTGCGGACATGAAAGCTGATCCACGATCCGAGTGGATGTACGACGGCATACCGAAAATAGAAAACAAATTTGTGAGATGGTTGATTACAGTAGATGCTGATATGTCGGAACAAGGAAAAGCGAATGGGAACCTAGAAAATTCGTCAACTACCGTTAAAATGTAACGGTTTCGAGTTGTTGACGGGAGAGGGCCTTTGAAGTCGAGATTCAGTCTCTCGAAGGGCGAAGTTGCCTTGATGAGAATTCCAGAATGCTTGAAAAATCGTGGTTTGAGTTCGGCGCAATCTCTACAATTGGAAGTCACCCTCTTCACGTCTTCGATTGGAAATGGTAGATTTTTACATCTGACGAAATGGATCATCCGGGTAACACCTGGGTGGCACATAATTTTGTGCAACTCCAAGAGATCGCTAATTGAGGCGGATGCACACACACGCGATAGTGTGTCTGCTACGATATTTTCCGATCCTGCTCGGTAGCTGATTTCGTATTTGAAACACGCCAGCTCAAGACGCCATCTCATGATTTTCTCGTTTTTAATTTTGCTCCGCCTTCTTGAATCGAACATGAATGAAACTGCTTCTTGATCAGTTACTATCTGGAATGGTCTACCGATGAGATAGTGACGCCACTTGCGTAGTGATTCAACTATAGCTGCAGCTTCCTTCTCCACTGGTGGGTGTCCGAGTTCAGAGCCCGTGAGTGTTCTTGAGAAAAACGCCACAGGACGGCCAGCTTGAGACAAAGTAGCAGCGATAGCGTGTTCAGAAGCGTCTGTTTCTACAGTAAAAGGCAGTTTTTCATCAATAGACATCAGTACAGATTTGGAAATGTCTGCTTTTATTGTTTCTATTGTCTGTTTCTGCTCTGAAGATAATGGAAATGATTTAGTGAGCACAAGAGGCCGGATCTTGTCAGAGAATTTGGGGATCCATTTAGCAAAATGTGAGAACATTCCCAAGACTCGTTTCAGATCTTTCTGATTTTCTGGATGTGGCATTTCCTTCAGAGGTCTAAGTCTATCCTCGTCTTGTTTAATCTGATTGTCTACGATATTGTATCCTAAAAGATTGATGTTGGTCTGAGAAAATTTTGATTTTTGCTCGTTAAGCGTGAGGTTGTATTTCTTTGCGGCTGCCAAGAAAGCATTGAGATTGACATCATGTTCTTCTTTTGTTTTACCACACACGGTGACGTCGTCAAGGTACGCATATGTTTGTTTTAAATTTTCTTCTTTGATGATGGAATTTATGAATTTTTGAAAAGCTGGGACTCCATTTGTTACGCAAAATGGGATCCTTTTGAACTGGTACAGGGCTCCATCAGCCTCAAAAGCAGTGTAAATTTTCTCTGACTCGAGGATTGGGACTAAATGATAAGCTGATTTTAAATCTATGATGCTAAAATAGTTATTTTGAGAGACTCGTTCGATTATAGTCTCAATTTTTGGAATCGGGTAAGCATCTAGGAGAGTGTACCTATTGATAGTTTGCGAATAATCAATACACATCCGTTTCTTACGTCCCTCACTCTTCACGACAAGTACCTGAGCTCTCCAAGGTGATGTGCTCCTGAGCTCTCCAAGGTGATGTGCTCTCCTCGATCACCCCATCCTCAATCAGCTTTTGAATTTCTGATCTGATGAACTCGGCGTCTTCTGTTGAGTAGGATCGGGACTCGATGGCGATGGGCTTACAATCCTCGGTCAAATTTGTGAAGAGTGAGACAGGAGGGAAGATAGCTGCTTCCAGGACGCATATTTGAAGTGGAGCTTTAGAACCACCCAATTTCATCTCGAGAGAGTCATGAGCTGCTAACAAATCGTGGCCTATAATTACGTCAGCACAGAGATTTTTCATTATCAATAATGTAGCATCTTTGTAAATATGCCCCTGAATTTCTACTTCTACTTTACAACTACCCTCAACTGTTGAAGATAGGGCCAAACTCGCCATAGTGATTCGCTCTTTTGATGGAGAAGTACGAGTGTTACACTTGTTTACTATGGCGTAGTCCATGAAGCTAGTAGTACTGCCTGTGTCTACTAGAGCAGAACAGCGGAAATTGTTTATCCTAACTGGAACGATAGCCTTGTGTAGAGTCGCTGAGGCAGCTGATATGGCTCCTAGAGAGCTAGTTGAAGCAATTTTTTTGGAATTTAGTTTAGTTTTGGACTTACAAACTGTGCTTAGATGACCGAGTTTACCGCACTTTCCGCACTCCTCCCCGCTTGCAGGACATTGGCTGCGAGGATGTCGCTTCTTTCCACCACAGAAAAAGCAGAGCCACTTCGTAGGAATAGCAGCCATTGTCTGTCCTTCATCTTCTTCCGTCTCAGCCTCAGCAGCTGCTGAAAAAGATCGAGAGTACTTTTGGGCGTTAACTTGTGCTAATTCTAAGGTTCTCGCTTGCTCCGTAGCTTGGGACAACGTGAGTGTGATGTTCTCTAGGAGACGCTGACGGATCTCGCTCGATGACAAACCTGTGATAAAAGAGTCTCGTACATAATCGTCCATGTTCTGCACAGCAGTCACAGCCTTGAAGGAGCATTCCTTCCCTAAAATGACTAATGCCTGTAGGTACTGGTCAACGGTCTCACCAGGATTTTGTCGGCGGGTTGCAAGGCAATAACGAGCGTAAATTTCGTTCTTAGGTTTTATATAAATTTCATCGAGTACCTGAAAGGCTGACGCGTAATCTTGCTTGTCTTTCACAAGTTTATATACGGCCGGTGAGAGGAAATTAGTTAAAACGCTTACTTTATCTGCATCTGCGAGTTTTGTTTCTTCATTCTTCTCAAGGGCCATAGTGAAATTTGTGAAAGTTTGCTTCCAGTGAGCATAATCCTCTTCAGCCGTAGTTGAACTGGGGTCAATTGATAGGCGTTCCGGACGTAGGTATTTATCCATGGTGCAGGCAAAATTTTTGTATTCTTTTATTTTTTTCGCTGATTAAATTGAAATAATGAAAGCCGTTGGAAATAATAGGCTTTAATCAGCGAAAAACTCCTACATACAAAAACGGAATGAATTAAATTAGAAATTTGAGAATGGTAATTAATTGTGGTACTAAGCAACTCGCTGAACAAGTGTTATTATAACTACTAGACTATAACAGGGTTATCTTCATACTTCCTATGAAGATTCATTGACAATCCATCCTGTTTTCATTTCTCTTTTTTCATCCTCAATCGCCAATGCAGCTATTTATTAATGAGCATCAGTTCTCAACCAGTAAACTATTCCACCTGCTCTTGCTCTTCAATCAAGTATGTCTTTAAGGGGAGGAGTGTGACAGTTCCTGTTAGAATCCAAGAAAATGCGCGTCCGTCGTTATCGCGCCGGGCGTCATTGTCAAGTTCTTGAAATGCTGCGTTTGGCGATAGATGGGGATCTGAGAACCGGAAAACCAATCTTCCCCGAACATAGCACATAAATGCTATTAGTATGAGTCGTATCTCTCGGGATACTGTCACATCCTGTCTCTCGAGGATTTAGGCCCCATTGCACCTTTGGGGGGGGACCTAAGTCCTTGAAATGATCTGCAGTCTACTCATAAGCCTGGAATTCGTCCTATGTTGTCGTGCATTCGTTGATGAACTCTAAATTTATTTTTATCCTTTTGAAAACTGTTATGTTTTACTCGTAATAAAATCAGTGTCTAGAACGGAAAGAATAGTTGTGGGTAATTATTACTTGAAAAATTATCGTGTTAATAAACATCCTTCCTTATTCCCCTCACTGATTCTGAGTTACTTCAGTTTTGCAGTCAATTCCCCTTTAATCTAACTGGGGGTGCATCATAAAATACTGCCAATCCAACTGCTTCAGATGACAAGTAGGTAGATACCATAAGTGTTTAGCGCACTTCTTGGAAGCAGTTCAGCATCTGCATCTGTTTCCTTATGTTCAACTAGATTTTTCTTTCAAGTTATAGTCATAAGGACAGACATTAGTTAACACGATAAATTTTGAGTAATAATTATCCATATGCTATCCTTTCCGTTCCAGACACCAATTGTATTACTATTTACGTTTTATAGTGAAAAGATACTTTTTTCAGAGGGTTCAAATAAAAAAGTATAGATTTCATCAATGAATGCCCGAGGAGCTTACTGGAGTAGACTCCAGATAATGGAACTTATTCAATACTAACAGGATATCATTACGAGGAAAGTAGAACTACTTCAACGGATTTTACAAAACGTGAACCAACACAGGAAAAATTATCCAAAAACCATAATTTCTCTAATGAGGGCTCTTGCAGGAATCTATAGATTTGTCCAATTGATGTGAAACTTTGCACAGATTTCTATTTTCATCATTCGAACAGAATTAGGGATTGGTAGCTAGCAAATTCTAACTTTTAAAAAGTCCAGAATGGATAAGGGCCACCCTTATATATATATATATATATATATATATATATATATATATATATATATATATATATATATATATATATATATATATATATATATATTAATTTTACTTTTACAGTCTTACGGCACAGGTTAACAGATCCAGTATTAGGGCACAGGTGCCCTAATACCGCTTCTGTAACATCCGTCTTTTTATACAATAACACCGATTACAGGATTGCGGCGTCAACGTTGTCCCTCTCTGTCTTGCGCTTTCGTATTTATCTAAATCAACATGATCGTCCCTCGTGTAGCCAGAACGAGAGTAGCTCGGGATTTTTTACTTTCCCAACATCCCAAAAGAGTGGAAAGTAATGTCCACTTTTACTTTCCCAACATCCGAACAGAGTGGAAACTTATGTCCACCTTTACTCTCCCAACATCTCAACAGAGTGGAAAGTATTGTCCATTTTTACTTTCCCAACATCTCAACAGAGTGGAAACTTATGTCCACCTTTACTTTCCCAACATCCCAACAGAGTGGAAAGTAATGTCCATTTTTTAATTTCCCAACATCCCAACAGAGTGGAAACTTATGTCCACCTTTACTTTCCCAACATCCCAACAGAGTGGAAACTTATGTCCACTTTTACTTACCCAACATCCCGAAAGATTGGAAAGTATTGTCCATTTTTACTTTCCCAACATCTCAACAGAGTGGAAGGTATTGTCTACTTTTACTTTCCCAATATCCCAACAGAGTGGAAAGTAATGTCTATTTTATTTTCCCAACATCCCAACAGAGTGGAAACTTATGTCCACCTTTACTTTCCCAACATCCCAACAGAGTGGAAAGTATTGTCCATTTTTACTTTTCCAACATCCCAACAGATTGGAAACTTATGTCCACTTTTACTTACCCAGCATCCCAATAGATTGGAAAGTAATATCCATTTTTACTTTCCCAACATCCCAACAGAGTGGAAGTAATGTCCATTTTTACTTTCCTAACATCCCAACAGAGTGGAAAGTAATGTCCATTTTTAAAATCACGGCTAAAGCATGTTCCATGTTTCTTGAATTTTAGACGAAGGTTCTAAGCAGTAACCATTATGGGGTCCAGAGGGGGCTTGTCCCCTGGCAAGGTCCAAAGAACCGAGTTTTTTTTTTTTTTTTTTTTTTTTTTTAAGCCGCGTCTCAAATGTTCTGGTATTGTTCCTTGAATAATCCACTTCCGTTTTTGCAACTTGAGAAAACAATTAATTTGCTCAATATACTGTTTCTGCTACGTTTCAAGTAGGTACCTAGTGCTTATTCCAAATCAGAATTGCAATTCGGCCGAGGGAGCCATTTACCTTAGTAGAAAAATCCCAAAACACTTCTTGATGACACAACAATCGGATTCCAAAAACCTTCACTCGCTCTAAATAAAATGCGCTACATCTCGAGGAATTTAACCCCATCAGTCATAATCACAACGCTAAAAGTTGAAATAACATCTGCTATCCACCCAGCAAGCATTAATCTTGGAGAAATCGGCTTTGATCAAGCTCTCGGTCTTAGTAGACAGACTCGAAAAATTTGACACACATGCGCTCCACGCGGATGACTGGAAAAACAGAGGGCAGTGCCTGTAAGCTGCCTATATACTCATATACCTTGGACAATGGAGGAAGTAGACAACATCGGCTCTGCGCCTCCTAAGCTAGGGTTTGGAAAAAAAAAAAAAAACTATATATATTTTGTTATTTTGTAACAAAAATACTATTTTTTGAGCATTTAAATAATCTAAATTCGGTAGTGATATTACCAGGTTTTTATAGTAGAAGTAAGTAGGTACCTGTGGAATATTATGCCCCAATTGGCTGGCCCATTGTGATTAATTTGTTATTCTCAGTTACCCGCCTATGGGAATGTACCTTGAATTGTCATATTTTCAAGCAAAGATTGAGGTAGGTATGTTCTACAGAATCCCTTTCGAGCTGTTTAAAAAAGTAGGTAGTTCAAAATTTATCTAGGATCCCTATATTTCCAGTTCCTATTTTCACGATAAATCATGGAAAACAATATTGCATGATTACATTCATTTCAATTTGTTATATTTATTTCAATTTATATATTTATTTAAATTTGTTTAGTAATTTGGTAATACGAGTGACAAAAATTAAATTTTCGAATGATATTTATTTCTATATATTTATTTATTTTATTGAATTTTTACAAAGAACACTTTCAATTAATTACAAGGAATATATCTCAATATACCTAATGCTAGATGGAAGGCAATAGCCCTTAAGTATCAAGCAAGCTTCGTTCCGAGCTGAGTTTCTAACTATTCACATCTTATACATGGGAGAATTACAAAAATTAAGATACTTTTAAAATGAATCTCTATCATCATGTACATAGTTAATAATTAATACTGATTAAATTTATACAGTGTAGGTACGACTGAATACAGCTTCACGTTTGCTGTGTCCAAGCTTGACCCACCTTCATTATATTATTTTTTCATAGAGCGCGGGAGTGAAGTTGCGGAGATCTCAAATTTCCGTCGATAGACCGGTACAAAATATACAAAATACAGGATGGGCTCCTCGTGGTTGGCGTCATAGATGGCTTTGGGTTAACTACATTTCCCTCCCATCTAAATCTTGTTTCATAATCATGGTCACAAGCATTCCTATTTATCATGCCTGGATTCCGATGGAACACTGATAGAAGTGATTTTACAAATAACTGATGAGGGGTAAATAGGTATTTTAAATTCTTCATAAAGTTGGATGTTCGGATATCGGTGTGGCTTTCTCATTATTATTTTCATAATAGACCTTTGAATTATATTTAACGGTTTGATTGTAAGACTGATTGTACCAAAGAATAATATATGAAAGACTAAGCTTATCATTCCTGAATACATTCCTCACATTAGAAAACAAAAACGAAAATCTCCTTAGTTTTTCATGTATAATGTCTAAATGTGATTACCACGTTAACTTATTATCAATATGTACACCCAGATAACGATAGGTAAATGCTCTCTCCAAAGTCGCACATGTACAACACGATTTTTCTAAACAGTAATCCATGATGGATAAACTAATTTTTCAAACGGATTTTTCTAAACTAATATCATATTATGACTCATATTTTCTACGATTTAATTTTTACTCCCCACTTAAATGTATTTAGTTTTGTTTGCATTTAGCGTGAGGTAACTGTCCGAAAACCAGTTATTCAATGAATCCAGAGCGTCATGAGCTTTAGTGTATACCTTCATTCCAGGACTAACCAGAAACCAATGTCGACGTATCATAAGCCAAGAGATATGTTTTAGCGTCCTGCACGTGAAGAGGTAAATTATTATACTAGCCTAGTTCTCTCGCTCGCTACACACGCTCGGTATGGCAGTATAGATCCCATGGTCTTTACTGTTGAGTGGGACATGTAGAATCATTGGAAACGGTGTATCACTAAGGGTGATTTGAAATGTGTGGGGAATGTTGCTCGCTTCGCTCGCTCTCAGTGGGATGCATAGATGCGATTGGATATAGTTAGTCCCCATACCATCGAGACCAACAGCCCATGGTTCAGGTGGGGGTGGAACATTTGAAAATTACTTACAAACCCTTTCTATAGACAATCCCAAGGGAATGAAATAAAAAATATCCTCATAACATATTCATAATTTCTCCCTTGATGGGAAAAACAATTGATCATGGATATGTCTAGTACCTACTGCTTACCAGTAGGTACCGGCTACTCAATTGTATACCAACCATGTAGGGCCTTCTTTTCACAAGATTATTCCATTATGGTTACAAAACAATATTAGTTTATAACTTGGAGTAATAAATTAGCATTCCCTTACACTACAATGTCCTAGAGGTCATGAGATGTTGTAATAAAATGGGAGCATTCCAAGAAGTGGCGAACGATTTTCCTACTATGAAACCCGACGACTACGATTTTCCTAGCCTTCACTTTTCGAGTTAATAATAATCTAAAGTGCCAGGTCATCACAAATTTTGGTGTCGTTACGCAAATTTTAGAATGAACCCCAGCCCAAAAACATATCCATGTTAAAATAATGAAAATAAAATACGTAAATAAAGTTTAAAAGGGGCAAAACGAAAATAATAAATTGCTGTGTAATAATTTGCTGCGTTTTCTATGTGGTTCCACGAAAAGTTTATTAGGTTTAATTATGATAGGCCATTTATCTGCGAAGAAGGCCATAGAGATCACGTGGAACCACAAACATTTTAGTATTATGCTACAAAACTGCCCACCCAACATGACAGACTTTTTTTGTTTTTGAAATTACTTTCACACCCGTCACCTCCATTGATGTTTTTCAAGAGAGACCACGAAAGATTATGTGGAACTAAGAAAAGTTTAGTTTTAAGAACATATCAGTACTATTTTTACTGCAGACTGCTGTATAATAATTCGGTGCGTTCTCTATGTGAGGAAGTTATACCTCCCACCCAACTTGGCAGACTTTTTTTTCTGTTGGAAATGACTATCAAATGCGGTACCTTATGTGGAACCACCAAAATTTTAGTTATAAGATCATTTACTAACAGAACTGTCGGATATTAAATGTTTGCTCGTATTTGTTTTCTTCGTCTATTTTTGTAAAGGTAGGCCATAATTTAATCTGCGTAGAAGGGCTATCCCTTTCCCTTTCTATTCGTACATGTTACAATATGTGAGGAAGTTATACTGCCCACCCAACTTGGCAAACGTTTTTTTCAGTAGGAAATTACTTTCAAACAAATTAAATCTTATAAAACTATGTGGAACCACAAAAAGTTTATTAGGTTTAATAAAGATATGTCATTATTTCATCTGCGTAGAAGGGTTATCGTTTTTACCGTCTATTTTTCTGTTGGATGTGTCTTTTAAATCAAGAGACAGGTTCGAAATCAAACTTCAGACCTACATAACTTTCGACGAAACAGGAAGAGCGCGTTAGCTCAAAATGTAGCTTGTCTACTTTTTGTTCACTACAATCGGAAAAGAATATTTCATGTATTTGAACTCGCATGTGACCAAATTGGAACTTCAACGAACATTTAAGGACCAACCCGAACCAAGACCGTCAAACATTTACTGTGTCTATGGCGGGAAAAAACATAGCGGGGAACACTTTTTTTTTTTTTTTTTTCTTTTTTTTGTCGTTTCCCGCCTACTGTCGCTGATTTATCCAGCAAGACATCATATTTCGGCAATTTTGACGGCACCATCGCGTTCTACTGATCCAGAAACGCAATTTTCTCGCTGACGTACGAAGTGCTCTCGATCAAATTTTAATGTGGCAACGGATAGAAGATCGAGCATCGAAAAATATAAGGATACTAATTTTGGTGAATTTTAGACAATTTCCCAAGGGCGTTTTGGGGAGATTTTTATGAAATTCATGAAATTTTGTATATCCCGTGAACGAAGCGTCCTAGCGCAAAACGAATTCCAAAATCGGATTCAGCAACTCAAAATACATAGAGGAAAGCATTTATGTCGAATTTCCTGTGTGTTTTAATGGAGAAATTGCAAATTTGAGATAAAAAATACGTTTTTAAAACAAACAGTTTCTTCAGAATGAAGCCCAGGTGGTTCCAGTAAGTGCCCGCTCGGCTTTCTTGGCGAATTCAGTTTCGTAATTTTTTTTTCTTAATTTCCACCCACCATACAGGGGTCAATCAGTGGGTGGGGTTGGGGGAAGACCTGAAATGTTTGATATTCTTAGTTGTTGCTTATGGAGCACCTGCTTGTGATGGGGATATAAAATTTTGTTTTTCCCATGTCAAATCGACCAAAGAAATATAATAAGAAGGAAATTTGGGAAATTTCATGAAATTGTGGTTTTTGTCACTTGCCGGTGAATGGAACGGCGTAGAACAAAACGGGTTCCAAATTCAGATCCAGCGCCTCAATTCACCTACAAGAACACATTCTGATGAATTTTAAACAATTTCCAGGGGCATTTTGGGGTGATTTTCATGAAATTTCAGAAATACGGTAAAAGGAGCGTCCTTCAGCAAAACAGATTACAAATTCGGATTCAGTGCCGTGATTTCCATAACGTAACACAAGTTGATGAATTTTGAACAATTTCCAAGATGAATTTTGGGAGTTTTTCATGAAATTCATGAAATTTAATAAATCCGAAGAACTAAAAGTCGTAGAAAAAAACGGATTTCAAATTCGGATTCAAAGACATAATTTATCTACGAGAACACATTTTGATGAATTTTAATCAAATTCCAGGGGCTGTAAAGGGGCCTCATACAAAATGGTCGGATTCTTTTTTATACTATTCCGAAGCACCTATGTAAGCTGGGGCCTCCAAATTTTGTATGATGTACCCTTCAAATACTCTGTAGAAATGGCGTGAAGAATTAATTTCGAATTTTCATGAAATTGTGGAATCTGGCGAACGCAGCTTCTGAGAGCAAAATGGACTTCAAATTTGGACTCAGCGCATCAAAAAATATAAGGATACTAATTTTGGTGAATTTTAGACAATTTCCAAGGGCATTATGGGGAGATTTTTATGAAATTCATGAAATTTTGTATATCCCGTGAACGAAGCGTCCTAGCGCAAAACGAATTCCAAAATCGGATTCAGCAACTCAAAATACATAGAGGAAAGCATTTATGTCGAATTTCCTGTGTGTTTTAATGGAGAAATTGCAAATTTGAGATAAAAAATACGTTTTTAAAACAAACAGTTTCTTCAGAATGAAGCCCAGGTGGTTCCAGTAAGTGCCCGCTCGGCTTTCTTGGCAAATTCAGTTTCGTAAATTTTTTTTTTTTTAATTTTCACCCACCATACAGGGGTCAATCAGTGGGTGAGGTTGGGGGAAGACCTGAAATGTTTGATATTCTTAGTTGTTGCTTATGGAGCACCTGCTTGTGATGGGGATATAAAATTTTGTTTTTCCCATGTCAAATCGACCAAAGAAATATAATAAGAAGGAAATTTGGGAAATTTCATGAAATTGTGGTTTTTGTCACTTGCCGGTGAATGGAACGGCGTAGAACAAAACGGGTTCCAAATTCAGATCCAGCGCCTCAATTCACCTACAAGAACACATTCTGATGAATTTTAAACAATTTCCAGGGGCATTTTGGGGTGATTTTCATGAAATTTCAGAAATACGGTAAAAGGAGCGTCCTTCAGCAAAACAGATTACAAATTCGGATTCAGTGCCGTGATTTCCATAATGTAACACAAGTTGATGAATTTTGAACAATTTCCAAGATGAATTTTGGGAGTTTTTCATGAAATTCATGAAATTTAATATATCCGAAGAACTAAACGTCGTAAAAAAAAACGGATTTCAAATTCGGATTCAAAAACATAATTTACCTACGAGAACACATTTTGATGAATTTTAATCAAATTCCAGGGGCTGTAGGGAGGTCTCATACAAAATGGTCGGATTCTTTTTTATACTATTCCGAAGCACCTATGTAAGCTGGGACCTTCAAATTTTGTATGTACCCTTCAAAAACTCTGTAGAAATGGCGTAAAGAATTATTTTTCGAATTTTCATGAAATTGTGGAATCTAGCGAACGCAGCTTCTGAGAGCAAAATGGACTTCAAATTTGGACTCAGCGCATCGAAAAATACAAGGGTACTAATTTTGGTGAATTTTGGACAATTTCCAAGGGCGTTTTGGGGAGATTTTTATGAAATTCATGAAATTTTGTATATCCCGTGAACGAAGTGTCTTAGCGCAAAACGGATTTCAAAATCGGATTTAGCCACTCAAATTACATACTGGGATACATTTCCGTCGAATTTCCTGTGTGTTTTAATGGAGAAATTGCGAATTTAAGATAAAAAATACATTTTTAAAACAAAAAGTTTCTTCAGAATGAAGCCCGGGTGGTTCCAGTAAGTGCCCGCTCGGCTTTTTTGGAAAATTCAGTTTCGTAAATTTTTTTTTTAATTTTCATCTTTTAGGTAGGTTATCTGCATATATTATTGAATATTTCTAGTGCATTTTCATCACCATACAGGGGTCAATCAGTGGGTGGGGTTGGGGGAAGACCTGAAATGTTTGATGTTTTTAGTTGATGCTCATAAAGCAACTGCTTGTGATGGGGATATGAAATTTAGTTTTTCCCATCTTAAATATACCAAAGAAATATAATATGAAGGAAATTTGGGAAATTTCATGAAATTGTTGTTTTTGTCATTTTGTCATCTGGTAAAGATCTAGGGTGTATCAATAGTTGTGAACATCATATCAATGTGGGATATCATCCCCCCCATTCGTCAGCCTCCACGAAGAATTGCACCTCATAAGTTAGAGGGAGTTGAACGGTTAGTAAGAGAAATGGAATAGATAGAGGTGATTGAGCCATCAAGAAGCCCCTGGGCAAGTCTTATTGTATTAGTTCCCAAGAAAGATGGTTCCACTCGATTCTGCATCGACTACCGCCAGCTGAATGCGATAACAAGGAAGGATTCTGACCCATTACCAAAGGTTGATGAATTAACAAGCCGGCTTGCAGGGAGTTCTTGATTTTCCACTCTAGATCTTCAGAGCGGATACTGGCAAATCCCAATGGCTGAGGCAGACCGAGAGAAAACTGCATTTTGCAGACCTCGAGGCCTTTGGCACTTTAAATTATGCCATTCGGATTGTGCAATGCACCCGCAACGTTTTAACGAGCGATGATCGATATCCTTCGAGAAGAGATTCAGCAAGGTCGAGTCAAGGTGTACCTTGATGATGTGCTAGTGGACAATTCTGAGTTCGTAGAGCATCTGGCTTGGTTGATGAGAGTCCTGCTTGTTTTTTGGAAGGCTGGTGTTAAGCTGAACGCACAGAAATGCCATTGGTTTTCTAGAGAGGTCTCTTACTTGGGGTTCATTATATCTGGATAAGGCATAGCTGCTGGCCCTCAGAAGAAAGTTAAAGTTGCTGAATTGCCTATACCATCCACTATCAAGGAGGTGCGAAACCTTTGTGGGGTTTTGTTCGTACTACCGATGTTTCATCTCAAACTTTGCTCATTGGATTGCGCCTTTGTACAAACTTTAAGATGTCTCTGGTGATTTCAAATGGGACAAGGAATGTCAAGATGCATTTAATGACATTAAGCAGGCACTTACGAATCCTACTATGCTGGGCCATCCAATACCAGGAGCTGTCTTTATATTGGACACAGATGCTAGTGAACGAGCAGTAGGTGCAGTGTTGTCCAAGTACAATATGGAGAAGAAAGGGTCCTTGCTTATTTCAGCAAGCGTCTATCAAAGCAGGAACGAAATTATTGTGTGACCAGAAGATAATTGCTAAGCCTAGTCAAAGCACTGCGTTACTTTCAGTCATATGGTCTCCAGAGTGGTGCTGAGTTCTTGGTGAGAACAGATCATGCTGCTTTGCAATGGTTACGCAGTTTTATGACGCCTTGTTCAGAAGACCATGTACTGATTCTGGCTGCCAACATTGTGCCCGACTGGAACAGAAAAATCTAGCTGCAATTGATGTGCAAAGGGTATGGGTGGAGTCAGAAGGAGAGCAGTGGGCCATATCTCAGCAAGCCGATCCAGAACTTCCAGTGCTCAAGTGGACCCAAGAAGGGAAACGATCATCTTGGAATGACATTTCCCAAACTAGTGCAACAGCTAAAGGCTATTGGGCAATGTTTGGAAATCTGAAAATATCAAACGGAGTCCTTGTACGACTGGAATGAAACTGAAACAGAGACAGTGGAGCAAGTTCTTGTGCCACAATACCGGCGGCAGTAAGTTCTGATGGCAGCCCATAACATGGGACACCTTGGGAAAAGGAGAACACTGAGTGAGATACGGATGAAGTTCTACTGGCCAGGTCTTCAGGGAGCTGTTCAAGTTCATTGTGCAAATTGTGAAGTTTGTAGGCGCAGAAGGAATACCAAGACTAGAGCTCCTATGCAGACATATGTAACTGTTACCCCATTTGAGAGGGTAGGAATGGGCATCATAGGGCCCCTACCACTGACAGACCAGGGGAATAGATATGTGGTGGTGCTTATTGACTATTTTACAAAATGGCCAGAGGCTTTTCCAACTAGTGACATCAAGGCTGAGACATTGGCTCGTGGACTGGAAGAGACAGTTATTTCACGTTTTGGGGTGCCAATAGAGCTGTACTCTGATCAAGGCACAGGGTTTGAATCCGAAGTTTTCAAGGAGGTTATGAGAATGCTCAGAATTTATAAGAAAAGGACTTCTCCTGGAAGACCCCAGAGTGACAGACTGGTTGAGAGGTTCAACCGTTCCTTATGGGAAATGTTGGCCAAGATGGTGGATGGAAATCAGCGAGACTGGGATATATGGCTACCTTATGTACTTTTGGCATATCGAGCCACAGAACACTCTTCTACTGGATTTTAACCAGCAAAGCTCAACCTGGGGCGTCGGTTGACCCTGCCATTACTCTTATGGTGGGTAAGATTCCAGAGGAGGGAACCCTTGCGTCGACTTATGCCCACGAGCTTCGAAAAAAGTTAACGACCTTACATGGCATGGCTCAAAAACAAATAAAACATGTTGCAGATCAAAGCAAGGTCCGCTATGATGTCAGAAGCAGAGCTCCACGATTTACAGAAGGAGATAAAGTTTGGTATTACTGGCCACGCCGCCAAGTTGGATTC
This sequence comes from Adelphocoris suturalis, assembly GCA_030762985.1. Classification (NCBI taxonomy): domain Eukaryota; kingdom Metazoa; phylum Arthropoda; class Insecta; order Hemiptera; family Miridae; genus Adelphocoris; species Adelphocoris suturalis. The sequence goes on along the minus strand of CM061045.1, from coordinate 30,786,252 downwards.
TGTCCCAAACTTCAATTGGAGTGGATAGGACCCTGTAAAATTATCAAGGCAATAAGTGACGTGGTTTTCCGCATTCGGATCCCTCGCGGAAAACGTCGAGTGGTGTATGCAAATCATCTAGCTCCTTGCAAGAGCTCGGTGGGGAGGGAGAGTGATGTAAGGGAATGACTACAGTGATTATTATTTCTAGGAAGTTGTATTGTAATATGTTACAGTTATGTTATTGTGTTACTAATAAAAAAGCATAGTTGTGCTTTGAGTCTTGAACCAAATACTTGTTCTCGTATAAGTTAATTTAGTTTGTAGCCTAAACTCGACAGTATGTTTTGCCACTTTGGAAGGCACCCTCGTGTTCTACGAGTTCAGTAACGTAACTTTGTCGCAGACATACGAAGTGTTCTCAATCAAATTTTAATGAGGCAGTGGTAGAAGAACGAGGGCTTGGGGAAAAAAAAGCGCATAAAAGGGGCTCCACCCCCTTCCCGCCCTCCACCCCATGTTTTGGGTGGGATTAGAAAATTTTAAAATCGCTTATGCCCCCTTTCTGAAACATCCAAGAAGATCCCCCCACTCATAAACACCCCCCACTCAGTTGTTCGGCCATGCATAGCATAGGCAGACAAACTGACAGACAAACACGCGGAGTTTCATTATTATAAATAGATAGTCTAGTTTTCTCTATCGCTTCACTGGCTCGGTGGCTGTATAGATCCGATAGTCTTTACTGTCGAGTGGGACATGTAGAATGATAGGAAACGGTGGATCAGTAAGGGTGATTTGAAATGTGTAGGTAATGTTGCTTGCTTCGCTCGCTCTCTGTGGAATGTATAGATGCGATGGGATATAAATAGTCCATCCCGAGTTGGTAGGAAAAACACCGTTGAAATCCGACCTGTGTAGGGAATGTTGCTCGCTTCGCTCGCTAGGGGTGGCTTTTCACGCTCGCTCGTTGTGGGATATAGCCCCTATACCATCGAAACCTACAGCCCTTGATTTGGTTGGTGGTAGAAAATTTGAAAATTCGTAGGATTCGTATTTTTACAGTTCCTATTTTCACATGAAATCTTGGAAAGCAATATTCATAGGTATTAATTTTACATTTTTTTATATTTATTTTAATTTAGATAGGCCATTCATATGCGTAGAAGGGCTACCAAATAATGAGTATGTGGAACTAATAAAACTTCATCTAATTCTATACTTCCATGTTAAAATATGTCCCACCCAAAAAATTGCCCACCCAACATTTCGCCATTAACAGAAATGTCGGAGGTTAAATAATTGTTCTTCTACTAATCCGTCCATGTTACAATATGTGAGGAAGTTATACTGCCCACCCAACTTGGCAAACTCTTTTTCTGTTGGAAATGTTACTGTGTCTCTAGTTTTCCTAATAATGTATTTCAACTTATTTCAATATTTTTATAGTAATCTTTTAATCGTTTACTGTAGGGTTGTTTAACTAATTTGCTAAACTTGTGTTTATCGCGTCTTTTAATAGAAATCGTTAGACCATTCGTAATCCACGAAGTATGTCTATTGAAGGTGGGTTTGAAAGTTTCAACTGTAGTATGATACTCAATAACATTTTTCAATAAATTAATAAATGCATTTGCCGACTGATTCAAATCTTCTTCATACACCGAAGACCGATCCATGTTAGAAAAAGAAACTCCTACTGCCTCAAAGCCAATTTTTTTCTTAAATTTTAAGGCGTTTTAGTTATCATTCAAGATTTCATTGTGTGAATCAACAATAGTCACCACCGTGCTAAAGTGGTCGGTAATAGCTCTCTTTATTTCAGCAGGGTTGAGCTGTGAGTGCTTTGATCGGGCAATTATATGATCTAAGCAACTAGTTGACAACCCTTGAACTCGGGTGGGCTCAGTAATTAGAGAAAGAAACCCCATGGAAGAAATCATATTCAGATGATCATTACTATTATCTTCTTGCAATAAAACGATATTGATATCTCTTACAATGTAAGTAAAACAATCTCGATCAACATTTTCAAGTTCCGACCTCAAATCTCGAATAAACTTGATAAGGATTGGTTGTAGGGGATCTATAAATTCCATAGACCTTGTCACACACAAATCTAATTTTAAGTACCTACTGTTGCATCACACAATGTTGATTCTTCAATACTGTAATCATATTTATCATTGCCATAAAAAAAACCCTGTCATTATTATTTCTATTATTCGATGATTTTGAGGCCCTGTACCCATTCATAAGTTGCAATAGTACGCAAAGTCTACCATAGACTTCATTAAGAATAATAAAATCTGGCTTAAAAGTAACAGTTTCCAACAATACTCTCATTTCATCAAAATTACAATTGTAGCTCCTAAAGTGCATATGAAAAATAATTTTTTGTTCCCAATAGCAAGTTCATTTTAACTCATGTAATCATTGAAAGATTGGTAAGACATTCAATTAGACTCACTACCAAATTACAAAAACGTCTGCCGAGTTGGGTGGGCAGTATAGCTTCCTCAAATATTATAACACGGACGTATAGAATTAGTTGAAGAACAAAGTACGAGTCAAAATGATCGATAAATCGTCGTTATAAGAAATAAACGTTTGCGCATGCGCACAAACTACCATTAATCCAACAGTAATGAAATTCATGAGGGAACGTCTAGGAGCTAAATTCCATAATCCTTGAAAATTTCATAAATATCGGTCCATTAGTATCGTAGTTATTTCTGTCTCGATCAATTTTAGTTTTGCGCATGCGCTATAGTTATTACTCCACCAATCTTGATGTAATTCATACGACATTCCTCAAACAGGCAGACAGACAGACGGACACGTAACCAAAATTGATCAGCAAGCTCTGAAACGCAAAAAGCAACAGAACATTTTGATTTTGGAGGACAAAACTTTTTTTCGACTTCAATGACGAACACATAGCTTTCCTAACTTCGGTAGTGAGGAAGCAAAATTCATTATATCCATCACTGAAATTGTCTACATGTGGATCAACCAATTTTCAAAAGCAAATATCACGTTTCGAATGTTATCTAGGTCGTCGAGGGTACGAATTACCTTCACTGGCTAATTTTCATTTTTCCTCGTATGGACTAGAAAGTTCTTAATCCAGACATATTTGATGCTTCTTTTCTCTGCTTTCTTTTTGATCATCCGTAGTATATCTGCTCTTAGTGGGGTCAAGTTTTCCGTTACGAATACTCGAGTGTTCGGCCAGGCTGAGACGAATTTATCAGCAGTTAAACTTCGAACATGAAAAAGTCAGGTCTTTTTGCCTTTCTTCTTCCGATCCCAATAAATCCACAACTTATTTACACCGATATAAATATATTTTTCCAACATACCAACTATATTTTTTCGAAATTTTGTGCAAAAATACCATATATAAAAAGCCCGTGAAGGCAACCCTACCTAATCAATTAAAAAATTATCCACCCATAGTTCATCTTCAACGTTAACTATTGGCCTAACCAGTCGTCAAAGTTAATAACACATCCTTATAAAATATCTCCCCCCCCCCCCCCCCCCCCAAAAAAAATCTGCTAATTTGGGTATGGCACATAGCTTCCTCGTTTACGTATCATGAATGTATAGATCATTGAAAGGTTTTAAATGATCTTGAAAAATTGCATAGCGAAAAAGATTAAATCAAGAAGTAGCGTAAAACGTCATAACTGGTCAATTAAGAAACGAAAAAATGATACTCAATGTTATTCACATTTGCTCATGCGCAGAATGAACTGATGAGTTAAGAACGATGAAATAGGTACGGGACCACCTACAACCTACCCGCGCATTCAATGACAATTTCATCAAAATCGGAAGAAAACTGTGGAAATTAAGGTCGTTGCAAGTATTTCACATAGGCGCATGCGCAGTAGCTATTAGTGATACAATAATGTTTAAATTGATATGGGATGATCAAATTGTCATCCCCCAACTATCATTCAAATTTGAGCGAGATCGGATGACTAGGGTGTGGGAAATGATGCTTGGTAGAATTTACGTTTTCGCATGAGCAGAGTGAAGTATTGAGTCAGAAACGAGATGCAACTACTCCTGATTTACTATATAACCTCGACTTCTTATCATCTAGTGGTACGATTTTGATCAAACTCTGGCGGTAGGTGGGTATACGTAATATTGAAATGAATTCATCACGAATTTTACTACTGAAAAACTTTTTTTCCGATTTTAAAAAGCTGAAATAAAACAATCTTCACATTTACCCCCTCCCTGACCGCCCAGGTCCTCGGGACCATGAAAAATGAATTCATCGCGAATTTTACTAGTGAAAAACTTTTTTTTCCGATTTTAAAAAGCTGAAATATAACAATCTTCACATTTGCCCCCTCCCTGACAGCCCAGGTCCTCGGGACCATGAAAAATGAATTCATCGCAAATTTTACTTGTGAAAAACTTTTTTTCCGATTTTAAAAATCTGAAATATAACAATATTCACATTCACCCCCTCCCTGACCGCCCAGGTCCTCGGGACCATGAAAAATGAACTCATCGCAAATTTTACTTGTGAAAAACTTTTTTTCCGATTTTAAATATGAAATATAACAATCTTCACATTTTCCCCTGACAGCCCAGGTCCTTCGGACCATGAAAAATGCATTCATCACTAATTTTACTAGTGAAAAACTTTTATTCCGATTTTAAAACGCTGAAATATAACAATCTTCACATTTGCCCCCTCCCTGACTGCCCAGGTCCTCGGGAAAATGAAAAATGAATTCATCACGAATTTCACTAGTGAAAAACTTTTTTTCCGATTTTAAAAAGCTGAAATATAACAATCTTCACATTTTCCCCTGACAGCCCAGGTCCTTCGGACCATGAAAAATGCATTCATCACTAATTTTACTAGTGAAAAACTTTTATTCCGATTTTAAAACGCTGAAATATAACAAACTTGATATTTACCCCCTTCCTGACCGCCCAGGTCCTCGGCCCATGAAAAATGAATTTACACGAATTTTACTAGTGAAAAACTTTTTTTCCGATTTCAAAAAGCTGAAATATAACAATCTTCACATTTACCCCCTTCCTGACCGCCCAGGTCCTCGGGACCATGAAAAATGAATTCATCACGAATTTTACTAGTGAAAAACTTTTTTCCGATTTAAAAAAGCTGAAACATAACAATCGTCACATTATCCCCTCCCTGACCGCCCAGGTCCTCGGGACCATGAAAAATGAATTCATCACGAAACAAAAAAAACAACAACAAAATTTTTATACCAACCCTCCAATTTTATATCATCAATCGCAGATGCACATATTTTATTTGAATGAAAGGAAGGTTTGTCTCCACCCCGGAGGTGCGGATCTAAAATAATCGTTTGTACCAATCTTTCAATTTCAAAACATAACCCATGGTGAGCCCCACGACAAGAGGATAGCTGTGCCGCTAATGACCCTTCTGGTTGAGGTGCGGCCGAAAAGAAAGAAAAAAAGAGAGAGAGAGAAAAAACACGGTATGTGTGCCACAATCCTGCATTTCACGTTACTCACTTGAGCCCCTTCATTGGTTTTGGTTATACCTCGCCTTCAAGACAAGTGGTGCCGTATGCCTGTTTGTCAAGTGAATTACAGGATTGTGGCATCGTTTTGTAGCACTGGGAGGTGACGCCGTAAGCCTGCGCCTCACCTTATAACGACGCCGTAAGTCTGTGTCTATATAGCTATATATATATATATATATATATATATATATATACATATATATATATATATATATATATATATATATATATATATATATATATCGTGTTAATAAACATCCTTCCTTATTCCCCTCACTGATTCTGAGTTACTTCAGTTTTGCAGACAATTCCCCTTTAATCTAACTGGGGGTGCATCATAAAATACTGCCAATCCAACTGCTTCAGATGACAAGTAGGTAGATACCATAAGTGTTTAGCGCACTTCTTGGAAGCAGTTCAGCATCTGCATCTGTTTCCTTATGTTCAACTAGATTTTTCTTTCAAGTTATAGTCATAAGGACAGACATTAGTTAACACGATAAATTTTGAGTAATAATTATCCATATGCTTTTCAGCCAATATATATATATATATATATATATATGTATATAGGTATATAGGATTCGATCATTACCTTCCTGGACATGGAGATAAGATTGTGTGGTGGAGGCCTTTCAACCAAAATTCTCATTAAACCTATAAATAATGCTCTCATGTATTTACATTACGAGAGCTGACACCCACCCCAAACTAACAAGGCGATCCCACGTTCACTCTCCATTAGGGGAAATCGAATTTGTAGTGAACACGAGGATTTAGTTAGATATTTGGCCTCATTGCGGACGAGACTGATGGAACGTGAAATCGTCTAAGGAACAGAATAATTCTGGCGAACGTTCCGTACGAGTGGCAATATTAATAAAACGATAGACGGGGTCCATTCATGGTCACCAGCTTTCTTGCGGTGGTGCAACGTATAAGATCTTGCGAGAGCCCGATTATATCTTCTAGCCATCATTTTCGGCGGTTTTTCCTGAGCAGTTCAGCTTAGTATATAGAAGAGCAAAGAACCTGGCTAATATACTCTCTCGGAAAACTCACAGGAGCCTTCTGGAACCGTCTCATGGATTGTAACCTTGTAATCGTCCTCGCTGTAAACTTTGTGGGATCACTATTACCAGAGAAAAGTATTCTGAATTAAAAAATAAAATGAAATAAATAAAAAACTAAATCAAAAAATGAAAATAAATTAATTAATCTAAAATAATAATAATAATAATAAAAGAGAAACCCCTGTTTACGGTATATAATTAAAACGTCTGCCAAGTTGGGTGAGGCACATACGTTTCTTCCGTAACAAGAATGCACAGATCCTGGAATGTTTTAATTAATCGTAAGAGATAATATGAAGGGTTCATATAGATTGAGAGAATAGTAAATTGAGATGGAACGTAAAACGTAAGCCCAGGAGATTATGTAAATGTTTTTAACCCTAGCGCATCCGCTGAAACCGCTTGAGTAAGGCAATGTGACCATGAAAAAATACATATGAGACAATCAAATCCTCATTTCCATTTTAATACCCCAGGTTTGAGCAGAATCGGTCGAATGGATAATGGAAAATTATGGTTGACACACGTTGCGCATTCGCAAAAGCTACCAGTTAATCGGGGGAGATGAAATTCATTGGGGACAATACTTCCCCTCTCTATGACTAGACGTAGAAGCAAAATAAATTAATAAATTATACTAACACTAAATGGGATAAATAAATAGATTCAAGCAATTTTGTTTCTGCTATATTCTTCATTCATTATTATTTATATTGAATAACTTGTGAATGACTTACGATTTCGAGAAACGTCTCTTCAGACCCCTTACTTACCCGTATCCACTATGTTTTATTTCAAGGAACAGACACTGGATGAGACATCCCATTGGTATATAGAGTAACATTATGTCTTAGTGCGCGTCGTCAAGAAGCACTCGTCGATCTCAAACTGTTCGTAGAAATCTTTCGTTCCGAACGCGTAATCTTGATGAGTCGACACTCCTTCCTTCATCTCAGGTGCGGCTCCTCGTCTTCTTTGTATTACTTTCTTGTTCGTTGACTAAAGTACTACGTTAGAACTCAAATTTAAACCTTATATGGCTTTCTTAATGCCGGTTTATGAATGCTCAGTCAAATCTCTGACTACCTAATGACTGATTACAAATACCCAGAGGTTAAAATGTGATGGACTTTCAGATACCGATTATCAATCTTGAATTTACTGCTGACTAACTAATCAAAATTTACTACGGGAAAAACAGGGGTACTACCGTTACAAAATATTAACATGAAATTAGGTTGGAACACTGCACAGTATTAGTTGTTTCCATATCAACTGCCAGGCCTCAGCTTTCAGGCGCATTTTTCTTCCATAACCTCTTTCTTTTGCATCATTGTATGAATGGTGAATCCTTTCTTTAGTGAATCGCTGAAGTTATCTTTTTTTTTTCTTCTTCTATAAATGATAACAGACTTACCAGCTCTCAGTCTCAAAGTGAACTCAGGCTGAAATCGGGCTCAAATAGGCCACAAATACCTCATTCATGTGAACACCTCTCTTGCTGTGATATGTTTGCTCCACAGAAATGATCAACCATCGTCTCTTTATGTTTTAATGAATTACAGGTCGATATGGCTTCACTGGCTATGTTTCCAACACTTTCAAAGTTTCTCTAAGTACAAATTTTCATTTAACTCGCTAGACTCACATAGCGCGAGTTTATATTCCCCAGACTCGCTTGGCTCAACTTTACGCACGCACGAATCACAGCAATTATTATCACTTTCTGATTTGTATTTCGCACATACTCACATGTTTGATTCTTATTAGTCAAGCTAAAGAATCAGTTATGAATCAGTTTGATATTTTACTTCCAGAGGGTTAAACACGTAAGTAAATCTTACTGAATCCACTATTGTTTGGAGAATAGGTATGGTAGGTACGTAGTCTTCATAAGTGTCTTCCTGTTATGGATTCGACAATAACCACCTGTTTTTTTCCAAGGGAATATAGGTATGAATATATAAGAAAAAAGGTCTGCCGTGTTGTGTGGGTAGTACAGCTTCTTCACTTATTGTAACAAGTTAGTACAGAATAATTTGAAGAACAACGTACATTGAGAACGTACAAACTGTTAGCTAGAACTTCGTTCCTGCTGCATAACTGATTGCCGAGATATCCTATAACATGAAAGGTTAGGTACTGTTCTTCTCAATCTCGTTGAATCTTAACAATTACTTGTCTGCAATCATTTAAATAGTAACTTCTAATATTTTGGCATATACCTTGAAAGTTCCGTGATGACACATTCTACCACACACAATATACTCGTAGCAACCTTACTAACATTTTCAGTAACATTTTATTAGCAGTAACTGATTTATATATACATACATATATATATATATATATATATATATATATATATATATAAATATATATATATATATATACATACATATATATATATATATATATATGTGTGTGTGTGTGTGTGTGTGTGTGTTGTTGTTGTTGTTGTGTGTGTGTGTGTGTGTGTGTGTGTGTGTGTGTGTGTGTGTGTGTGTGTGTGTGTGTGTGTGTGTGTGTGTGTGTGTGTGTGTGTGTGTGTGTGTGTGTGTGTGTGCTAAGCTAACCTATGGGCTAGTCTTTGGCAGGCTTACTGCGGGGAGGCTGCTTGAGTTAGACCGCGAAGTACGCTCTGCTGTGCGCTCTTGGCTAGGCTTTCCACCTGGTGTCCCAAGTGCCTATATCCATGCACCGGTCAAGGCTGGTGGGCTTGGCATTGTCTCTCTCTCAGCCGCTATCCCATCTTTACGCCGCCAGCGCCTGCTTGCCCTAAGGGGCTCTAGCTGGGAGGTCGCCCGCACTGCTGCTGACCTTGATTTTGTCAGGCAACAGTTGCTGTGGTGCGACCGAGCAACACCAACTGCTCCCAAACCCAGCTCATCTGCTGAGTTCGCTGCTGCTCTGCATGATTCAGTGGACGGTAAGGAACTCCGACAGTGCTCTGAATCCCCCATTTCTTCCCAGTGGGTGGAATGGGCTTCAGAGGGCATTGGGGCCCGCGACTATCGCCATTTTCACGCCGTCCGGGTGGCTACCCTAGCCACCTCGGTGAGGTGTTCGAGGAGTGGTCGCGGGACAGTTGACACCCTTTGCCGTGCCTGTCGGGGTAAAAATGAGAACCTGTATCATGTGGTGCAGCAGTGTCCACGGACTCATGGTGGCCGCATTCTGCGTCATGATGCGGTTGCCAAGCAGATAGCAGGTGCTCTGTCATCCAGCGGCTGGGATTTGGAGAGAGAGAGACTGTACCATATGCCGAGTGACCGGGGCAAGAAGCCAGATATCGTTGCCATCAAGCCCGATGGGTCTGCCATAATCCTGGATGTCCAAGTTGTATCTGGCAGCATGGACATGGAGCAGACCTGGAGGGCTAAAATAAGTAAATATGATGGGAACGACCTGCGGCAAGCGATATCTGAGCTAAAAGGAGTGGCGCCTAATAACATCAAGGTCATGGCCGCGACCGTGTCATGGCGCGGGGTGTGGTGCGGGAAAAGTGCCACGGAGCTTCTCGAGTTGGGCATCTCGGCAGGAGTCCTCCGTGGTATCACCACCCGCGTCCTTCGGGGCTCTTACCTTAATCGGTGGTCATTCTATAGGGGCACTTCCTTTCATCCCTCTCTCCCTCCTCCATCTTCCTCAACTTCCCTAATCCCTAGAGCCGGCGTCGGGTAAACCTGGGCGTCCTCCCCACTTTTTAATTTAGTTTTTTCGTTTTTTTCTTAATGGCGTGCCCCCTCCGTCTTTGAGGGGAGTTTTCTAAAAAAAAAAAAAAAAAAAAAAAAAAAAAAAAAAAAAAAAGTGTACCATTCCAGACGATAACTCTCCTTAGGATTTAGATAAAAAACCGCTCTTACGCCAAAAAAATCAAGCATTTGCGCATTAAATTGGTTTATTTTCCAAAAATGTACTAAAAAATAACTAAAAATGGCTAAGCACTAACAACTAAAATTTTAGCCAAAAAAAGTTGATCAAAAACGAACTAGAACAATATTAAATTTACTCACAAAATTTTGCAGAAAATTGTACTCAAATTTCATTTACCTATAATCGTTGAAAAATCTATAAAAACCTCAAAAAGAGCTAAAATTTCCGAATTTTCTATGTATTGAAATACTATTTTGAACGAGTTTTGCTGCCATGAAATTAGTAGTTAACTATATCTATGCACTCAAAATGCTCGAATTTCAAAACAGTACAAAAAATTTCAAAACAATGTATCCTAAAACAATATGTTTTATCATATAATATAATACGATAATTTACGAAAATTTGCTCATACGATCATGCTGCATGACTGGAACTTTTTGTTTTATATTTATTTAATTTTGGCGCAATACCCGTGTGAATTAGAGGTAAAATTCTTAGATGTTGAATCTTTCGTACCTACGACTCGGATCTGCTATTGCTAAGAGTTGTTATTTGAACATCCTTGAAAAAGGGTGTAAAGTCAAGGGGGAGGGGATGTGTTGTGTCAATTGTGTGTTGGGGGGGGGGGGGGGGGGTTCTCAGTAGTAGGACAACATGCGATTCTAATTATGTTGCTATTTATCCGTTCATTTAGAATTACAACCATAAAATTATTTATCATTAATAACTTGCGGTGACTTAGATGTTTCGAAAACCCTTATCAATGAAAAACAATTGAATGATTTGCATTTATTCCAAGTGGCGTTGTACCTCACAATGTAGGGATAAGGAGAGACAAAAAAGGGGTCAATTTTTGGTGCGAAATTCTGATTGAAATTCTATTATAATAGCGAGTGATTACTTTATATCTGATACTCATTACGTTTCTAGGAACATGATAGGTGCAATAGTTTACTCTGAAAATAACATAGGGGCATGTAGATGCTGTCTGTAGCTACTCTGGCATTTTGATAATGATGCGCATTCTGTTGGAAACCTTCGTCATCAACAAGTGATAATGCAGAACGCCAGGTCTCGTTGCCACGCAGCTTCGCCTCACGTTTGGCATTGGCGCACCGTTTAGCAGTCAGCTAGAAACATTAGTGTCAACCATTCCTTTTTGAATGTATCATTGAAATGGATCATCTTGAATCACAAGTAGGTAAGTCTACATTTTTGAAAAATTAAAGAACATGGGAGATTTTGAAGGATAAGTGGTTTAGAGTGTGTGGTTCTACACAAAACAGTGTGAAGTAGAGTACTTAGAGTGGTCATCTCACGACCCAGGCTTTAAGCTCATTTGGTTTATTTTTAATGATGAGAGAGAGTGGGGGAGGATATATACATACATATTGGCGAGGGTTTTTTTGGATTGACCAAACTAGACTTGTGGTTTTGTTTTATTTCCCGACGTTTCCACCCAGGGTCTGGGTCCTAGTCATGGGATTATTCACTATACAACAATAACACTTTATATATATATATATAGAAAGAGAGGTAGAGAGAGAGAGATAGAGAGAGAGAGAGAGGAGAGAGAGCAAGTTCCTGGATAAACTTTTAGTCTGTATTCGTCTGCTAGTAAGTCCGTAGGTACCTAAAGGTATCTTTGTATTATTGTGACTCGCTAAGTCACTACGAAACGATACTTTTGATACAGAATTATTTTGAGGAGCTTTTTGAGTTAGCATCTGCACGATATCCTATATACATTTAAGTTTTTTTCATTACTTTTGTCTTCGTGAAATCCTAGAATCATCCGTACTTTGCAAATGGATCGCTTGGTTCTACAAATCTATCCTAGGATAGGTAGGTATCGTTCTTCCCTATCGAAGGTGGGGAAGCTATGTAGTATTCGTGGAGATGGTTGACAATGGTTTAGTCTTCCGAAATAAAAACTGCTAATTGCGTTTCACAGCGTTCTGAACAATTTTGGTTCCATGTCTATGATCAATCCTTGTCCAGAATGAAACTATACATATTTTTAGCATAATATCATTAAAATGCCCTTCGCGATTTCTATTGCAATATTCGTCCACGCGAAAATATAAACTGATCTAAAGCAATATTTTCAATGTTAAGGGATCTTGCAAGATGATTTATTGGATGATTCTCTCTAAATTTCACTGCAATCGATTCATAATTTAACCCTGCGAATTCACTAACATGAAATCCTACAAAAATGCCAGCTAGCGCTGTACACGAAAGTAGTTTGCTTTCAAGCGATTCTAGTGGAGTAGCTTTGCCTACTGCCAACCTATTTGGCAAACCTTTCTAATGTAGGGCTAGACATAATCATCTTTTAGCGAATTTTTGAAGAAAATTAAGCTATTGCTCTCGCCTCAAAATGTGTAGAATGTGAATTTTTGAAAACATTTTATGCAGAAATCCGTTTCAGGCTATTCTGAATCATATTCTGAAGTTTACCGCATTTTTTAATGTATGTATGTATGTATTGTTGGAGAAATTATTGTAATTGTAATTTAATTTATTGGCATATAGGACATATGTCCCACCTCGCATGCCAAGTTTGTTAGAATAGGCGATCAAGTATACAAAAACAAGGAACAATGTAAATTAAAACTAAAGCCAGAAGGGCAACTATATAAATTTAAAGCCTGAAGGGCAACTTAGATTAAAGCAAGATAATTCATAAAGAAATATATATATGGGAAAATTAGTAAACATAAGTACGGGATAAAATAGTAAAAAAAACTAGAATTTTCAAATGTAATAAAATACTGACAAGTAAGGAGAAGAGAGAAAGAGAAGAAGGGAAGAGAGGGAGATATGAAGAGTGAAAGGGATAGATATCGAAAGTAGAAAGAGAGAGAAAGAGGAAGGAGTTTAATGCTCAGTGAGGAAGTGGCGCACAACAGCAGACCTGAACGCACCAAGGGAGGGAGCACACCGCACCGAAACTGGAAGGGAATTCCATAGCCTCGCTCCTGCAATGGAAACTGACTTAGCCATGGGCATGCTAAAGTGCCGTTTAATAGCAATGTTGTTGGCTCTGTCAGAACTGCCCGGTGGAAAAAGGGAATTAACAAAATTTGGTAAGCAACCCTTTGTTGCTTTATAGATGATGCACAAAGAAAGAACATTAATGTAAGTAATGATATCCATACCCAAGAGGCGATTTGCGTAAGGAGAGATGTGTCCTTGGGATTTGAGGTGAAATACATAACGGGTGCAGGTATTGAAGAGGACTCTGAGACGTTTCAGAGAGTTGAAGTCAAGGGACCAGATGAAAAGTATAGAGCAATAGGTGAAGTGTGGGAGAAGAAGTGTCTGAAATAACTTGAGGCGCACATGGAAAGGGGTACAGAAGGCCAAGTTGCGAAGGGAGTGAAGAGATGAGAGGACGGATCTAGAGATCTTGGCCACATGATCCTTCCAGGTGAGGGTGGAGTTGATGATTACACCCAAGTTACGTACGGATGAAAAATATGGTATGGTTGTATTATTGATAAGGATAGGTGGGAGAGAGCTGGTAGTAATGTGCTGCTTATAGATTACAATCGCTTGACTTTTTTGGGGATTCAGAATAAGGCCGTTGCTTATACACCAGTTGTGAACTGAGGAGAGGTCGTCATTTACAAGAGAAATTGAATGGGAGAGTGAAGGAGGATCAGTGGGGCTGTGTCTGTAAATTTGGGTATCATCTGCATAGAGATGAAATAAACAATTGTGAATAGTACGAGGCATGTCATTGATGAAAGTGGAAAACAAAAATGGGGCTAAAACTGAACCCTGGGGAACACCATCTTTTATGGGAAGGAGTTTGGAGGACGATCCATTCAGGGACACAAACTGAGTACGCCCAGCCAGATAGGACCGCATCAGAGAGCATGCGCTCGAAGAAAAGTCAAAAAATTTGGCCAGTTTTTCTATAAGAAGGGAATGATTTATGGATCCAAAGGCATTCGTAAGGTCCAGTAAGACAAGGATAGTACACTGCCCATCCTCAATGGCATCCCTCATGTCCTCAGTCACCTTCACTAATACTGATTCACAATTATGACGTGGTCTAAAGCCAGATTGAAATGGAGTGAATAAATTACGTTCAAAAACAAAGGCGGACATCTGTTCAAGAAGAACGTGCTCGAATGCTTTTGACGTTGCTGGGAGGATACTGATAGGCCTTAGGTCCTCAATCAGTTCGACAGAGGACTTTTTTGGGGTTGGTATAACTTGTGCATTCTTCCATTCACTCGGAAAACTGGAACTGGTAATGGCGAAGTTAAAAATATGGAGGAAATATGGGGCAGTTATGTTAAAGCTTTTAATTATTAGTGAAAGTGGGATAAGATCAGATCCTATGGCTTGAGAGTGGATTCTAGAGAATGCCTTGAATATATCAGATAAGGTTAAACAGCTGAATGAAAAGGAGTCAGAGGAAGAAAGGGAAGCCACAATTTTCACTGAGGGGCAAGGAGAAGAGGAAGAACTGAAGTAGTCATTCAAGTGATCAGGGCTGAAGTGAATCGGTTGGGCATCATGAGAACTTAGTCCAGTCTTTTTTATTCTGGACCACAGTTGTTTGACAGGTAAGTCTGGGGAGAGTAAATTTTCAAAGTATAATCGCTTAGCACGTCTAACAGCGGATTTAGCTTTGTTTCGGAGTTGTTTGAAAATTGTGTAGTCACTGGGGTCATGTGAGCGCCGCCATCGAGAATAAGCAGCATCCCTAGCTTTCAAAAGGGAGTGTAAAGTAGGAGTAAACCAGGGGGTGCAAGGATGGCGAACTCTAACTTTTTTAAGGGGAGCGAGTGAATCAAGAATCGTTAATAAGTTGTAGTTTAGGATACGGACCATATCATTGACGTCCACACAATGCATGATGCTATCCCAATCCAGAGAAAGAGCAATCCTATCCACATCCACCTGAGAAATCAGTCTAAGATTGCGCACATGAATGAAATGCGGTTTGAGCTTGAATTTACTTAACCGTATGCAGCAAAGGAGAGCACGGTGATGGGATACTGCAGGAGTAGGGTAGGATTTGAATAACTTCACTGATGCAGCATTTTTCACAAGAAAATGATCAATAGTTGTGGCAGAGTCACTAAGAATGTGTGTAGGACCTGACTCAAGTAAATTCAAGCCAAGCATGTTACACACTTCCTGCAATTTCTTGGAGTTAGGCGAGTGATGATTGGTGTCAATGTTAAAGTCGCCAGCTATTATGCTGTTTTCATACTTGTAAATAAAGTCTCCTAGAATGGATTCCAAAATGGTTATATCAGAAGGAGGATTTGGGGGTCTGTATAAAGCGCATAATAATATGGGAGATCTGGCTGGGCGGGCTTCAATGATTAAGTATTCAAGAATGGATTCCTTAGGAGATTTACATAGTACTTTGAATTTAATACCGATACGAAGGTAGATGGCAACACCACCAGATTTCTTGCGAGCTCTATCATGTCTGATGAGCTGGAATCCGGGAATAGCCACTGAATTGGAGCGAATGGAGGGTTTGAGCCAAGTCTCAGATATTACTATAGCCTGAACTTGATTTTCACCAATGTAATATTTTATATCCTCAATATGACAGGGCAGACTTTGAGCGTTAAAGTACAAGACTGGGAAAGTATTAGGAGTTGAATGTATGTCGCGCTTGATACAATGTTCAACAAACTGTGATGAAAGGAGGAGCATCAACATTCAACTGCGAGGCATGCGGCAAAGAGATAACAGAATCGTCAGCATTGTGAGAGATACGCAGAAGCGAGGAATCAGGACTACCCTCCATGAGGAGCAATAGCGCCCACCACCCCAGCACGACCAGGCGCCGAAAGAGCACACCATACAACCAAACCGAGCAAGAATGAGAAAGGAAAAGAAGAAAGGAGAGAGAAACTAGAAATAAAATTAAAATAAAAAATAATAAAAAAGAGGGAAGAAGAAAAGAAGAGAGAGAAATGGTAAAAGAGAAGGAAGAGAGCACTGAAGTTCAGCAAAAGGGCTGTAGAGTGCATCTGAGTACTTTATCAATAAGGCAGTGTGAAGGGCGTCCCCAGAAACCAAGTGAACATAATGATATGGAAAATCAATGTGTGTTATCCAACACAGACTAGTAGAAGAGTTAGTCTTCAGAAGAGATATGAGAAAAGAAAAGAGAGAGAGAAAAAAAAAAAAAATCCAAAAATGACGTAGAAGATAACTACATAGTGATAAAGAAAGTATTGGAAAGAGGGAAGAATACGATTAAACTAAATAGTTAAGTACGCCTGCAATTAGGTAAGCAACTATCCACCTAACGGATGATGATTTGCTTGATACCATGGAGAGCATAGTCATTTGATGGGAGAAAATACAAAACTAAATTAGTGACAATAACAGCAAAAAGTAAGTAAATAAATGGGAAATAAAATAGAAATAAGAAAAAGTGAAAAAACTCGATATAGGTAAAAATGGACTAAGAAACAAACCGATTCAGGTAAAAATTGACAAAGAAGAAAAAAAAATCAGTGACACCAACTGCAGTAATTGTAGGGTATGGTAAAAACAATAATCTTATAGTAAATATACAAGACAAGTTCATGATCACGTAAATTATATAACTACAAACACAGAGAAAAAAAAAAGATACATACGAGGTGGGTATCAGTACAAACATGGAAGAGTTATTTCTGTTTCTGAGAAAGTACACAATCTTGGTATTCAGTCAGTGCAGTCATGAGGTGTTCTTGAGATTTCAAAGTGATGATTTTTTCACCAAACTTGGCTTTTATCAATCCATTGGAAGTCCAGACATTCATTATGCCAAGTTCAGCTTTGGCAGTATTGAGAAGAGCACGGCGAGATGGTGAGAGGTCTTCAGAGATCAAGATATTCGAACCACGAAGCTTCTTTTTATTTGTAAAGATTTCGGATTTGGTATCATAATTCGTAAACGTAATAACAATCGGACGTTGGCGAACTGTCTTTTTATCAGGAGTTGGAAGAGAGGGTTTCTTCAAAGAGCTCATGTCTTGTTGACAATCGGCGTTGGATGAAGTGGAGGAAGGTAGCGCGTGAGGTCGAAAGACTCCAACTCTCCTTGCATGGACGATATCCCTGGGATCAAGTTCGATTTCAAGTTTATCTTTGATAACATCGCGAACCAGCTTCGTAACATTTTCATGGGAGGTTTCTTGAACACCATGAAGTAGGAGATTGTTTTTGCGGTTGGCTTGATCGATCGAATCAAGTTGCTTAGTTAGTAATGATATTTCAGAGCGAGTAGAAGACAAGATCTTGTTGACAATGCTATCAACCACGCCAGCCACAGCCATAGTCACCTCGTCAATAGTTTGATTCAACAGTTCGGGTGTCAGTAAAGTTCCTGATGACAATGCTTTATTCATTGCCGAAGTAATTACCTTACGAATATCAGGCGTAAAATTTGGAGCCATATTCAACGAGGAAACAGTTTCAGCTACTGTTAGTAGTGACTTACCGTTGTCGGTAGTGGTGGTCTTTCTCCGTCGTGGTTGTTTGTTAACATTGTCAGGAATGTCCGAAGCTTTCCTCAGCATGATGTAAACACCAATGGGCACGATTAAAACACTTTTCGAGAAAAAATAGCTGTGTTAGATATGTGAAAACAGTAAAGGTTTGGGGAGCACACTGAAACACGTCAGCCCTCACAAGCAGCCATATTGAAACCCATATTAATTAAAACCCATATTAAACCCATATTGATTATATTACCTAGTTGTTGTCGATGTTACCAAGACCAATCTCCAAGCGAACTCCCGTTGTGTTGTTTTATGTAAACAATAAAAATTACTTCTTCTTGTGTGTTCAAACCAAACTGGTACTAGACATAATCATATTTTAGCGAATTTTTGAAGAAAATTAAGCTATTGCTCTCGCCTCAAAATGTGTAGAATGTGAATTTCTGAAAACATTTTATGCAGAAATCCGTTTCAGGCTATTCTGAATCATATTCTGAAGTTTAACGCATTTTTTAATGTATGTATGTATTTATGTATGTATTGTTGGAGAAATGATATTACCTGTAGTTGTTGTCGATGTAGGAGCCAGGAGGCTCCGAGTTCTACTGTTGTTTTTTTTTCTCATTTTTTTCCTCTTTGATTAGGGCTTGTTATTATTATGTATTTTTATTAATCCGCCCTCGACCTTTCGACGCTCTGCCTTCGCTTCTACGCTCCGCTCGGATCACTCGTCGCTACTATCCCCGCTATCAGTTAGTAACAACCGAATTCCCGTGCCACCAAGACCGATTCGATATTTCCGTCCTCTGGTCAACTTAGATCCAGGCTTTTACGGATCATCATCAGTGTCGAGACGTCTTCACTGTCATTTTTCGAAATAACCTGTATGTATGTTTCGCTGCAAGCTTATGCAGTGATATACTTTCACACTAGTCAAGATTCACTCGCGGAATATTGAAGTCAGGAGTTGCCGTCGTCTTCAGAAGGTGCGTTTCGGGTGGACTGCTGGATATCGCCATCTTTGCGGAATCAAGGTCGGATCTTTCTATTATTAAAGACTATTAAAATCGTCAGCTTCCACTGCATAAAAATAAAATTACTAATAGCTATAAGAGCCTTAACTAAATTCACGCGTGTAGTTATTTATTTCAATTATTTATCGGAGCTCCGGATTGGATTGTTATTGATTATAATAAATTTTTGTTTTTTCTCGTATTTCTACTAAATATTTCTTTACGTTATTTTGATCCACGCTCACACTTTTCGTCACTTGAGGTTTTAGCTCAAACATTTTGGTAGCAGAGCGTGGTTAAAATACATACTAGTCTTTCATTATTGTGTCTCTAGCAAATTACATTACTTTGATTCGGCTGCCAATTTCCGCTTGTATTCACAAGTTCGGTTAATCCGTTCCAGTTCCGTAGTACAAGGTTTTTAAATCTATAAATATTCTTTGTCGAAAGTGTCTGTAGGTACTTGTTCTATTTATTATTGTTTATCATTTGTGTTAATTTCGTGTTTCTTCGTACTATAAGTGTAATTTATTAGCTGTTCTACATATTCTATTTTCATATTGATACTCGACCTTTTCTCAACCATTTAAATAATTTCTATATTGCTTGTCATCGTAGGCACATATTCGTGGTTTTCAGTATTTATTTTAGCCACTATTCATAATAGTGATCCTTTCATATTTTTTATCGGAGTATTAATTTGCACGGCGTTCATATTGTACCGCTTTGAAGATTTGATTGATTGTGCGGTACATTGCCTATTCTAGTACCTTCCTTGTTTTATTGCATCGTCTTAGTCATATAAATCTTGAAGATTAATTGGAACAAATTTTCGTGCGAATTTATTGTTAAATTTGGAACCATTTTCATCCATCCTCTACCTTCCCTTGTCCAAATTATTTGACCGCTCTTTGATCCCAAACTATTTTCTCGTTTCATCATGGAAGAATTCGATGCAAAAGTGAAATCTCTTAGACGGAAACTCCACTCATCGGGAAAGGAAGTGGAGGCTATTGTGGATGCCGGTAAGATCATTGCGACCGATCCTTCGAAAGCTCTAATTTTTAAAGGCATGTTTCGAGCGTTGGAGAGGTATTATTCAAAATTTGAGTCGACATGGGAAGAACTTAATGACATTCATGATGAAGCCGGTAAATCCGATTTCCCTACTTCAACTGATAAACGACTCCAATCGAATGTTAGGGAATATTACTACCAATCAAACACCATATACGAAAACATGATCGATACTACTCGTTCAGGTGGAATGGTTAAAAACGAATCGTATATTGAAACTCAAGCTCCTCGTATGCCGGAAATAAGTTTACCAAAATTTGATGGAAATTTAACCTTTTGGCCTCAATATAGAGATACATTTTTGTCTCTCGTTCATGGTTCCAATTCACTTACTACGATGGAGAAATTTCATTATTTGGCAACTTCACTCTCTGATTCTGCTTTATCCGTTATTCAGGGTATCAAACTCGAAGAAAACAATTACGAAATGGCCTGGAAGGCAGTCACTGATGCGTATAATAACAAACGAGTTCTCGCATCCTTTTATTTGAACAATATTTTGGAATTTAGCTCATCGAAAGGGAAACCTAATGTCGAATCTCTTAAATTATTTCAAAGTAGAATTTGTGACAACATATCCGCTTTCCAGCTATTAGGTATCGAAAGGGAGTCAGAACTTATCCTTTTTCATTTAGCAATCAGACACCTAGATCCACGAACGCGCGAAAGTTTTGAAATGAGCCATAAAAACGTGGAATTTCCCACACATAGCGATTTGAAAAAATTTGTGCGGGAAAGATGCTTAGCACTACAATTGATTGAAGGAAATCAGAATACATCGACATATTCTACTTCGCCTTCTACTGCACAACCTAATACTAGTTATGAGAAAAGGAATAAAACTCATAATAAATCTATAACCAAACCTAGTTTGGGCGTTTTTAAAAATTCATCAAAATCTAAATCATCCACAGTTTCAACACCACCAACTCCTCCTACGTGCGTGTTGTGTTCCAATGGGGACAAACACCTACTTTTGGGTTGTCCAAAATTCTATAGGATCACTCCCGAGGCTCGTCTACAAAGTCTCAAAGATTTTAAAGGGTGCCGTAACTGCTTAAGCTACGGACACAAAACACTGGATTGCACTTCCAAATGGAACTGTCGGTTCTGTGATCGGAGACATCATGCTATGCTCCACCTCGAATCCTCCTCATCGTCGGCACCTGTCCGGTCTGGTAATTCCATTGCGTCATCACATCTTCAGAATTCTCTTCTAACTTCTGTTTCTCTAAAATCTACTTATGATAGAGAAGTTGACGTAATATTGGGTACTGTGTGGGCCGAATTCAAGGATGCTCGAGGGATGTTTCAACCTTTTCGAGTTGTCATAGACTCTGGAAGCCATTATTCGTTTATTACTGAAAGATGCCTAAACAAACTTGGTTTATCCTACACTCATTGTCCTCGCAAAATTTCGGGAATCGGACAGTCGATTTTTGAAGGTGCCAAAGGGAAAACGTCATGTACTTTGCGTCCCCGAAATTGCTCATCTCCCAATTTAACCACAGTTGCCACGGTGGTAAGGGAAATTACCTCGTTTTTGCCTACCTCGACTCTATCTCCTGAAGTTACGTCACAATTTTCCTCTTACAAACTTGCTGATCCTACCTTTTGGGAGCCATCGTCCATAGATTTCCTTCTAGGCGCCGATTTATATGGTGAGATATGGACTGGTGGGGTTGTGACTGTTTCTGAAGGGCTTCCTAAACTGTTCCCGTCTATTTTTGGCCACGTAGTGATTGGTCGTTTTACACAACCTAGTAATGCGATGAATGGTGTATCTCTACTTGCCTTTTCGGCTCCATTAGATGATTTGAACGAAGGGTTGTCAAAATTTTGGGAACTTGAGGAGGCCTCCTGTTCTGCCCCAACGTTGTCGGAGGAAGATGTCGAGTGTGAAACCTTCTTTTTAGACACATACTATCGGACAACTGAAGGACGCTATGTTGTCAAATTGCCGTTCAAGACTCACGATTTCAAACTGGGTGATTCCTCATTTACGGCTTTAAAGCAATTTAAGACTCTTGAACGTAAGTTAAAACAGGACGAAGAAATGAAAATTATGTACTTCGATTTCATCAAGGAATATTTATCCTTACGCCACATGGCTCCCACAACAAACCCTTCTAAATTTCTCATACCCCACCATGGTGTGACAAAAGTTGATCGAAATCAATTGAAGCTCCGTGTAGTATTCAACGGATCTGTTAATTGTCACCCTCACTCATTAAATGATGTTTTGATGGTTGGGCCAAAATTACAAAAGGATATTCGTAAAATCTTGTTGAACTTTCGGCAACACGCTATTGTCTTCGTAACGGACATTGTGAAAATGTACCGTCAAATTTTGATCGATTTGCCAGACAGACAGTATCAACACATTTATTGGCGTTTTAATTCTAACGAGCCTATTCAAACTTATGAATTGGTAACGCTCACCTATGGTCTAACCTCAAGTCCTTATTTGGCGCTTAGAGTCATCCAGCAGTTAGTTCACGATGAAGGTGAGCATTTTCCGTTAGCAGCCAAAACGCTAAAAAACTATATTTATATCGATGATATAGCTACTGGAGCCAACACGATTGAAGAGGCGATAGAATTAAGGGATCAACTTATATCCCTACTCCAAAAGGGAGGTTTCGAATTAAGCAAATGGGCAAGTAACTCACCTGAGCTTCTCATTTCAGTTTCTAATACAGTCAATGGTCCCATCAAGTTGTCTTCCGAACCAGCAGAGTCAATCAAGATTTTAGGATTACAGTGGGACCCCACTAGCGATTGTTTTTCGTATACCTTTTCCGAACCTACTCTTACATGTACTAAAAGAGCGATATTATCTACTATAGCGAAACTCTTCGATCCTCTCGGTTTTCTTTCACCCACTACTATTCTCATGAAGCTTATCATGCAGGATTTGTGGAAGGAAAATTTGGATTGGGATGATCCAATCCCGTCGACACTTGCAAACAGATGGAGGAACATAATTGACAAACTTCCCAATCTATCCGTGTTGAAAATCCCTCGATTCGTTGGCAGCAGCCCGTCATCGCAATTTCAAATCGTTGGCTTCTCTGATGCCTCAGGAAAAGCTTATTCCGGCTCTATATACTTACGTTCGATCACTGACGGCAATATTTCAGTCCATCTGTTGATTGCCAAAACTAAGCTGGCCCCAATCAAATCGATCTCAATCCCAAGACTCGAGCTTTGTGGAGCCGTCTTACTTAGTCAACTCTACCAATTCATTTCGTCGTTTCGAGAATCTTTACCTCAAACACCCCTGAAACCTGCGTTTTTCACTGACTCGTCAGTGGTTTTGGCATGGTTAAAAACACCTCAGTTCAAACTTAAAACATTCGTTGCCAATCGAGTAGGTGAAATCTTAAAATACACCACCTCGAACTGTTGGCATCATGTTATTTCAGCAGACAACGCGAGCGACTGCAGCTCACGGGGTGTATCCCCTGAAAAACTTATTAATCACCAAATATGGTGGAGTGGACCTACCTGGCTCAAAATTCCCGAAGAAAATTGGCCAAAATCCATTATCAATGCTCCTATTGAAGTCCCAGAATTAAAAACTTCCGTTGCATTGGTCTCCTCTGTAGATGTGGCTAATGATTTCACACACTCGCCTTTTACAAAAATTCTAGTTTCTTGGATGACCAGAGTTTCATCTTATTCAAAATTGTTGCATTCTATTGCATGGCTTAAAAGATTTTGTCGGAGATATTTCCAAAAAAAGCCCTTAGAAAAGAGTGCCATTACTCTAACCGAGTTGAATGATGCGCTAAAAATATGCATCAAAGCCGTCCAACGCCATCATTTCCTGACCGATAAATCATCTTCATTGAGCACTGTGATAAACAAATACATTGATCTGAACCCATTTCTTGCAGAAGATGGTCTTCTGAGAGTCGGAGGCCGTTTACGTCATGCAGATTTGCCTGGAGATCACAAAAACCCGATCCTTCTCCCGACTGACGCTCACTTGACAACATTGATTGTCGATTATTATCATTACCTCCATCTTCATCCAGGACCCAGTCTCTTGCAGGCTTTAGTTCAGACACGTTACTGGGTGCCATCACTGCGACGCTTAGTCAGACAGCGTACCTTCCATTGCATCACATAAGTCCAGGGCCAAAAGTTCAATTCCTATCATGGGTGATTTACCAGAATATAGATTGAAGGGTGGCCGAGCCTTCCTCCATGTTGGAGTTGATTTTGCGGGACCATTCGAACTTGAGGAATCTTTGAGACGGAAGGCTGCAGTTGGAAAGGCCTACCTTTGCATTTTTATATGCATGGCCACGAAGGCTGTACACTTAGAGGCTGTAATAAAATTATCATCTGAGGCATTTTTGGCATCTCTCAGCCGCTTTATTTCCCGTCGAGGTCTCCCCGAGGCTATATACTCGGATTGTGGCTCCAACTTCTTAGGAGCATCTCGAACATTGCGAGAATTCTTCAATTGGTACAAGGAAAGTGGAACCAAAGACGATATCATCAACTACTCAGCTGCATCTGGTTTTCATTGGCACTTTAACCCCCCCTACTCGCCACACTTTGGAGGCCTCTGGGAGGCCGGGGTCAAATCTGTAAAAACCATTCTTCAAAAGACATCCGGCAAGAACCCTCTAACCTACGAGGAGATGTCCACGCTATTCGCACGTATAGAAGCGATTCTCAACTCACGTCCTCTGTGTCCACTGTCCAGTGATCCTGCTGAAACGGACTATCTTTCGCCAGGCCACTTCCTTATTGGCTGTCCCATTCTGTCTCTTCCAGAGCCCTCAGTGTTGGATCTGAAAACGAATACCCTGTCGCGTTGGCAGATGGTCCAGCGTATGTCTGCTCAGGTTTGGCAACGCTGGCGTGTGGAATTTTTGTCCACCCTTCAGAGAAGATCCAAATGGCACCGTCATTCGCAGAATTTGGAGATTGGGGACTTGGTCCTGATTAAGGATTCTGCTGCTCATCCCCTTCAATGGCCCACCGCTCGAGTGATCCAGGTCCATCCTGGTAAGGACGGTGTTACACGCGTCGTAACTGTGAAAACTCCGAGAGCTGTCTACCAGAGATCAGTTACAAAGCTCGTCCCGCTCCTTCCTTTAAAGTCTGATCCCTTCAATCCTGATCCTTGAAATTTGGTATCCAAATTTGGTGGGGAGTATGTAGGAGCCAGGAGGCTCCGAGTTCTACTGTTGTTTTTTTTTCTCATTTTTTTCCTCTTTGATTAGGGCTTGTTATTATTATGTATTTTTATTAATCCGCCCTCGACCTTTCGACGCTCTGCCTTCGCTTCTACGCTCCGCTCGGATCACTCGTCGCTACTATCCCCGCTATCAGTTAGTAACAACCGAATTCCCGTGCCACCAAGACCGATTCGATATTTCCGTCCTCTGGTCAACTTAGATCCAGGCTTTTACGGATCATCATCAGTGTCGAGACGTCTTCACTGTCATTTTTCGAAATAACCTGTATGTATGTTTCGCTGCAAGCTTATGCAGTGATATACTTTCATACTAGTCAAGATTCACTCGCGGAATATTGAAGTCAGGAGTTGCCGTCGTCTTCAGAAGGTGCGTTTCGGGTGGACTGCTGGATATCGCCATCTTTGCGGAATCAAGGTCGGATCTTTCTATTATTAAAGACTATTAAAATCGTCAGCTTCCACTGCATAAAAATAAAATTACTAATAGCTATAAGAGCCTTAACTAAATTCACGCGTGTAGTTATTTATTTCAATTATTTATCGGAGCTCCGGATTGGATTGTTATTGATTATAATAAATTTTTGTTTTTTCTCGTATTTCTACTAAATATTTCTTTACGTTATTTTGATCCACGCTCACACTTTTCGTCACTTGAGGTTTTAGCTCAAACAGTCGATGTTACCAAGACCAATCTCCAAGCGAACTCCCGTTGTGTTGTTTTATGTAAACAATAAAAATTACTTCTTCTTGTGTGTTCAACCAAACTGGTACATTTTTGTTCACATTTTCCTTTTATTGCGTATCTTACTCTACTTTAACGAGCTCAGCCGAGGTTAACGAGCCCAGCACGAAAGTCTGAGTACGTTCCGATAGTCATCAATTGTGTTTTGTAATCTAATCATAATGAATGTGACGAACATTGTAGCATTAGGGAAAGACAATTATGATACCTGGAGTATGCAAATTGAGTCGTTATTGATCAAGACTGGAGGATGGAAATACGTGTCCGGCGAAATTGAAAAACCATCTGACGATGCAGGAGCAGCACTTTGGGAAGAGGAGGACTTGCGTGCAAGGTCAGATTTAATTTTAGCCATTAGTCCATCTGAACTAAAGTTGGTAAAGGGACATCTCGCGAAGTTTGGTTAAAACTGTGTGATGTATTTCTATCAAAGGGACCCGCTAGGAAGGCAACTCTACTAAAAAGGCTTGTATTGCACAGAATGAAAGCTGATGACAATGTAAGAGATCATGTCATGAACTTTTTCGACACTGTTGATAAATTGCATGACATGCATATTGATATAAATTATGATCTTCTATCAATCATGCTTTTGTACAGTCTCTCTGAAGATTTTGAGAACTTTAGGTGTGCAATAGAGTCGAGAGATACATTGCCCAAACCCGAAGCCCTGAGGATAAACGATCTGGAAGAATCCGAAGCGAGGGGTAATAAGGGGAGTAGTGAGGATCCGAATGTTATGTATGTGAACAAAAAGAGTAGGAATTCGAAAAAGAAACCAGGAAAAGAAAGAGAAGTTTTCAAGTACAAGTGTTTTAAGTGTCACAATTTCGTACATAAAGCTTCTAAATGTCCCGAAAAGGGGGAGAAAGCTGGAAATACCGATGAGTCATTGAATGTGGCGATGATGAGCCAACTGTATGGATGTAGCCCTAGGTGGTGTTTGGACAGTGGGTGTACGAGTCACATGAGTAACGATAAAGAAAAATTTAGTGAGTTAACTCCTGTAAGTGACGTCCAATTAAAACTGGCTAACACATCTAAGACGGAAACTAAAGCCAAGGATACAATAAAATTCAAGCCAAAGGAGAGAAATACAATAACATTAAGGAATGCTCTTTATGTGCCAGATTTGAGAACTGGGTTACTGTCTGTATCTCGCATAACTGACTACGGTATGACTGTCTTATTCACTCGGCAGAAGGCATACGTTTTAAATCGGAAAAACGAGCGTATTCTGAGTGCAAAGAGAGTGAATGGACTTTACTATGTGGATGAACGAAATGAACAAGCGAAAAATATAGAGGGAATCAAAGGTGATCGAAAGCTGTCAATGTTAGAAGTTTGGCATGGTAGATTCGGACACCTGAATGAGCAAGACCTGAAGAGAGTCGCAAAGCGTGTGAAAGCTATGAAGCTGGATAAAAATCAGCATCTACCAGTTTGCGAAACGTACCTGAAAGGAAAAATGTGTCAAATATTATTTCCCAGAAAGTCAGAGAAGGAAGTCGTACCCCAAGAAATCGTGCATTCTGATGTGTGGGGACGACCAGTTTTTTTTTTTTTTTTTTTTTTTTTTTTTTTTTTTTTTTTTTTTTTTTTTTTTTTTTTTTTTTACGTAGGCAGGTGAGGAAATCTTTAAGATCCTAAGGTGGTAATCGGATCTCGTAAGATACCCAAGAGGGACCGCACTCCGGGTTATGTGGGATTCAAACCCACTAAAACCTCACCTTCCTTTTCCCACGTTGGAACTCAGCCTGGAACTGTTTAACACATTACTTCAGGCCGAGTCCTTGAGAAATTTCTTCAGTCCTCTCGGTCCATGTGCTCCCTCCTCCTCTGTCTCTCCCGTTCCAAGATGATCTTTTTCTGGAGGGTGTCTTCAACGTAGGCAGCTACAAAATTCCATTTTTGCTCTCGTTCAATCATTTTGGATAATACCACCTCCGGTGTCACGTCTTGTAATTCCAGAGCATCCTGCAGCCTTCTTCTTTCTGTAGCCCATCGCTTGCATACAAAGAAAGTATGGAGCACATCATCGTCCATTTCCTGGCAGTATGGACATATTGGGGAGTCTACTTTTCCCATTTTATAGAGATATGCGTAAAACAGCCCATGACCAGAAAGGAACTGAGTCAGGAAAAAGTTTACTTCTCCATGTTTTCTATCTAGCCATACCTTGATCTGAGGAATCAAGCGTGCTGTCCATCTCCCTCTCTGCTCTACAGTCCACATTTCCTGCCATCTTGCCATTGTATATTCTCTCTCTTCAGCGGCTAAATGAGCTCTTTCTCCTTCCTCTCTTCTATCAAAGATTCGTTTCCGTTCTGCAGCCAATAGATGGATTGGGATGCTGCTTGTAAGTACGAGTATGGCTGGCTCTGACACTGTTCTATAGGCACATGCAATCCTCAGCGCTCCTCTTCGTTGAACTGCAATAATTCTCTTGCGATAGTAGGCAATGTTTAGAGCATCTGCCCATACCTCCGCACCGTACAAGAGTATTGATTGTACAACGGTCATCATGAGACGACGCTTACATGGTCTTGGCCCGTTGATATTTCTCATGAGATGACTAAGAGCAGTTGTTTTCTTTGACGCCTTGTCTGCTGATTTCTTTATTTGCTCCCAGAATGTAATTTTAGTATCTAATGTGATTCCCAGGTAGTTTACTGTTGGTTTGCTGGTGACTTCTGTACTCCCTATTTGTATTGGGATTATGGTAGGGATCCGTTTTCGAGTGAACACAACTACTTCGGTTTTAGCTGCTGCTAATGTCAACATATGGTCTTCCATCCATCTAGTGATTTTTACCATTACTTGATTCAGTTTATTCTGTGCCAATTCCGTGGTTCTAGCCAGGATAACTGCCGCAACATCATCGGCATATCCAACAAGATAGCAATCTTCTGGCATTTCCAGACGTAGAACACTATCGTATGACGCGTTCCATAGTTGTGGGCCCAGAACTGAACCCTGGGCTGCTCCTGCGGTGATTTCTTTCTCCCTTTCCCCTTGAGCCGTCTCATAAACCAATGTTCGGTTTTTAAGATAGCTGTCCATAACTGCTAGTAAGTATCTTGGTATTTTAAAGGTGGTATCCAGAGACTCTAACATATCAGTCCATCTTGCAAAATTGAAGGCATTTTTCACATCCAGGGTCATTCCTAGTATATCTACTACCTTCCTGTGTTTTTTTTCAAAGTGTTCACTACATCTGCTAGTGCATGAGCAGTGGACCGACCCTTTCGGAATCCATACTGTCTGGGGGATAAGTCTCCTGACGCCGCTATTGCAGGCATCAAGCGAAGCAGGAGAAGCTTCTCATAACCTTTTCCAGCAGTATCCAACATACAAAGAGGCCTCCAAGAGGATGGAGAGTTTGGATCACCCTTTCCTTTGTCTAAAAGCACCAGGCTAGCTTTTTTCCATCTATTGCTAAAGGTCCCTTCTCTAAGGCATGAATTGTACATTCGTAATAGTAGCCTTGGACAGACTTCTGTTGCTATTTTTAACACCTCTGAGGGTATGCGATCTGGTCCTGGTGTTTTCTTGTTTTTTAAAGCTCCAACCGCTTTCTTTAATTCGTTTTCAGAGAATAAGAGGGAATCTATTACATCCTCTGAGGCATAAGTAGTGTTCCTGGGAGGGTGTGTTGGGAAGAGCCCATCAACAATGAGATCCATTCTTTCTTCACTCATTAGTATCCGTCCACATGATACCTGGAGTTTTCCGGTCACGATCTTATACCCTCGACCCCATGTATCAATATTTACTTCCTCAATGATTGTCTGCCAGCAGTCTGCTTTACTTCTATTTATTGCATGGCGAAGTCGTTTTCTGGCCTCAGTGTATTCTGATTGAATCTGCGGCCAATTTGCTCTTCTTCTGCTTCTCTGGGCTCTACGTCTCAGTTGATTACATGTCCTTCTGAGTTTTGCAATATCTTCATTCCACCAGTAGACTGGGGGCTTAGCAGATGTCAAGATTTTTTTTGGCATCGATGCATCGCAGGCTTTTGTGAGGATCTGCATTGTTTGGCTTACTACTTCCTCAGCATTTGCAGTATTCTCATTATTCTGTTCTTTGTCAGCTAGTAGTCGATCTCCTTCCAGTAAAACAACTACCATTGCATCACGGTCTAATCTAGCCAAGCTCCATCCTACATCTTTCCTGCTATTATTTATTTGGTTGTTTATCTGCTGGTTCACTGGTAGAAATTCAAACGATATATACTGGTGATCACTCCCTGTATAATCTTCGATAACTTGCCAATTGCGAATTTTCCTGGCAGTGGTTTCTGATGCAAAGGAGATATCTGGTATTGTCCCCCTTTGTCCCAGACGATGGAAAGTGGGTGTGTTGCCTTCATTGAGTAGTATTAACCCTGTTCTTGCTGCCATTTCCAGAATGAGCCTCCCTCTACGGTCAGGGTCAGGCATGCCCCATTCTAGAGCCCTTGCATTGAAATCCCCTGCCACTATTTTGTCCCCACTCACTATTTTAATAGCATCTTCAAGGCCCCACAACTTTCTTTCAAAGTTACGAATGGACTCATTTGGTGTGAAGTAGCAGCTGAAATAGGTAACTCCCCCAGTTCTTAGCCATACATATCCTTCACCACTTCCTTGGTCTTCTATGTGCCCTTGTGTCACTGACCATATGGCAGCAGTTCCAAGGTCGTCCGCGTACCATTTATGGTTAGTGTGATTGTGGTGCTGCTCGCTTACTATCACAATGTCTGTTCTTTTTTCCTGCACCAATTGATGAAGTAGGTTTTGGGCTGTTGAGCTCCTATGGAGGTTTCCTTGTAGGATTCTTATCATTGTATGGATCTATTGCCAGCTGCCTCCGAAGCTTTTTGAACATCCATGAGTGGGTTGACTCTCCTGATGTACCTTTTGAGTGCCCGCCTATATACAGGGCAATTAGGGTTCTCCACCGCATGAATGTATTCTAGATTGATCCTTACTATTTGGTCACTTACAGTCTCATATGTTGGTGAAGACACGATGAGATCCACTTCAAATTCTGAGTTTTGAGATTCAGAAGCCATATCTTACAGTTTTGGGTTCACCCTATCAATAAATCTCTTTAAAGCTCGTTTGTATACTGGGCACCGCTCGCTATCCACAGGATGGTCATGTTGGAGGTTAGCTCTCTTGCAGTTTATGCACTTCCTTGGCTCTGGTGGCTGGATCCCTTTGAAGGGGCACTCTTGTGTGCCATGACCGCCTGCACATCTTGCACAGGCCTCTTCAAGCTCATGACATTTGTTTGACTTTGCGTTGTGCCCAAATCCCTGGCATTTGTAACACCTAGTTACTTCCACAAAGTCCGCAACTCGACATCTGTCCATGCCAATGTAGAGAATTCGGTGCTCCAATAATGCCTTGCGCAGTGCTTCACTGACCTGGGTGACCCATATGCAGTCCTCAATAGGTGAGCCATCAGCCCTTGTTCTTCGCCCAGTCGGGAAGGATGGCTTGAACTGTTTCTCCCAATCCTCTTTGCTATAGTTATCCCGTACCCATTTATTTTGGTCCCATACATATCCAGGTAGGTCCCCCTTAGTTATATCCCTGTCTTTTCCATGGATCTTCATCAGAATAGGCCTATCTGGCTGCCTTTCCTTTCTCACCTCGAAGCCCTTGTCCGTTAGTGCATTTGCCAGTTTGATCCTCTCCTCCAGCGTGGCAGCTGCTACCTTCAAGGCATGTTTGCCTGCTGGAAACACTTGAGTTACCGCCATGCCCATACTGCGGAGGTCAATCTCTTTCCTCATTCTGCGCCTCACTGAATCGGGGGAGCATAGGGCATCCCTGTAAGAAATATTTGGGGCCGAATCCTCCATTTCTTGGCCCACCGAGGGTGCTTCTTTATGTGCCTGCACAATCAGGGTGGTTTGAGGCGCGTCAAGCCTTCTCTTTGCCTCTTCTATGGCTACGTCCACTTTATTTCTGGTGGAATTTTCCTTGAGGAGGTTCCTCTCTCTCTTGGTGGTTTTCCTCTTCTGCCTGCGTGTGGCTTCCATCCACCCTGCACTCGATTCGCCTGCAGTGTTTTCTCCCTCCCATTGCTCCTCATCCTCAGTGGTTGATGGGACCCAAGGGTGTTTGAATTGGGGAACTGGCTTGGGTGTTTCACTTTGGTCCCTCGCCTGTAGTCTCACCTTAGGAACTGGGGGTTCTGCCGTTTCCCTCTGTGACCTCCCTTCAAATAGACTGACTGGTGCCTGTTCACTGCTCTCATTTCTGAGCACCCGCCTCTTAATCAGTTCCATCTTATTGGATAGGGCTTTTAATCCATCTCTTTCCAGCTTGTCCACTTTGGAGGCACATGCCTCTGCCTTCCTGTCAACAGCGCTGAGCTGTGCTTCAACACTCCGGAAGCCCTCCAGCATTGTGTCCTTAAGAGCTCCAATGTATGATGTTAGCAGTCCTGACTCGCTCTCAGCAGAGCTTGCTGTGCCAATAGAATCGGATCTGGCTCTGGCCCCAGCCATTGCGCTTTCCAGATGCTCTATGGATTGTGTGAGTGTTCCTATATCAATATTGCGCTGTCGCAAAACACACAGTTCCTCCTTGACATTAGCATAGCTCCTAAGCAGATTACTCCACACCCCATTTACCAGACTATCCACTTTAGCAGTGGCTGTCTTGTAGGGCTTGTCACCAATATTGTGAGGGTTTGACCCCCAAGCATTCCAGTCAGCTCTCCACTGTTCATATTCCATCTGTAATATGTCAACGTCTAAGAGATTTGCTTGGCATTGCTCAATGTCTCGTTTGAGGAGTTTCTTTCGTTCCCTATCCCGGTGAGTTGCTGCTGTCCTTCGTTTTCCTAGTCTCGTGGTCTCCTCTGTATCACCATAATCATCTTTGCCTTGTTGCACCTGTTTTTGTTGTTTGCGTAGCAGTTGCTGTTGTTGATGTTGTTCTTGCTGCTGCTGCTGTTGCTGCTGCTGCTCTTCTGTCTGCTGCTGTTCCTGCGGTGTAGAGTCATCCTCCGTTCCGTCATTTCCTATGCCTGCCATTCTCACCCATTGGGTGGCCTGTTGGCGTGCCATCCTCTGCACTGCTTCATCTCGATGAACACTTGTGAGGTGCTGCATCAGTTCATGTACGTGTTGAGAGGTAGTTTTAGATCCCGTGGGGTCTACTGCTTCCTCTTCATAATCTTTTTTATTTGTCACTTTACGAGGGGGGTTATGCCTTAGGTCTGCTTGATCCTCCTCATCCGTGGTGTTCTCTACTTTTTCTTCTCGCCTCATCACCTCCAGCCAATCTTCCCTTGTCATCTTTTGTTGGCATTTACCCTGGCATCTCTGGGCGACTGTTTGTTCTGCCTCTGCTGTACTTTTGGGCGTGTACCAACTGCCTGTAACAGGGTTTTCCCCCCATGTTGGCTTCACCTTATACCCTGCCGGGGCATTCCATCCAGAGTAAGTTTTTTCTTTTCCTTGAAAAGGAGCCCTAGTATCAAGATGAGGCATTGGTTGCCATTCCTTACCATTTTTTGTAAGTCCTTGCCTGTTGGTAGAGGGGGAATCCTGAGTTTTCCTCTCCTTCCTATTGCTAGCAGTTTGTACTGCACTGTTTGGACCAGAGTGCCCCACCTCTCCTGGGTATGCTGCCTTTACCTCACACTCCCGGTGGTATTGCCTAATGGCATTTATCTCTGAGGCCCTTTCCTCTTTTTTCAGGTTGAGGTTATTTTCCCTTCTATCCACCCCCATTACATTTGTGACTAGTCTGCCCAGCTTACTGTGCTCTGGTGGATATAAAACCCCTGTCACAGATTCCAATGCGTACTTAGCTGCAATACCAGTTGCCCCTATAGCTGAATGTAGGTTCCCATTCACTAAGAGGTCACTGCCAAACCCTATTAATGCTTCTCTGTCCGCCTTCCTTATCTGCTTTGTGTTTATCGCCCGTTCATACGCCCAATCATGTTCTAATGCGAGCTGATCATCATAATCCACTGGCTTCCCATTTGGGAGTGGATTTCCGGGCCCAAGATATTTGTGTCCAGGCAATAGGAAATTTGGCATTTACTATAGTATTTATAAATATAGAAGAAAAAAAAACGTTTATGGTACCGTCTGAAAGTTGAGGAAAAAGGAACAACTGAAATTAAACTGGAGCGAGAGAAATATTAAAAAAATGATTCCGACCTGAATTGAGAAACGCTGATGCGGCACGAGCGCCGTGTCTGACCTCCCAACGCCGTGAGCCCTCTCTTCTCTTTGCCGCTGTCTGTCTCTTTCTCTCCTGCAGTGTCTATAGCAAAAGTTGATGGACCAAGAATCACTATAACACCGACACCTTCCTACACGTTCGCGACTTATTGTGTAAGATCACTATAATTAATGAACACATGTCCAATAAAAACCATTTTTCGCTCTCTAAGAGCCCCGAAAAACAATAAAAAATTACTGAGCAGTCCAACGACACCCTTTCCGTTCGGCGGTTCGGTCAACACTCCTCGTGGGGACCAGTTAGGACAGTGTCACATGGTGGATCATTATACTATGTTACGTTTATTGATGAGGCTACCCGTTGGTGTGTTCTGATTCCTTTGAAGACGAAGAATCAAGTATTGAAGGCTTTCAAGGCATACCAAAACTATGCCGAAAATCATCAAGGTTGTAGAATAAAATACCTACAAGCCGACCGAGGTGGCGAGTGTATGAGCAAAGAGTTCGATGAATATCTTAATTCGTCAGGGATAAGTCGAAGGCTCACAGTACCAGGCACGCCCCAGCAAAATGGCATTTCCGAGAGAACCAATCGAACCATTCTTGATATGGTGAGAAGTATGCAGGCGGAATCATCGATACCACACAGCTTTTGGGCTGAAGCTGCATCGACAGCTGTCCATGTGAGGAACAGATCTCCATGCTCAAGTATAAATGGGCTAACACCTTACGAAAAGTGGTATAGAAAAACTCCTACTGTCTCATATTTTCATACTTTTGGGAGCAAAGCGTTTATGCTACATAAAAGCAAAACAAAAGGAAAGTTGGAACCAAGGGGTAGAGAGTGTTTATTTGTTGGTTATTCAGATGTCTCAAAGGGTTATCGTGTGTGGGATGTAATGACCAAGAAAGTTTGTATAACAAGGGATATCAAGTTTGTCGACGAGATGTATCCAAGATCAGTGGATAGCAAATGTTTCGTAGAGCTGAAAGAGCTTGAAATCGTGCTAGCTCCAGAAGAAAGGAGTACATCTCAGAAGCTGAAAACTGCGGACATACCCTTATCACGAATCAATAACTTGGAGGCGAATGAACATCGAGAACTTGATAGACCACCGAACATACCACAGAACGAGTTTTCAAAGTCACCGTCTCGTGAGGACAGAAGACAAGAAATAGGTGTGAATGAAGTACGGGAATTGACGGAATTTATTCGAGCACCTGGGCGACCGAGAATAATAAGGTCTGGAAGCCGAGGGAGGCCAAAGAAAGTCTTCAACATGATTCCGAAACCAAGTTCTGCCTCAAATCAGTAGGAGATACGTGGGGATCATGGAGGAGATGAAAATGAATCTGCATCGAGGGGAGAGATGACCGAAAACGATGTTATGAGCGAAATTGCAAATGCCGCAGAGGTATCCCCTTCAGAAGCATTTTCTGGAGTGGATGCACCAGAATGGTATGCTGCTGTAAGAAAAGAGTTTTCTTCACTCCTCGAAAATAACACGTGGGTCATGTAAGAGAAACCTGAATCTCAGAAAGCGATTGGATGTAGGCTAGTGGAGAACTGCAAAGGAGAAAAGCACGGCTTGTAGCTAGAGGTTTCACACAAGTGCATGGAGTGGATTTCCATGAAACATATTCTCCAGTAGTGCGTCTCAGTTCTCTTCGAACAGTTATGGCATTGGCTGTAAAACACAAAATGGAAGTTGAAGAAATGGACGTGGAGACAACCTATTTAAATGGAGATATCTATAGACGAAGATATCTATATGGAACCGCCGCAAAAGTTTGGGAAGATTCTGATGGATTTTGTGGAAAATGAAACAGGAAAAATTCAAGAATTGGCCTGGAAAATGTTGAGAGATTTTAAGAGTGGAAAAAGATTTTGTAAATGACAAAAGTCACTGTACGGGCTGAAACAATCGGGCAGGCAATGGTATCTGAAGTTAGATGAACGCCTGAAAACAATTGATATGATACCATTAGCAACTGACCCTTGTGTTTATACTCTTGGAAAAGGAGAGGAGGCTGTAATTTTAACAGTGTATGTTGATGATTTAATTTTGGCGTCGAAATGTGGAAGGAAATTGAATGTTTTGAAAAGAAAATTGAGTGAAGAATTTCGTATGAAAGTTTGGGGAAAATTCATTATTGTTTAGGCCTTGAGTTTGATTACAACAAAGAAAAAGGAATAATGAAGATCTCACAGAAGAAATACATTAATGAAATTTTGAAAAAATTTAATATGGAAAATTCGAAACCAGTTTCGACACCTTTGGACACGAATGTTAAGTTCGACCCAATAGATGAGAATCCAGGGAACTTGGATAAGGACTTGCCTTTTCGAAATCTAATTGGTTCTCTCATGTATGTCGTCTTGGGCACGAGGGTGTACATTAATTTCGAAGTGAATTATTTGAGCCAGTTTACTGCATCATACCGCGAAATGCACTGGAAAGCGGCTAAGAGAATATTACGATATTTGAAAGGAACAGTGGACTGGAAATTAACATATTCTGCTGAACATAATAAACCGCTGATTGGGTATACTGATGCGGACTGGGGAAATCGTAGAGTGGACCGTCATTCGTCTACAGGTTACCTGTTTTCCCTGTCTGGAGGAGCGATCTCGTGGGTATCCAAAAAGCAGAGGACAGTTGCGTTGTCCAGTGTGGAAGCTGAGCTCATGAGCCTGAGTGAATCGACGAAAAAAGCTATTTATGTTGAACGGTTCTTGAATGAACTGGGGTTTAGTGTTGAAAGACCGATATGTCTCTACAATGATAGCCAGGGAGCGCAATAGAACATCCAGAACCCCATCTACCATTCAAGGACTAAACACATCGATATTAGGAACCACTTCGTGAAGCAGAACGCCGATGAAGGTTTAGTCAAAATTATTTATATGCAGACAGAAGAGATGGTAGCTAACATTTTGACGAAAGCAGTTACACAACAGAAGCTCATTTACTGCTCAAGAGAATCTGGACTCTTGAAGAATTGAGGTGATTGTTCTTGAGGGGGCGGGTTGGAGAAATTATATTACCTAGTTGTTGTCGATGTTGCCAAGACCAATCTCCAAGCGAACTCCCGTTGTGTTGATTTTTTTTTAAACAATAAAAATTACTTCTTCTTGTGTGTTCAACCAAACTAGTACATTTTTGTTCACATTTTCCTTTTACTGCGTATCTTACTCTACTAAGATGTATGTACTAATGTATGTATGTATGTGTCATTCCAGACGATAACTGTCCGTAGAATTGAGCTAGAAACTTCAAACAAATTTTAAAATGTTAAGGGCACAAAACGAAAGTTCAAGTTCGTTGGCCAGCATGATCGGATTACATCTTCGGGTTGAAATTTTCAAAAATGTAGTCAACAATTTCAAAATAGCCTGTTTTTTGCGATTTGTTGTGCGAAATAATTTTTTCAGCATACTAACGTGTGGTATATTCGGAATCAGCGTAAAATTTCCTATAAGAATATGTATCGAGTTTTCAAAAATTTCAAAGTTGAAAAATCAGTCAAAAATCGAAATAATGCCGTTCGCTAGTTGTAAAAATCGGTAATATTTGCATGAAACATTGTCCAAATTTAGATTGAACTACTCTTATGGAAGTATCCCTGTATAACCAATCCTAGAATGAGTACCTCCTAATTATTTTTAATAATTTGATTCCATGTTTGTCTATCAAAATCATAAACTAAAATTTCTCTACACGATCAATAGCGACTGAAATGTCGAAGATTTCTTCAAAAATGGGGTCATGCTGCATCACTGGACTTTTTAATTATTGTAGATACTGTTCACACAATCATTCAATTGAATGATATGAAAAGATCAAAGACAAACCCAAGAGAGAAAACGCGTAAATAAAATATACATGTTGAAGCATAGGTATTTATTGAACGAGTCTATTATTTATTGGATCTAAAACAATTCCTACATAGCGGATAGTCGAGTTAGGTAGATTGGGTTCAGAAAACAATTCCAAAGCATTGGATTTAAATGAAGATAGGTTTACATTGGGAGTGTGGTAAGAATTATAATAGTGAATGCTTAACGTATCACAAGGAAGAGTTATGTAGGTATCCTGATTTCAAGATTTAAACTTCCATAATTACTATTTCCTTCTCATCTCGCAAATAAATCTCAAACCGTAATTCCATACAAAATAAATGTTGGTGTAATACTTAAACTTATTGCTCAATCTATAGGGTGTTACGATAAGTTTAAAATAATTTCAGCTTATACAGATTGGCAATAATTTTATTTTTATTTCTCCTATATCTTACACCGAGAATATTTGTAACAAAATAGAATAGATTCACAGTTACCATTTGAACTTCAAAACTTTAGAGGCGCCACTTGATGCTGATAACTTCAATTTTCAAGTTATTCTTATCTTTTCGAATTCACAAGATCCATGAAATATCGATCCGCCGAACAGTTAAGTAATGAAATCATGTAATTTTAGTATGACCTCTCAAACTTATATATATCTTATGAAATTTCGTAAAGAAATTTCGTAAATTTCGTTGGACACAAGACTCGCTCACATTTAGTAAAGTGTCTCGACTCTCTTATTTATATTATTTCGAGCTAAATATAAATAAAAACACATCAAGTGTTGACTCACGAGTGGAATAATAAACAATAGTTCTCATATGGATGTGAGTTTGTCTATTTCCTTATTCCGGTTTACATAGCATTCTGAAAGTAATGACCTCCGACAACATGAAAAGTATAACAGATACTATTTCTTTTGATCAAATTTTATTGTTTTAGAACCAATCGTACAATGGTATTTGTTTAAATCATATACATCTTGGTCAATTAGCTAAGTTAACATGGTCTATTTGTCAATTTATGGGATCGTTTGTTTTCGCCCTTATTCATTACGCAATTTAATCAGACTTTCCAAACTGAAATACATTTCTATCATCAAGATTGTCTCAGCGACATTGCTATGAGAAAGGCAAAAAACTAAAAAAACTCCAACAGCATCTTGTGTTGAGTACGAATTTTTGCCGTACGATTTTGGATGAACAATCATGTCCAATTTCAATGAAAAACCTCGGTTGTTGCGAAGTACTACGGAACCACCTACACCATTCGTCTCATGATTTAACATTGATAAGACAATTTCGAATTTAGTATTGAATAGGTCACATATTATTATATTATTATGTAAGTATATGTTTTTTCTTATATCCAACCACCCTTGGGTTTGAACCGGGGAGAGCAGGGACGGCTCCTTGCGCGCAGCTCTGGAGAATCTGGAGGAATCAAGCAGTCCTGGCTTGTAGTGAATTTAGCAAAGGAGTTGGTTGTATTAGTAGGCGATGGGAGAGAAGCTGGACCTACGATGTTCTTTGATCTGTCTGGAGATACGGCTGGGCTCTTTGTCAGTTTAGCAGGGCTGCGGGATGGTGATACAGGATGTCCATTCCGCTTACTTGGTGATAATAGTAACTTCTTAGAGGGCGTGCAGATGCTGACGGTTTTCTTCGGGGATGTCACTTGGGGCACAACTGATTCGGGTAGGGAAACAGTGGAAGCGTTACTACCTGGAAAAGAAAGTAAGTTCAGATATTGACGTGATCCAATAATTGTGGAACAAATTGATTTTAGATAAGTTTCGCCACTTGGTGTGTACGAAAGAAAAGATGGGGAAAGGAATGGAAGAACAAGAAGAAGGTATTGCACGTTTTTTTGTAATTATCAAGTTTTTCAGTTACTACAGTTTTTCACAAATTAATCTAGTGTTTATGAATGAATGCATGTGCAGGTAACAAGGTCTTGGTGCTTTAACAATATTTTTATTATAGTTGACCATATTTCAAATTTACAGTGCTTCTTTAGAACGTCCCTCTGAAGCTATGTTTTAAAGGCAAGTTTTGTATATAGGAGGGACGCTTATTAGAATTGATCCAGGTTGAGTGTGGGTCAACCCAAACATTAAAAAAAAAAAAAAAAAAAAAAAAAATCCGTTTCAGAACCCTGTAAGACCGAATCCGTGAAGAAAAACCTTTTGTGTATGTGTATTTGTGTTTGTGACAAATTTTGTCGACGCAGCCCAGGTTACAATTCTCAATCAATTTTCGAGATTCTTTGTTTGTTTGATCCCACTTTCAGCTTAGTTGTACAGCAAACCTTGGATATTTTGGATTTGCCATGAGGAGAGGAAGGGTGGATGGGGCAAAAGCCGAACGTTTAATGCGTTGCCCAAACTATAATTCTCAACCGATTGTTGTGTTTTATTATTTATCGATCCTAATTTTTTGTCAAGTTGTACAAAAAATTGAGTAAATTTTGGTTTTGCTATCGAGATGGGGGGGGGGGGGTAAAATAGCCGATCCTAATAAGCGCTGCCCAAGCTACTATTCTTAACCGATTTTAGTGATTATTTATTTTTTCAATCACAATATTCGCCTAGTTGTGCAAAAAGTTGGAAAAGTGTGGACCTTGGTGAAGCAATAGCTCGTGTCACCAAGGCTCCATTGAAGCCACATCAGAAGCTGCGCCTCCTTCGCACGTACTTACTGCGGGGAGGCTGCTTGAGTTAGATGATGAAGTTCGCTCTGCTGTGCGCTCTTGGCTAAGCTTCCCACCTGGTGTCCCAAGTGCTTACATCCACGCACTGGTCAAGGCGAGTGGGCTCGGTATTGTCTCTCTTTCTGCCAGCATCTCCTTTATACGCCGCCAGTCCCTGCTTGCCCTTAGGGGCTCGAGCTGGGAGGTCGCTCGCACTGCTGCTGACCTTGACTTCATCAGGCAACAAATGTTGTGGTGCTACCGAGCAACACCAACTGCTCACAAACCCAGCTCATCTGCTGAGTTCGCTGCTGCTCTGCATGAGACAGTAGATGGTAAAGAACTCCGACAGTGCTCTGAATCCCCCATTTCTCCCCAGTTGGTGGAATGGGCTTCAGAGGGGTGACTACCGCCATTTTCATGCCGTACGGGTGGCTACTTTAAGTGTTCGAAGTGTTCGAGGAGTAGTCGCAGGACAGTCGACACCTTTTGCCGTGTACCTGACGGGGTAAAAATGAGAATCTCTATCATGTGGTGGAGCAGTGTCCTCGTAACAACGTTGGCCGCATTCTACGTCACGATGAGGTTGCTAAGCAGATAGCAGGCGCTTTGTCATCAAGCGGTTGGGATGTTGAAAGGGAGAGACTGTATCACATGCCGAGTGACCCGGGCAAGAAGCCAGATATCGTTGCCATCAAGCCTAATGGGTCTACCATAATCCTGGATGTCCAGGTTGTCAGTGGCAGCGAGGATATGGAGCAGACCTGGCGGGCTAAGAAAAGTAAATATGATAGAAATGGTCTGCGGCATGCAATATCTGAGCTAAAAGGAGTGGCACCCAATAACACAAGGTCATGGCCGCGACCGTATTATCGCACGGGGTGTCGTGCGGGAAAAGCGCTACGGAGTTACTCGAGTTGGGCATCTCAGTGAGAATGCCCCGTGTTATCA
Organism: Adelphocoris suturalis; assembly: GCA_030762985.1. Taxonomy (NCBI): domain Eukaryota; kingdom Metazoa; phylum Arthropoda; class Insecta; order Hemiptera; family Miridae; genus Adelphocoris; species Adelphocoris suturalis. Next base: position 30,744,540 of record CM061045.1, on the reverse strand, counting down.
CCACCCGCGTCTTGAGGGGTTCATACCTCAACTAGTGGTCATTTTATAGGGACACTTCCTTTCATCCCACTCTCCCTTCTCATCCTTAAGCTTCCTTGATCCTCGGGGTCGGCTTCGGGTAAACCTGTTTGTCTTCCCCATTTCTTTAATTTTATTTTTTTCATTTTGAACTTTAATGGTGTGCATCCTCCGCCTTTGAGGGGAGATTTGTAAATAAAAAGTGTGTGTGTGACAAATTTAGTCGACGTTGCCCAGGCTACAATTCTCAACCAATTTTCGAGATTCTTTCTTTGTTTGATCCCACTTTCAGCCCAGTTGTACAAAAAACCTTGGAAATTTTGGATTTTCCATCAGGAGAGGAAGGGTAGATGGGGCAATAGCCGAACGTTTAATGCGTTGCCCAAACTAAAATTCTCAACCTATTGTTGTTTTTATTATTTTTCGATCCTAATTTTTGATTTTTGGAAATTTTGGTTTTTCTATTGAGATGGGGGGGGTGTAATAGCTGATCTTAATAAGCGCTTCCCAAGATACTATTCTAAACCGATTTTAGTGATTATTTCTTTTTTCAATCACAATTTTCGCCTAGTTGTGCAAAACGTTGGAAATTTTAAATTTACCATCGTGGAAGGGGGTAGTAGGGGTAATTTCAGATTATAATAAGTGCTGTCCAAGCTCAAGCTACTATTCTTAACTGATTTTTGTGGTTCTCTTTTTCGTTCAATTAGGAGTACTGTCCAGTTATGCAACCAATCTGGGGAGTTTAAAATTTATTATCAATGGGGTAAATGGTAGGGGTAATTCTGATAAATCATAATCATTCTGGTTTTGATGCACGAAAAATTTTGGATTTTATCATTTCCCTATTTTGCTCGGAGTATTCTGTTTCTCCCTGGATTCATTCTCAGTAAATTAGAATTTCATAATGATGGTGAGAGGGGGGGGGGGGGGGGGGGGGTCGGATGCCTATTATCGTGATATTTTCAATATATTTCCGTGAATCTGTCATTATTCGATTTCACAATGTAAAAGCAGTGAATACGTACATTATTGTGTTGTGACGGAGGATGGGGAGTGGGGTTGCTTGTTGCATATTCTTGATAGGAGTTTTTTTTAATTAGTTTTTTCTGCTATCATTGCTAGTATCATCTACTGCCTTTTCGTTGCTCCAAAAGATATATGTGTCGGTAATGATACCACTCTCCACTATCTATCACGTTTGCATGCAGGAGCCGAGGTTCTTGTTTCATACTGACTTTTCCGTTCACACAACCCCTCATATATGTGATTATTTTCTTGTTTTCCTTACTAAGGGTTCGACAAATGCTCGATTGAACTTTTCCAAACTTTTCCGTGTCGTGTTTTTGTGACATGCGCTTCATCCATGAATAACTGATCAACTAGGTACTCTTCTCGTTTTTCATCTGATACATGGTGTACGCATTGTAGGTGCTTCCATAAATATGTTAATGGCGCTGCCTGGTCTATTGGGGATTATATTAGGCAGAAGGATCTAGATCATAGATATTCGATACCTGTACTGAAACCTTTGAACAGTTATCTATCAAATGTTTCCTTTTTCCTCCTGGTATCCTAGCGAGCGAATTGCTCACAATGAGGTTTTTACCTATATTATTGTGGTTAGATTTTCCAAAACTCGTTGTTATCATCGAGGTTGTGCTCTGACAGAGTTAAAAAGTAGAGGTGTAAAAGTGTCCAAGATGAAGTGAACGGGGATCCATGTCTACTTACTGAGGTTCTCTTATTGCGGTTTGGCTGAAAATCTGCTCTCTGCTCCCTTGCATTCTATTCCTGAACAAGTGTTTAATGTGTATTCAGTGAAACAATCAGTTTTCACAATTAAACTGTCCGATTTAACCCACACGGTTGTTAGTAGGGGAAACGGATGTGTAGTGTTTTTGTAGCTTATAAGCCCCTAAAAATCACGATTTTCCTTCATGTTTTTCCAAAAGGTCGGAACCCCTTTCAACATGCATATAATTCTTCTCTATGATTCGGAAGGTTGTATGTTCAATGTGCTTCAATATATTAAGGGTGATTCTTCGAAAATAATTTTCTTTCCAACCCAAGGATGACACCTTGTTGTCTCACATTTGACTACTCCGTGGAATGTGATTGAAACTAATAATCATAATTTTTCGTGAATGACTTTGATGATGATGGTGAATAACTGTTCCCCATGGATGTGATTTCATGTCTGTAACCGAACGTACTTTCCTACAATATGTAGTTTTCTTTCAATGGTATTCTAGAGTTTCGTGCATGGATGTACGTCTGCGGTACAAAAAATTTTCAAAAATCATAGAAAAAAACCACTCAACGAAGGAGAGTGCGGGAGGTGTGTAACTTCTAAGGGTGGAATCTATTGTCATTCAAAAGTATAAAATAGATGCGTAGGTACCTTTCGATCATCACAGTGGTGGGGCAGAAATGTAGATGATCAAATGTAAGTGAATGTAAGATAATTTCCTGCTTAGATTCCTCCTTCCTTAGATTTCCTATCATTATTTAATTTTTGGTAAGTCTGGTTTCTTGATTGGTAAGCATTGTCTATTTCGCACCACTGATTGTTTGTTGTGTTTTAATTGATTTCATTGTTCGTATAGGTTTTCTTGAAGTTTCGATCCACTTTGAAATTAAACTTGATCAGTTTCGATCCACCTTGGTGCCAAGACAAGAAACCGTCACATTAGGACCCATTCAAACGTTTAACATCCCATTGCCGCCGAAATCCCTAGTTCTTCAAAATGTCAATCGTAACCCCCCCCCCCCCTCCACCCCTCACAGTTCAAACTGTACAAACTGAATACCCTAGCTTCTCTGGAATCTTCTCAACCAGCGCACTTACAAAATACAGTATTTCTCAAGATGCAAGGAAGGCCACATCGGCAAAGACTGGATTTTATTTTGTATTTTTCCGGAATTTTCGACGGCCGTTTAGAGGGGTAGGGGAAGCGGGGAAGTCCAAAAAGCGCACATTAATTCTTACTTCGACCCCCCTCCCGCCCTACGGCCCATGGTTCGGGTGGGATTAAACAATTTTAAATTCGCTCGCTCCCACTTTTGGAAAATCCCAAGAAGATCCCCCCACTCGTAGATCCGGCCCACTCAGCCGTTTGGCCGTGCATAGACACGACAGACAAACAAATAAACAGACAGACAAACGGAGTTTCATTCTTATAAATAACTAGCCGCTCCGGCTCGCTACGCTCGCCTCCACGTCCAGCCGGGGGGCAAGCCCCCCGGACCCCCCATTAAGTTGCTCGCTTCGCTCGCAACGTGTGGCGTGTAGGGAATATTGCTCGCTTCGCTCGCAAAGTCTGGCATGTAGGATATGTTGCTCGCTTCGCTCGCAAAGTCTGGCATGTAGAAAATGTTGCTCGCTTCGCTCGCAAAGTATGGCATTTGGGGAATTTTACTCGCTTTGCTCGCAAACGGTAGATCCCTAAGGGTAGGTTTAACTTCTGTAGGGGATGCTGCTCGCTACGCTCGCTTGAGGAAGTTATACTGCCCACCCAACTTGGCAGACGTTTTTTTCTGTTGGGGAATTCTTACTTACAAATTAAATCTTATAAAACTACGTGGAACCACGAAAAGTTTATTAGGGAATATTGCTCGCTTCGCTCGCAAAGTCTGGCATGTAGGATATGTTGCTCGCTTCGCTCGCAAAGTCTGGCATGTAGAAAATGTTGCTCGCTTCGCTCGCAAAGTATGGCATTTGGGGAATTTTACTCGCTTTGCTCGCAAACGGTAGATCCCTAAGGGTAGGTTTAACTTCTGTAGGGGATGCTGCTCGCTACGCTCGCTTGAGGAAGTTATACTGCCCACCCAACTTGGCAGACGTTTTTTTCTGTTGGGGAATTCTTACTTACAAATTAAATCTTATAAAACTACGTGGAACCACGAAAAGTTTATTAGGGGATGTTGCTCGCTTCGCTCGCAAGTCCGTATTTATTCTGTAGGGGATGCTGCTCGCTTCGCTCGCTTGAAGAAGTTATACTGCCCACCCAACTTGGCAGACGTTTTTTTCTGTTGGAAATTCTTACAAACAAATTAATTCTTATAAAACTACGTGGAACCACGAAAAGTTTATTAGGGAATGTTGTACTGCCCACCCAACTTGGCAGACGTTTTTTTCAGTTGGGAATTCTTACAAACAAATTAAATCTTAGAAACTACGTGGAACCACGAAAAGTTTATTCGGGGATGTTGCTCGCTTCGCTCGCAAGGTATACCTGTATATGTGTAGGACAAAGTCCGTATTTATTATTTGAAATGGCTCTCGCTTCGCTCGCAAGGTAGGTACCTATGTAGGCATACCTGCTCGCCTCGCAATGTTGTGACATCGAACCCTTCACGTCAATTCTTGAGCCTTCTCTCGTCCACGGCAGAATCATTTTAATCGCTTTGCTCGCTTCTGCTCGCAATTTGACCGAGTTCTCGTCACTTTTTTCGATATCCGATTTCGGATTCAGATTTGGCGGACCCAAAGCTGTATTTCGCCCGCGAAAACCGTTCCGAAAAACGTACCTTTATGGGGTATATTTTAATCGGAAAAAACCAAGTTTTTCGGCGGACTTTTCGAGAAAACGGGTCCGTACTCTCGCATTTTTTTGACGCATTTCCCGATACTTTTTTCGCGATCCGATCGCGCCGTCGTCTTCCTCGTAGGAAAACCTACGAAACCCGTATTTTTCCGGAACGGTCAACGGCCGTTTAGAGGGGTAGGGGAAGCGGGGAAGTCCAAAAAGCGCACATTAATTCTTACTTCGACCCCCCTCCCGCCCTACGGCCCATGGTTCGGGTGGGATTAGAAAATTTTAAATTCGCTCGCTCCCCCTTTCGGAAAATCCCAAGAAGATCCCCCCACTCGTAGACTCCCCCCACTCAGCCGTTTGGCCGTGCATAGACACGACAAACAAACAAATAAACAGACAGACAAACGGAGTTTCATTCTTATTAATAGTATAGATAGAGATTAGTTGGGAACAACCGGTATCAATTGATCATGAGATCACTGTATTACTATTACTTTTCCTTAAAATCCTTTTATTACTCATTCATGTGTTCTGGTATCATACATACAAAATGTACTGGATTTTCTTCTTCTCCGTTCATGTTCAAAATGTTTGAATTATTAGTAATTGGTATGTATTAGAAGACATTTTAATCATTGGCCAGGGTTTTATAAACATTTTTTGTTGATGTTGTTGAAGAGAACGGCAACTGCAAGTCTCAAAATACAGGGTTAGCCTTCGAAGTAGTGCTCGTACGAAGTACGCTTTCATTTTAGGTTCAGACATGGCTTTTTTGTATACTTTCGTAACTACACCTTGGGAAGAGGTCGATCTTATATTATCAAATCCCAAACTTCATGATAACAGCACTGCGGGGAGCGCTTCACCTCAAGTTTATTACCTACATGATTAATTTGAAACACGAAGACTGAGCCGAGAGAAGAAAAATCCAGTGTTGTCTAGAGCAGAAATTCAGGCCTTATAAATCGCCAAAAAAACGTAAAGCTCTCTCCTGGAAGTCATCCTGGAGTTAATAATTCAGGAGTTGGGAAATTAATACTTACCTGGAGAATCTGGGGTGGTCTTGTTCCTTGGGGGAATCTCTGGTGCTCGCTGCTTCATGCACGAGTGTCTAGGACTGCTTTCTTTCACGGTGAGAGTTGCTGGTGGTGTCGCCTTTCCCTCAACACTGGACTGTTTCACCGGTAATTTTGGTTCTTTGGCTGGCGGTGGATCGATTGAGAGCGTTGGAAGGAGCTTAGCACCAGCAGGGCGCCCTGGCGTCACAGGCGTGGGCCGGGTCTCGGGTTTCGAAACATCCTGGGTGGTTTTCGGTGGTATGCGTGGACTTGGTGTTCTGTTCTTATTGTTGCAAGCTATCAGAAGAAGCTTGTTACCTATATATATATTTTTTTAAAAAAGTGAGAGAAATATAATGAAATATAATGCTCGACCAATCACTAGTTACAATATTTTAGATGTGAAAATGAAGGCACGTTCAAAACCAGTAATCGACTCGTTTATCCAGGAGAACAATTCAAACAATCAAACAATTTCCATGTATGGCGTACATAAAACGCCTAGTTTCCTTGGAACTTGTTTTGAAGTCATCACGAGCTTTTAGGCCAATGGAAACATCACCTACATCTTCCGATTGCTAATGTAATATTTTCAAAATGCATCAGTGTGTTTTTATACTGCTGATATTTGAGCAACGTAAACTATGATGCCATAAAACTTTATCAAGCTTTCCAAACTAAAGAATGAGTTCGTAGGCCAGTATTTCTATAACACAACAAATTGCTCACATTTTAATAAATATGCTTAAAAAATCACTGACAATGGCTAAAAACGGCTGAAAATCGAAATTGTTATCTGAATCCTTAGGAGATTCTTTGTTTGGATATATAAATATACATAATATATTCAGGTTGGATTGTCTCGACCACTGAGTTCAATAAAAGATGTTTGGGTTCTCGAGGGTTGGTCAAATGGGAAAACTTACCATTAGTAATAATAAAGGTAGGTTACTACTTCCTTATTTACTCAAACTACTTTTCTAATGATCAACAGCATAACTTGGACGAAATTAGTATCACAGTTCAATGAACTGAGGTGAACTGTCTTAGTACTAATTTCGTCCAAGTTATGCTGTTGATCTTGTGACAAGTAATTTGTGTAAAACTCTTTTGAGAATACCTTTGTTTATTGGTTGAAAGAAGGTAATTCTCTAAATATTTCTTAAAGTACTTATATACAAGCATACAAACAACAGCTCTAAAGGGATAAAGAAAACCCACTTTTCATGATGATCAAAATCATGAGATATAAATGAGATAGACTACAGAAATATATTTTTCGAAACCCTGAAGAAGAAATAGAGATATTTATATTTATGTCATCATTTGACCAACCCTCGAGAATTAGAACACCTTGTGTATATATATATATATATATATATATATATATATATATATATATATATATATATATATATATAAATTATTAATTAATTAAAAATTATATTAATTTTTCATATATATATATATATATATATATATATATATATATATATATATATATGAAAAAGCGTTCACCTTTCAGATTCGTTCCAGTATAGGTATCTAATATGTCAAATTACATTTCAATAATATCATTTTCCGAATATTTTGATTTTAAAATGTTTGGAGCAATTTCAATAGCTTAATTTTCCACGCAAAGTAACAATATCAGAATGACGACTCATATTACACAGGACGGCAAAAAAGGGGGAGAATTTTAAGGAGAGATTTGAACAAATTACCTTCCCCTCCACCACCGCCTCCTTCTTTTCCTGTAGACTTGTTGTCGTCAAAATCTGAAGTGCCATTAGTCATATCGTTCAAGATATCCATGATATGTGAACCAGTTACATCAGATATACTGACGAGAGAAGGACTGCTTGCGCGAGATGCTCCTTTCGGACTCCTGTTTATTAGTTTCTGTGCTTCTAACATGGCTTTCTGCAGGAATTGCTGGTTTTTAAAAGCTGCTCGACTGTTGCAGTGGCCAATCTGTGATCTATAATGTTATTAATTTTTGACATTAATATACAATTATAATAAGCATCTGCCTAGCAATTCATTTTCATCGTACCAATTTTTATTATTACACTTACGCATCGCACGCTGATCTAACGACTTGTCCCCATTTTTGTTGAGCAGATGTCAATACAGCTAACTTGGCAATTCTTTTGAATTTGGAGAGAGGATCTTCATCTGGTGGTGGCTCCAATAGTAGAAGGTCCATTTCGTCCTCCGTAGCGACCGGGGCAAGATGGAAGTCCTTGAGGAGCCTTCTTTCCCAAACTTTCATCTTTTTACCCAAGATTGCTGACAGGCAATGAACAAAATTATCATTACTGAACGAACCAATATTAGTGTCAGAAAATAAATAAAATGGATATGACATAGGATGTTATGGTAGACGTTTGAACATACAGGATGTCTCACGAGTTATGTACCGGTGGTTCGAGTTAAAAAACACAAAGAATTTTATCCACCATAATTGTTTGCGAGGAATTAAACCATGACATTTTCGTGCACCGCATCATTGAGCGACCCAGCGCAATTAACAACAACTTTATTTTCCAAAATAGGAACCCTCCTTTCTCATTGCAATTCCACGTATGATTTTGAGGTATTTTTTCATGCTAAATCACGCAGTGATGTTTATTTAGTGATATTCGTAACACCAACTTGGAAAAAACCCGAAAAAAACGAAATTTTAGTGAGCATTGGCTGTGCGAAAATTCTGGCCATATTTGTCGGTGTTTTCCAGAATCGGTGTCTAAAAACGCACTACAAATTCAAGCGATGGGTAATTTTTCAAGAAGTTTTCTGTAAAATCCAAATCTGCAATAAAAAAGGATATTTATATTTAAAAAAAAAAAGTTGGTGTTAACTGCGCTTGGTTGGGCGATAGCGCAGTGGGCGAAAGTGTAATGATTGAATTCTTTGTAAAAAGCTAAATAGGATTTTTGATTTTTTTAAAAATCGTATATATTTACGGAGATAAGCCGGTGGTACACACCTCGAGACACCCTGGAAACGTACAAGCTTGGAATAAAAATATAAAAGATCGTACAAGTCTGGAATGAGTAAAATTTATGATTGAAGGCGAAGTGAAAATTTATTTCCCTGTAAACTTGACTCAAATATACACAATGTACTTTACTTGCAAAGTATCTTATAATTCTCAGAAGCTTATTTATCATACTTTTGTCCTTGGTGTCTGCAGAAGAGACATCTAACCCATTGCGTTCGAGGACATCAAGTAGTTCGAATTTCATTCCGTGAATTTCCCCTTTGATTTCATTTACATCATCTTCAGTAACCGGGCTGTCGTCACCTTGGCGCTGCATTGCTGAGATGTACCGCCACACAAGGCACCTCATCACTGCTGTGTATCGGTAGTCCCGTTCTTTCTCCTGCCGCTCTTTCCTCTTTAAAAAAAAAAAAAAAAAAAAAAAAAAAAAAATAATAATAATAATAATAATAATAATAATAACAATAATAATAATAAAAAAAAATAATAATATTAGTTGAATAGTTCAGTTCTTATTTAAATTAGGTCTTAACTACATATGAAGTTACATAACAAAGCTTCGGAAATCGCATGTGTGGACGAGTATATTACCTTCGTTGACATACGCCGCAGCTTGTCTTTCTTCCTGAGTCCTAACAACTTGAGTATAAGTTTAGGAGAAGGCATGATGTTGAATGGTGGTGGGAGCGTAGCAGACTCTTCGAAATAGCTCATCCATAATTTGGTTCTCGCAAACTTCCATTCGGTATCAGAATGTTCCTAATGACCAAAAGCTTGTTCAGTAAACATTTGGAGAGAGCCTTCCACAAGTTTCCGTGCATGCGTGCAAATTAAATACGTTTTATCAGTATTTTGAGGGCGGTGAACAGTCACAACGCAACTGAAATTGTTTGTTCATGAAATTTTTCCTGGATAAATCATAGATATATGTGAAAAGTTTTGGCGAAACTACCCACATCAATAACGGAAAAACCGCAGCCAACCGCATATTTTTACTTCAATCCGTACTCGAGATATAGTTCTTTATAGTTTTTCAGGAACACATTTTAATGTTCTTTTAAATCTGTAATTTCCCTAATTTATTTAATAAATTTTCACTTTCGAATACTCTTTTTTTAAAATTAGCGTTAAATTCATAGCAAATTTTTAATACGGTGAACAATCCCAAACATAAGAATAGTAAAATATTATAGGATTTAAAAAAAAAAGAAATTTCTGAGGATCGTAGAAAAGTCTCGCCCAAATATTTTAGATAGCATTTGGAAAAGAAGTGGAAATCCTATGAAACCTCTACATTTTTCCAAGTTTTTCAACGGTAGGTATAGCCAATAATCCAATTATATTGTTTCTAAGATGAACAATTAAATTTTAAGTGCAAAAAGAGATGGACACTTAGCTTTCTGTTCGCTTGAAGGCATGAGATATTTGGGGTTCTTGTGAATTTGTGTCGCAGGCCGATTGGATAACATTCGTTTAACCTTTCGGATTGGTTAAAAATTAAAATAGTCAAATCTTTAAGAATAATATTGACGACCGTTGGGAGGAGATTTAGTTTCCTTTTTCTTATAAGAATATGGCATGCCAAATTACTCAATGATAAAGTCTTTGAATCAAAACTAAATTAATAAGGCCAATTTATAAATACGATAAAATTTACTTAAGTACATTATTTATTTTTACACTCATGCATGAGCTGGATTAAAAATAAACTAGCTTTGTTCGAAACAAAGAATAGTGATCTAATGGTGAGGTCAGCCAAATGACAAAAAATATAGATAATAAAAAATTAAGAATAAATAAATCAAAATTTATTTTAATATTGTTCTGGTGCATGAAGGAGACATGCAAGAGTCATGTTTATTTCTCAGAATGAGTGTCTCAAGATTCTCCGAATCGTTAATCTCTTTTGTCTCAGTGATGTGAATAGCCTAAACGAAATTAGGTTTACTATAAACATCAAATAAACATCTTGGCAAACGAAAGGTTTATACGTGTGGCAGTTCCCGTCAGATCCAAGAGAATGCGCGTCCGTCGCTCCCGCGCCGGCCGTCATACTCAAGTTATTGAAATTGGCGATAGATGAGGATCGAAAAACCAGAAAATCATCTTCTCCGAACATAGTACATACGCTATTAGTACGAGTTGTATCACAACATGGTACTGTCACACCCCCCTCTCTCGAAGAGGGCGGATTTAGGCCCCATTGCACCTCTGGGGGCGATCTAAGTCCGTTACATGGTAGCAGAGCATGGATAGGATTATGTACGGCGGACGCCTAGTAATCCGATCCACTATTTTTGTGGGCGTTAATGTTTCAGAAGAAACATGGCCCGGGTTTTCTAGAAGGAATACCCATTATACTCCCTTGGATACATAAATACTTTCATTGGTTCTTGACTATTAATTTATAAATTTTCCTCTTATATTATTTCTATTTTTCATACTTAATTTCTTCCAAGGGCATTGTTCCCAAACCCAGGGCATCGTTCCCTATTCCATAAGTCCCCAAAGTGTGCACCTTCCACTGTAAGTCTCCAAAGTTGAGCAAGTTATTATTCCCCGGGCATAGTTCCCATTTTCAAAAGTCCCCAAAGTGGGCATCTCCCACTGTAAGTCTCCTGGTTGAGCAAGTTATATTATTCCCGATTGTTCCAATCTTTTATCGGGGGTTAATTGTCTTATTCATATGAAGATTCATTGACAATCCATCCTGTTTTAATTTATCTTTTTATCCTCAATCACCAATGCAGCTATTTATTAGTGAGCATCAGTTCTCAACCAGTAAACTATTCCACCTGGTTTATATACTCGCTCTTCAATCAAGTATGTTTTTTAAGGGGAGGAGTATGTTAATTCCCGTGAGATCCAAGAGAATGCTGTGGTTGGCTATAGTGAGGATCCGAGAACCGGAAAATCATCTTCTCCGAACATAGCACATACGGTATTAGTACGAGTGCTAAATCCCCTCTCTCTATAAGTGCGGATTTAGGCCCCATTGCATCTCTGGGGGCGATTTAATTCCGTCACATATGTCAAAAACAACAGGTCTATTCCAAATTTCATTACACGTTAGCATCTGACAGATGAATTTGAAAGAAGAGCTTTTAAATTGTCGATAACCATTTTAATGAAATATACCATTACTATTATTTTTCAGTGTTGAAAAACAGTAAACGTTGTTGGCATTGGAAGTACTTGCAATCTTTTTCGTGATTAAACGAGAATTTTCACCAAATTCAGCAAGTACATTAATATACTACTGATAATCTCTTTGTTATCATTTCAAGAATTTCGGACAGTAATGCAGTTCACGACACTACGTTAGATTTTACCTAAAAGGTTTAAGACGACAGATAATGGCAATAAATGTACTTACATCGATCATTGCGTATGAATTTGACATCATAGCGATGAGCAGGTTCAAGAGAACGATCACATTGATCACTGAGTATGACCCGAACATGAGCAGACCCCAAAACCTCGTGTACGTCTTGATACCAGTCAGATCAAAGGAATCGATACCAACCCCGCCAAAACTTGCCCAGAAGAGAGACTGTGATGACTCAAACAAGCTGGAATGAAGATATTTTTTTTAATGACAATGAAAAAAGTCGACAACATCAACCCTTAGCTAATTGATTCTTTTATCATTGAACTGAATTCAAGTGTGGCAATGCAATCCATCCATACATCTGCATAGTACTTTCAAAAGCCAAGTGTAAACATTATTTTAAAAATATTTTTGTTTAAATTCATCGTTCTATGTAAACAAATAAGATAGAGAATGCTACAAAATAAATTGGTAGGTATTGCGCTGCACCAGGGATTTGAAATAAAGTACCATGATACATAGGTAGTACTTGCGAAAATACGACAGAAGCTCTGTCCCCACCCATGTGGAGATGCTATTCCTCCGTCACTCGTTGACAGGAATCCCAAACCTTCAGTGAAATCATAAAACAATTGCAGTCTTCACATTCAGATCCAGAGAGTAACACTGCGCTCAGTAACACATTTTAAAAGTGTTACGATGTACAGGGTGTCCCAGTTAACATGGTCCGAACTTCATGGTTCGATTTTACTAACGACTTCCGAAGAAAAATGTCTCGTAGCTATTTTTCGTAAAATGCTCCGTTTTTGAGTCATTCCACTTCTAGGATTTTTTAGTTTTTTTCGACCTTTTTTCAGTAATATGGCCATAACTCCCTTGAGATTCGACCTAAAATTAAAAATGAGCTTACCATTGGAAAGAACATACAATACTACATACTATAAGGGGATGCTCCACTCGTTTCCAAAATTGAAGTTGGTTTGTTTATTCCGATCCCAAACTTGAAATTAGGTTTTTTCCTCATGCGTGGTACAAATTTCACTGTGTATTTTCACCTAAACCGTAGAAAGGAAAATCGGTGAGAACCATAAGGAAAACATTTTCAGATTCTCAGCTTTCCTACGATTTAGTCAATTTTATTTTTACTTGGCTAATTGGAGGAGAAAAGTGTGTTTGTATGTTGAAAAGCACGGTTTTAGTAACTTTTCGTTGAAAATGACGCTATTGCATTGGGTCGAAAATTTTTTAAATCAAAACTTTTGAAAAATGTCTGCAATGCAATCCGTTTTGAGGCATTCTGAAACGAACCCTACAGTTTAACACTTTTTCATATGTATACAGGGTGAACATACTTAAGGTGGCACAAACGAGTAAAGTCTATTCTAGAGCTCATTTCCGACAAAATGATTTAAAATTTTTTGTTTTCGATCTTACATCACTAAAATGGCCATATCCCCCCTAATTTACAATGTAGTCTTAAAAATAGAACATCGCTGGAAAGATCGGTAAGTTTCCTATCTCTCTAAGGTATTTGAAGTATTTTTACTACAGGTCACGTAAGCGCTAAAATAAACTGAACACGAGAATTTCTCTTTTCGAAAATTTCTGTTTTTTAAGGTGCGTTGAGTATTTAAAGAAAATTGTAAAAAACCGTACGCGTTGAAGGATAAACTTGCCCCAAATCTCAGCTCTCCAACGGTATAATGGATTTTTCTTTTACTTCGTTAATTGGGGGAGAAAAGTATGTTTGTATGTTTAATAACGTGGTTTTTTGACCCTCTAATGACCTTCTAAGAAAATACAAGTTTGGGGTCGGTTTCTGCGTATTTTTTCACGCTGAATCGGATGGTCACACTCGCAGATTTCTCCAACTCCATTACAACTGAGTTTTACGCTTAAACAAACCAGTTTTTAGTGAATTTGTTATAGCCTTTTTATGAGTTTTTTAAGGGTAAAACGTTAGTAAAATAAAAATCGATTATACCGTTGGAAAGTGAGATTCGGGACAAGCTTTCCTGCAACGTGTACGGTTTTCACATTTTTTAAAAAAATACTTAGAGCACCTTGAAAGAACAAATAAATAAATAAATGAATAAACAAATAAATAAAATAAAATAAAACAAAAAACATAAATTCGCAAAAAGTGAGAAATTTTCGCGTCCAGTTCATTTTTTCGTTTACGTGACCTGTAGTAAAAAGATTTCGAATACCTTTGGGTGATAGGAAATTTACCGTTCTTTCCAACGATTCATCTATTTTTAAGATTACATTGTAAATTAGGAGAGATATGGCCATTTTAGTGATGTAAGATCGAAAACACGAAACAAATCTCAAATCTTGAATAACTCGGAAACAAAGCCTCTAAAAAAAAGTCCAAGGGCCACTTTTTGTCGGAAATGAGCTTTAGAATCGGCTCTACTCGTTTGTGCCACCTTAAGTGTGTTCACCCTGTTAATTCTCTTGCTTTCTTCTTGACTTCAGTTTCCCTACTCTCGTTCTTGCTCATTTTTTCTGAAATTTCTTCATAATGTTCCAGAATTTCCATGAAGATTTCTTCCATAATCTCCCCATTTAAGTAAGCTGTAGTGATATCCATCTGATGAACTATCATTCCTTTCTTCACTGCGATAGCCATCATAGTTCGAATTGAATTCATGCGTATCACAGGGTTGAATGTTTCGTGGAAATCGATTTCTGGTCGCTGTGTTAATCCCCTCGCCACTAGACGTGCCTTACGTCATTCTATAGAGCCGTCTGCTTTAAATTTGTTCCTCAAAATTCATCTACTTCCCACAATATTTCGATTTGGAGGCTCATCTTTGATTTCCCATGCATCGTTTTTCAATAGTGCGCAATATTCTTCTTCAATTGCTTCTTTCCACTGATCCACGGTCCTCCTCGTTGATGCTCACATTCCCCAGTTCTGGAAATTCTAAATTCGGTTCATGATTCGTTTCCAAAACGTTACATTCAGCCATTCTTTTTATAGTGATTCTTTCTGAACTTCTAACTTCAGGACTTCTTGGAGGAATTTTCTCGTTTTCACTACCCCTGCTTGTTCCATCATATTCTTCCATTCCAGTTTCAGTTTCAAGGTTTTCTTGATTACTGGTAGATTATACAAGTTCTTCAGGGGATTTTCAGGTTTTTTCGAAGTTTGTTTGTTTACGAATTCTTGGATTTCCCATTTGTTTTCATCTAAGGTGTTACCAGTTGCTTTGAGTTTCGTTGTCATGAATTCTTCAAAATTTCCCATTTTTGCATCGAATTCAAATGCAAAGTTCACGTCTCGAGTGTATCCTGGTTTCCCTTGGTTTGTAAACCGAACATTGTAACCTTTGGTTTCCTCAGAATAGCCCAAAAATATGCATTCGTTTGTTTTTGCTTCGAATTTATCTCGCCTTTCTCTCTTTTCCAATGCATAACCTACACATCCGAATCTCTTGAAGTACGGTACATTCACTTTCTTCTTGAACCACAGTTCAAATGGAATTTCTCCTCCAATATTATGTGACTGACTGCGTTTCCGGATGTGATTTGCCGTGTTTGTGGCTTCTGCTCAAAATTTTGGTGCCAAATTCGCGTCAAGCATCATACACGCGCGCTTTCTACAAGCGTACGGTTTTCCCGTTCGCTGACATCTTCCGTTCTGCTGTGGTGTGTCCTTCACTGTTAGCCTTCTGGAGATACCTTCATGCTTCGAGAATTCGTCGAATACTCTATTTCTGAATTCAGTTCCATCATCCGATTGCACACATTTCATTTTCTTTCCAGTTTGTTTTTCTACTTTGTTTTTGTACCGTTTAAATGCGCCCAGCACCTCAGATTTTTGCTTTAAGAACAAGCTCCTAATTTCGAATGTTTGTTGATGGTTAATTTGATCACACTACTTGTTGCCATTTCTTTCATCGTTTGCTCGTTCAAGTCTCCCAATCTTCTGTGCCACAGATCCATCTTACTGCCTCCCTTTTCGTATAATATTCCAGCTTTTTCTTGATTTGTGTTCTGGCGAAGATAGAACAAAGCGCCTCTTCTATCAGCTGTCAATATTGCTTCCCCTTTTATGTTATAGGCTGTAGCAATAAGTTTTTCGAAAAGAACGTTATACCCTCTGCCCACTATTTTCACCACTGATAGTAAGTTAGTTCGTAGTCCTGGTACCAGCAGTGTTTTTTCTAGTGCGAGTTCCCGTTCTTTAAGATCGGTTTTGGCGGTAATTTGCACTATTCCTTCTCCCTCGACTGGTACAGATCTTCTTTATTACACATATGACTAGTACAGCCACAGTTCAAGCACCATTCTACACATTCAGGTCTTCCAGCAGCCATCAGAGCAATTGCGCTTCCTGCTCGTTGCTGATTTTTTCCAGTGCCTTTCTTCTGAGGACATTCACTTGCTTTATGCCCACGATTCCTGCAGATGTGGCATTTGAATTTGAATGTACTCTCCTCTGACTTTCGCGACATCGTATCCCTTTGATTTCTTTGGGATTTCTTCGATAATAAAGCGTAATTTTGCTGGGAGAAATTCTGACACCAAGCTTCACTTTCTTCAATTATTTTTATTTTCAGAGCTACTGGAGTTATTTTTCAGAGCATCCATGAATTTTGATAGGTGTTCACGAACGTCGTCTCCTTCTCTCATTCGACAGAGTATTAACTGCTTCAGCAGCTTCGCTTTTCTCGCAGGTCCTGTTCATTGGTAGATGTTCTTCAATTTCACCCAAACATCATTGGATGTGACACAGTGTTTCACGTTCTTCAGTTCGGAGGGCGATATCATGAGTAATAATTCTGCCTTTGCATCTTGATCGACTTCATCCCATAGATCGGCAGAACGAACTGTTTCTTGGTCCTTTGGATCGATCATCGGCTTCTTATTTCGTCCACTCGCGGAATTCCAGACTTTGTTTTTTCGTAATAGAGACTCAGCATGTGTTATCCAAGTGTCAAAATTGTTCTTTTGGAGCTGCTCGATCTTGACTGTTGCCATAATCGATTTCTTCTCTCCTGAAAACTTCTCTTGAACATAACGTGGGAAGATCCCGATAACCTCTTAAAACGTTCCTCTTAACCTCTTGAACACAATAAATAATCCCTATATTTAAATTCACAATATTTCACAGAACGTATTTTTACGAAAACTTTTTCAAGACTGCCCATCACATGTTTTATTCACATGTCTGCAACATGGAAACACGCAATGGGGTTAACTTGGGACACCATCTTAACTGGGACACCCTATAGCTGAACATAGGCACTGGAACTGTGTCTCCGGTTCCAGGCGGTTGCACTTTGTATTGAGTACCAAACTTGAAATTTACGTAAAGTCTCTCAGTATATTTTAAGCGTCTTGTCTTGGCTGGAAGTAAGGAGTAGTATAATGATGATCGCACAAGTCGGGTGCGTCTTGATTTATGAGGTGAGTTAAATTAGTCCGTGAGGTGACAGTGAAACGAATCGACACCATTAATTGTCATTGGCCTTGAAAGATTGAGCCCATACGTACGGTCTTAGTGAGGTATTAAAGAAATCGCCCACTTTTTCATCGTTTGGAATGTTGGCAATGACGTCAATGAATGCATCTTTGCCCTCAAACGAAGGTAAATACGACAAGAAAATAACAGCTTGAAATATATCGCGGTTTGGGTTTGCAGCGTGGAATTGCATTGCTGCATCAGACAGTGCTCTTGTATATTGTGGTAGAAATACAGTCCTTAATCGAAACGATAGGGTGATACAGAACGATTTGAATCACACGATGTATAGAAAAACCTATGTATGTACTCATCAAACTATCGTGAATAAACACAATCAAACCTGTTGGCCAAATCCCAGTTGATTCTTACAATCCCTCCAACAATAACCACTTCTGTTACATTTTTGAACATAATCGTATTATATTATGTTACATTTTTATGAAATTTGAGCTCTTCTTCTGCAAAGAAATCATTGTTAACTTCCAGTTTTATGGATAAAAATTAGTTCTACCTAAATAATATTCTGCTATAAAAATAAAAGATTTTGGATTTTCAGCTATTTGCTGTGGTTTTTGCCGATTTTTCAGCAAAATTCAATAAAATTTAAGTACATTTTTTATCATGAGGTCGTGCATTAAGTTCGTAATGTTCTAGCTCATTGTTGATAAAGTTTTTTGACTAAGATTCAGTGGAAAAATATAAATTTATCAATTTTCAGCCGTTTTTAGCGATTTTTGGTGATTTTGTTAGCACATTTCATGAAATTTTACCAATTTAATGTGCTCAAAAAGTACTGGCAAGAGCTAATTGACCTTCTGCCGGGCGCGCCACGGGCAGATTGCCGGAAATTTTTTCAAAACGTGCAAACATAATCTAAAATGGCCGTAAAGAGCGCGGGAGGTGGATGGATGTATTCGCTAATAAGGTATTTTTTCGGTCGTCAACGCACGATGTTAATTAGCGAATTTTCTTAGAAAATAAAGCTATTGCAATGGCTCCAAAAATTTTAAAATAAATTTTTCTTAAAAAATAAAGAAAAAATAAATTTTTTTCATCGGAATCTGTTTTGAGGCATTCTGAAATGATTCCTGGATTTTAACGCTTTTACATACATATATATATGTGTGTGTGTGTGTGTGTGTGTGTGTGTGTGTGTGTGTGTGTGTGTGTGTGTGTGTGTGTGTGTGTGTGTGTGTGTGTGTGTGTGTGTGTGTGTGTGTGTGTGTGTGTGTGTGTGTGTGTGTGTGTGTGTGTGTGTGTGCGTGTGTGCGTGTGTGTGTGCGTGTGTGAGTGCGTGTGTGCGTGTGTGCGTGTGTGTGTGTGCGTGTGCGTGTGCGTGTGTGTGTGTGTGTGTGTGTGTGTGTGTGTGTGTGTGTGTGTGTGTGTGTGTGTGTGTGTGTGTGTGTGTGTGTGTGTGTGTGTGTGTGTGTGTGTGTGTGTGTGTGTGTGAATGTGTGTGTGTGTATGTGTCATTCCAGACACTCGATAGAATTGAGATAAAAACTTCGTTCTTTCGCCAAAAAATCAAGCATTTCAAAAGAAAGGATTAGTTCGTTGGAAAACACATTTTGAGCACAATAAATTGGTCCAATTTCAAAAAATGTACTTAAAAAAAATCACAAAAAATGACAAAAAAAGGCTAAACATCGGTGTTTTTATTTTTTTTTAGCAGAATATTACTCAAATAAAGTTTATCAACTATGAAGCTGGTCATTTAAAAATTAAAGCTCAAACCTATGCTCAAAATTGTAATTAAATTTCATTAAAATGTGCCACAAAATCGATAAAAATGTAAAATTTCTAGATATCCAATATCTTTGTTTAAATAATAGAATGTTATTTAGAACAAATTTTTCAGCAATAAAATTGATAGTTAACAATTTTTTGCAGACAATATGACGAATTTGAGCAATAAAATTAATAGTTAACATTTATTTTGCAGACAGTAAATTTCAACTTGAGCGTTGCTAAGTGATGGGAGGCCGAAAATCATAATGTGAACATCGTAAACGTTAGCGTCTAAGACGTCCAGAATAATTAAAATTGATTTAGCGATGCAAAATAGTCAATTTTTACCGAGTTGTGTCACAACAATCACATGTGAACTCTGACATGTCTTGAATATTGGTGGCAGGAAATCGTGGAATGGATGATAACACAACACATATGTACAGTGACTAACTCCTGTAACCCAATGCCATCCATTATAAAACTAAAGGAGCTATGTAAGAAATGGATGTTTTGGTTTACCATTGGAAAATGAAAAACAAATGGTGCTATATTCATATACACAACAAATCAATATACAACAAAGAGGTAGGCTTTTTAATTAAATATATAAAGGTCTACTATGTATCAAGATAAAAAAATATCAGAAATATTAATTCAAAATACTATCTTGTTAAAACAAAACCAATAGCCATAGATATATTCTTATACAAATTAAGTTAATTAGGTTGCTTAGTTTAATTTTATAGAATTTAAACTAAGTTAATCGCCTATTAATTAGTAAAACAAAAATCTTGAACATTTCTTTAACAATAAATTTGGAAAAGGTATGAAAATAGTCTAAATAGTTGTGTAATAATTCTGGTACAAACAGATTAATCAAAATTTACATAATATTATACATATTTATGATGATGAGTAGGTATACGAGTAGTTAAGTAAATGTAACACAATTGGTGCAGTACTAACGATAATGTTTAAACAACTATCTAGATTAACACTAACCTGAGGAAAAATTAAGTTTTGAGTAGACAGCAGTTTCCCTAAACAATATCTCAGTTTACGGAATTACATTTTGTAAAAGCCAGTTGGGTTTGGCTAAGATCGCTTTCAGCTAGAGTGTATGTTCTCCCAGTCGGTGTAATTGGATTTACTTTTGTTAGAACATCCACAACTGACACCCACAGGACATCCGTGTGTTTAGGATAGGAGAATGATGTTCCCACACGGACGAAGAAAAGTAATTTTCACTAGATAGTATTTTTGTTTTTTACAAGTTAGGTTACAAGATAGTATTTTGAATTGATATTTCTGATATTTTTTTACTTTTATACATAGTACACCATTATGTATTTAATTAAATAGCCTACCTCTTTGGTAAAAGTGCATATGTTTATTATTTAGTCAAAACCGGGCTATTAGTGGAAAACTAGTGTCAGGAATATTTTTTTTTAACAATGAACCCATCATCATCCCATATTTATATTTTGTCACATTGTTTACAACAGTACTAAGTATGTATAGGAATATTTTGAAAATTTTAAATTATGTACTTTTTTGAAAAAAATTAAATCAAAATTTTATTTGTATTTTGACAAAAAATTTTCTATTAGAATCTATGTCCTGTTGTATATCACTGGAAAGAGCATAAAAAAGCTGCAAAATGATACCTCTCCCAGCTCTCTAGCTCAATCAGGACAGTTCCTAGAGCGAATAGTATAAAATCCGTTCATGGTTTTTTGGCGAGATTTTGTAAGTTTTACGTAGCCATATTTAAGAAACGGTTTGAGATAAAAATTTAAAATTTAGTATTTTTCTTAGTCTCAACACTTACTATGAATATACTAAATTTGAGCAAAATCTAAAATGGTGAGGTAAAATTTATATTTAAAGTGTGTTGATTTGGCATGGAATGACCCTTGCTGGATTATTTCATTTCTTCTGCCTCAAATAATTAGTATGGTCAAAAGAACTTGTACTCTTCAGTGGAGTAGCTGAGCCCTATAATAAGCGAATGTAAAGTAAAATGTGAAGTTGAAAAGCAGATGAAGAGAAAGAAAAAAGCGAAGAAATAAATAGAAAAAGTCCAGTCATGCAGCATGACCCCATGAGCGAATTTTTGAAGAAATCTTCGACATTTCAGTCGCTATTGATCGTGTAGAGAAATTTTAGTTTATGATTTTGATAGACAAACATGGAATCAAATTATTAAAAATAATTAGGAGGTACTCATACTTTATTATTATTAAACTAATCTTGTAGATTTAAAGACAATCTGAATTTGGACAATGTTTCATGCAAATATCACCGATTTTTACAACTCACGAACGGCATTATTTAGATTTTTGACTGATTTTTCAACTTTGAAATTTTTGAAAACTTGATACATATTCTTATAGGAAATTCTACGCTGATTCCGAATATACCACATGTTAGTATGCTGAAAAAATTATTTCGCACAACAAATCGCAAAAAACAGGCTATTTTGAAAATTTTGACTACATTTTTGAAAATTTCAACCCGAAGATGTAATCCGATCATGCTGGCCAACGAACTTGAACTTTCGTTTTGTATCCTTAACATTTTAAAATTTGTTTGAAGTTTCTAGCACAATTCTACGGACAGTTATCGTCTGGAATGACACATACATACATACATACATACATATATACATATATACATACATATATACATACATACATAAAAAAATGCGTTAAACTTCAGAATATGATTCAGAATAGCCTGAAACGGATTTCTGCATAAAATTTTTTCAAAAATTCACATTCTACAAATTTTGAGGCGAGAGCAATAGCTTAATTTTCTTCAAAAATTCGCTAAAATAACTACAAGAAGTTACAAAAATAATACATAGGTATTTTATGGACCTAAGAATTTATTGAAATCACAAAATTGCAGAATAGAGAGAAAGAAAAAAACAAAACACAATTTCTAATTTACTTACTAAAAATTAATGGCGCACTTTAAAGCTTTTTTAAAAGACTGGTTATAATTATTGAAGCTAAAAGGATTAATGTTATGAAAAACGAAGAATCTCAAAGCCGACGTATAGGCATTTCTTCTAAAAAATTCTGTGCGGGTTTTCGGTAACAAAATACCACTCATTATAAAATTCCTAGAAGTTGACAATATTGAGGTAGTTTTCTTCGGACGACGAGGAAATGTTCGTCTTTGCGGTAGCTCTGGAAGCTGAAGAGAAGGAGGAAATTGCTGGAAGAAGGAAGAGGCAATTGATCCATCCGATCAACGCGAAAAGAACGGGCTTGGGGGAACACCACCACATTTTCCATGATTTATTGAGCGATGAAAGGAAATTCGTCCAGTATTTCAGGATGTCTCAAGAAAAGTTTTTTCAGCTTCATGAAATGATTAAGCCACTGATAGTGAGGCAAGACACTACATTTCGACGAGCCATCTATCTTTTGAAAAAATAACCAAGAAAGTGCTAACTAGTTCCGGTCATGCAGCATGATCGTACGAGCGAATTTTCGTAAATTATCGTACTATATTATGTTACATTGTTTTGAAAATTAAGGACTTTGTGGGAGAAGATTAATTATATTGGAGAGAATATTATTTAGAAACCCGTTCTAAATAATATTCTGGGATTAAAAAAAGAGATGTTGGATTTTTTTGGAGTTCTTATAGATTTTTTAGCACATAATAATGAAATTTAAGTACATTTTTCTGCATAAATTTTGCACATAATTTTCCAAATATATATAACATTTTATGAACGTTGAATTTATTTTTACCACAATCAATACAGTACTTCTATCGTTTGGAAGTGACTGCCATTATTACAGTTTACTTCAATTCAATTACATTATTACGACTATAATTCATTTTGGCCTTTCTTTTTATTATTTCCATGTGCCTCTGGAAATAATCTACCTCCATGACACTTCCAAAAATACAATTTTTATGTTGTTGACACCTATTGTCTCCTCTAGATAGTCAGTTTCGTCATGAAATTACTAAGTCCATTTCGCAATTTTGTTCTATTTATTGCGTTCTATTAATAAAAAACATGAATGTATTTTAAGAGAGTTTATAAATATATAACAAAGTTTTTGATGAAAAATGTCTTCGATGGATCTTTCTTGAAACCTAAAAATTTAAATCCCTCGTTAAAAAATGCCAGTGTTGAAAATACCCCATAAAATTGGACTAAAAACTGGTAACCGGCAAATTGCCGGGGTGCGACCGAAAGAGTTTATCAACAAAGGGCGCGCTCGGATGTAGCTTAATACAAGCCTCAAGAGAGAAAAAGCGCAGGGGAAGTGCGGAGGTGTAAAAGCAACGGCAGGAGCGAGGGATTGCGTGCGCGCCGGGACTACAGTTCTCCCGGCGACGCGACGGTTATCCTCAAGTCTAATGGCAACCGCGAGTATTCCCTCACGTCAGCCGCTATTGGAGCTCAGTTCAGCTTAGGTACCAATTATGACAGTTTGATAGAATAGATGTCATTTTACTGTAGGCTGCTGACAAAACCGGATTCCTGTATCTTTGAAAGTTGAAAAAAAAACGTTGTCTATTTCCACGAAAAATAAAGAGTTACGATGTTGAATCGATTTCGGCGGTTAGGCCATCTTCAGTAACAAACAATAACTGTACACACATTAGAAAGGACACAGTTTATATAGTCACAGGTGAAGGGTGGAACAACGAGAGGTGATGGAAAGAGAGAGTTCCTCCTTCAAAGGTGAGAGGCGATTAACCTGCTACACCCAGAGGTATTCCTGTTGGTTGTACAAACCGTCAGGCATATCCCAAAATGCAGCGTATGCAAGAATCGAGGAGGAACTACTCCTATCCATCACACGGGAGATTGAATCCCATTGGTCGAGAGAAACGAAAAGGGGACGGGAGGTACAACCAATTAAGTGCAAGCAAAGTGAAAGGAGGGGAAGGATTCCACAATATGGTTTCAACAATTTGAATGGATAATTCCAAGCATTACAGAAATGGACTTATCAGTGGTGAAATATAATGAGGGATATCTTCATTTAAACATTTACCAGATCTGTCGCTTTCGATCATTTCAAAATTTTCAAGTACATTCAACATACCTCCCTTTGAACAAAAATGAAGAAATTCTACAAACTGTCTATCTATCGAATCAAAATTGTAACTATGATTGGATTCCTTAAGATGTTTTGTAAATGCAGACCTACCCTTATTTTTCTCTGAAATCCTCCTGGTGCTCTTCTATTCTTTCCCTGAATTTCCAGGTTCTTCCTCATGCAGCAAATAAGGGAGATGGGTCTGTAACTAGCAGCCTCACAAGGGTCTTGTCCTCATAGTGCACAGGGACAATGACAGCCTCCCTCCAGCAGGAAGGATAGTTATCTGAGGCATATATTGAATTATACAGCCTCAAGAGAGTGTGATTTTGCTCCTGTGGGAGATTGATCAACATTTTGTAATGGATTGTATCCTTCCCAGGGGCAGTCTTATTTGATTTCTTCATTGATCTCTCTAGATCACCCATTGTGAATGGTATATCAATTGAGGGAATGGACGATGGCACGAGCTGAGGGAGAGGTGTCATCTCAACCTCTGCCGTGGCTTCAGCAGTGGCTCCAGCAGCGGCTCCCTATGTTGTGGTATTGTCACAGCCCCATAAAGTGTTATGAATGTTAAAATCCCCAAGTAATAGCATAGGGCTAGGAATCTGACGGAGGAGGTCCACAAAAGCGGTCTCATCCCACACCTTAGAAGCGTCCTTCACATATTTCTCAGAGCCATCCATCCACCTTTGATGATTGGGGGGTTTGGAGGATGGCTTCAATAGGTGGGAGGGGGATTTTCGGGTGAGGGAGGTGTTAGTGGTTGTTGGGGGAGAGGGGAGTGAGTCAGCCTAAATGGCTGGGGGGGAATTGTTTAGCCAGTCTTGGGCCAGTGTCCGCTCAAAGGATTGTTTTACCTTCGGGCCACAGGATAAGGGACTTTTTTAGTTGCCATAATGGATTGGATAGCAACTTCGTTTTTAAAAATTGGGCAGTACTTGGAGAGTGCTCCATGCAGGCCATTGCAATTGGCACATTTTGGGGGCTTTGAGCATGGTGTTTCCGCCTTATTGTGTCGTGAAAGACCACAGGCGCACATTTCATGCTCAGCCTTGCATCTGCGGCTAGTATGCCCGAATTAAAGGCATTTGTAGCATCGCATTGGTGGGGGAATAAAATTCCGTACGTGCAGGTCACAAAGCAAGGGACCTGGTGACACAGACTTGGGCGGATTTTGTAGGCGGGTTTATTATTATTATTATTATTATTACTTCATTTCCATTTATTTATTTTGCAGGAAATTTCTTCGAAAAAATTATCAACTATGAGCTATACAACATTCAGAAATTTTCGCTCACAACTTTGTTTGAAATTTTATTCAATTTTCATTAGAATGTACTATCTAACAATAAAGGAAAACTAAAAACAATTGTTTGAAGTCTCTAAATTGGTTTAGGTACAGCACCGTATATCATTCTTTCGAATGTGCTTTTCATTTAATTGTAATTTTGTCAGTATGTAATTTCTATGCCTCAAAAGAGCACCAATTAAAATAAAATTG
Organism: Adelphocoris suturalis; assembly: GCA_030762985.1. Classification (NCBI taxonomy): domain Eukaryota; kingdom Metazoa; phylum Arthropoda; class Insecta; order Hemiptera; family Miridae; genus Adelphocoris; species Adelphocoris suturalis. The sequence goes on along the minus strand of CM061045.1, from coordinate 30,718,787 downwards.
ACATACAGATAAGATGCTAAACACATAATAACTTCAAAAATTTTGTCATATGGTCATGCTGCACGACTGGAACTTTTAATTACTTCTTTGAAGTCGTTAATGAGAGAGGCAAACGGATAGCAAGGTGGTAGCTTCATCTACTCTTACCATTTAGGCGAACTGCTACAGTCTGATTGTTTGTTCTAGGAACGATGCAACTATAAATGAAATTTTCTCTGCATTCCAATAAACATTCAACGATCTCCAGCTTACTCCAACCACTTCGGCGAACTGCTACAGATCTAATTGTTTGTTCAAGGAACGACACGCCTATAAATGAAATTTTCAATGCCTTCCAATAAACACTGAATGAACTCCAGTCATCGGCTTTCACTGACCACACGTATTACTATTAAACCCGATGGTCACTCGATGCGAATCAAAGCTCAGGAGGTGGAAACCGAAGAAGAATTATTTACGCATACTAGTCAAAGGGGGGCACAGCTCACGCAGCGGTTTACTTTTTTGGTTGGCGGTTAAAGGCCTTTACTGAATATCTCGTATTTGCCTAACTTTTTGCCTGTTTAATTTCAACTAGAGTATTAAAATGGTCGGTCAAATATCTGATCAATATTAATTAAATTGGTGTTTCAACGTTTTTGTTTATTGACCCAGGAAGAACACGTTTTTGTTTATTTTCAATATAGAAGATTTTTTAAATAGATGAATCATTGGGCAGGAGATCAACGAAAAATTCGCGAAACGCGAAAAAGTCAGGTTTTGACTAGCCACGTTTTTCTAACGATTTCTATTCACAATAGAGCCGTTCCTAGGGGTAGGGATGGGAGCCTGTACGTAGAGATCCGACCAAGTAGGCTAAACGAACATTTAGTGCTTTATTGGTTCATTAGGCCTATACTAAACTACAAAAAGCAAACTTAACGTGGCTTGTGAAAAATGGGGCTGTGGATTGCGAAACTATGCTAAACAGCATTTATCTATTGTCTAGTTCTACTTTCGTACTATCATCATATTTATGTGTCTCTATTGAAATAAATAAAATCTATCCAACCTATCTAAACAAATTAAAACTTATAAAACTATGTAGAACCACTAAAAGTTTATCAGGTAACGGGAGGCGTGGGGGTGATACCAATATAACGTAAAAAAGGGGGTACTTCAGGAACATGCCCTGCCCTCATTTTTCGTTCAATTGAGCTGATTTTTTTTTTTTTTTATTCACTCTTCATGTTGTCATCTTTCGATTGATTGGAGAATTTTCTTGTATACGATACTACATGATGGTTTGCATAAGTTAGCAAAATTGGAGGTTTTATCATGTCGTTCCTTCATCCACCAGCGCATGCCCCCAGAAAATTTCCAGTATTTTTTTCAGTCATTCAATTTCCACACTTCTCACGGTAATTTAGAAAAAAAATTCGATCCGATACGACAAACAGGCCGGTCAAAAAATGTTCCCGAAGAGCGGAAAACGTCGTTTCGAGAAAAACGCGATTGAAAAAAAGTCGGCTCTCGAGAACGCGCCGCGACTCCGGCCGAAGCACTTGCTCGTTTCGTTTGGTGGAAACTTCTACTTCTCTCTCAAGAAACTATTGAAACACGGTCTGACACTGACGCAGGCTAGGACAAATAAAAATGATCAACACAAGTAGAAGAAGAATAAGATAACCTCATCTTACATTAGCTTTATTTTGATAAAGCTGACGGTAAGCTGTACGCGAGACTTTACTTCAGTGGGTTATTACGATACGCTTTCATGTTTGTAAAATTTTGAAAATATATTCATTTTGTTCAGAAAATGATGTAGTTTTAGAAAATGTATTCACCCCAAAATCGAATTTCTTGGCCCCCCCCCCCCCACCCCCTCGCCTCCCGTTAATGAAATTGGCCATTATTTTTTCAGCGTAGAAGGGCTACCAAATAAAGAGTATTTGGAAATAATAAAACCAACTAATTCTATACGTCCATGTTAAAATATGTTTAAGGAAGCTATACTGCCCACCCAATATTTCAGTACTAACTGAACTGTCGGATGTTCAATTTTTGTTCTTCTACTAGTTCTATACGTCCATGTACAATATGTGAGAAAGTTATACTGCCCACCCTACTTGGCAGACGTATTTTCTTGTAGGAAATTACTTACAAACAAATTAAATATTATAAAACTGTATACTGTCCACGCAACTTGGCAGAGGTTTTTTCTGTTGGTAATTCCTTACAAACAAATTAAATCTTATATAGAACTATGTGGAACCACGAAAAGTTTATCGGATTATTTATCAAATAATAAACATTATTTATTGGTGTGTAATAACTTGCAGCGTTTTCTAAGTGAGACCAAGAAAAGTTAAGTTTCAAGGACATTCCAATTCGTCAACTAATTCTATACGTCCATGTTACAATATGTGAGAGAGATTAGATTTTATTAGATTATATTAGAAAGATAGGCCATCATTTCATGTGCGTAGAAGGGCTCGTTGTACGTTGAGGTGCATCACAATTGAAAAATGTAGGGGATGTTGCTCGCTTCGCTCGCAAACGGTAGATCACAAACAGTAGGTTTTACGTGTGTAGTTGATGTTGCTCCCTCTGTATGACTGTTTATAGAGAGGAAAAACCTCGTCGAAATCCGACATGTGTAGGGAATGTTGCTCACTTCACTCGCTCGGTATGGCTGTATATGTGGGAAAAACGGTCGCTCGGTGGGATGGTCTTTTACTGTCGAGTGGGAAGTGTAGAATGATTGGAAATGGTTCATCACTAAGGGTAGATTTAACGTGTATAGGGCATATGGTTCACTTTGATCGCTCGGTATGGTATGTATAGATGTGATAGGATTTAGTGGGATACCATTAAGACCTACAGCTCATGTTACAATCAGTCAGGAAGATATACTGCCCACCCAACTTGGCAGACGTTTTTTTTTCTAGTGGAAATTACTCACAAACCAATTAAACTTTATAAAACTATGTGGAACCACAAAAAGTTTATTAGATTTGATTAAGATAGGCAATTATTTATTGCTTTGTAATAATTTGCTGCGTTGTCTATGTGGGACCACGAAATTTTTATTTTTAAGGACATTTCAATTCTTCAACTGATTCTATACGTCCATGTTACAATATGTGAGAAAGTTATACTGCCCACCCAAATTGGCAGAAGTTTTTTTCTTTTGGAAATTTCTTACACACAAATTAAATCTTATAAAACTATGTGGAACCACGAAAAGTTTTTTAGGTTTAATAAATATAGACCATTATTTTATCTGCGTAGAAGGGTATACTTTTCCCCGTCTATCATTCTGTTGAAATGTCTTTCAAACGGAGACGTTCCTTCCTTCATGAGGTTTCTAATACAAAGTTGAGAGCAACTACGTTTCGACAGAATAAGCTACAGAAACCAGCGTTTTCGTCTACATTTTCGTTTACAACAATCGGAAAAAAGAATTTTTCGTCTCGAAACTCGCATGGGATCAAATTGGAACTTTAACAAACATTTAAGACCAACGCGAGCAAAAACCGTCGAAATTCACTCGGTCTAAGGCGGAAAAAACCATAGCGAGGAACGAATTTTTTCGTCATTTTCTGCATGCTTTCGCTGATTTCTCTGGGAAGACAGCATCATTCAGCAATTTTGACGGCTCCATCGTGTTCTACGGGTTCTGAAACGTAACTTTGTCGCTGATATATGGAGTGCTTTCAATCAAATTTTAATGTGGCAGCGGATAAAAGATCGGGCGCTCAGGAAAAAAAAAACGTGCATTAAAAGGTGCTCCCACCACCCTTCCCGCCTTACAGCCCTCGGTTCGGGTGGGAGTATAAATTTTTAAAATGGCTTATACACTATTCCGGGGAAATCCAAGTAGATCCCACCACTCTTAGAGTCCCCCAACTCAGTAGTTTGGCGGTGCATAAACACGACGGACCGACTGACCGATAGAGTTTCATTTTCATAATATTCTATATTATTTTTTCATTTTTATAATATCTCTATTATATTATAATGACAGAGATAGAGACTAGCCGCTCCGGCTTGCTTTGTTCGCCTCCACGGGGGGGGGGGGGGGGGGAGTCCCTAAGTTCGTTGAGGTATATTACAATTGAAACATGTAGGGAATGTTGCTCGCTTCGCTCGCTCAGTATGGTTGCATAGATGTGATGGTCTTTACTTTTGAGGGGGGAAATGTGTGTAATAATTTGCAGCATTTTTTATGTGGGACCATGCTAAATTTATTAAGTTCAATAAAGATATTTCATTTATCTTCTTCGAAGGGTAATCTAATTAATATTATGTGGAGTCACGAAAAGAAAACTCAAAAAATAAAATCTTATAAATGTTGCAAAACGAAAATAATAAATTGCTGTGTAATAATTTGCTGCGTTTTCTATGTGGGACAACAAAAAATTTATTAGCATTGATGAAGATAGGCCATTTATCTGCGTTGAACGGCTATCCAATAAAGATCATGTGGAACCACGAAAACTAAAGTTTTAAGAACATTACAGTACTAACAGAACTGCCTGATGTTAAATTTTTGTACGTGAGGAAGCTATACTGCCCACCCAACCTGGCAGAGGTTATTTTTCTGTTGGAATTTACTTTCAAACAAATTAAATCTTATAAAACTAGGTATGTAGAACCACGGAAAGTTGATTAGATTTAATAAAGATAGGCCATTATTTTATCTGCGTAGAAGGGCTTTCCTTTTCCCCGTCTATTATTCGGTGTCTTTCAAACTCAGAGGATCCTTCTTCCCTCATGAGGTTCCGAATACAAAGTACAGAGCAACTACGTTTCGACGGAGTAAGCTATAAAAACCAACGTTTTCGTCTACATTTTCGATTACAACAATCGGAAAAAAGAATTTCGTGTCTTGAAACTTGCATGGGATCAAATTGAAACTTCCGCAAACATTTCAAGACCAACGTGAGCAAAATCCGTCGAAATTAACTCGGTCTATGGCGGAAAAAAACCATAGCGGGGAACGATTTTTTTTTTTTTTTTTTTTTTTTTTTTTTCATTTTTCGCATGTTTTCGCTCATTTCTCCGGGAAGACAACATCATTCAGCAATTTTGACGGCTCCATCGTGTTCTACGGGTCGTATCAAATTTTAGTGTGGCAGCAGATAGAAGATCTGGCGCTCAGGAAAAAAAAATGCGCATTAAAAGGAGATTCCACCCCCCTCCCGCCATACTTCCCTCGGTTCAGGTGGGAGTAGAAAATTTTAAAATCGCTTATACACTATTCCGGAGAAATCCAAGTTGATACAATAATCTCTGATCAGCCCAAACGTAAAATCTTCAAAACGCGTTGTTATTACTTTTTAGATACCTAATTGCTAACGTCATGTTTTCGGATATTGTTCATGTTATATGCTCCAACCTACCAGTTCGAAAATCAATCTGTTCTAAATTCTATCCTGCGAATGGCGGGACTTCAACTTCAACAGTCACTCGTATTTTTGTTGCGTTGGTTTTCTATGGAAAATATGCTGGTTTACTGTGGTACTGGTTAACTTTGGTAATTTATTATGGAAAGCAGCAACCGCCATCCATCTGCGGTGGTTTCCATGAATTATATTTTAAAAGAAAGTAATTTCTTGAAATTGTTCACATTTTATCTGGTAACCTCCTCCGCACTTCTGTAAGTGAAATTTATTACAACGGGGGTACCGCCCGTGGGTTTGTGATGAATAAAGAGGATGGGGTCCAAGGTTCCGACCCTAATAAGTCAAATAGAGATTTATTCTTTTCGAGTGAACGGTATTTGGCAACGGAATTATAGCTAGAAGCTAAAACCAGAGAATATGGAGTGCATCATGTATGGGGATGGGCAGTTCCACCGATTTCATGGATCGGATCCAGCCGTTCCGATCCAGGGTGAGATCGGACATTTTTTCCGTTACGATCCCGGTACCAATCCAGACATTCTGAGTCAGGTTTTTCCCTCAGAGGTGACCGTTCAATGGAAGAAGAAAAAAATCTTACTTCCGTTTTAGGACTTGAATCGTTCTTTTGTCTTTCTCCCCGCTCACACTCTGCCTCTTTCCCACGATTTTTCAACCTCATCAGGCTATAATGAAGTTTCCATTTTTCTTACAATAATTATAAAACGTCAGTGGGAGACCGCAAGGTCAAACAAATATGAAATCAAGCCACACAAAAACCTCAATAATATTGATTTAATTATAATATTATAAATATTTAATTAAATCCCAAAAAACATCATTTTTTAACGTAAGAAGTTAGGTCTGTATATTAAATTTAGATTTTCAATCAATTTGTTTTTTCTCCAAAAAACAAACAAAAAAACCAAATGTGCGTTTCAAAATACCAACATCTTGGGCATGGTGATGAAGCACGCGAAGACGCGAACGAAAAATCTGAACAAAAAACACTCAACCCACCGAACCTGAGCTACTAATCAAATTATGTGCAATGGCATACAGAAACAGAATGTTTGCTGCATTCTCCCTAATTTCCTAATGGGAGCGGGTACCGATCCGTTCCGATCGCACTGCGGATCCGATCCCTGTATCGTTACACCTGGAACGGTCCATCCCTAATCATGTATGATAAGACAATCATTACATAAATTAAATTCTTAAGCACAGCCTCATTCACTCACGATCACTATTAACAACACCTGATGGTCACTAAATAATTCCAACAGAGACTCCTCCAGCAATTCAGATGGAAGATTTGTAAAAATCAATTCTGCTTTTAGAAAAAGTTTTGGACAAGCATGTTCTACTCAATTGCAATAAGCCATCAGATTTTCAGAATCGATTGTTCAAGAATTTTCGGGGCCTTTTTTATGTATTTTGCTACGTGGAATATAATCAAAACATTTGTAATTTCTATTAGCTCTGTGATTTGAATTTAGCCCGTCAAACTACAGTTAGGTCTTGAGTAGCTAAAATGTCACAACAGCTTTAAGAAATATCGAGAAAAATTTAATCTTTCCCCTAATTAATCTGCATACAAAATAATTCAAGATTGTAGTATTATTTTGACTTCTTGTTGTTGGTAACCTGGAACCCCGTCTAGAATTTCCCAATTTCATTCAGTTTGATTCCGTTGAATAAAGCCTAGTTTTTTGGCAAACCTTCTTAACGTTTTTATACTACAAAGATCATAATAATTAAATTAAAATCAATAGATTTTTTTCATTTTTTAAAGAAAGGGTAAACTATTATATTTTTAAGACTTGCTTTTGTTGGACTAAGAGACACTCCCCCAGTCTCTTTGTTTGGACTTACCATTGTTGTTGTTTCCTTTGTTGATAGGTGTAAGATGATTCCAACACTCAACTGTGAGAACCACATAGTAATCCGTTTCAGAAATCCCCTCCAAAAATCGATTTTTTAGCAAACGTGAGTAATTAATTTTTACATTGTTTTGTAAATAATCTATGAGTTTTCTATTTCAAATTTTTATACCGGTAATTCCGGGTATTTCTCAGAGCAAAAATGTTATAAAATGAAAATATAATATTTTAGGAGATAAATCACACAAACAGCTAGTGCAAAAAAGGAAAAAAAAGAACAACAAAACAAAAATAGTTTTTTAGAGTTTTTTCGGGTTTTGAGGCTATAATAAACATATCATTGTAATTCGTTCCTTCAAAGGTGTGGTAATGATTTTATAACAATCAGTCCTCATCAGTGTAGAAATGTTGAAGTGTTGAATGTATAACGCATGTGTGCAGTGTGTTTGTAATGTAGAAAAATTGATTGAAGATTTAAATGCTGCGTTGAGGTTTGAAAGTCCATAGGCTTGTTAAAAGTCATCTAGTCGTTTCTAATCATGCTTATCATTTCTAGCTAATGCTTATCTTAAGGGAAACCTTGGATGACAAATAAAGTAAAGGAAGTTCCTGGTAGGTAGAGTAAGTCACATTCAAAGTGTTTTTGAAGATGGGCCAAGTAAATGAGCAAACAACTAAACTTCGGAAAAATCCTGAATATAAACCAGTAACCAAACACTCACTTGGTATAGTCTGTTATCGGGATTAGAAAATATCTTACTTTCCAAAACTTCGCCATTTAGAACAGGAGTCTCCATGGTTATCCCAATCCGGCATTCCACCAGGAAGCGAGTAGCATTTCCTCCTTTCCAACTCGGCGAAGTACCATAGCAGCTGGTTCAAACCTGCAAAAATATGCTATAAAATATTGAAATCGTACCAAACAAAAAGTAGGCTGTGCACTATTAACACTTCGGACAGAACATGTTATCGATTCACACTTAAAGTTAAACCTGCCTTTTAGGCATACACTAAACTCATCAGTTGAAGGAACATGTGCCTTTCAAACAGTCCCTCGAGATTTTTCGACCCACTCTAGGAGGAACACCTGTTTTTCAGACAGGTAATTTTTTAATATTTTTGTTTTTGTTGTTTTGAATTAAAAATCAGTTACTCCGACAGTTCAATAAATATGTACTGTATGGATAGAACCAGTCAACCCCCGACAATATTTTACAGGCATCAGCAACTCAGACAGTTCAATAAGTAGTTACTGTATGGTTTGAACCAGCTAACCCCGCCATTCTGTTAGAGGCATGGCTGATGACACGGGATGATGAAATGGGAAGAAAAGATCCCAGGAGGATGGGAACTTATTTTGGTGTCGGAGCATTTCCAAGCTGCCGAGCTGGCCGGTTATTCAAGAGAACTGCACCGGATCCTAATTTGATTTCTGTTGGTCTCTTTGACTCTGCTCAAACTGGACTTTCACTCCAGTTAAAACAGCTTTTTGAAAAAAAAAAAAAAAAAAAAAAAAAAAAAAAAAAAAAGCTGTTACACTGATGTGCCATAGCTAGGATTTCCTTGAACTGGCTCTGACTGCAGATATATAATAAGTTTTCATGAGGGTTGTCTTCTTCGGACGAATGGTTTTGAGGTCTGCTGCTGTTTCCCACGTCGGATGGCTAAATTTCAATATTGGCTGAACCGCTAACAACATCGGCTGGGTTTACATTATAGATAGGGTCTACATCCATATCATCATCATAAAAAAATTAGAATTATCCACATATCAGAACATATATGATTTTTAGGAAGAAAAATGTTGCCTACTCTTACAGGAACATATGCCTTATCAACAAAATATGTCCCTTCAAGGGAACACATGTCAAAGAAGCATGCGAAACGTGCTGCACTGAGAGGAACGTATGAATCTGAGGCAGGAAATCCACACACATACAAAGGAATATGTGTCGCCATGGCAGGGTAACTGGGAAAAAGGGACTTGCCGCCGAACCGAGCCAAAAACGAGACGGAAAAGGTGCCAATACCACGGCCAAGAGGCAACTGACAAACTCCTGGGGGAAACTAGACAGGTTGCGTTAGGACGGAGTATAATGACGAAAAAGTGAAACGCACATGCCTGAAAGGCATATGTTCGGTTTGAAGTGTGAGCAGGGCTATTCGGTGCACACAAGCGAGGGTTCGATTTTCCAAAAAGAAGTTCCGCGTAGAACGTTCTACGTAAGATTGTTACAGAAATTTGAATTTGATTTGCTATTAAATTTTATGGTCACTTTAATGACCATAACTCCCACAACTCATGAATTATACTCGAAATTAGGAACAATTGAAAAGGACGTTACATTTCCTATCCCTCTTGTGAAAATTCAACATTTCTTAATTTTTTCCAAAGGTGAAAAATCTTTCGAAAAATAAAAACGTGAAGAAAGTTCAAACTTTTTTCAATGGCTTGTAAGTTCCAACGATTCTATACTATTTTTCCATACTTTTCCATACTATAGTCAATTTACTTATACTTTACTAATTATGGGGGAGATTCGGTAAGACCGTTTTTGGTTGAGGGCTATTTTTTTTAAAGTTTATATAATGCTCAAATATCACTAAGTTCACAGCTTTGTAACATATATTCAGCATCGAGTTGAGATACTAAATCTTACTTACCACAAGCAAAAGCAAAAAGCACCAAGGAATAGATGAAGAAAAATTTCACAATGTCGATGACCATCCTGCCCAATGAAATCTGTAGAGGTCCCAAGTGAGGATTGATGGAAAACATGTGAACCAACTTCAGTGCGCTGGAACATAATTAAATTATTAGATATAACTGGGAAGGGATAAGTTTTAGAGCTGATGAAAGAAAATAAAATGAAATTCCTTCTTCAATCCTCATTCTCACATTATCATTATTATTATTGTATATATGACTACCAGGGAGAAACGCGCAAACTCGATTTTTTTTCGAAAATGTGTCAACCTTACGTTTTCAGAATCACCGGATACTAGGGTATTGTCAAGAAAAGGAAATAAAGTGTGTAAATGCCTCAAAATAGTGTGTGAATATTTTGTGTGGAGTGCAAAAAGGAGATCAAGCTATCGCACCCTCCACCGTTCCAAAATGTGCAGTCATCTTTGTCATTCCCAATGCATTTCCTGTATTTCACGGTATTTCATTGGTTATTTTTTTAAATAGTTTGTTGCTTCTAATGACAAGTGTCCATAATGGAAAATTTAACCGCATATAGCATCGGCTTTAATAATCTCCGCTTTGGTAATCGTAAAAATGTAGGCATACAATACTCCTAGAATTGAGAAATACCCCTATTGATCATCGACTACCATCTCCTGCAGAGTTACTTTACAACAGAAATATTCGAGGACTGATACCTGAGCCATTATACCCAACAATAGTTTCTGGAGAACGGGTGGCAGAGGTTCTGCGTGATAAACAGCTGAAGCAGAAAGTATATTACGACAAAGGTACAAAACCTCTACCACAGCTTAGTCCGGGCACGAAAGTATTTGTTGACAACCATAAAATTCCCAGAAAACTGGAGCCAGCAATAGTTCTGGATAAAACGGATAGACCTCGGTCGTACAAAGTTGCTACATCCTCTGAAAGAATCCTTGAAAGAAATAGGCGAGATCTGTACCCACGCCCTTCGAGCCCCATCCAGAAATCTGCACCTCAAGATCAGCATAAAGAATCGAGAGAGAAGAGGATTGTCACCCGGCCTCACTATCTTGATGATTATGTGTAAACAACTTTTCAATGTTTGTTTAAAGTGAAGGGGATGTCGTAGTAGTTACCACGAAAGATAATTATTACCTGAACATGAATGTCAGGTGATTATCTCTTGGTCAACAAGACAACAAGACTTTATTATCATTCTGATTTTGTGCAGTAGTTAGACAGTTAAAATATAGTTCATAAATATAAAAATCATTTTCTTTAAACTATATACTTAATTGATTAATGTTCAATACATTATCATACATGTAACAGCATTTTGGAGCACGATTTGAATTTATATATTGCTAAATAATTTAGCTGTACTTTTCGTTCATTTCAATCGTCACTTACCGTCCCAAAGAATCGCCCAATCAAATTTCAACTTCCTAGCGTGAACAGGAGAGAATTTAGCACACAGCTGATCATAAAAGAGGCCATGATTTCAATCGTCTCTTGATGACCCAGAGAGTCTCTCTGTCAAATTTCATCTTCCTAGGTTGAACAGGAGAGAATTTGCTCGCTCAGCTATTTAGGAAAGAGCCCATCATTTCAATCGTCTCTTGACGTCCCAAAGAGTCGCCCAATCAAATTCCTTCCTAGGATGAACAGGAGACAATTTTACCCATGCTTCACTCAGAACACCCGTATAACAACCCGTCGAGGCTTCTCCACTTGTCCCGAAAATCCGCCGCCAACAAACTGCCTCTTACGAACCATAATAACAAAAGTTCGGGAACTAAACAAATCAGTTGCGAAGGGTAGCTCCGTTTATGAAGTAGCAGGATTTTTGGAGTTTCAGACCTAGCCTATGCTGTGCGTTGGAACTTGCAGATCATTCTACGACCTCTCCCATCAGAATCAGTCCAGCCGTTTAGCTGTTTACTGGGAGCATACATACATACATACATACAGAGATAGATAGATGGATAGAAACGAGCTTTGACTTTTATACATAAGGATAGTTACAGCATACAGTTATTCCTCCTCACCAGAGCATTATCTATTATACATACTATATATTCAGTTATTTCATAAAATTCTCCTCTGTTGGTATTGAAAATGGACAAATCTTTACAGCATTTTCAGCAGAAAGAGATGGTGGGCCATAAGTTGTGTTGTAAACAAACACAACTATGTCCCTTCCTTACACAAGCATTTCATGAATGACAGAATGTTTTCAGAACAGGAAGACCTGCCATCCTGTTATCTGCAGGTTTACCAGAGTATACCTTCAGATCCAGATCCCCCATCTATGATCATTACAAGCTGATATACCTACTTATTTGGATAAGGTGTTCCAAACTCTAAATTCAAACTCCAGCTTGGAAGTCGGTGCTCCTTGTGTGGAGTATAGTATGCCATTATTTATTCCCTGTTCCCCTGTGACCCCTGTTCCCCCTAAATAATTGACGCGTAGGCACCTTCCTAGTTCATTCATTCAATTGAAGTTTGGTTTACGAGAATAGAGTTCGCAAACGTACTTCTGGGCAAGGAAGGGATCTGTCTGTTTGGAACATGTTGGTTTCAAGGCACCCTCCAGTAAACCTACTCTTCCTGCTGTAATGATTTGTCCGCAATCAACATCAGTGAAAAAGAATTGTATAAAGTAATTGAAAACCGCGATAATGATTCTAGAGAAGAAGACTTATGCTGTAAGTGTGTAGGTACTTATAACTATATACCTATAACAATAATCTACGCAAAATTCTGGAATGATCTTCATGATTGTTTGTCCTACCTTCGTGTTTTATCAAATGTTTACTTCCATTTTTACCACTCTATTATAATTTTTACCACATTTGTTTACATTTATTACTATTGATAAGTGCCTATATGTTTATTACATAGTACCAAAATTCGTGTATGATATATTATTCCTAGCGAAGAAGAATACAATTTTCATTTATAACGCATCAAAACAACACTGAAATACAAGTATTTGGGTGATTAAAATTATAATTAGGTACCTATCTTCTATTGTTCCTACAAAACACATTCTTTTTGAATTATGATATGAATATGGATAACTTGAATTGATAACATGGAAGAAAACGTGAAAATATTGTTTATAAACGCACATAAAGTGTCCCCCCCCCCCCCCCCACGAAAACATTTTTCCACAACTTTTGAGATATCTAAATGAGACTTTGAGATTCGCCTAATACTAATGTTTTGGGGGATACTTATATTTATAATGATAGATGAATATTTCTTCATATATTCACCTATCATTATAAATTAGAAAAAAAATAAAAAACGTGCTTCAGTAACTATGGTTCACCAGCTCCCCACTGAGAAAGAAATAATATATCGCAATTCTGTTCCATATCGCCATTGCGTTCAAAACTAAAAAATCTTCAAAATGAGGTGTCACTCGGCAAAACACGGAGAAGGACATTTTCAATTTGCTGTTTTTGGGGGTCTGGCAGACTATTATTTTTTGTAATGGAAATAATATAATATTGTCACCCTACTTTAACTATAATTTTCTATTTAGGATAATTTGGTTGACTGTGCCAATGTTACTGATACCCTACTAAAATGGGCCGAGACTGGCGGACTGATGGAATTGGCTTTACATATTTGGTAGCGTCCTGGATTGGAGGAAACGATTTTACCTCTTTGTGTTTCTGATAAAATTTTCACGGGATCAGAGAATTTGATTGGGTTATGACCACATAAATATCATTCAAAGCCACGAAAAAACAGTAACCAGTCACTTTGACAAAAATTAAACATACGATACCTATCATAACAACGGGTGATATTGTCTTACTTTAATTAACTTTTACCTGAATACGTTGGCAGCTGCAAATAGACCTTCAGCAATAAGTTGAGGGTCGAACGCATCCCACTCCTCCCGAGGTATGTAAGCTGTCGCCGGATCGGCAGCAATTTGAGTTCTCTGCTGTATGTAAGCAACCACTCGTAACACGAAAACACCGATGTACAGACTGTTCCTCATAAAGTCAATGAAGTTCCACATATTCCTCAGGTACTTTCTGATGCCCTCGGTCCACATTTCCGCTGTCTCTTCCCATAAAAACCCTTCAGAAAACATTTGTGTAAAGTTACTTTCATATGTATTTGTATTCGGGTCAATACGCATTGAGTCAAACATCAAACACGATGTACACGAACTCCATTTATTATGAGTATAATGTAAGACTAATATTTTTTATTTGAAAGATGAATGGTGAAATATTAGTTGATGACGAGCATTATTGATTTCGTTTTGACTAACCAGAGTGTATTGATAAATCACGTTTGCATATATTTGTTACCGTGATAGTCCGGTGCTTGCCGAATCCCCAACACTCACCGGTGATTATTGACAATCACCACGGCTCCTGGTGAAAGTCCGAAACAGTGCGATTCGTCTGACTTTCACCGGTGACTGTCAACATTCACCAAGGAAGGTAGGAAGGGAGGTACAATAATAAAATAAACAACATCGTACTTCATGAAAGATTTGGGCGTATATTCACCAAACGCTGCAAATTATTTCACAACAGTTCATTATTTTCTCACTCATTGTTAAAATCCAAATTATCATCGATTATCATTCGAATAATAAATATTTGATGTCCGACATGACTGAAGAGAGGTTTGCGGTTGGCACAAAGCAGGTATAGGTTTGTGAAACAACTGAACTGCTCGTATAAGACGGAAATGGATAACGAATCCCAGCTCGGAATCGCGATATCGAAAATAGATCGGCTGTGATTGTTAGCACTCACCGGTGGAAGCCAGAACTTCGTACTTACACGAGCAATAATTTCTTCTGGTTTGGTTATTGTCAACAATTATCGGTGAGAGTCGGACATTCGATCACGGTAACATATTCAAGAAAAGTGTCGTCGCTATGAAGAAAGGATGGGAATCGGAGCAAATTTCTCCCAAGTCTAAGAAATTTGTGTAGGTATGTAAACAAATCTGAGGAGTTCTTTGTATTGTCGAAACGGTGTGATAAAGATGTGGAGCCTTAAGGCCTGACTCATTTGTTGATAGAGACTGATTAATTATTGGATCAGAGTAAATCTGAAATACTCTCGGGATATTAGTATCGATGATGAAATAGTACTAATTTTCAGGGCTTTGCGGTATTTCCACTCCGCTCATGGGAGAATATCGTTTGCATCAGTCAATAATCTTTCATTTTAAAACGACTTATTCTAATTTTTAAACGATTCTTTGAAAGATTATATTGGAGTTGAACAGTTAAAATATAAAATGTAATGGGAAACAGGTTTCCGAAACCAGCAATACTTTATTTTGTCGATAAGCGATGTATGAAGCAGGCATTACTAGTTAAGTCACTGTATACAAAAATATAGTATCGTAAACCGGGAATTATTAAAATTTGTTGAGGTTAATCAGGATTTAATAAGAAGAATATCGGTCCGTATATTGAACTGATTACCAACCTACTTGCCCTTTGTTTTTTTCTCATGTTCATGTTTCTTTTGAAAAATGATCACTTTCGATGGAAACGTGATTTGTGCATTCAGGTTTACCCTTTTCTATTGAATACAAAGCTTTAAAGATATTACTAGGGCATCCCCTTACACATGGATAAATATTGCTGCCAAATGACTTTACCTAAGTAAAAAGTATACTAGCAAATAGAAACATAAATATTGCCACACAAACGTGACTCAATTATTTTACTTACTCACCAAGCACGTAAAATCCAACGAAGCATTCCAGTATCATGGGCCCGTTCCCTCTCTGTTTCTTCTGCTCTTCATAAAATGCTTGCTTCCGAGGATCACTACCAAAAATTAACACAAGAAGCTCCTCCAGATATATTTCGGCACGTTGGGAGACCAATATCAGCAACACTGGAAAATACGACAGGTTTTATAACCCATAGCGATTGCGGATACCCATTAATTAACCATAACTAAAAAATAAAAAAAGTGAGGCTCTTCATCGACTATCCGCGTGTCAGGTCAGTGCCGTGTCAGAAAGATAATTCACACCAAACACCCACCACCGACAACCCAACAAAACATGGTGGATGGCATAATAAAGTCCATTTCGCTGTATTCTTTGTTTATAAAATTGATTCCACCTTCGTGATAAAATAAAGTAACTAAATTTTGATATTGTGGGTTAATGAAAAATATAAATAAAGTGAATGAAAACAGTATAAATTAGTTACAATATGAAAAATTAAACTATCGTAGTTTATTTTAACTAACAAATGTATGAGTTTTTGGCCGAATTTAATGGTTTTTAGATGCTTTTAGTGTTTTTAAGCCCTTTTTTTTTGGAATTCTCCAATTAATGTGCTTAAAAAGTGCTGGCCAACGAAATCATACTTTCATTTGTAAAGCTTGATTTTTTGGCCAGCACTTTTTGAGCACATTGAATTGTTCAAATGTAAAACAACGTGCTTGAAAAATCTCCAAAAATGGCTACAAATCATCGAATTGATATTTTTTGTAGCGGAAATTCCGTCAAAAGTAGTTGATCAACACCGTATGGATGTAGTACGTATGTATGTTCAAGGCTTCTGGCGTTTTCCTCAGTACTTTGATCGACAATAGGGTCGATTTATTACATTGTCAATTCAAAACTTTGTGATTAGATACTCATGCATTTGAACACATATTGAAACCTCAAAAATTGTGTTCAAACCTGGAATTGCTCTAGTCGGCGAATGAATGATATTTTTCATTATTATCTTAGTGTGAGCAGATGAATACAAGCAACAATGAAATGCATAGGGACCATTTAGGGTGCACGATTCCTGATGTCTTCATGTGTGCGATAGAATTAAATTTGTAGTACGTATGCCTGTTACTTGGATTTTAAGTTTTTTGCAACGTCTGACAACTCCGGGAATCCCCAAAAATGTAGAAATCGAAATCCCTCTTTATTGCGATTCGTTAAAGATTATAACAACCAAGGATCCTGTCTCCGGACTTAATAGAAATCAACTCATCTGTTTTTGACATTTGGCATTAGACTTCATTACAGTTTCATCATGACGCTCAAGGAAGATACTGACATAGATTCAAAGCAGCAGCGAGCGTAGCGTGGCTCTGGAGTGGAGGGTACGGCAAAGATATAAATGTAAAGCAGTTCTTAGTAAGCTGTTCGATCAAATGAATCGTACAGTTATTATATTGGCCTTCTAACATTAGTTATACACTAAAAACGACCACGCAAATAGCCGACATCCAGGACTTGCAAACGGGGAGGCAACTGCTTTTAAATCTTCTCTCCCAGTCCACCCCAAGCACTCATCAACCAACCATGGCGAACTGGCTATAGGTATTCTTAAAAAAGGAGAAACAAATAAAAGTTGATACAGGAGAACTATGTAGGGACCTTTGCTCAAAAACCAAAATAAAGTAGGTAAAAAACAGAAAATAGGTAATTAGAATAATAATTCTTTGCATGATGTTTGTACTAGTCATAATTTATTGCAAGAGATGACTAGAAATATATTTGTAAATTAAATCAATCCATCCACATTTTTCACGATGAATCACGAGATCATTTAAATTTAATGACAGAGCACATTTGAGTTTTCTACATATTAAAGAGGGATCAGACAACTATTGTGGCCCTTGAGTACTCTATGAATTTTTCTGTTTTGAAAACAGCAGGCATGTACAGCAATGCAAACGACCATTAGAACTACAGATAACCACTGATACCTATTGTGTAATTTTCGATGGAAAAATGCTGTGTAATCACTCAAATTCGGTAGTGGGGACGATGTAGGTACAGCCCACTGATGATGTTGCACTTCTGTTCAAAATTTCGCGAACTGAACGAACGACGAATTATAGAAAAATTCATGCAACAACTATCCATTCTCTATGTATGTACTCGGAAGAGAAAAAAGTTGGAGTCGACGATGAGATCAGGGAAATAAGAAAAGGACAGGAGGAACCTGAACAAAAATGTAAATAACAGAAAGAATCTATAACGTTCAACTCCTGAAATCATCAGAGCCTCGATAGCATTGATATTGTATTTGAGTAACACGCATTGAATAATTACGAATACTTTATTAAAAGAGAATAGTTGAAATTACATGCAATACATCAGAGCGTTGGAAAACGAATAGCTGGATACTGGATTATCAATGTATGGATATTAAAACATTGTTGTGGTTGTTGTTGTAAAAAGGTATGGACATGAAAGTTGGGCACAAAACAGTCGACAGGAAGGGCATGAAAGTTGCGGTGATGGCTGACTTGGCGACTGTGGTAATGAATAAGCATCTAGTAGAGATGAGACCACTGACAGAGGCGCCCGGCCAATGACCATCCACCACCGCCGAGGTGCGCTACCCCCCCGTCCCCTCGCCCCTTGTGCTTGCTTTTGCTTCGATCGATGCTGCTCAATCATCTATAGATCGATTCACAGTATCAATTCAGACAAAGTATTCATCACTCTCTAATTCGAATCTACCATGAAGAATCTATAGAACTAAATTAATCAAATCCATCAGAATCCACCTGAATTCTAGTTTTCGGATTTTTATTCTTTTAGTTGTTTACCTACCTACCTTTTAGCGAATTTTCATTTAAAAAAATGAAGCTATTGCAATGGCTGCTCGGAAACTTTTAAAATCAAAATTTTTGAAAAATTTCTTCACTGAAATCCGTTTTGAGCTATTCTGAAACGATCCCTGAAGTTTGCGCTTTTTCATATGTATACATATATATAATTATGAAAAAGCACAAACTTCAGGAATCGTTTCAGAATAGCTCAAAACGGATTTCAATGAAGAAAATTTTTAATTTTATATATATGTATATACATGATGATATACTTCTACTCTACTATTTGACAAAGGCAAAAGCCCAAATATTATAACTGTGAGTTTTTTCCTTTTAACTATTTTTCTCCGCACATCTGTGCCAAAGTATATATACATATATATATATATATATATATATATATATATATATATATATATATATATATATATATATATATATATATGTGTGTGTGTGTGTGTGTGTGTGTGTGTGCGCGCGCGCGTGTGTGTGTGTGTGTGTCATTTCAGAATATAACCCTCCTTAGGATTGAAATAAAAATACCGTTCTTGCGGCAAAAAATTAAGTATTCCAAACGAAAGGATGAGCTCGTTGGCCGACAATTTTTGAGCACATTAAATTGGTCCAATTTCGAAAAATGTACTAAAAAATCACTTTAGATGGCTGAAAACGGCCAAAAATCGTTAAATTTATACCTATTTTTCAGTGGAATTTTAGTCAAAACTAAATTCTTAACGATTAACTAGGACATTTAAAAATTGTGCTCAAAATTATGCAGAAAACGGATTTTAATTTCGTTAATCATCCAACGTTGGATGACGTTTGTCATCCAAAGAGCTCCATAGATTGCAAGTTTGCTACAATTCAATAGCCAGATATGTTTTTGATAAAGGCCGATATAGCCACATTACTGAATTTTCAGAAAAATTAGTAGGTTGTTCTTTGGGAAACTATTTTAAATTTCGAATTTGTACATTCATATTTAAGCTTTTGTATGGTGAGGGCCCTGCTACACCAGAATACCTAGAGGGCATGTTTGCCTATGGGCGTTCTGGAAGGCTCCATGTCTTGAATGTATCGCCCCATCGAACGGTCTCCTTGGGTAATTCCCTTCGTATCGCTGGTGCAAGGATATGGAATGCCCTTCCCATTGCCATCCGTCGTTGCCCTGACTTTTCTGCCTTCCTTTTGCTAGCCGAGAAGCATTTTGCAGCCTGAATTATTTATTCTAACCCACCACAACATTTTTGTTTTCATTATTATTTTTTAGCATATTTTATTTTTGTTTTTAATTATCTATATTTTTTAACTACAAATACCTAACTATCTTATTGTTTAAAAAGAGCTGATTTGTATTTTAATGTAATTTTAATTTGTACACAACTAAAGGCCCACGAGGCTTATGTGTATGCATTTCGTTTGCCAATAAATCTTCTTCTTCTTCTTCTAATATTTGATATAAAATCTATAAAAACTGAAAACTAAAAAATCCAAAATCTCTATTGAATCGCCGAATTTAATTTAGTATGAGTTTTTTAAACCATAAAATTGGTTTTTAACAATTTTTTTTACTGAAATTACTCAAATTTCGATACAAATAACGTATTATAATACGATAGATAGTTTATGAAAATTCGCTCATACGATCATGCTGCATGATCGGAAATTTTCTCTTCTTCTTTTTGCCAGGGGTATCGGCCTTACCCGTGGTATCCCTGAATCTACGCCCCTGATTCAAACTTATTATTTACAACTTAATACTGATAATGTATTAATTTAGCAAGTATCAAATTGTAGTCAAATTACCGTTTTATAAGTGATATATTAAAAAAAAAACATATATTATGAATTCACTTACACAAGAAAAATAGGTAAGACGAAGAATGAATAAGAAATTTCATGAATGGTTTACGCATTAGCTTGCCACTAGATGTGTTTGGGGCTATCATGTACATCATGCAATAAAATGGGAAAAGGACTACAATGCTTCCTAGGACGATGGCTTTCTGGGTGAGGGACTTCCGTCTGAATCCAGGCAAACCTTCGTACCAAATACTTGCTAAAAGTTGTTGAATGTTAGGATGCGCCACAAACTGCAACAAAGAAAAGTTACGAGATTAGTAAAATGGACAATTTCACTGACAACATAGGTACATCTATTGCATTCGTCAGGATCTGAAAATCCTTGATGAAATGTATTTCAGTAGAAAATGGCTGTGAAACTGAATGACGTGCCTATGTTCCCTCGCCGATATCATATGTGTCAATTGCACAAACCTCATCTCTATGAGTTTCGCTCACATTTGTGATAACCCTTCTACACAATAATATTCCCGTCAGGCCCGATGTTTAATACCATAGCAAACATTGTAAAACTGCAAAGGTGCGAAGGCAGGACAAATTGCGAGAATGCAACTTACAGCTCGTGTCTCCATGTTGTAACTAGATGTGAACCCACGTGGAGGTACCAAATAAAAGAGAAAAAATAGGAAATAAAAAAGCAAGCAACGCAGGGGCGATAAAAACTGTTCTGTCTAATTTCATTAGCCGGCTGATAAGGGTGTGTGGCGAAGGAGAATGTGGTGGGTCAGGGAAGAGACTATTACGCTCTCTTTACTCTTGTCAGGCAATTCCCCGAAAAGGTGAGACCGTTCCGTGAAACACAGCCCCTGGGGATTCAAAAGTGAAATATCTCCGCTTTACTTCACCACAACAAATAGGTTTCATCAAATGGGATGCCATGTTTGTTTTACTATTATGGTGAGTAAGAAACTGATTATTATGACCTATTGTTGGCAAAATTAGTAACTGGAACGTGTTGTAGTTTACCTTTAATATGAATGGTGAAAGAACTCGAGAAAGTTAATTTAAGGATTTATGAGAACCATTTCATCAGAAATGTCAAGAATAGAAGGTGTGATCACATCGCTGAATAAATTAATAATGTATCTTGATTAAGCGAACATATCACGAGACAACTGAAGTTGAGTCGCTTAGTTTTTGTTCAACGTTGTAGTTTATAGCCGTTGAAGCCATTAAAAGAAAAAAAAATTCTGTGATCCATCGTACAGACTGGTTACATACGGCATGAGTTACAAACGCAAGTTTGCCAAATTGCTTCATTGGGGCTCGAGTGCTTCAATAACCAGCTTCATAATATTTACAGCACTATCCTACAGTTCAATGAGGTACCAATAATACTCGTACACCGTAGTTCCAATAATATTTGTATTTTGGTTTTACCAAATAGGGATTCATTCGTATATGTAGGTGTCAAGGCCCAACTTGTAATATATGTAGCTAGTACCAATAAAAGAACGAGAGCTAGCCCAGCCCGCGTGAGGAAACGAGATATATACGTTAAGGCCATGTGACGCCAGCTAAAGATCATGTCATATGGGCAGGGAGTCCATCTTCAGGGGGGTGCATCTTCAGTATATATACGCAGCCGGCTGAGCTATAATCACAAGCCGTCTTTCCAATTTGATCACTCTCACAGCCAACCGCAGGGTTCCGTACTCCAGGTATAGAGATCCGAATTCGCTCCACAGGATACTGCATTCTGGTGCAAAATTTTCTACCTATGCTTCAGGATTCCGCATTCTGGCTACGATTCCTTGACATCCTTCAGAAATTTATGCCACGGAATTCGTATTCCATCAAATTTCTGCAGCATCCGTCTATGAATTCGACTCCACAGGATTCCTTCCACATTCCAATACAAAATTCAGCTCTCTATCCTTCCAGGATCCAGAGATCTAACTAGGTTCTTATTAGGCAAGGTTCAACACAGTCAGTTCAATTTCAAATCGCTAGACTTACTCAGCTTCAACCTCGACCATGGAAAAAGAGAAAAGGAAGGCTCACTAGGTAGGATTGAGCTTTTACCAGTAGCACTACCTGTACGATACTCCAATGTAGTAACTAGCTTGTTATGGTATCCGCTAGATCGATATAATATGTTAGCCCTTTTCTCACAATTATTTTACTCAAAGACTTCCTCTATGTTATTACTATAGGATTCCTCCTTTAACTGACAAATTTAAGTTCATTTGGTTTGATAAATTGAATGTGTTTTTAGGGGTGAAACTGGTTAGCTCAAGTGTGGATTCGATTATAACGGGGTTCAGCGTAAATAAATGAGTAGAAACCAACCCTCAACTCGTATATAAGATAAGGCCATTTTTCGGGAGGAAAAAAATAGAAAAAAAAAGATGATTCCATCGAAAAACCAATGCTTTAAAACATTGAACCAGTCCCCCCCCCCCCCCCCTCCAATTAGCAAATTAAAAATAAAATTGACTAAACTGTTGGGTAGGTGATATTTTGGTGCAGTTTTTACCGTTCATGTATCTTGGACAAATAATAGTTCTCATACTTCAATATCCGATTGAAAAAACTGGAGATTTCCCAAATCTGGTAAAGTTTGCTTTTCAGAGGATTTTTTCATGTCTAACTCTAAAAGAAATATCAGGCATCAATCCGATTGAAAATTTAATGTTCTTACGGTATCCTCAAATTTGAATTTAAACAGCACATTAAGGGAGTTACAACCGATTCAGTGACATAAGGTCAAAATCACGGGAAAAAATAAAAATAAAAATAAAAAACATGTTTTTAAACTGTCGTATTTGTTTACCCTCTACTAACTCATGTAGCGCAGCAGCAAACTCAGCAGATGAGCTGGGTTTAGGAGAAGTTGATCATGCTTGATAGTGCCACAACGACTGCTGCCTGACAAAGTCAAGGTCAGCAGCAGTGTGGGCCACCTCCAAGCTCAAGTCTCTAAGGGCGAGCAGGTGCTGGCGACGTAATGGGATGCTGGCTACCAGGATGACAATATCGAGTCCACCGGCCGTGATGGATCCATGGATGCAAGCACGTGGGACACCTGGTGGAAAGGCAAGTGGTGAGTGCACAGCAGGAAAAACTTCACAATCTAACTCAAGCAGCCTCTCTGTAAGCCTATCAAAGACTAACCCATAGGTTAGCTTTGGAAGTGAATACGTGTGAAGGAGGTGCAGCATCTGCTGTGGTTTCAATACAGGTCGACACACCCATGAAGTCAATTCCAAGGTACCACCCAACCTCCAGCATGGATCAGGCAGGAGTGGGTGGCTGTCTATGACAAATCACTCCTCATCCACCATCTTCACCTTCTGCTGGCTATTCAACAGAACCAAGGAAACTGACCCACACTTTTCTGGGTTGAACCAAACCACACCTGTCTAGCTCCTCAGCAAAGGAACTAAGGGCGATGTGCAAGCCCTTACGGGTTTCTGCAACCAGGGTTACATCATTAGCAAAAGCCAATGCACCTTTGCCCACTCCATAGGTTAGAAAAAACCGTTTTTCAGATGGTAGATTAACCAAGAATGTATCCACGACCAGGTTATGGAGGACTGGTGGCAGAAGATCCCCCTGGTGCTGAGGAGCCTCTAATGAAATCATCCTCTGACAACTAGCCTCATGGCCAAGGATCCTCACGCCTTCGTGGTACAGGCAGGCAACGTACTTAATCAAATGAGCAAGTGCCCTTGCACCATAGGTCAAGGCAAAATGGCTTACAGTTCCAAAGGCCTTACCAACATCCAGAGCAGCAAGATGAAGCTGCTCTGGAGCTCTGGAGCTGATACTGGCCAGAAAAATAATAGTTTGGAGAACTGTTAGGTTCTTTGCTGTGCCATCCACTGGCCGAAATGCTGTCTGGACATCTCCTATGACACCCAAGGCTTGGAAGTGAGATGCCAGAATCTTTCGGAAGTGGCAGAAAACTACTGATGAAACAGAAATCAGATGGTAGCCTCCAGGCCCACTTACCCTTGTTTTAGGAAGAAAATTATCTAAGCACGGACCAACATTTCGGGAGGGGGGCTTCCCAACTGAAGCAGTTTGTTGAGGATAAGCAGCTTAACAGTTTTTGGTGATTTATTTCAGCAACGGGCCGAAATACCATCAGTCCAAGCCAAAGTGGAGTTTTTGATACGACTCTTATATGCCTCGTCCTAAGGCACCGGGATGTACAGATTGTAGCGGAAAGAGCCCCTAATGGCACCTGAGGGCAACACTGGCTAGGAGCACTTTAGTAGCTCTCAATAGTACGCTAACTACTGAAGAGGGGGCAAAACTTTCAAACCCAAGTAACTCTGTACCACAACATGGTTGCAGCCATGACATTGATGTTACTGGTTGCCACTTCTTTTAGCTTAGATATCGCTTGTCGCAGATCATTTCTATCATATTTACTTTTCTTAGCCTGCCAGGTCTGCTCCATGTCCACGCTGCCACTTGATGGCAACAATATCTGGCTTCTTGCCCAGGTCACTCGACATCGTGATGTAGAATGCAGCCACCCTGAGTATGAGGACACTGCTGCACCACATGATAGAGATTCTCATTTTCACCCCGACAGGCACAGCAAAGGGTCTGTCCCACAACTACTCCTCAAACACCCCAACGAGGTGGCTAATGTGGTCACCCCAACGGCATGAAAATGTCGGTGGGCGATGGTCACGGGCTCCAACGCTCTCTGAAGCACATTCCACCCACTGGGGGGGGGGGGGGGGATGGGGGGTTCAGAGCACTGCCGGAGTTCTTTACCATCTACTGACTCATGCAGTGCAGCAATGAACTCAGCAGATGAGCTGGGTTTTGGAGCTTCCTGGTGAAGTCAAGGTCAACGGCAGTGCGGGATACCTCCCAGCTCGAGCCACTAAAGGCAACCAGGCGCTGGAGGCGTGAAGATGGGATGCTGGCAGAAAGAGAGACAATACCGAGCCCCCTGGCCTTGACCCGTGCATGGTGGTAAGCACTTGGGATACCAGGTGGGAAGCCTAGCCAAGAGTGTAAAGCAGAGCGAACTTCACAGTCTATCTCAAGCAGCCTCCCTGCAGTAAGCCAGCCAAAGACTAACCCATAGGTTAGCTTTGGAAGTAAGTACATTCAAAGGAGGCGCATCTTCCGCTGTGGCTTCAATGGAGCCTTACTGACACAAGCTAATGCTCCACCAAGGTCCACACGGCTTGTGACCCCAAGGTACCGCCAGACCTCCAACATGGATCGGGTGGGGATTGTTGTCAGTCCTAAGACAAAGTACTCCTCATCCACCACCAACACCTTTTGTTGGAAACCAGAAGGAACCAAGCAGACTGACCCTCACTTAGAAGGGTTGACCACTATACCACACCTGGCTAGCTGCTCAGCAAAAGCGTTGAATGCAATCTGCAAGCCCTTTTGGGTTTCTGCAAGCAGGACGGTATCATCAGCAAAAGCCAATGCACCTACTCGCACCCCAGTGGCGAGATCAAACCCTATTTCATCCGGCAGCTTACCCAAAGCTGTATTCACGACCAGGTTAAAGAGGAGTGGTGATAGAGGATCCCCCTGGCGTACCCCTCGCCGAATGACAACATCCCCCGACATCTCGCCTCTTGCCTCAAGTCTTGGTTAACACATAAGCTGAATCTCTGTTCATAATGTGGATGTCTCGCTTTTCATCGTTTGATAGTGGGATTCGGTCGACAGCCTGGTTGAAAAGATGGAGGCTGAATTTAAAGTACGTTGGGTGCTGTTGCTGCACAATGAGAACTGGTTGTCTAAAATTGAGTGAAATCAATGAAGCTCGCAGTTTGGGCATTTGTAAAATTCAGAACTATTATCTCCTCAAGTCTTCTTCAAATCATGAAAAGGCACTAGTTGCATATTCTCATCTGTCTCCAGTGATTGACGGGGATGGCTTGATACGTGTTGGAGGAAGATTAAGAAATGCAAATGTCTTTCTCGGTCAGAAATATCCCATTCTTCTCCCAACAAAGTCTCATTTTACAACTTTGTTGGTGGACCATTTGCTCAGATTGTATCTCCATCAGAGATCAACAGCTTTACAGGCCCTTATTACAATAAGGGCTCATATTGGGTTCTCTCTTCACGAAAATTGATTCGTACATCAAGTGCTACAAGTTCGTGCCATTACAATTCCGCCTCGAATGAGTGATTTGTCCTCCTACCGTGTTAATGGTGGGCGACCATTTCACACGTTGGCATCGATTTTGCCGACCCTTCCATCATGCGAGAGTCGATGTTACGAAAATCAGTCATATCGAAGGTGTACCTGTCATTAGTTATTTGCATGACTACTGAAGCTTTACTCCTGGAAGCTATAACTCTATAACTCAGCTATCGACTGGAGCATTCATTGCAACTTTTGAACGCTTCTCCTCACGTATGGCCATTGGATATATATATATATATATATATATATATATATATATATATATATATATATATATATATATATATATATATATATATGGGGTTGAAGTGCCACTGAAACCCAACTTTAACAGCATAGTTGGATAGAGAATTTTTGATATTCTGGTCTTTGAGAATTTCATGAGAGCAGCAAGTCACTACCGTAAGCTAGCAAGATGGTTCAAAGACCAGAATATCAAAAATTCTCTATCCAACTATGCTGTTAAAGTTGGGTTTCAGTGGCACTTCAACCCCCCTCACACTCCTCATATGGGTGGGTTATGGGAGGCGGGGATGAAGTCAATCTAAAGAAGGCTGCACATTTGACAAGTACTCAATTTGCCAAAATTGAGACACAATTAAAGTCGCGCGCCTTATGCCCTCTCTCCAACAGCCCTGAAGAAACTAACTTTCTCTCACCAGGCCACTTTTTGGTCGGTAGACCATTACATGCTGTACCTGAGCCTTTATTATTAGATGAAAAGAAAAATCGAATTGACAGATGGCAACTCAACCAGCGTATGGCTTAACAGTTCTGGGTTCGTTGGAGAAAGGAGTACCTTTTGAATCTTCAGCATCGCCAAAAGTGGAAATTGGATACTCCTGACCTCCTTTCAGGAGATTTAGTTCTGCTCAACGAAGACAACGTTCCTCCACTTCATTGCCCATTATCCAAGAGACTTATACAGACAATGATGGAAGAGTAAGATTCGTCAAACTCCGTACATCCGGGATGCTTTTTCACTTGTCCCGTCCACGAACTGATTCCTTTGCTACCCCTTAAATCCTCTCCTTATGATACTGAAATATAGATAAATGTTTATGGAAAATTTGGTAGGCGGTATGTACTGAACTCGTTGCAGCGATGTCAAGTTCGTCTTTCGCTTGTTTATTAGGGTTATCCAGGTCTATTATAGGAAGTTCTTCTGCAGTGAGCGATATCAGATAATCCCATGCGCAAGTGTTCATGTGTCATCTGTGTGTGTGTTTGTGTTAGGCTACGTCTTGGACTTATCAACTCATCATCGGCCAATCACAGTAGATGTTGATCCCCCCCCCCCCCCCCCCCAATTGATGAAGACCAATCTGCCTTCTTTTCGCCAGCTACCATCGATCGTTGATCAGGCACACTTCGGAGCCCCAATTTGCTAATCAAGTCTGTTACGACAGTTCGTATTGCCACGAGGACATTATTATCCTTATTTTTTTAATTTGCCTTGTCCACACGAGAGTCTTACTTATACTCCAGTACGGACGTTGCAGGCATTCGCACAGCATTCGATTACAATCGACACACTCCCTGGAGATAATCTTGGATTCCGCCTTCAGGATATTCATCCAGGTCTTCCCATTCCATCACTATCATTGGAACAAGCATACTTCTACATTGCCCACATTAGGTCAGACGTATCCTACCATTGTTAAAATTGACATTTACGTACCATACCTACCTGAATGTTGAACAGTTATTATATCTATACCGAAGGGAGGAGCTCTGTTTAGGTAGAATACCACATTCAGACGCCATATTTTTGTAATACAATAATTTCGTTCAGCAAGGTAGTTTTTCGTTTAAGCTTTATTTCATACTATGAATCCTGCAAAGTATGGAAGTGGTGTTCAGATGACCTTTTCTCAAATTCACTAACACCAATAAGTTATATTTTTTACGAAAGTTATAACGTCCCTTATACAACAATTGTGGGCCCCAATGCCTTCTGAAGCCCATTCCACCCACTGGGAAGAAACGGGGGATTGAGAGCACTGTCAGAGTTCTTTACAATATACTGAATCATGCAGCACAGTAGCGAGCTGGGTTTCGGAGCAGTTGGTGTTGCTCAGTCGCATCACAACAACTGCTGCCTGATGAAGTCAAGATCAGCAGCAGTGTGGGCGACCTCCCAGTTTGAGCTCATAAGAGCAAGCAGGCTTCTGCCAGACGTGGGCAGTGAGGTCATGCTGGGAACTGAACGCTTTCTCACAATGGGCACATTGGTGGGCATTGAACAAGGCGGAGGAAGATGATGAACACACTCACACAGCCCACGACCACGTCTACTTAACTATCAAGTCCTCAGGAGGTCCTCAGGTCCTCGCTAGATCCTACAGGTAGGCACTCTCAAAACCATCAATACAGCCTTCCTGCTCCCAGAGCCTCAACTCTTCAGCCTTCAAGACGGCTGGATGTCCTGGGAGAGGATTACTGAATGGCGGGCTGCTTTACCAAGCCTACAGGAGATGCCGGAGAGGTCCCATGGCTATTTTCCAGGATTGAATCATGGACAAGCTGCTTGTAATGGGGCCTCAAGTGAAGAGATTGAATGACAGAAAGCAGGCCAATGGGAATATTATTGTTGTAAAATTATATTTGTATGACGTATTCCATTACACACGAACTCTGCCTCCTCTGCTGCAATAGACCACAAATCCTGAAGCATACCTCACTCATAGGACGGGGGAGGGGATGTCGTGGTCCAACTTGTAACAAATGTAGTTTTTATCAGCAAACGGACGAGAGCCAGCCCAGCCTGCATGAGCATTCGAGAAATACCTAAAGACCGAATGATGCCAACAAAAGATATCTCTTTAGGGTGCTCCTTCAGTATTTATACACAGCCAGAGGGATGATCGGCACCATTCACAAGCCAACTTTCCGTCTTGATCATTTTCCTAATCAACCTTACCTACCACTCCACTCCCTGGTGTTGTTTTTTGATATCTGATCTTGACATTTTCCTAACGCACTCGGCTTGGCTTTCTATTCCAGCATTAAGTTTTGGGAAAGGTAAGGTTCACGAGCTGTCCCCAGCCAGCATCACAGCAACAACCATAAAGTTAAAGGTTCACAGGCTCACCTGTGCTCCTTAGCAAATCACCTTCGTACTCAAGTCTGTTAGAAGTCACTGTCTTCTTGATGAATACTGGAATCGCTCCGCGCGAATTCTCAAATGCTCAATTATTGGACTCATTTATCTCGAGCAGTGATATGACATTTCATTCGCGAAGAGCTTCCCAACAATACTAGTAATTTCCTATACCTTTCCGAATGAGTATTGCACATGTGTCCGTTTTATATTTGTAAAGAAATGTCGACTCTGCCCTGAAAGTTTTAACACCACTACATTCTCATTCAACAAGTAGTTTGATTGCGACGGTTGTTCAAAATTTTCTGTATTAGTGACATAACATAACTCAGGCCGCAGAGGGCCGGCGTAAGGTTAGTGTCTGTAATAGATCATTGGATTGGGGAAGGAATAATTGAGCGCTTCAGTTTGGAGGGTGACTAAGAAGATTAAATGTGAATGTGATATATGTGAAAGAGGGTGTCTATTTGTTGGTCATACTTCTAGAATAATTCAAAATGTTTACATATCTTTGGATATGTCACCAACCTTTTTCTGCTTGTAAGCAATAGCTAGTTCCAGTCTGGCCAGTTTCATAGGTTCTCCTTCTTCATAAGGATTCTCAGGGTCGTGGTTGAGAATCACTGCCAACTCGTGTGAGCTTCTAGTTTGATCCAGAAGGCTCACGGCAAGCTGCTGACATTGCCTCCTCAATTCCTTGACGAATCAAAATGTCAACAAAAATACGTCACAATTGGGTACCTACGTCATTTTATGGACTTGTACATAACCACTTCATTAATGTGTAACATAACATATATTTTATGGCTCCATTGCAAATTGATAAAATATAAACTTATCGCACAACTTCTAGCTTGAAAGTGGCATACAAATGTACATCAAAAACAGTTTATTGCCACTCTAATGAGTACTTTGAAAGCATTCTTCCTTTTCCATACGTAATGCATTCGAAAATAATTATCGTAATAATAATTGTCATGGGTGACCAACATATATGTTCGAACAATCATATATTGTGAAAATGTTCTTTGGATTATTTAATGTTCTTTCATAATTAACTCATCTTCTTCTCTCTATTAATATATATTTATAACTATTATATTATAAATTCATATATATTTTTAAAAATTAATTATTTATATTTGTATTCTCCTCATATTATTGGAAAACGTCTTTGTGAGAGCATTAGTACAATTCGCGTCAGTTACTCATCATGAAAAGTTGAATAACTCATAAATTCAATCCCCTCTCTCGACTCAAAATCCAAACTAGAAGGCTTTCGTAACCGTTGAAATGAAGGTAAAAATGCGTATGGTTTTTCACACAAAAAATCTGCACACCAGATTTTTGCAATTAAAAAAAAAAAAGTGGTATGTTACCTCCATTTTTCATCAAAGCCTCTAACTTTCTTAATCGGAAATCTACTTGATTTACAAATGCATAGGACTTGATGAATAACACATGTTTTCCTGTAAAAAGAAACATGAGCCATTTTGCATGATTTACGTACCATGTATTCAGCTTTACTCTCCTGCTCCGCAAAAGCAAGGTTTCTCAAGTCCCACGAAAGTTCGAATGCTGTGAGGATTGGATCAGAAGATGATAAAGCGATGAGGGATGGGCTGGCAAGAGCTCTGTACTGGTTTATTCGAGAAGCAGAAAACCTTAACGGATCTTCGTCAGATTCTTTGATGCATTCGACACACCCGCATCTATGCGATATTTCAGAGATGTTATTCATAAAAAATTTCACTTTGAAGAAAAAACACATTTTAATTGGGGTGTTACTATATAAAAATACAGTACCCACGAATAAAAATCTATTTGGGGATACAAATGTAAGGTGAAATGTGAAGAAGCTATTTTTTTCCTACAACTCAAATAGAAATGGTCCAAATCGCACTTTCTGCCTTTTATTGCTCTATCTTACCTTGGTTCTAATTGTGCCTTGTTCCTTTCAATAATCATTAGAGAGACCATGTATGACTTGAGCTGATGATAGCACAAAAGCGGGCTGACTGTGCTAAGAGTGACAGGGACCATTGGATTAAATAACTCCAGTTTTGGCATGGATCGCTAAATGTAACAATTCTCGCAACTATTAAACGAATACGCATCACCTATCCTTTAGAAGTCTTATCCTTCTTATTTCATCTTACTTAAATCCTTCTTGGAATCCTTTCATCTGTCTCTGTAAAAGCTTTTTATTCGTAGATACTGTACTTGCGTATGCATAACTTATTTTTATGAATCACTGAAAACGACAGAACGCACAATTAATGATCACTTACAATGAAACTAAATCACGAAGCTATCAACTAAAAGTTCTGATTACTAATTAATTGGCTGAACTAAAAACATTGCATTTTAATCAAACGTCTCATAAAATCTAATGTGGCCTTTCTGTTTACAATTAAAATTAGGCGTTCATTTACTGAAATTCTAAGACTAGCGTATCTTTTGTTAAAGAAAATTGAGATTAAAAATAAATTTAACAAGGACGACAACATGAGTGTAGATGAAAACCAAAATTATTTGATTAGGGAAAGGATTGGTTCAAACTTTGAGCCTACTATCAGGATAGTCCTATGACAATTCAAAACTGTCTAATTATTATATTTCATGGACTTTATTGTGCTTGTAAGCTTACAACGTTTTTGTAGAAATTATACAATTATTAGTCAGTTAATTGTCATATATTATATTTATGTAATATTTTCAGTATAGAATGATTTGAACACAAACATTTTGCCGCTTGTTCTTCTGATAAATGCTATCATAGAGTGGTTAGTTATGCATATCGTTTCAACAGAGACAATGTGTTAAGTTTGTGAATAGGTAAAAAAATTATGGAACCTGGTTTATAACTGTATTATTTCCGTAGTTATAATAAAAGAATCACCTGACGTCGTGAGGCATGGGTAGGGTGGCTCCTCGATCTAGCAGTATTTTGAGAATTTCATAATTGTTTCTATGTGCCGCCAGTATCAATGGAGTCATATCCGTTGTGAAAACAGACGTATTCACGTCTACCATTTCCCAGCTCTGCACAACAAAAGCAGTTGTTATGCATAACATAATTCCACATGAACCTGCAAATTTGTTTCCTTTTCACTAATTATATTTCAATGCAAAATAAAATTCGGATGCTCAGCTGGGTTATTACACTAATTCAGTGCAAAGGTTGTTTTAATTCATTCAATGGTGACTCTCGTGATTGCATTTTGGCAAAAACCTGGGTCAGTTTTTGTCATACTAAAATTAGGTACATGGCTGTCATATTCCTGTAACATGCATAGTGCTAATTGATACGAATCGTTAAACGATTTTAGTACAGCTTACATTTTCGTCAGTGTAGTAAATATAATATCTGAGGTAATGCCTAGTTGAAATGAGAAACCTCGCATCGGTCAATAAAATAATGTGTATAGGCCAACGTTTCGAGAAATGTATTTCTCATCTTTAGGGCACAAAAAATAAAACTAAATAAAAAAGTCCAGTCATGCAGCATGACCCCATGAGCGAATTTTTGAAGAAATCTTCGACATTTCAGTCGCTATTGATCGTGTAGAGAAATTTTAGTTTATGATTTTGATAGACAAACATGGAATGAAATTTTAAACAAGCACCTACTACCTACGTTTTAAACAGCATGGTTCTAGGATTGGTTATACAGGGATACTTCCATAAGAGTAGTTCAATCTGAATTTGGACAATGTTTCATTACCGATTTTTACAACTAGCGAACGGCATTATTTCGATTTTTGACTGATTTTTCAACTTTGAAATTTTTGAAAACTTGATACATATTCTTATAGGAAATTTTACGCTGATTCCGAATATACCACATGTTAGTATGCTGAAAAAATTATTTCGCACAACAAATCGCAAAAAACAGGCTATTTTGAAATTGTTGACTACATTTTTGAAAATTTCAACCCGAAGATGTAATCCGATCATGCTGGCCAACGAACTTGAACTTTTGTTTTGTGTCCTTAACATTTTAAAATTTGTTTGAAGTTTCTAGCACAATTCTACGGACAGTTATCGTCTGGAATGACACATATATACATACATACATACATATATACATACATACATTAAAAAATGCGTTAAACTTCAGAATATGATTCAGAATAGCCTGAAACGGATTTCTGCATAAAATGTTTTCAAAAATTCACATTCTACAAATTTTGAGGCGAGAGCAATAGCTTAATTTTCTTCAAAAATTCGCTAAAACTAAAGTTTCAGTCATGTAGCATGATCGTATGAACTAATACCTATCGTATTGTAATACTTTACATTGTGTTGAAATTTGAGAAATTTCAATATAAAGAAATGGTAAAAAGCCAATTTTATGGCAAAAAACTCATACGAAATAAAATTCGGCTGTTGAAAAAGATTTCTGATATTTAGATTATTTACATTTTTTATAGATTTTTCAGCAATTATTGATGAAATTTAAGTACATTTTTCAACATGCTTTGTTGAAAAGGATACCTCTCGGATAATTTTTTGGATTAGTTGGTATATTTGTACATACATAAGGTTCTCCATCCTTATGAACGAGCTCCTCGTGTTCCAGTAGCAGCTCCACTGCCTCAACGAATCCAACGTTGATCGCTTGAAGCAGGGAGTCCTTGGTCTTCACGCCCATTATCACCAAAAGCTCCAGCATCTCCAAGTTCTCTCCGTCGATGGCGATGGACATTGCACCTCGCCCCAACGGGTCCACGCAATTGACATCCAGAGTTTTCTTCTTACTTGCTCTCTGGAGTATTCTTGGGAACACATAACCTTGTTTCATACCGAATGTGAACGAAACATTGTAATAGGTAAAATAATTAAGCTGAGCTTTACTTTGTTTTGGGTTGGATGGTTCTGAAATTGTATCGCCGTAATTATTTGTGTAAGCAATCAATATTTTTGTAGGGAAGGCGTCCATTACGGCCGAGCGGTTTAAGGTAATGTAGCTATTTGGTTGAGTAAAAGATCCCGGGTTCATTTCCTGGGCTAGAAAGTGAAAAAGTTCAATTGGTCTCGGGCCAATTCGCGCACGTATCTGAGATTTATTTATTGGGGATAATTCCGAACCAAGATTCCCTTGAGGGTCAACTCATAGAAACAAAACTTATTATTATTTGTTATAGGAGGAAATGTTTTCATATGTTTGCATAAAATAAAACGATTGCAATGAGACCCAACTATTAGAGGCTCCTTTTCTGAAAATGTTTCCATTGAAATCCGTTTTGGATACCGAAAATTGAACTCCGAATTTCGAGCCTTTTTAGGATACAAATTTTTTACAGTTTCATTTCTACATTTTCTAAGATGTGAATCGTAATTATTAAATTCATCACAACCAAAGTTAGTTTTTACATTGATTACTTTTTAAGTACAGTTATATTTCAAGTTAAGATTTGAAAATCACTAGGTTCTCGGACGGTAGTCTCCGTGACTAGGGGCTCGTACCCGTCCCAAAAAAATAAAACTTAATTAAAAAAGTGACAGATTGAGATGAAATAGGCCATAGATTTTGTTGGGAGCTTGAACCTCAGCCTTCCCTTTCCCCACCCAAGGAACTTCAATAATAAATTGTTTTGCATCTGATTTGGTTGGGTGAATATACCTGGTCTGTGATTGACATGTAGTAGGTATAATACATTTATTCACTCCTGGCATTTGTTGATCTCACAAACTTCTATATACCACTATATATGTATATATGGAGTGTTGGTGTCTAGTAAATAATACGTGCGAGGGTTTTCTTTAATTGACCAAACTAGACTTGTTTTGTTTATGGTTTATTTCCCGACGTTTCCACTCAGGGTCTGGGTTCTAATCTTGAATGTATTATCCCATGATTAGGACCCAAACCCTGGGTGGAAACGTCGGGGAATAAACCATAAACAAAACAAGTCTAGTTTGGTCAATTAAAGAAAACCATCGCATATATATATATATATATATATATATATATACGTTCCTACATTATTGTTTAGTAATGGATAGTTTTATTGTATATTTTATTTGTTCCAATATTGGTGTATAATTTATTATTACTAATTGTCAAAGTTCGTTGAAACTCGTATTAAATTGAATATTTGAAAAGTTGAGTCCACTCACCTCCTCACCGTAGGAAGGTCACCCCGCTCAACTGCTAGTAGGAACTTTTTCTCGTCAGTCGTAAGGGGCTTAGGGAGGTTAGGCATCTGTATTATCCTCTTCATGTCGATGCTAACATCACCCTGAACATGAATACCACACGTTATTGTATTTAAAGAATAAGGACGTCAAGCTTGTAAACATTGTTAATGAACAACCTTTCTCGAACTTCATCTTCTATATATAAAGTCATGGTTGGAATTTAAACTACAAATAACTCATAACCTTTGGTAGTGTATTGATAGCTTTGCATAATAAATACCTCTCTCAAGTCTCTAAATTTTGGACTTGAGTTTGATCATCTAATCAGTACACCTATTCTAAATATATAATAAAATAGAGGACATGAATTATAATTTCAAATGAGGTGTTTCTGGTCTTCCTTAAATGCCATGGTGCGAACTAAATCACTCCCGACGAAGTTATGGGGAAAAAAGCAAATAGAAAAACTGTTTCTAATTTTATAATTTTAAATACCCTTAATTACTAAGTAACTCTACAGCCCGGGATAGGCCTTGAATTTCCGCCCTAGCATTTGTCATTCAGATCGGTCCAACGCAGTCTGTTTTCCAATTTCCGGCACCCAACTTCAAGAGGTGCCGGCCTTCGCTTTCCTATATTATGATGATTGCGTGCAGCAATCCATATGGTATACAATTATCAGCAACCCCAAGGACATGCCATAGCTACTCAATTCGACGAGCTGTATGTACTGTACTCTGTAGGTACTCATTGTCGTACAATAATCGATGCAATAGATCCTAGTTGTTTGCAAGGATCTTCCACTCAAAAGCGCCCAAAAACTTTGCACAAAAATTCACGCTTAAACACTCGGTCCACGTTTATGGCAGCTGCACTCAGCACCCACGATTCTGATTCACGAGTAATGCTTGGGCGTATGATAGTTTGGTACATTATCGATTTGATGGTTTAGGACATCAGGGATGATCGAAACAGGTTGTGGTTCCCTGTCATTATTTGCTTTTGAATCTCGCTCAACATAATATTTCAATAATCTGCATTCAATTAGCGAATTTTTGAAGAAAATTAAGCTATTGCTCTCGCCTCAAAATTTGTAGAATGTGAATTTTTGAAAAAATTTTATGCAGAAATCCGTTTCAGGCTATTCTGAATCATATTCTGAAGTTTAACGCATTTTTTATGTATGTATGTATACATGTATGTATGTATGTATCATTCCAGACGAGAACTGTCCGTAGAATTGTGCTAGAAACTTCAAACAAATTTTAAAATGTTAAGGACACAAAAGGAAAGTTCAAGTTCGTTGGCCAGCACGATCGGATTACATCTTCGGGTTGAAATTTTCAAAAATGTAGTCAACAATTTCCAAATAGCCTGTTTTTTGCGATTTGTTGTGCGAAATAATTTTTTCAGCATACCAATATGTGGTATATTCGGAATCAGCGTAAAATTTCATATAAGAATATGTATCAAGTTTTCAAAAATTTCAAAGTTGAAAAATCAGTCAAAAATCGAAATAATGCCGTTCGCTTGTTGTAAAAATCGGTAATATTTGCATGAAACATTGTCCAAATTCAGATTGAACTACTCTTATGGAAGTATCCCTGTACAACCAATCCTAGAACCATGCTGTTTAAAACGTAGGTAGTAGGTGCTTGTTTAAAAAAAAAAAAAAAAAGTAATCACAACTGATAAGTTTACTCTGAGAAATATTCCGTCCTCCGATTCTCTCGGTCGCTCTCTTTAATATTTTACGCTCAACTGTTTTAGGACTTGATGCAGCTTTAATACTGACTGTGGCTTAGAAAATATCAGCCATGAAATTATGAAGAAGTTCTATTTATGTACGTACTAGCACGCAGACCCAAGGCCTCGCTCCGCTCGCCCGCCAGTAACGTTAATCTCAAGGCCTCCCTCTACTCGGCCGTCAGTAACTAGCCTCCTAATTATTTTAGTAACTAGTAACTCGGCCTCAGTAACTAGGCCTCCTAATTATTTTTAATAATTTGATTCCATCTTTGTCCATCAAAATCATAAACTAACATTTCTCTACACGATCAATAACGACTGAAATGTCGAAGATTTCTTCAAAACTTCGCTCATGGGGTCATGCTGCATGACTGGACTTTTTTTAATATACCAACTCAAAATGATCTTAATCAACGAGGTGAACGAGATTTATCCATTTTTATTGTGGTTTCATTATGTTTTGGAAATGGATGTTAGACACCATTCGAGACTAGTCAAATGTTTCCTTGTGTTTTTGAAACCGGAGACAACACTAAAGAATTACTTCAAGGGGAAGCCACAAAACAGTGATTCTCGACAAGTCGAGGGGATTTGAATTTGTTAGTGGGTTGATATGGAAATTGATCAGTTCTTATGACGCCGTCCTACTTAGAATCAGTGCATGTGACCAAACCAGGATAGAATGAGAATCAAGAGCAGGGGCTTCCCTCACGTTTTGGATGGATAAATGACGTTTCCCACCTCGTCAGCTTCCCCATTCTAAAGTGTTACAATAGGCACTTCAATAAACAAGAGTTTTATCGATATATAGACAAATTTTCTCCTTGACTAAATCAAAGTCGTAGTGACATTTGTTTTTGAAGCAGGAGAGGGAGGGTCTGCCCTCCATAATCAAAACTTCACTACGTAATTGTCATTTTGAACCAAATCGGTATTGTCTCCAATATAAATTTCGCGATATGCATAACCGCCGTCCAATGTTGTCAATTTGGTTTAGAATTGTGGTGGTTACGCTTCAAATTTGCATAACTTAGATCAAAGACACTCATTGCGTACCTATATTCAAACATCAAAGTCTTGGAAACCTTGCTTCCGTGCTTTTATATAAATCGTCTACTACAAATGTGAAATTCCTTGGATTTGAAACTTAATGTAATAGGCATAAAAACGTTTACTTATGAATATTTAATAATTGTGTCATGTGACATGCGCAGTAGCTATTAATGATACAATGAAGTTGGAATTTATATGGGATAATCAAATCGCCATCACCCAACTATCATCCATATGTGCGCAAGATCAGACGACTATATTCAAACATCAAAGTCTTGGAAACCTTGCTTCCGTGCTTTTATATAAATCGTCAACTACAAATGTGAAATTCCTTGGATTTGAAACTTAATGTTACATGTAATAGGCATAAAAACGTTTACTTATGAATAGGTAATAATTGTGTCATGACCGAACCAGAGAAACGTATTTATGCGTTCGTAGTTCTACCTGCCTTTCACATGTGATAAATTATTCAGGTTCAGACTCGGAGGTAGGTACGCTCATTAACGTTGGAAAATCATACCTGAAAATCTTAATTAAAGCTGGAAAACTTGGAAAAAGTCTGCCAAGTTGGGTGTGGCACATAGCTTCCTCGTTTACCTATCATGAATGATCATTGAAAAAATTTAAATGATCTTGAAAAATTCCATAGCGGAAAAGAGTGAATCAAGAAGTAGCGTGAAATGTCAAAATTGATCATTTAAGAAACCAAAAAATTATACTCAATGTAATTAACGTTTATGCAAGAGTAGAATGAACTGATGAGTTGAAAACAATGAAATAGGTACGGGACCATTTACAGCCTAAACCGCGCATTCGCTGACAATTTCATCAAAATCGGATGAAAACTGTGGAAATTAATGTGATTACAAGTATTTCACATTGGCGCATGCGCAGTAGCTATTAATGATACAATCGTGTTGAAATTGATGAGGTAATCAAGTCATCTTCTTCCAACTATCATCCAAATTTAAGCGAAATCAAACGACTAGAGTGTAAATAAATTAAGCATGATGAAATTTACGTTTGCGCATGCGCAGAATCAAGTGTTGATTTGGCAATTATTAAACTGATAGGGGCCCATCTACAACCTAACCCTTGCATTCTCTGACAATTTCATCGAAATCGAATGAAAACAGTGGAAATTAAGGTCGTTACAAGGATTTCACATAGGCGCATGCGCAGTAGCTATTAATGATACAATGAAGTTGGAATTTATATGGGATAATCAAATCGCCATCACCCAACTATCATCCATATGTGCGCAAGATCAGACGACGATCCAGATCGGATGAAAACTGTGAAAAATAAGCTTGTTACAAGGATTTGTGGACACACGACACACTAGGGTGGTTCAAAAAAAAAAAAAAGTTCTGGGATTTCTGGTCCCCATTGTGTTTTTGCTTCCTCGGTATGTCAGGATGACCCTACCATGATGATAATAGCATGTTTCTAGTACAATTCTTAACCGGGCGACAGCATTTTCGGTGAAATTTTCGATTTTTACTTATCTTCAAGTAGTGCCCTGTGCCAGTTTACCGGATAACTAGTGGACGGAGCGTAAAATAAATAAGTCCATCGTGTTCAGCGCATGCGAAAACCCATAAATTGACCCAAAAAAATTGAAATCCGTCCTTCAAATCATCACGTCGTCACCAATTTAGAGGTTGGTTTACGATAGCGGTCGATAACTGGCAAATATCGACCCAGGTAAAGTGGTTAGGATTAACATTTTTTGCTAAAAATTTAGGAGGGTCATCCTGACATACCGAGGAAGCAAAAGCACAATGGAGACCAGAAATCCCAGAACTTTTTTTTTTTTTTTTGAACCACCCTAACGACACACACACACACACACACACTCACATACACGCACATTTTTTTTTCTTTTTTTTAGAAAACTCCCTCCAAAGACGAAGGGGGCACGCCATTAAGAAAAAAAAAACTAAATTAAAAGTCCAGTCATGCAGCATGAACCCATGAGCGAATTTTTGAAGAAATCTTCGACATTTCAGTCGCTATTGATCGTGTAGAGAAATTTTAGTTTATGATTTTGATAGAAAAACATGGAATCAAATTATTAAAAATAATTAGGAGGTACTCATACTTTATTATTATTGAACTAAACTTGTAGATTTAAAGACAAATGTAGGACGAAATATTCCACAATCGGAGGACGGAATATTTCACAGAGTAAACTAATTAGTTGTGATTACTTTTTTTTTTCTTTTTTTTTTAACAAGTACCTACTACCTACGTTTTAAACAGCATGGTTCTAGGATTGGTTATACAGGGATACGTCCATAAGAGTTGTTCATTCTGAATTTGGACAATGTTTCATGCAAATATTACCGATTTTTACAACAAGCGAACGGCATTATTTCGATTTTTGACTGATTTTTCAACTTTGAAATGACAATTACGTAGTGAAGTTTTGATTATGGAGGGCAGACCCTCCCTCTCCTGCTTCAAAAACAAATGTCACTACGACTTTGATTTAGTCAAGGAGAAAATTTGTCTATATATCGATAAAACTCTTGTTTATTGAAGTGCCTATTGTAACACTTTAGAATGGGGAAGCTGACGAGGTGGGAAACGTCATTTATCCATCCAAAACGTGAGGGAAGCCCCTGCTCTTGATTCTCATTCTATCCTGGTTTGGTCACATGCACTGATTCTAAGTAGGACGGCGTCATAAGAATTGATCAATTTCCATATCAACCCACTAACAAATTCAAATCCCCTCGACTTGTCGAGAATCACTGTTTTGTGGCTTCCCCTTGAAGTAATTCTTTAGTGTTGTCTCCGGTTTCAAAAACACAAGGAAACATTTGACTAGTCTCGAATGGTGTCTAACATCCATTTCCAAAACATAATGAAACCACAATAAAAATGGATAAATCTCGTTCACCTCATTGATTAAGATCATTTTGAGTTGGTATATTAAAAAAAGTCCAGTCATGCAGCATGACCCCATGAGCGAAGTTTTGAAGCAATCTTCGACATTTCAGTCGTTATTGATCGTGTAGAGAAATGTTAGTTTATGATTTTGATGGACAAAGATGGAATCAAATTATTAAAAATAATTAGGAGGCCTAGTTACTGAGGCCGAGTTACTAGTTACTAAAATAATTAGGAGGCTAGTTACTGACGGCCGAGTAGAGGGAGGCCTTGAGATTAACGTTACTGGCGGGCGAGCGGAGCGAGGCCTTGGGTCTGCGTGCTAGTACGTACATAAATAGAACTTC
This sequence comes from Adelphocoris suturalis, assembly GCA_030762985.1. Classification (NCBI taxonomy): domain Eukaryota; kingdom Metazoa; phylum Arthropoda; class Insecta; order Hemiptera; family Miridae; genus Adelphocoris; species Adelphocoris suturalis. The sequence goes on along the minus strand of CM061045.1, from coordinate 30,676,944 downwards.
TTCATAATTTCATGGCTGATATTTTCTAAGCCACAGTCAGTATTAAAGCTGCATCAAGTCCTAAAACAGTTGAGCGTAAAATATTAAAGAGAGCGACCGAGAGAATCGGAGGACGGAATATTTCTCAGAGTAAACTTATCAGTTGTGATTACTTTTTTTTTTTTTTTTTAACAAGCACCTACTACCTACGTTTTAAACAGCATGGTTCTAGGATTGGTTGTACAGGGATACTTCCATAAGAGTAGTTCAATCTGAATTTGGACAATGTTTCATGCAAATATTACCGATTTTTACAACAAGCGAACGGCATTATTTCGATTTTTGACTGATTTTTCAACTTTGAAATTTTTGAAAACTTGATACATATTCTTATATGAAATTTTACGCTGATTCCGAATATACCACATATTGGTATGCTGAAAAAATTATTTCGCACAACAAATCGCAAAAAACAGGCTATTTGGAAATTGTTGACTACATTTTTGAAAATTTCAACCCGAAGATGTAATCCGATCGTGCTGGCTAACGAACTTGAACTTTCCTTTTGTGTGCTTAACATTTTAAAATTCGTTTGAAGTTTCTAGCACAATTCTACGGACAGTTATCGTCTGGAATGATACGTACATACATACATGTATACATACATACATAAAAAATGCGTTAAACTTCAGAATATGATTCAGAATAGCCTGAAACGGATTTCTGCATAAAATTTTTTCAAAAATTCACATTCTACAAATTTTGAGGCGAGAGCAATAGCTTAATTTTCTTCGAAAATTCGATAAAAGTGGGGGAGGACGCCCAGGTTCACCCGACGCCGGCCCTAGGGATTAGGAAAGTTGAGGAAGATGGATGAGGGAGAGAGGGGTGAAAGGAAGTGCCCCTATAGAATGACCACCAATTAAGGTAAGAGCCCAGAAGGACGCGGTTGGAGATACCACGGAGTACTCCTGCCGAGATGCCCAACTCGAGTAACTCCGTGGCGCTTTTCCCGCACCACACCCCACGCCATGACACGGTCGCGGCCATGACCATGATTTTATTAGGCGCCACTTCTTTCAGGTCAGATATCATTTGCCGTAGGTCGATCCTATCATATTTACTTATTTTAGCCCTCCAGGTCTACTCCATGTCCATGCTGCCACTTACAACATCTAGGAATATGGCAGACCCATCGGGCTTGATGGCAACGATATCTGGCTTCTTGCCCTGGTCGCTCGGCATGTGGTACAGTCTCTCTCTCTCTCTCTCTCCACATCCCAGCCGCTGGATGACAAAGCACCTAATATCTGCTTGGCAACCGCATCATGACGCAGAATAAGGCCACCATGAGTCCGTGGACACTGCTGCACCACATGATACAGGTTCTCATTTTTACCCCGACAGGAACGGCAGAGGGTGTCTACTGTCCCACGACTACCTCTAGAACACCTCACTCCAGTGGCTAATGTAGCCACACGGCATGAATATGTCAGGAGTCGCGGGCTATTCCCGCCTCCTCGCTTGCTTAGCTGCTCTGCGACCTCCACGAGGCACCACATTAGGAGGAACTCCTAGCTGGTGCCTGGTCACGGTCGCTTCCTCAACCTGTGGGAAGAGCCTCACCAGATCCTGCAGGTAGGCACTCTCATAACCAACAATATTGCCTACTTGCTCCCCGAGCCTCAATACTTCAGTCTTCAAGCCTGAGAGGAGACTGGAGGTCACGGAGGAGGATTGCTGAGTGACAGGCTGTTGTCCCACGTCTTCCGGAGATGCGGGAAAGACCCCACTGCTATTTGCCAGGATTGCATCCTGGACAAGCTGCTTTTAGTGGGGCCTCTGGCGAAGAGATTGAATGGCAGAAAGCATGTGCATGGGAAAACGTTGAGGCAAATAAACATTGATTCGATGTACCCCATTGCGCATAGCCTCTGCCTCTTCTATTGCCATTCGCTGCAAATCCTCAGAAGCATACCTGGGCCGGTCCCGCTCTATACTAATTGCTGCGTTGGACTCTACAGGATGCTTCTACCAGACGTGGGCACTGAGGCCACGCTTGGAACTAAAGGCTCTTTCACAATGGGCACATTGGTGGGCATTAATTGATGCTGTGGAATAGGAGGAGGGGTAGGATGATGATGAAGATGATGAGGGAGAGGATGGTCGACGTCCCTGCCTGGAGCGCCCCCGAGCGCCTCCCCTAAGACCCCGTGTGCCAATGGGCCGGCGGGGCTTATGAGGCTCATCATTGGTTCTTTCCATAACGGGGGAGACACATTAAGAAGGGTTGGGAGACCCGTTGACACGAGCCTCCTCCCTAATCGCCAGCAGGTCATTTCGCCACCCTCTGTTCACCGGGTTGCACGACGGGGACGTATGACCATGACTTGGGTAGGAATATGAAGGAGCTCCGAAGAGATAAAAACACCAACAATTACCCTACCCCAGCAACACACACACACACGCACACACACTGACACAGACACAGATACAGACAGACAGACAGACACGGAACCAAAGTAGTTCAGAATGGTCTAAAACGTAAAATGCGAGTGGTGATTTCGATTATAGATACCAAAAAAAATGTTTTCACCCGAAAGTAAAACAATGCGTCCGCTACCTTTAGGTAGACTCGGCAGCAAAAAGCCTTATGAGTTTTTTTTTTTTACAAAATGCATATCGTATCTAATATGAAAGATAGTTGATATTAAATCTAAAGGGTTATTTCGGCTAATAGTAATAGTAAAATTATCATTTACGTGCATTTTGGAGGAATCGGTCGTCACTAGCTAGTCGAGTAACGGGGGCGAGTGCTTTCGATGCAAAAACAACATCATCAGGCCGCCGTAACAGTATTGAAGTGTGGAGTCAATCAGTTGGTCTGTCACTTCATATATAGGGGCGAGTGACGATGGGAACGGGAGGAGAGTTGTTGATGGTGAGTGGTGGGGCGGAGGGGAAGGGAAGGGAAGAAGTGAAGGTATTGGTGATGAGGGGATGAAAGGAGGGGAAGGAGAAAGTATGAAGTACGAGTAATTAAATCTGTCTGTTGGTGAGTTACTGCTACTTATCACCCTAGATTTAACTAATATCCTGTCTTACGTCTATAATATCAACTATGGTAATCTATATATTATAAAATTGAAGTAAAACAATTTTTTTTTTTTTTTTGTTTTGTTATGATCCACTGCTTAAATCCATTTGTAAATAGTATACTCAACACTCGCTTCGATCGCGATCGGTAGATCCCTAAGGGATCTGTAGGGGATGTAGCTCGCTTCGCTCGCTCGGTATGGTTGTATATGTGTAGGAAGAACCCCGGACCCCCCCCCCTAAGTTGCTCGCTTCGCTCGCAAACGGTAGGTCCCTGAGGGTAGGTTGAACGTGTGTAGAGGATGTTGCTCGCTTCGCTCGCTCGGTATGGCTGTATATGTGTGAGAAAAACCCTGGACCCCCCCATTAAGTTTTCTGAAATTACTATGACAAAATACTCTAAAATGCTGAAAGACATCTTCGACGAAGACAAGAGAATAACCATAATTAGGAAACATCATGAATGGATTACCAATCACCGGGAAATCGACGAATGTCACCTCCGGCGACATAGAGATTTCTATTGGCCTAATATGAGAGAAACCATACAAAAGGTTATTGACAAGTGCGAAACCTGTGTAAGGTGTAAGTACGATCGCATACCCCTAAAAGTCAAGTACAACCTGAACCCCACGGCTTCTAGTCCATTAGAGACTATTCTCATTAATACAGTAACACTGGATGGTTCCAAATTCCTGACGCTTGTGGATTCATTTTTATGGTACGCCCAAGCGTATCTCCTAAAATCAGCAAACGCCGCTGATGTCATTGACGCCCTCCTTCAATACATCAAACACCATGGCACTCCCGTTAACATTGTCTCTGACAACGGCCCTGAGTTCCAAAACTCACTTTTCCGCGAGTTTATGCTACTCAATAAGGACATCATCCATTACACGTCCTCTCAACACCCCGAATCTAGCTCCATAGTCGAAAGGTTTCACTCAACGTTAATAGAACATTACCGCATTCTTTCCCTGAGGCCCGAGTATAAGAAAAGCTCTAGCAAGATCAAAGTGGACTACGCTCTTATTGCGTACAACAACTCAATCCACTCAGCTTCTAAACTCACGCCTTTCGAACTCCTTTAAGGGCATATCAAACAATCTACCCTATTAGAGATCGATACCGACCGGGTTTTAACAAACGACTACCTAGAAACCCACCGCGAGAAAATTAGAGTACTTTACTCCCAAATGATGGGGTAGTTTCGACGTTTTCGGGAGCTAGCTACAACGGGCCCTTAGCTTCTCCGTATGCAGTCGTCGGAATCTTACTCGTGTGTTACATTGGGAAGCCACAATACGTAATCAAAGTCCGTGATTTGCAGTTCAGCCATGATACCTACCCATGATTGATATAACACTGTCACAAATATACTGCAGAATAGACAAAAGAGGGTCGAAACAGGAATTAGAATTGTTTTAATACCTACCAGGGAAGGATGGAGTGGGTATTTCCGCCCGCAATAGTATTTGGAACAATTTTTTTCAAATTGTATTAAAAAATGTATTTTGAATTAAAATTTTCTAATACAATCTTTCTGATGAGCAATCTGAATTCTAAAAGCTACGTATGATTTCACTTAAAAGACTACCAATCCAAACCCCTTTCGTAATTGATGTTTAACATTTTTGATTTGAAATGAGGAAAAACGTGTTGGGTGGCTTACAGCAGTCCCGCGAGCACTATTGTGATACAATAAGGCGCGACCCAATGAAGGTTAGGTTAAATCTATAAATTTTTCATTCTGCTCTCGTCTAGACTCCAAATTTTTCTAATTTAGATATCCACAGTATTTATGGCAAACCATTCCACTTTCTTGGAAGACTAAATTTGAATTTATTCGATCTTGTAAGCCGATTTAGCGTTTTCCACAGCAAGTAGGGTGCAGGTTGTTAGACCCTAAAACTAACTAAAAAAATTTTGTTGATGAAGTATCGTTCCAAATTTGAAACATGACAAATTTTTCACTTCTTTTCGGTCGTAATACAATATTATTATTGATCAGTCTTAGTGAGAAATTTTGAATATAGAAGGAAAAACGCGCACACATGGTGACTAATAAATCGTTGCTTAATACTTATTCAGCATTTTCTGAGTGATTCAGAAAGTTCTTACATGAGTTAAATTAACGTATTTACCTCCCCCTTGGTCACCCCTTCCTTCCCCATCTTGCTGATCCGGTCCCTCAGCCGTGGTCGTACCTGCAACAAGAGGGCAAACTGTCTTGTGAAACACTTCTTCATGGATTTCAATAGAATCATAGTGAGACATCAGTTCCCTTTGGAATAGGGTCCCTTTCATTTTATTGTTTATTCTCTCTGTAATATAAAAACTTTCAGACAGTAGTTCCTCAAACTATATCATATTTGTTTTGCACTTTACGGGTTGTGTTGAATGTATATACTCAGGAAATTAACTATTACTTACAGAGGACATTAATTACTTGAAAGCTGCAAAATAATGTTTCACAATATTTTGTTGGTAGAACGAGGGAAAATAGTACTCAGCCTATTTACAAAATCAACTAGGTTTTGGACAAATTTTGACTTATTTGTTTACAGCAGTAATCATTTGAGACATAATTATGAATTCGTTCATTTGACTGGTACGACAAAACCAAAGTTAAACCGATATATAAATCGAATTGTAAAACTTGCATCGGTAAACATAATGACAAAATGAATAAACATTACTTGCCCTAATACTGGCATTTGAGGCATACTGCAAAAATCAACAAAAAATCACATGATGTGGCATTTATTAATGCGTTTAGTTTTCATGGTGTGGGATATATGGGGGATACATTTAAAATTGTAGGTGACAAACGGGACATTGAATAATGTATAAAGACGTTTAGTTGTAGAATCGTACATTGAGAAGAACCGGAGATTGGAGAAGGGTAATGAATTATACTATTCAGCATCACATTGAGGCAGAATATGAAAACCGCCATCACTCTACAGTCCTCAAATCTTTGAAGGCAACTAACTACCAATAAGATATAAAGTAGAGCATTTACCCTTTAAGGAGCTGGAATCGCTCCTTAAAGCGAAGAATTCTCACCAAACGTACCTTCTGTTCACCATAAATGGGGTATATTAAAATCAATGTTGCTCCATATCGGGACTAGTATAGTCCATAATACGGCCACGGCTTCCACTGATGTCAAATCACGGGTACGTCGTTTGAGGAATCTCATTTTTCTTCAAACCTTCAAATTCAGTACCTCAACCAAAATCTTCTTATTGAGTAGAACCGAAGAACATAATATTTTAAAACCCTTTGGGTAATTTGAGAATATAATACGCTGGTTTTTTCGACTGAAAACAAGGGACTTACACTAGTGGTAAGCAACAACAATAAAAAATGTTAATATTGGCAGAGAAAGTTTGGTTGGGCAAAGAGAAGGCACTCCTCAACCTTCCTCCATCAAGTCTACTGTTGCGATAATTACTGCCTGAATCAAGAGGGGCACCGGAAATATCCGCTGATTACAAAATATGGATCATGTTACAATCCATAAACATGGTCATGTTATTGACAGTTAGTCGCTTCCTCGTCCATTTATGTTATTCAGGTACTAATATTTGTCCAGCTTGCAGAGAGGTTATTGGCCGACATTCGAGGAGCGGTATGAATGTGATGATCGGACTAACCAATTTTTGTGAATCGGTATCATAAAAGAATCTGTACACTTTACGCTCCACAAGAATGTAGTGAGCGCGGAGGTACACCATCTGAACTAAATCCCTCAAAGAGTGAAAAGGGGGGGGGGGGGGGGGTTAATAAAGCTTGTGCGCAGACGACGTCATCCCTGTTTAATGCGACGGAAACAACTGACACCACTTCGGAACTACTAGAATGTTGTAAGACAAAGTAGCTTTACAGACGCCCGAAAGAAGGAGATGCACAAATTCATGGACAAATTCATGAGGTGTTGCGGCACTTAAATTATTAAAGATGCAGTCTAAAAATGTATTACATAATCTCGATCTTTATGATCAGCAAAGATTTTGTTCTAATTGACATCATCATACGATAGTCTCATGATTGGGTAGCTAACGATGAACATGTATGAACATCCGAGGGAAGGAATAATCCGAATGAATGGTGTAGAAAACTTAGGAGCCATTAAATGCACCATTCAGTAGATTACATGTTGGTGAACCCTCGCGTCAGAGGATATCATCCTGATTTTGACAATAATCTCATAGGTTTGGGGGATCGATCACTAACTTTACCCATCTGAATTTTGCAGGTTTTGCTCCTAAATCCCCATATTGCCGATATTTGAATCTGCAAAGTGAAATCGTACACATATCAATATTTCATGAAAATAGGAGAATGCAGGGATTGTATTAATAAGTTATTTTATATTTCTACTTCCTTGATCAAGTCCTTATGAACAACATCGCAATAACCTAATTATTAGTAATACAAATGAGGCATCTCTCAATAGCTGTCTCTGTCTTTCTGTTTCACCACTAAGAATGTGTTGGTTGAGACTGCTCATATAAATGAAAGTGAAACGAACTAAATCACTAGGCTCAAAGTTGTCGAAACCCATTTTAAAAACGGAAGTTAGTTAAGAACGTTATCTAACAAAAAAGAAAGAAAGTGTTGCAATTTAAATCGATTTTGGCGCTTCGGTCATCATCAGTAACAAACAATAACCGTTTACTAAATATAACAACAGTTATTATTTGTTACTAATCATGACTTAACCGTCAAATAGATTTAACGTTGTACCTCTTTATTTTTCGAGTAAATAGACAATGTTCTTCACTAACTTCCGTTTATGAAAGTGAAATCGGACAAATTCTGATGCTCACGAATGTTCCATCTTTTTTGCGCTTGATTTTAGTAATGGACTATTGGGAGTATTGGTCCGAAGATGGTTTACATGACCTCCTATAATGTTCTTTTACACGTTTAATCCTTCAGGCACCTCAGTTGATGCTAATATGCAGGAAATTTGAAGGTGGAAGCTGAATATGAAGCTGTTCGCATTACAATACGAATTGTAATACAAAAATATTGTTTGTTGTATGTAATTTTCGTGATACAGCTGTTTATATATCTACTCTTTATATGTATGTTTCGAGGGCATCAGAACTTGAATGTCAATGTTATTTGGCTTCCAAGTCTAGCCAGTATTACTCTATCGAAAGGTTGAAAATAAACAAATGAATCCTTCAGAACGAAAAAACCATAGCGAATTAGTGTCTGTCTCTAAGTCTGTCCGTATTCCAGTCTGTTTGGGTATATCTGTGTGCCTGCCAACAAACCCTTGTAAAGGAGCTAGGTAATGGTTGCTGGGTGATGACTATAGACGATTATGATTCTTCAATTACTAACATTTGTCACGAGTGCAGCTTTTTCTGAAAAAGTGAGTTCAATGAATATGTGAATTCAGTTCCTTTTTCATCACGCTCGAACGCAAAAGAATTTATTTTGGAATTATTATGTAAATTAAAAGGTTATGACAGCTTTCTTCCTCACTGTATGCTCCATGATAATGATTATGCATACACCCTTATGGAATTACCTGATCGTTCTACCTCTTTTCCGCTAGTGCATATGATGCATCAGTTCCTTTTGAGCCAGACTACTCCCTTTGTGAAATTGTCTCGGTAACAATTGAGTTGACCGAACAGGACGCCCATCGTCTATTTGAGTAATTATATCCTCATAAAACTGTGAAGCTACATTCCCTTAAATCATTCATCAACTCAATTTATAAATCTGCTTACTGATCATTAATATCAGACTTCAGAGTCAATGCACTATACCTACCATATCTGAGTTTTTGGAAAAGATCCTAGCTATATTCAGCAACATCAGGTACCCCTCAGGATTCATCCATTGTTTCTATTGTTTCTTTGGTTGATAAACAGTGTTGGTTTCCAGCTTTCCTCAGATGGGATCAAGGTGTATGCTGCTAGCCAAAAAGTTTTCCAACGAGTCTCTTGTTTGGCTAATTGTATATACTTCAATAAAGTCTTGGCACTGGAGTTGTGTTTGGCTAATCACCTAGCTCCGCATTCAGTCTAGTGTACCGACAACGTACATGAGAACTCAAATTAAGTGGAGTACGAATCAAATTGAAGGAGCCTCTCTCACTACAATTGTTTTGACCTGGGGCTTGTATTTTGACAGGGGAAACATATTCAACGCATACGTGGATGCTATTGCTTTGAGGGCTCTGAGGACCCTTGTTTTTCTTAAAGGAAGTGCACGGGATTTCTCTTCAGTTGAATCAATCGCACTATTGTTCAAGTCCTTGGTTCTTCCGAACATGAAGTAGGCGAGTCCAGTTTTATCTCCCTTTTCTGAGGTACACCAAAATCCTTCAGAAATGGTACAACGAAAGATCTTGCGCTTCCTTGCTTCCAAATTACTGGTTCCTGAGGAAAAAGTTGAATATCCAGATCTGGATGCTGAATATGGGAATATGGATGCTTAAGCAATAGTATCTGTTGAAAATTTGCAAACACGATTTGCTTGAAACAATTGGTCCGACACATGGAACGATTGGCCTTCACGTTGTTTGAAGGGTGGACTTATCAGGACTGAATCAGGGTGACTTATCAGGTTGGACTTATCAGGCCCCTGATCTTATCAGGTTGAACTATGACTACTGCGCATGAGAGAAATGAAATTGCTTTTCAAAGCGAAACGACTAAACTATCCTTCCGAATCTGAAGTAATTTTCAGGGAAGAGTTATCAAACGATTTTATCCTCATCAAACCATAAGGAGCTCGTGCGCATAAGAAATCACGGATTTTACAAAACATATGTTTCACCATATCCAAAACTTGGTCAAAATCGGTCGTGACAACTAATTGCATGTCCAAGTTACAATAATTTATTGTGAAAGCTATTATGCCTTCCCAACTTGGAAGACTCTTTCGAAAGATGTAATTTTAAAAATGTTTACAAAGGATTGAAAATTATTTTATTTCTCCTTTCAGTGATAAAGTCTTCCATGCTTGAAGGATTAGGGTTGCATTTCACGTCAGATACCCTCATTTTCATTCAAGCATCGACATAAGATAAGCATATTTTTTTGTCGTCATACGCTATCCGCTCATATGAACTTCAGATCTAAAGAAATCAGTTCACAATAATAGGAATAAACATTATAGGTACAGTTAGCACAAGTTTTATTTCATTCAATTGAAGATTTTAAAATACTAAAGTACGCTTTGGCATTGTCATTGTAATATTGAAATCACAATATGATTACCGTGTTATGAGTATACAGAGTGTTAAATTTGGTGAGGGTCATAGGTCAAGAACTGGTTTTAGAACAACAGTTCCTCCTAGAGATTTAATTTTTTCATTTATTTTTTTTAATCACTTTGTTACCGAGTTATTTTGACATTTTCATGTCTTTCATATGGCACATAACAAAAAAATCGTCACGAAAATTGCTCACGAATTTCGGTCCCAAGTGGCCAATTATGTGTGTGTGTGCGCGCGCGCGTGTGTGTGTGAGTGTTATGTGTGTGTGTGCGCGCGCGCGGGTGTGTTATATGTGTGTGAGTGTGCGCGCGCGCGCGTGTGTGTGTGCGCGCGCGCGTGTGTGTGTGCGCGCGCGTGTGTGTGTGTTATAGAACAGTGATTCTCAACCATTTGTTCCCCCCGCCGTGCAATGCACGGTTGAGATCTGCTTAGTAATAAATACAATAAGAAAACACACATGAAAATGTCCCAATGTGTTGCAGACTCGTATGCAAGCATTTTATTTAAGGTTTTCTTCTTGTTATCTAACCTATGGCCATAGAACGGCCATAACTCTTTCAATTTACAAGCAACTTCAAATCTGATTAAACCGTTGGAAAGAACGTAAATTTTACAAGCTTCCTGCTGGAAAACCTATTTTTTTTTTTTTTTTTTAATCGGATAAATGGGTGAAAAATGAACTCGAAAAAGAAAATATGTAAAATCTTAGAAAAATATACTTTTTTTTTCAAACGCTAATAGGATCCTCTAATCCGATCCTCTAATCCGTGAGCTTACCAACGGCGGTTGCGGCTTTCTAACGGTATAGTCAATTTTATTAACGTTATAATTATTTTATTTTTATTTTTTAAAGGCATATTGATGTTTTTTTTAAAATATAACCTTCTTTGAAAATACGAGTTTTGGGTCAGTTTCCACATAGTTTTTACTCTGCATCGAATGGTAACGCTCCCCGACGATCTCCCTAACTCTGTTATAACCAAGTTTTATAATTTAATTAAATTTGATTTGAGTTTCTATGATACTAGAATCTATTTTTTTAATTTTATTTATCATTTTCATTTATTTATTTTTGTTTTAAATGTCATTAAAATTTGCTATACAATCGATAAAAATTGCAAAAAGCTAAAAGGCCAAAATCATTTTTTGAATAGTAGATTAATATTTAGAATACGTTTTTTGCCATAAGAATAATAAAGAAAATTTCAAAACATTTTAACTTGATAGGTATTAAGACTGGATCTAACCAACGGAAATCCGCTCATACGATCATGCATGACTGGAACTTTTTATTTATCTTAAGGGGGAAACGTGTTTGCTAAAGTGTAAAACTCGGTTGAAACAGGGTTGGGGAGATCTTGAGGGGTTATCTACCATTCGATTCAGGATTAAAAAATACGTTGAAACGGGCCCCCAAACTGGTATTTCCACACATGGCAATTTCTAGATTTTATAATTTAAAAAAAAAAAAAATCGTTTCTAACATAGTTTTCTCTTCTAACGAAGTATAAGTAAAGTTGGTATACCGATGAAAAGTAGAGATTGTGGCGCAATTTTTAAGTTTACAGACAAAAATTCAAGTGCCGGATCACAGGAACCTATGAGCGTTTAAAAAAGTGAGGATTTCTATGATTTCAAAAATTCTCTTTTTCAAGCTCATTTTTCACTTGTTTTGCCGATCCAAAAAAATATGTTTTTCCATTTAGAAGATTGTAAATTCTACGTCCTTTCCAACTGTGTAATCAGATTTGAATTTGCTCATAAATTGGGGGGAATTGTTTTAATGTCATATGTTTGAAAACACGAAAAAACTCAAACAAAAAATAACTTAGAAAAAAAAAAAAACCGTAAAAAAAAAAAAAATCTCAGAACTACTTCAATCAGAAATTACCTCTAGAATAGGATCCTGGCCTGTCACCGTCACCAAATGTAACACCCTGTATATGTTAGATGCTCCCAATATGGGACAGTTCAATGTGCCACCTTTCACGTTAGTGTAACACAGGTCGACAGAAAATAGATAAATAAGCAAAAGCAGGCCTAATCACCCCGCAGTTGCGTATTGAAATTGAAACATAAGTAAACTCCAAAATTGTGTCTTGAAACTAATAAATTAGAATAGTAAATGTTTGAGTTTTAAAAGCAGTTTAGTTAGGATTACCTTTGCCTACGTAGGGTAACCTATATAAGGCACCTATATTTGATTATACTGCTCTATGGGTTAGCTAATTTGGCTCGAGAAGCCTTGAAAAGTCGAAGGTTCCGAATGGCCACGTTTTCAAACCTCATGGAACCTGGTGTGCTTTTCGATTCAGTTAAAATTTTCCGCATCCAGTAAGAGAATAATTCAAATTATAAATTAAAATTTTCCAATACAACTCTACTTCACATGTACAGGAAGTTCGCTTACCTCAATAAAAGGTTATCCAGATATTTCACTTTCACTATTACAAGCAATTCATGGTCTCAAGGAAGTCAAATGCAGCGCTCACTCTAGTTGACTACAACGCAATCTATAATTGTACACTAATATATACCGGCCCTTATTCAATTAAAGAACCTGTGAGAGCTGCCTTGTCCTCATTCCTATCGATTTTTCTCACCCTCACTCGCTCTCTTTCTATCTCTCTATCTGTCTCTCTTTCTCTCTCCCATGCCTAGTATCAACTTCTATTAGCTATGTACGAGGTATTTGTCTAAAATACCTCGTATTTCTCTGTAAGACAACAATTCACTGATCGCGAAAGAATCGAATTCTTACACCTGCACCTCTAATAAGAGTAGAAATATATCAAAAAACCAAATAAACGGTTGAACCGCCCATACATTGGATACCTACCTAAATTTATGATCCATATACATGGTAGAAGGGATCAGGAACAACCAAAAATTCAGACAATGTTATTAGATAACGTGGAAATTTCTAGCCACGTATAAGAAAAAGGAGGTTAATGAAGAACGTTGTATATTTCCACGAAGATAACGAGTTACATTGTTAGATCGATTTATTCAGTGATTCCATCCTCAGTAACAAAAGTAACAAACAACCACGATAATAATAAAAGTTGCTATTTCTTATTGATGATGACCTAACTGTCAAAATCGATCTAGCATTTTAACTTTTTTCGAGGGAATAGACGACGTTCCTCATTTCCTTCCGCTTTCTTCATTGAATTGGGTTTCTCCAACTTAGTTGCTAGAGATTTAGTTCGTTTTCGGTTTATTATTTTTAATAATGAAACTTTGTAATTGACCATGAAAACGAATTTTAAAGCCCATAAAAATTTGTTGGTTTACGTTTCAAGATGCATGGAATCCTTAAAATCAAATTTAAAAAGAAAAAAATAATCAGCACAGTGGTCCTGAAACCGATTCTGTCGGATCAAAGTTACTTTATTGGCTATGTTTATAGGGAAATTTGCGCTGATTCCACATAAACCACATGTTCCTATACCTAAAACTGCTCATTAACGTAATTATCTTCCAAAAACCTTTAAAATACACGTTTTTTCAACAAAATTTGCATACTAGTGGTTATGATTAACGTTCAAAACAATTAGTGTTCGAGTAAATTTATACTACGTTATAAGAATGAAACTCCGTCTGTCAGTTTGTCTGTTTGTCCATGTTATACACGGCCGAATGGCTGAGAGGGGGGAGTCTACAAGTGGGATGATCTTCTTGGATTTTCCCGAAAGGGGGCATGAGCAATTTTAAAATTGTCTACCCCTACCCGAACCATGGGCTGGGGGACGGGAGGGGGTGGAACCCCTTTTAATTTGCGTTTTTAGGACGTCTCTCAGAAACTAGCTCTCAGGATGCAAGGCTTCTTATATAAGAGGGACGACCTATTGGAATAGATCTAGGGGGGTAGGGAACAATTAAAGCATGAGAAAAAAATTACCAAATACAAACCACCGAAGTAAGAGACCATTCTAAGACCGAATCCGTGAAAAAAACAATGAGTGTTTGTCTGTGTGTGTGTGTGTGTGTGTGTGTGTGTGTGTGTGTGTGTGTGTGTGTGTTTGTGTGTGGGTTGCTGGGGTAGGGTAACTGTTGGTGTTTTTATCTCTTCGAGCTCCTTTATATCCCTACCCAAGTCATGGTCATACTTCACCATCGTGCAACCCGGGCACCCTCTGGGTGAGCAGAGGGTGGCGAAATGACCCGCTGGCGACTAGGGGGGAGGCTCGTGTCAACGAGTCTCCCGACCCTTCTACAGGCGCTTCCTCAGTTATGGATCAAATCAACGACCAGCCTCATAACCCCCGTCTGCCAATTGGCGCGCGGGGTTCTAGGGGAGGCCTCTCCCTCTTCTTCTTCATCTTCCTATCCCTCATCCTCTTCCACTGACCCAGCAAATGTCCATCAGTGTGCCCAGTGTGAGAGAGCCTTCAGCTCCAAGCGTGGCCTCAGTGCCCACCTCTGGCAGAAGCATCCTGTAAAGGCCAACGCTGCAATAGATATAGGGCGAGAGCGGCCCAGGTATGCTTCTGAGGATTTGCGACGAATGGCAGCAGAGGAGGCAGAGGCTGTGGGCAATGGGGTACGTCACATGAATGTTTATTTGCAGCAACGTTTTCCCATGCGCATGCTTTCTGCCATCCTATCTCTTCGCCTGAGGCCCCACTATACGCAGCTTGTGCAGGATGCGATCCTGTCAAATAGCCATGGGGCCTCTCCTGCATCTCCTACAGGCGTGGGGTAACAGCCCGCCGTTCAGCACTCCTCCCCCGGGACCTCCGGTCTTCTTGAAGACTGAAGTGTTGAGGCTCGGGGAGCAGGTAGGCTGTATTGATGGTGATAGTGCCTACCTGCAGGACCTGGCGAGGCGGGCTGTTGAGAGGCCTGAAGGCTTGGAGGAAAAGGTTGCAGCCTATATACAGAGGATATTCCCATGGGTTGAGGAAGCGACCGTGACGGGACATCAGGGAGGGGTTCGTCCTACTTTGGTGCCTCGTCGAGATCGCAGAGCAGCAAAACATGCAAGGAGGCCGGAACATCAGCGGGTGCAGAAGTAGTGGAGGAAGCATCCGGCTCGTGTGGCTGCCGAGGTACTGGAGGGAGCTGGGGGTGAGCAAGTTTTGCCCCCTCTCAAGGAGTTAGTGGACTACTGGGAGCCACTCTTGAGTGCTCCCAGCCACAACCCTGGTGAGCTGGTGATACCCCCAGCTTCCACCAGGGGTTCCTTGCGCGGTATCATGTGCAGGCCGGTGCTTCAGGACGAGGCACATGAGTGCCGTGTCAAGAACTCCTCTTCTGCTGGACCTGATGGTGTTTCTGCTCGACGTTGAAACTAAGCACCGAAAACAGTTAAGCTGATCATCCTCAACCTGCTGCTTCTATTGGGAAGACCCCCGAAAGCGTTGGCTCGCGCCCGAACAATTTTCATCCCAAAAAAAAGGTTGAGTGGGCCTGGAGGCTACCGCCAGATGACTATATCGTCTGTCGTCTTCCGCCATTTCCAACAGATTCTGGCATTCTCGCATAGGTGACGTCCAGAGAGCATTTCGGCCAGCAGATGGCACAGTGGAGAACCCTACAGTTCTCCGAACTGTCATTTGGCTGGCCCGTATTAAGAAACGGCAACTCCATCTTGCCCTCTGGATGTCGCCAAGGCCTTTGGCACCGTTAGCCATTTTGCCCTGACCAATTGTCTTCATGGTGTCGGGGCACTTACTCGTTTATTTGAGTATGTTGCTTGCCTGTACCACGAAGGCGTGACGGTCCTCGAGGCACAAGGCGAGATGTCGAGGGATGTTGTCATTGGGCGCTGGGTACGCCAGGGAGATCCTCTGTCGCCACTCCTCTTTAACCTGGTCGTGGACACGGTCTTGGGTAAGCTGCCAGCCAAAATAGGGTTCGATCTCGCCCCTGGGCTGGGAGTAGGTGCACTGGATTTTGCCGATGATTTTGGGCTTGCACATCGCCCTCAATGCCTTTGCTGAGCAGCTAGCCAGGTGTGGTTTGGTGGTTAACCCAGATAAGTGTGGGTCAGTCTCCTTGGTCCCGTTGGGTCGCCAGCATCAGGTGAAGGTGGTGGATGAGGAGTGTTTTGTCATAAGACAGTCACCCATCCCCACCCGATCAGTGCTGGAGGTTTGGCGGTACCTTGGAGCTGACTTCATGGGTGTGGCCACCTTTGATGCAAGCCCTGTGGACCATGGTGGAGCACTAGCTCGTATCACCAAGGCACCATTGAAGCCACAGCAGGAGCTGCGCCTCCTTCGCACGTACTTAATGCCAAAGCTGACCTATGGGCTTGTCTTTGGTAGGCTTACTGCAGGGAGGCTGCTAGAGTTAGATCGTAAAGTTCGCTCTACTGTGCGCTCTTGGCTAGGCTTTCCACCTGGTGTCCCAAGTGCCTATATCCATGCATCAGTCAAGGCCGGTGGGCTCGGTATTGTCTCTCTCTCAGCCAGCATCCCATCTTTACGCCGCCAGCGCCTGCTCGCCCTTAGGGGCTCGAGCTGGGAGGTGGCCCGCATTGATGCTGACCTTGACTTTGTCAAGCAGCAGTTGTTGTGGTGCGACCGAGCAACACCAACTGCTCCCAAACCCAGCTCATCTGCTGAGTTCGCTGCTGTGCTACATAAGTCAGTAGTAAAGAACTCCGACAGTGCTCTGAATCCCCTATTTCTTCCCAGTGGGTGGAATGGGCTTCAGAGGTTAATGGGGCCCGGGACTACCGCCATTTTCACGCCGTCTGGGTGGCCACATTGGCCACCTCGGTGAGGTGTTCGAGGAGTAGTCGCGGGACAGTGGACACCCTTTGCTGTGCCTGTCGGGGTAAAAATGAGAATCTGTATCATGTGGTGCAGCAGTGTCCTCGTACTCACGGTGGCCGCATTCTCCGTCATGATGCGGTTGCCAAGCAGATAGCAGGTGCTCTGTCATCCGTCGGTTGGGCTGTTGAGAGAGAGAGAATATATCACATGCCGAGTGACTGGGGCAAGAAGCCGCCCGATGAGTCTGCCATAATCCTGGATGTCCAGGTTGTCAGTGGCAGCGTGGACATGGAGCAGACTTGGCGGGCTATGAAAAATAAATATGATAGAAATGATCTGCGATAAGCGATATCTGAACTAAAAGGAGTGCACCTAATAACATCAAGGTCATGGCTGCGACCTTGTCATGGTGCGGGGTGTGGTGCAGGAAAAGCCCCACGGAGTTACTTGAGTTGGGCATCTCAGCAGAAGTACTCCGTGGTATCACCACTCGTGTCCTGAGGGGTTCTTACTTGAACTGTTGGTCATTTTATAGGGGCACTTCCTTTCATCCCATTCTTCCTCCTTGTCCTGCAACTTCCCTTATCCCTAGAGCCGGCGTCGGGTAAACCTGGGCGTCCTCCCCACTTTTTCATTTAATTTTTTTTTTTTTTTTTTTTTCAATTTAATGGTGTGCCCCCTCCGCCTTTGAGGGGAGTTATTAAAAGAAAAAAATAATAAAGTGTGTGTGTGTGTTTGTAAATAAGTGTGTGTGACAAATTTTGTCGACGCTGCCCAGGCCAAAATTCTCAACCGATTTTCGTGATTCTCATTTTGTTCGATTCCAATTTCAGTATAGTTGTGCAGCAAACCTAGAAAATTTCGGGTTTGCTGTTGAGGTGGGTGGCGGAGGGGATAATTACCAGTTTCTTCAAGCGCTGCCCAAGCTAGAAATCTATACCGATTTTCGTGAATCTTATTTTGTTCCATTATGTATTCGATATAGTCTTGAATAGTATGTCAGGATTTTCAAATTTCATCAATAGAGGGGGTGATTGGAGGGGGTAATATTGATAAATCCTGATGTTTTAACTATTCTCATCCGGTTTCCGTGATTCTCTTTTGGTTCAACTTTTAATTCGATCAAGTTTTGGAAAATGTATCAGGAGTTTCAAATTTCATGATGGAAATAGTGAATAGAGGGGGCAATACTGATCACTCATGATGTTTTAACTATTCTCGTCCGATTTTCGTGATTATTTTTGTGTTCAACTTTGAATTTGGTCAAGATTTTTAATATGTAACTGGTGTTTTAAATTTCATGTTGGAATGGGTGAATGTAGGGGTAATATCAAAAAAGCTTGATATTTTTATCAAATCCATCAGACTTCATAGGGACGTCCCTGTAATGCATGCATTACTTACCAATACGTTTTTCCCGAGCGTCCGATCTTCTATCCGCTGCTACATCAAAACTTGGTCGAGAGCACTTCGTATGTCAGCCGCAAAGTTACGTTTCTGGAACAGTAGAACACGATGGTGCCGTCAAAATTGCCGAAATATTGTTTTCCCGGAGAAATCAGCGAGAATATGTGAGAAATTTCGAAAAATATGCGATCCCCACTATGATTTTTTCCGCTGTAGACCCAGTAAATGTCCACAGTTTTTGCTTGGGTTGGTCTTAAAATGTTCATAGAAGTTCTTCCATTCGAGTTTCGAGACATGAAATTGTGTTTTCCGATTGTAGAGAACGAAAATGTAGATGAAAACGTTGGTTTTCGAGCTACAGCTCTTCCTATTCCGTCGAAACTTATGTAGGTCTGAACTTGGCCTTCGAACCTCTTGAAGGAAGGAACCTCTCGCGATTGAAAGACACCAGCAGAACAATAAACGGGAAAAACAAATACGTAAAAACTATTAACATCCGACAGTTCTGTTAATACTAAAATGTTCTTAACACTAAAGTTTTTTTGGTACCACATAAGGTGTCGTCTTTGATAATAATTTCCAACAGAAAAAAATTTCTGCTAAGTTGGGTGGGCAGTGTAGCTTTCACATGATCTCTATTGGATAGCCCTTCGACGCAGATAAATGGCCATCTTTATTAAACCTAATAAACTTTTGCTACCAATGCAGCTATTTATGAACGAATGAGCATCAGTTCTCAGCTATTCACTATTCCACCCAATTACCATACTTGATCTTCAATCAAGTATGTCTTTAAGGGGAGGAGTGTAACAGAGTTACCTCCTGAGAGGCCCATCAAGCTCCCGTCAGAGCACCAGAGATAGCGCTGTCGGCGTCCCGTTGAGGAATCAATGGGAACCACGCGCTGTGCTCGATCATTTTAGACAGCTGGTTTGGCGTTGGATGGAATTCCTGGTGACAGGAAAATCAACCTTCCCTGAACATGGCTCATTAAAAGCTATTAGTAGGGGTGGTATCCCTCTGATGGGATGCCTGTTACTCTCCTCTACCTGATTTATGAGGATTTAGGCCCCCATTGCACCTCGGGGGGGGGGGGGGGGGGGGGGACCTGAATTCCTTATATGGTAGCAGAGCGTGGTTTGGATTATGCATGGCTAACGCCTAGTAGTCCAATCCACTATTTTTTGGGGCGTTATTGTTTCAGAAGAAACATGGCCCGGGGTTCCAGAAGTCATTGGTCCTTGACTTATAGTTTTTCTCTTTTCTTCCCCATTTATATTTTATATTATTTCAATTCATGCCACCTGAGTATTGCTATATGTCAATTGCCAGGTTAGTGCACATTTTAAGTCCCCATAGTTGGGCAATTTAATTTTACTGTGCCTAGTCAGCCAGTGTCTGTGCCTAATAAGCCAGTCGACATTTTTTGATTTTCATTCATTCAATTTCTATATATACAAGGTGATTCCCTCGCAGATGCAAAAAAAAAAATTTGGGTGAAACTACATCAAAAACATAGTAAAATGCCGCCAACTGCATATTTTTATCTCAATCCGTTCTCGAGATATGATTTATTAAAGGTTTTTTCAGGAAAACCGTGTTTTTTCTTTTTAAACTCAAATTTCTCCACTTTTCTTCATTCAATTTTAACTTTTGACCACATTTTCGAAATCAGCATTAAATTTACTATAAGAATAGTGTACTTAGGTTCTTAAAACGTACCATCCAAAGGCCCTCACATCAGCTCAAACATTGACGATTTTGAAAAACGAATATTTCTGAAAATCTTTAAAACTTTACTACTCTTCCAAAACGAATCCTGGAAGCTGGCAAATCTCATAAAAACTACTTCGTCTAATGATCTGTATAATCAAGTTTACTTTTATTTTGTTATTTAGTGGAGAAAATTATGTTTTAATGTTAAAAAATGTGGGTTTTTCAATGAAATTGTTGGTTTTCTCGAAAGATGACCCTCCATGAACCTACGAGTATGGGGTCGGTTTCTATGTATTTTTTCACGCTGTATCGAATGGTAACATTTGTAGATCTCTCCAACTCCGTTATAACCGAGTTTTACACTTAAAATCGCAAATGTTTAGTTTGTTTGTTACGATTAAATGTATGTGTGTTCTGGGGTAAAACTAGTTAATTAAAGTGTAAAACTCGATTATAACGTAGTTGAGAGATCTGCAAAAGTTTCCATTCTTTCCAGCGAGAAAAAATACATAGAAACCGACTCCAAACTCGTTGGTTCTTGGAGGGTCATCTTTCGAGAAAACCAACAATTTTATTGAAAAACCCACATTTTTTAACATTAAAACATTATTTTCTCCCCTAAATAACAAAATAAAAGTAAAATTGATAATACCGTTGGAAAGCGTATTAAATGAAGCAGTTTTCATGAGATTTTCCAGTTCCCAGAATTCTTTTTAAGAGAGTAGTAAAGTTTTAAAGATTTTCAGAAATATTGTTTTTTCAAAATCGTCAATGTTTGAGCTGATGTGAAGGTCTTCGGATGGTATTTTTTAAGAACCAAAGTACACTATTCTTATAGGAAATTAATTGCTGATACCGAAAATGAGGTTGAAAGTTAAAATTAAATGAGGCAAAGTGGAGAATTTCCGAGTTTAAAGTGAAAAAACACAATTTTCCTGAAAAACCCTTTAAAAAATCATATCTCGAGTATGGATTGAGATAAAAATATGCGGTTGGCGGCATTTTACTCCATTTTTGATGTAGTTTCACCCAAATTGTTTTTGCATTTGCGAGGGAATCACCCTGTATTTTAATTTCCTAAGGTATAAGTCTCCATAGTTGAGCATCCGTTTTGTCCCGATTGCTCAATGAAGATACTTCTTATGAAGCTTCATTGACAATCCAGTTTTAATTTCTATTTCCCCATCCAAAACGCCAATGCAGCTATTTATGAACGAATGAGCATCAGTTCTCAGCTATTCACTATTCCACCCAATTACCATACTTGATCTTCAATCAAGTATGTCTTTAAGGGGAGGAGTGTAACAGAGTTACCTCCTGAGAGGCCCATCAAGCTCCCGTCAGAGCACCAGAGATAGCGCTGTTGGCGTCCCGTTGAGGAATCAATGGGAACCACGCGCTGTGCTCGATCATTTTAGACAGCTGGTTTGGCGTTGGATGGAATTCCTGGTGACAGGAAAATCAACCTTCCCTGAACATGGCTCATTAAAAGCTATTAGTAGGGGTGGTATCCCTCTGACGGGATGCTTGTTACTCTCCTCTACCTGACTTATGAGGATTTAGGCCCCCATTGCACCTCTGGGGGGGGGGGGCACCTAAATTCCTTATAGCCCCTTATATAAAATTTATTTATTATGTTATTTTTGTAATTATTATTATTTGTATATTTTTATTTTTATTTTATTTTTTGTCATTCCTTGAGATTGTATATAGAAAGGGATTATAAACAATTTGCAAATTTTCCACCCTCACTCGAACATGGGCTGTAAGTCTCGATGGTATTGGGATTATATATACAGTCGCATCTATACATCCCACATCGAGGGAGGAAGAAAACCCACCCCTAACGAGCGAAGTGAGCAACATTCCCTACACACGTTGGATTTCAACGGGGTTTTTACTACGAACTCGGGATGGACTAAATATCCCATCGCATCTAATACATCCCACAGAGAGCGAGCAGAGCGAGCAACATCCCCTACTCAATTCAAATCACCCTTAGTGATCGACTGTTACCAATCATTCTACAAGTCCGACTCAACAGTAAAGACCGTCGGATCTAGACAGCCATACCGAGCGACCGAAGCGAGCGAGAAAACTAGGCTTTTAGTTTTATAAAATTAAATTTTACGTTGATTGGTCACCAGAAAAAGTAAAAACCAATGGAAGATATTGAATTCTAAAGTTTTACAAAACCGAGAAATACTGCTTATTATCATAATCAAAGGTCGAACTTGACCTCAAAACGAGTTCCTTAAATGAGAAAAGTTGTAGTTAATCAAATTCTACGTCGAATAGTCACCAAAAATTTCAAAACCAGGCAAATTAAAGTATTTATGGTGTTTTTTGGCTTCATTGCACACGTTTTTTCAATTTTTACATCTCACTGCTCACGCGGAACCTAACAGAACCTGAAAATTAATTGTTTTTCATTCAGGGAACTTTCTTGAACGTTTAGCATCAATCTTCAACTTCGGAAAGTTTCGAAAAAAATGGGACGCCTTACATAATCACTAATCTAGTCAACAAAATTAAAACATAAAAAAAAGGATAAACTGTTTTTTTATTTTTTTTATTTATTTATTATTTTTTTGTTTTTACCGTGTCAGTGGGTTTTTGACGGCACCTGAATGTTTTACATAATAGTTATTGGTCATTAGGTTCGTTAGAAAAAGAGAAAATGAAAAAAAAAAACATCAATTCTAAAAATTGTTTTCTTAATACTTCAACTCAATACCTACTTCATTCACCAACCATCAGTCTTTGATAACGCGATCACGCGAAACGTCGACAAAAACCCTGTGAGTTTATGTTTTTTATTGTCTTTAATCCTACGGTTTTCGTTTATATAGTTAATTTATGAGCAATTATTTTCCCACGATTTCGTTAGTCTAGCACAGTAGTGCCGTCACCTACGAGCCCCATTTCCTTTCTTGAATCCTTTATATTATTTCATTTCATCATTTTAATTTATTTCATTCCATAATTTCAATTTAATTCATTTCATCATTTCATTTTATTTACGAGTTTGGACTTATTGACAACCGGTGTCTTCGCACCAACAAGACGATATGTAAGTGAATCAACAAGTGCCGTTCGTAGATCCCCGTGCGTACTGGGTTAGTCAATTCGAATTCTCTGCAAAAAAGGTGGCTCAGTATTCGAGTCATATAGCCTTTGTCTCTTCCTGCCTGACAATGGGGGTTCAGCCAAAGGGCTTGATATTAAAGTTGATGTTGCATCGATGCCTCCGTCGATGAATAATGACTTAACCATGTTCGGATTCTAACTGTCATTGAAGTTGACGGAATTTAGATTACGCTTGTATCTTGAGTTGAGGGACCAATGGGTTTTCGGACTGAGTTGAGAGGTATTCTGCGTGTGAGACGCCGGGAGTATGAGGGCCTCCCCAAGCAAGAGAGGGTACTGATGATTCCTGAGTCACCGAGGGTTTCTATTTTGTATCTTCTCCCAAAGATCCACAAACCCTATCAGCTTCCGGAAACACTGCCCCCTGGTCGACCAATTGTGTCTAGTTATCGGTCGCTCACGGAGCGATTGTCAGCTTTTCTGGACCACTACCTCCAGCCTCTTTCTTCTACTCAGCCTTCCTTCTTGAAGGACACATACCACTTTCTGGATGTTTTGAATTCCACTCAACTGCTCAATTACGGTCCCCATCCATTGATGTTAGTCACAATTGATGTGAACAATTTATATACCTCAATAAGATACGATGATGGGTTACAGTCCTTACGCTATTTTTTGGATGAGAGGGAGGGGAGCAATGGACCCTCAACGGAATTTCTACTCGAGGTGGCTCGTTACATTCTCACGCACAACTATTTCAAGTTTGATGGCAAGTAATATCTTCAGAGGAGGGGGACAGCGATGGGAACAAGGTTTGATCCGAGTTATGCTTACTTGTATATGGCAAAAGTGGAGCAGAACTTCTTGGCGTCTCAACCACTCAGGCCTTTGTTGTGGCGAAGATTTCTGGATGATATTTTCATGATATGGCAGCACGGTATGGACGCATTGGGGAACTTCCTAGAAGCATTAAACGGGGCATCTCCTCTTACGTTCAGCCAGGAGATATCGGAATCCACCATAAGCTCCCTTGACGTTGATGTGAGCTTGGTGAAACGAGGGTTCAGAACCAAGGTACATATAAAGCGTACTAACGCTCAGATGTACCTACATTACCAGAGCTGTCATCCCCCACACACTAAGAAGGATATTTCTCGATCTTTATTTATCAGGGGGCACCGCATCTGTGGAAGTCGGGATGACTTGGAAGAATATGTGGCGATGCTGGGGACGCGTCTTAGACAAAGGGGCTATCCCCCAGGATTTTTGCGTCGTCGACTGATCCCGGCTGGGGTACAATATGGGTAGTCTGAGACAAGTGCACGACGAGGACCCTTTCTCGTTACCACGTTCTTCCCAGGTGTGCAGAAAATTAACTCCAGCCTGAGAAAGCTCTACCCAATCCTGGCGGAGAATGCCCAGACACAAGAGGTTTTCCCGAAAGTGCCCTGTTTGTCAAATAGAAGGCCCTGGAATTTAGGTGATATGCTGAGCCACAAAACTGCTCGCCAACCAGTGGAACCATCCCTTGGTCTGCAACCTTGTGGGCGTCCTTGTTGTGAGCTTTGCCAGCTTGTGTCCCCAGGGGTGACCTTTTCGTCTGCTAATATGCCACACACATACCATGTGGAAGGAACAGCACATTGACAGAGCAGGAAATGTGCCTACCAGTTATTATGCACTGAGTGTGAGGCTTTCTAAGTGGGTAAGGCGACTCAGCTGAACCTGAGAATGAACCTACACCGTTCCTCAACGGATAGGGGGGAGAACCAACCGGTGGGGCGCCATGCCGCATTTCACAACCTGTCATTCAATGACTGCTTTATGCAGGTGCTTAAGAAGCTCAAAGAGGAATGTAATTTAAAATTGCACATGGCAGAACAGGCTCATATTAGGGTACTAGGAGCTATGCGCCCACCTGGTTTGAACATCAACCGGTAATTCCCCCCCCCCCCCCTCCTCTTTTTTTTCCCCCTACCAGTCCTTTATCCCATTATCCCCGATAGTGTTCCCCACTGGGTGCTCAACAATCAGACGAACGGTTGATCATGCTCCGCCAATCAACCGGACCGGAGCCACGAAAAAAAAAAAACTGAACAACAAAAACCCGTGGATGCACTCACCAACCATCAGTCTTTGATAACAAGATCACGCGAAACGTCGACAAAAACCCTGTGAGTTTATGTTTTTTATTGTCTTTAATCCTACGGTTTTCGTTTATATATATATATATATATATATATATATATATATATATATATATATATATATATATATATAATGGTTCGGTGAGGCTTCCCACTTTTTGTATGAAACTTCACGAAATTAAAGATTAATGTTTAATGTTGAAGAAGGTCCCCAAAGAAGAAACAGTTTTAATTTCCCTTTTCTGTTCTGGTTGAGCAGTGAAGTGTTGAAATCTTATAGGTATACAATGACGCATAAAAACACTATAAAACCCTTAGTTTGCATGGTCCTTTTGAACATAATGGTGATAATTCTACGTAGAATTTGATTAACTACAACTTTTCTTGCTTAAGTAACTCAATTTAATGTAAATTTTGACCTTGAATGTGGTAATAAGCAGTATTTCCCGGTTTTTTAAACTTTGAAATTCAATGTCTTCCTCATTTTTAATGGCTCTTTAATTTTTGTTGACCAATCGACGCAAAATTTAATGTCCTACAACTTTTTCCTCGCAATTGTTTGTTTTACAGTTATTTATAGCAGCTAGAACGCAAAATATGTTAAAAAAACGTGTTTTCTTAAAGGTTTTTTGAAGACAGTTACGAAGAGGAACAGCTATATGTATAGGAATTTGTGGTAGGTATATTCGAAATCAGCGCAACATTTCCTATAGGATAAACGATAAACCAATAAAATAATTTTTATCCAAAAGAATCGGTTTTTGGACCACTGCGTCCCGTCCAGAGCATTTCTCCGAAACTATGGGACCAAATTTTATGAAACTTAGGTCATACATTACATTCGAAATTCCATTTCAATGGAATTGTCACTTCACGAAATCGAGTTTATTATAAATTTTTTCACCTTTAGATGAACTTGTAAAGCCTGAGGACTCCTGAGCCCGATTTGTTTCGTAATCAAAAAAAAAAAAAAAAAAAAAAAAAAAAATCAACGACCGATGGTTGTCCAATGTCCTTCGACTAATGGTGCTGATACCTGTAATTGAGCTCCTTTGGGACATCTAGAATACAATTGCAAAGTACGGAGGGGCTCTAATCAGATGAGGGGTTGAGGCTAATTTCTGTCTTTATAGACTTATAGTGATGAAATTTGAAATGGAGAGCTTTAGAAACACGAATAATACAATTACAATAAGGTATGGAGGTGAACTGATTGACTGAGGGACTACAGAGGATTCTTTTTCTGATCGACCTACGGTGATGAAATTTGAAATACACTTAGACTCCTCCGAGACTGATTTCCTAACCACGCTCTGCTCTGCTACCATTTAAAACTAAAACGCCCCAGAGGTGCAATGGGGGCCTGAATCCGCACTCATAGAGAGAGAGAGAGAGAGAGAGAGAGAGAGAGAGAGAGAGAGAGAGGGGTGTGTCAGTACCATAAGAGATAAACTCGTACTAATAGCATATGTGCTATGTTCGGAGAAGATTATTTTCCGGTTCCCGGATCATCATCTATCCCCAACCATAGCCTTTCAAGAACGTGAGAATAACGCCTGGCGCCGAAGCGACGGACACACAGCTCATTCTCTTGGAACTGTCACAACCGTTCCCATACTCATATTTTCTTAGGGAGTGATTTTTCACGAAAACCCTCGATTTCATAGGGAAAAGTTTTAGTCATGCAGCATTATCATATAAGCGAATTTTGTAAATTATCGAGCTATATTATGTTACATTGTTTTGAAAATGAAGCACTTGGAAATGACATTTTTATCTACCACTTTTATGGCAAAAAACTCGTTCTAAATAATATTTTGCGATTCAGAAAGAGATTTTAAACATTTTTGCAGTTTTTATCGATTTTTAGCATATCTCAATGGAATTTAAGTACATTTTTCAGCACAATATTGTACATACATTTTTAAATGTTCAATTTTATAGCTAATGAACATTGTTTGAGCAATATTTGCCAAAAAATTCTAAATTTAACAATTTTTAGCCGTTTTTAAAACTATTTTTAGTGATTTTTTTCAGCAATTTTTTGATATTGGACCAATTTAATGTGCTCAAAATATGCTGACCGCCAAAATCGTCTTTTTGTTTGGAATGCTTGATTTTCAGGCGGAAGAAATGAATTTTTATCTCAATCCTAAAGAGAGTTATCGTCTGGAAGGACGCATATATAAATAAATAAATAAATATATATAAATAAATAAATATATATAAATATATATATATATATATATATATAAATATATATATATATATATATAGCTTCATTTTCTACGAAAATTCGCTAAAACCATGTTTTTCAACATACAAACATAATTTTCCTTCAATCGTAAGCTTCGATGCCAAGGTAAGAATTTCGCAAAGTTTTATTACTACAAATATATATATGGGAACGTCGAGAGGCAAGTTCTTATGCAGCAAAGTGACGAAGCACTGACCATCCGGATTACTGATTGGGAACCTTAACAGGACGTTGTCTAACTTGCTGAACACATCTGCTTAATATTGAGTTTTGCTGATACGGTTCATTAATCTATAACTTCTCAAATGCATAACAATTCGTTGGTCAGCACTTTTTGAACGCAATAAATTGCTCAAATTTCGAAAATCTGCTCAAAAATCACTGACATTTTTTTTTTTTTTTTTTTTTTTTTTCGTGATTTATTTATTGCAACTGAAACATAGTACACTTCATCTAGCAATATTTCATTTCATGTTAAGCTCACTAAGGGGGGAGGTTTACAGCAAAACCTGGCCCATACTTGTATCAAGTACAGTTAAAAACACTGGATTACACTTGCACTATTTGCACAGCACAATTAGGTCCAGAGGTTTATTTCTCTTGAGTCGCCGAAGTTCTCCTTCGTTGTTTAAAACGTTGAGCATCTCCAGGTTCTCGTGTTTGTGGAGGCGATGTTCGTGCTTCCTTGCATATTTGGCGATAATTTCGGTGACCGTTTCTACCCTCAAGTCTCGATGAATATCATCATTCCGCATGAACCATACTTGAACCATACCGCATGAACTATACTTCTCAGTATTATATTTTGTCGGGTTTGGATTGTTTTAATATTTGATTTTTTCGCACAACCCCAAAGCTGAATCCCATAGGTCCAGACAGGGCGCAGTATCTGTTTATATATGAGTAATTTATTGTGTAGTGAGAGATGGGAGTTCCTTCCCATCAACCAGTACATCTTTCTGAACTTGATTTTTAGTTTCTGATTCTTTTTTTCAATGTGATATTTCCAGTTAAGTTTGGAATCAAGGTGCATCCCTAAGTATTTTACAGTGTCAGAGTATGGAATTTTATTTGAATTGATCTCAACTTCTGGGGCTAAGATTTTTCTATTAGTAAAGTTGATATGCACTGACTTTGCTTCATTTAGTTTCATTCTCCACATCTTGGTCCAATTGACAACCTTGTTAGTGGACGTCTGTAGATTGCGAGTTGCAGTTTCAGCGTCATCTCCAATAGAGAGGATGGCAGTATCATCTGCAAAAGTAGCTACAGTTGTATTTTCCTGTTGTGGAAGATCTCGTGTGTACAGCAGGTAGAGTACTGGGCCTAGGACACTGCCTTGCGGTACCCCTGCTTTTATAGGCTTCAATACAGAGTACTGGTCACCCTGCTTTACCCTGAAGTGTCTGTTCGCTAGGTAGGATTTTAGGAGTAAGTAAAACTGTTTTGGGAGATCCCTGTGCAGTTTATACTCAAGTCCCTTGTGCCAGACCTTGTCAAATGCCTGGGCCACGTCCAGAAAGATACTGGCACATATTTTTTTACCTTCTAGAGCCTTTTCTATTATGTTAGTGATTCTATGAACTTGATCTAGCGTAGAGTGGCGTTGCCTGAAACCGAATTGGTGGTCTGGTATCAATTTTCTGTCTTCAATAATTGGTTTAAGCCGTTTGAGCAACAATTTTTCGAACAGTTTTGATAAGACAGGGAGGAGGGATATGGGTCGGTACCCCGTCTTCTCATTTGGTGATTTTCCAGGTTTGGAGATCATTATGACTTCCGCTACTTTCCACTGGGAAGGTACATGTCGTAACCTGAACGTGGCGTTGATGATATGAAGTAGTTTTGTTATAGCCTTTTCAGGGAGCTCTTTCACAATTCGACCGGTTATCAAGTCATAGCCAGGGGTCTTTTTAGGATTAATGTTGCCCTTAATTTCATCTTTGAGTTCTTTTAATGTAACGGGCCGAATATCGAGCTCATCCGTTTTTTCTATCAGTGTTGCGTTTTCTTCAGGTGACTGTACTGGAAGAGGTTGAAAAGTTTCATAGAGATGATCTGCAAAAAGTTGAGCTTTCTCTCGGTTACTTCTGGCCCATTCTGGCTTTTCGTTTGGCGCACAGGAGATCCCTTACTTCTAGCGGATATGATTTCGAATTAGTGTCATAGTTACTGTTTTGGTTTATTGGGGTACATAACCAGGCTGCTTGTTGTATGTTATTGATAAATAAGTCGAGTTCGTCTTCCAGTTGTTTAGGGGTTTTCAGAGGAACTTTAAGGTCGATCGATGTTTCCAATTGCTGCCGGAAACAGGACCAGCAAGTATTTCTATTGAATAAACTCGGAGAATTTTCACTAATGATTACTTTTTCACTGATTGTTATTATGATAGGCGAGTGGTCAGAGGGTAGGTCATCGCTGTCCTCTAGATTTATGTAACCACTTGAGATACCTTTGCTTATAAAGAAGTCTATTAGGTCTGGGGTTTTGTTAGCATCCGTGGGCCAGTATGTAGGCCTTCCAGTTGAGAGGAAGTCGCACTTGAAAGAAGCTGCTGCTTCATACAACTCTTTACCTTTAGCCGTAGTTAATCGCGAACCCCAGAAGGTATTTTTGGCATTGTAGTCACCTCCTATTATAAAGTTGTTACCAAGCGATTTAAGAAGGACCGTATAATCATCTTTCTTTAAGTTAAACCTGGGGGGACAGTATATTGCGGCTATACTAAAGCTTTTATTATTGAGTTGTACCTTGACCGAAGTTACCTGCATTTTTTCCTCTTCGATTTTTGGTTCTTCATGGTGAGCGATGTTAGCTTTAATGAGAATTGCCGAACCTCCTCTAGCTTTATTACTTGGGTGTAACGTATGATAACACGTGAATCCTCTTATTTTGATGTATGACGTCCGAGTGAAATGGGTTTCAGAAATAAGTAAGATGTCTATCTTGTTGGAGTGGAGAAATAATTCGACTTCCTTGATGTGATTTAGCAATCCGTTCGCATTCCATGTTGCTATTCTTAAAGTCGGTCCCATTAGATTAGTCCATAGTTAGTAAGTCCTTTTTCTAGCTTAGTTATTCTTTCAAATAACTATCACTAAAAATGGCTAAAAAAATTGATAAATATATAATTTTTTTTAGCGAAATATTGGTCAGAAGAAGTTTGTCAATAATGAAGTACACATTTATGCACAAATCGTTTTTTTGTCATTTATGCACAAATTTATGTTGATCAATGGACTTAAATTACATTAATATTTGCCGAAAAATAGGTAAAAACTGAAAAAAAGGTAAAAATCCAAAATCTTTTTTGAATTGCTGAATACCTCAATCCGAACGAGTTTTTTTTTTCTTTTTACATAAAGTTGGAAGTTTGCACTTCAAGTCCCTACATTTCAAAACAATTTAACAACCAATGTAATCCATAGTTCACTAAAATTGTTCATACGGTCAAGCTGCATGTCTTGAACTTAACAAATGTCGAAAAATTTAGAAGAAAAGTGGAAAAAGGGAGGACGAGAATGAGAGAAATAAGCGTCAGAGGCCCCTCACCTGATCAGTACTCCTTCGTATCTCGTAATTGTTTTATCATCAAATATCAGAGTTTACAATAAACATTCCTTCAAATTTCTTATATGGGCAGAAATATTTCTCATTCTCCGATTATTGTCCTAATAGAAGCGTGGCTTTGTTCTAATTATGTTTTTCGAATAATGGAAGGGTATGATTTTCTGCAGTAATATTCATCAAAATATAAATTATGGAGTGGTAATTTATGTCTGTAGCACTTGAAATGCTTTGATCAAAAATGTATCTCTCTCTGAAGATACGTGTATTAGTGTAAAATTCATATTGTGAAAGGGGGGGGGGGGGGAGGCTAGCCGCACATCGTAATGTCAAAGATAATATCTCGGTTTTATCAGTGGATGTGAAGGAATTTTTTCGTGATAACTGAGCTGATCAAAGTATTCTCATGGCGATATGAGTGCATTGACGATATAAATGAGGATGCAGGCGTTCTGCAGTTCGGTCTCAAAATTGAGATTTCAGAGTTTTTAGATGCCATAGAACTCCCCACATGTGTTAAGGATTTTATTGCACCATTTATGTGTTAGATCTCACCAGGGAAGCAAATGTAGGTGTTTTCCGAGCATCAATAACTGACCACCATCCTGTAGCTGTGCGTCTGAGTGACGTCAAAGTAGATTCTCAGGTTGGTTGACATTAGGTAAAATAGATCACGCTAAGCGTGAACATGAAATAATTAACGCCGATTGGGATTTTAATACAAGTCAATTGAGTGTAAATGTTCGAACAACCGATGATAATATTTCTTGAGATAGTTGCTCTTCCTCCAAAACTAAACTAACTTCATGGATTACTCAGGCCACAGTCCGTTCAATCAGAAAAAGGGACAAGTTGAGCAAAAGTGTTAAGAGACCAATAAAGTCAACCATACAACACTTTCCCAAAAATAATAGGAAAAATTTGTCAGTAATAATTGAGAAATGTAAAGCGCAGTACTTTAAGAATAACATTTGTTAAAAATTAAATTAAAATGAAACAAACGTATAGCATTTGTGAATAAGTTATGTGTTGAATCTGGATAGTGTATTGATATAGCTCGCAAAACAGTTGCTCACACTATTTTAATTATCATTTTTCTGCTGTAGGAGCTACTCTTGCCAATAAGTTGCCGACATCAGTTTCGTCAGTCAGAGTAAATGCTACTAATTCCAACAAGTGCAGTAATATAAATTAGGATGACCTTAGAGAGATAGTGGCTTCCATGGATGGCCGATCTGCCCCCGGTGTTAATGGCATATCGTTAAAACTACTCGTAATGCGAAATACCTTAGTTTTCTGAAAAGCCTTTAATATGAAAAAATAATCCATTTTCCCCGAAATTTTTCAAGATCGTACGAGTGATTCCGCTTCGAGCGGTTCAGAAATTGATTTGCGATACCTTCGTTAACTGTCACTTTTGAGTGTTCGTTGTCTTTAAGTCAATCGAGAAATGGGTCAAATAATGACAACTAATGGACTACTTAGAGGTCCACCAGCTGCTCACTAATTAACTGTTTGGGTTTCGTAAAGGAAAGAGACATTGTTTGGGTTGACGAAACGTCTATGAGAACAGATCGACAAGAGGAAAAAAGTAGTCAGTACTGGTCGCACACGACATGTCTGAAGCTTCCGATTGAGTTTGTAGACAAAGGCTACTAGGTTTAATGACGCAGTTTTGAATCATTGAGTAAGAACTATAATAGTTCAAAAGTTTGAATGCCGGCATGAAGTTACATCGTTAGAAGGTGTTGATAGCCAGGAGGCTGCTGTGGACTTTGGAATAGTTCAGGATAGTACTCTGGGCTCCATATTGTTTATTCTTCTGATAAATAATATCGCCAGATTGCCCATTAGAGGATATTTGTTTCTTTTCGCCGACGACATGAAGATGATAACGTCAACAATGTTGGGGAGAAGGTAAACGTAGACTTGAACCTTATTGTAAGATGGTTGACTGAGTAATCACTAACGATAAACTGCGATAAAACCGAATTCGTTTTATTTTCCACTAGCCAGGAACCTATTGACCCAATAAGTGTGCGCTTGCACCGCTGCCATCATATCAACAATACATGTGACTGCCCGCCCATAGCGTGTTCCAAGTGTCCGTTATCTAGGAGTCGTTATCGATTAGAAATTAAGGAATGAAGGACATACCATATCTGTTATTAGGAAAACCAGGGAATGAATTAATATGTTTTATAACATAACAAATTTTTTGGATCGAGATAGGTATCTTTGTATTCATGTACAGGTCGTTAGTACAACCAATAATTAGTTTCGAAATTATTGTATGGGGTGGAACCTTGAACCTTCCATTCTATTATTAATCCTCTTGTGATCATACAAAAAGCTATTCTTGAAGTCCTCGAAAACGAAAAAATCCAGAAGCTGTCATACATCAGCTTTCTTTAGAGATTTAGCAGTGTTCCCCGTAGCTCGATCTTGACCAAATTTTTTCCGGTGATTCTTCTTCACAAAAATGTTGACCCATGTCCGAGAGTTTCGTCCAATGGGCCTTCGGAACCATGAAAACAAACCCTTCAATTTTACAGAATGTTGAAATTTAACAATTTCACTCAACTTTTAGTAGAATCCTTGGAATTAATGACACAATACACCAATTTCTTCGCACCACCATCATCCTGAGCTATGTGTCCAACTAATCTGAATTGTACCAAGGTATTGACTTCTTGATGTTATGTATTTTTGAGATGCAAGCTTCCAGATCACCAAACCATACACATCATTCTGACCTATATGTCCAACTAATCTGAATTTTTCTTAAGGATGGACTACTTGATTTTATGTGTTTTTTAGATGCGAGTTTGCGAGCAGCCAGACCACTAAACTATATACATCCTTACAATGCATTTACAAGCTTGATGGATTTGTATATAGCGTGGGGACACACGGAACTGTTTAACTAGACAAATAGTTCCGTATATGTCCCCACTTTTTTCAATCCTATATTTCTCCTGTACGCAAAAGAGAAAGTTAATCTACCATGAAAACATGGGAAAGACGAGATTCCGAGGTTTCCGAAACAGTAGTCAAATTCATTTTTTGATAGAATAATGACAGATTAACATTGGTTTGAATGTGGGGACATGTACGGAACTATTTGCCCCACTGCGACCTATGCTATATATAGCTTGTTGCTGACTTTGGCTACCTTTAGTATAGCTTGCAGCTGGCTTTGCAACTCTATTAATTCTTGTTCGGATGGTCTATTTTATTATTGTTTTTTCTGGTCCGTTATAGTTATTGGCCCGTTTTGATTGTATCCAGTGAATACAAGAGAAGGTATCATGTTTGTAACATATACAATCGTCGTGTGCATCTGAGCGGTTTAGTATCACGAGTCTTAATCGTACAATTGACTTATATAGACTTCTATCAAATACGAAAATATTAACATATTGTGTAGTATAGTAATGTGAAGCGTTTCATAGAAATATATATTCCTAAATGGACGATTATATCTTTAATATTATATTAAAGACGCGGCCTGTATTTTATTATTTTCAGTTTTCGGTTAACTTTGTTCGAGAATGAGAAAGATGTCATAATGTGAGGCTTTAAAATAGAAATAATTTATTATAGCATGAACCGTTTCCTAAACAGTCTTGATTTACCAGATGTGCAGTGTTCGTTCGGGTTTGAGGTCTTAAAGGTGGAAGTGGTGATGGAGCTTAAAACGGAAGCCGGAGCTTAATAGGGAAGCCAACGAAGGAATAATGTTACCAGGTCTTCCAGCCATCTTCGTGTGTCTCACATACCAATGTTTACCGAGCCATTACGTCTAAAATGCAAGAAAATGCACTAAAGATTTAAATGAGTACAATGGATAATTTCTCCTTCAAACATTACACTTCCAACATTAGTTTCAGCGAGTGACAGGAACCCAGAGTACTCTACAGAAAATCCGCTGGGCTGTGGATTGGACACAAGGGCTGTTGGTAACTCCCGCCTTATTGAGTTGGAATGCTCCATGTGATCCCTCAAAAGATCATCTCTCCAACAAAAACTTCAGAGTCTTGATTCCCGCCCTCATTTGCTAAATTCTATAACTTGTTACAGGGTAATGTAAAACTATTTCGTGACCTACTTCATTTTCTCCAAACGATTGATATTAAACTGTAAAATACAGTTAACATTAAAATATGCTAACTTGTAAAATTTTTATTATTTCAGACGTGCTGTTTTATTATTGCATAAAGTAAGTGACTTTGTTTTGTTGCGGCTTTGTATTTTAAATGAAGCCGATGTAGAAATAAAAAATAAAAAAATCAGCTTTAAGTGAATTTTTGTAAAAAAAATTATAAAACATTCCTTCCGTTTTGAGAAATTCTGAAACGATCTGAAGTTTGCGCTTTTCCATATATACATGTATATACATATATATATATATATATATGAAATATGCATCTTTTATATTGGGCTTACCATGATTGGTATTCTAGCGGTTCACCCTTTACTAAGAAATATTTTTTTCATTTTTGACTCGGGCGGTTCTTACCTCGGAGCAGTATCAGAAAGTGTTCGCAAGATGGCAACAGTATGATTTTATTTATATTTATATTTACAAAATTATTTCACCAACCTTATTCAGTCAAAAACATGCATGGGAAAAATTTGGGTTTTGGATTTTTGAAAAGCAACCATTAATATAAAATAGAAACAACAGAAAAAAAACTTTATTTTGATAAGTTTCTCTATTTGAAATTTTTTTTCTCAAAAAAAAAAAAAAAATTCATTTTTTTTTTTTTATTGTCAAAAAAACATAAAAAATCACTTTAATATTCTGTTCACCTCCTCTGGCAGTAATTAAAGCTCGCACGCGAACAGGAATGCGCAATATGAGGTGATTAATTGTATCTTGGTCCAAATTGTGCCATTCTTGTACAGCAGCTTCCCTGAATTCATGGACAATCGTAGGAACATTTGGTCGACTTTGAATTGCTCTGTTGAGCATATCCCAACCAAGTTCAATGATATACATATCCGGAGAGAACGGTGGCCGGTTTATGCTCTTGATATTCACAGTCTGTAAGTCGTTTTGGACGATTCTAGCCCCGTGTGGGTGAGCGTTGTCGTTGACTAAAATAAAATTTTCTCTATAATTGTTGGCCATTGGTGTCACCATAGGCTGCTCTGCATGAGTCAGTAAGTAGATGGTAAATAACTCCGACAGTGCTCTGAATCCTCCGTTTCTCTCCAGTGGGTAGAATGGGCTTCAGAGGGCATTGGGGACCCGCGACTATCGCCATTTTTACGCCGTCCGGGAGGCTACACTAGCCACCTCGGTGAGGTGTTCAAGGGGTAGTCGCGGGACTGTAGACACCCTTTGCCATACCTGTCGGGGTAAAAATGAAAACCTGTACCATGTGGTGCAGCAGTGTCCAAGGACTCATGGTGGCCGCATTCTACGTCATGATGCGGTTGCCAAGCAGATAGCAGGCGCTTTGTCATCCAGCGGTTGGGATGTCGAAAGGGAGAGACTGTATCACGTGCCAAGCGACCGGGGCAAGGAGCCTGATATCGTTGCCGTCAAATCCGCGGGTCCGTTATAATCCTGGATGTCCAGGTTGTCAGTGGCAGCGTGGACATGGAGCAGACCTGGTAGGCTAAGATATGCAAGTATGACAGAAATTACTTACGGCTAGCGGTTTCCGAGCTGAAAGGAGTTGCGACGAATAACATTGAGGTCATGGCCGTGACCGTGGTGCGGGAAAAGTGCCACGGAGTTACTCGAGGGGTTCTTACTTAAACTGGTGGTCGTTTTATAGGGGCACTTCCTTTCATCCCTCTCTTTTTCCTCCTCCTTCTGCAACTTCCCTCATCCCTAGAGCCGGAGTCGGGTAAACCTGGGCGTCCTCCCCACTTTTTTATTTATTTTTCAATTTAATGGTGTGCCCCTCTGCCTGGGAGGGGAGTTTTCTAACAAAAAAGTGTTTGTGTGTGTGTGTGTGTGTGTGTGTTTGTGTGCGTGCGATCATGCGTGTGTTTGTTTGTGTTTTTTCCCAGACGATAACTCTCCTTAAGATTGAGATAACAATTCCCTTCTTGCGCCAAAAAATCTAGCTTTCCAAATGAGAGGATTAGTTTGTTGTCCAAAATTGTTTTAGCACAATAAATTGGTCAAATTTCAAAAATATGTGCTCAAAAATCACTAAAAGTGGCTAAAACTGTGAAAAATTTAAAATTTTTTATTTTTTTGCAGAATTTTAGTCAAATGTAGTTTTTCCATAATGAAACAGAACATCAAAAATCTATGCTGAAAATCGTACTTAAAGCACATTGTTATAAGTCAAAAAAGAGATAAAAACTGCTAAAAAAAAAAAGCTAAAATATTATGTTCAGAACAAGTTTTAGAACGCAGAATTTTTTAACCTAGTTAACCATACCTTTTCACTCAAGACCTCAATTTTTAAAACATAGTAACATAATATAGTACGATAATTTACGAAAATTCGCTCATACGATCATGCCGCATGACTGGCAATTTTATCATTTATTGTGGCACCTCGATGAGGTCGAAATTGTATTCTAGAAGTATCTGATTTACTGCCGAACCTCATAGCGAGTATATTGGTATATGTGATCCCAGGAGTCGGAGGGACATTGGCATAAAGTATTTATCAATTCATTGTTCCAGTAGGTCGAATGTAGGTTTAGTAGGGCTTCGGTTGACAACGTGAGCAAAGTTTCTTGGACAGCTGACGCACGTTTTGATCGATTTCGGGTGGTAGAGACACCTAACGTATGACAAAGTCGGTAATTCCCTCGGTTACTGCCCTCTGAAGCCATAATAAGATTCTTCTCAATCTGCAGTTCTTTCATGGTCGACACTGTGTCCTATGGTAGCGATTCGAAGCACGAAATAGGGGTAAGGAAAGAAAAATATGTGCCCACTGATCTCCAAATGTGTGCATATTTATCTGTGGTTGTAAAAGAGTTCAATTAGGAATTAAAACAGACAAGTTTTAAATAGTAACAATAAAAACTAATCTCATCAATTAGAAATTCGTATGCTAAAAAATGGCAGGTACGATAACAATGTTTCATATTAATTCAAGAAATGTCATTATTTTTATTTCAACCCAACACTGTCGTATAGGAAATGATTCCCCCAGTATGTCATCACTGATAGGTATAACTCGTTAAAAAAAAAAAATAATAATAATAAAAAAAAATTAAAAAATAAAATAAAAAAAAATAAAAAAAAAATAGTCGTTCACCATAAAAAAGGTTAAATTTACTTTTTCTGAAATTCAAGCAAGTATCTTACTATAAACGTTCAATAAATACGTACGATGAATGTTGAGGACACAACTTTGACAAAAATGAATGTTTCTAACTATAATTCCGCTATGAAAAGATGTTGTAGCACGTTTTACTGAAATTTCTGCACATTTCTGTAAACAACTTTGTGCAAGAAATGCCTTACGTTTTAATTTACGGTAATACAATTACATCAAGTAATATTGAGCAATAAAAATGAACAGGGCCAATTTTAGTTTTCGGCGACGATTTAGGAGCCATTTCGCCTGTGTGAAGATGAAATCCTTATGAAAGCAACACGCATGACATGGACAACTTTCATCTGGGATGACTATGAACTTGTTTAAAGATTATGTTGAGATATTACCTTAGCTTTATAGTCATATTAAGTGTAGACCAATGGTTTAATAATATCCATAGACTACTAATTTTAATATTGGGTGTTAGGGTGTTTGGGGGTAAGAATTAGAGCACACATTTGAGTACACCATCTTTAGTCCTAATTCATAACATCGCCTCTCCTGCTCCCAAAGCACTTTCCAACATTCTGTTCATCAAGTAGGTACATGGAAGAAAGTAATCTCACCTAAGTCACACAAATATTGCAAGAGAAACAAATCAACATGTTATCGGAACTGTCCAGAACTCACCCTTTCAGCGATAAATGTTATGAGAGTTCAATTAATTAACAATACTGACCAACTGTTGAGTAGAAGTAGAGACTTTTTTCCTTGTTTTTCTTACTTTGTTATCGCCTATTCAGTCAAACATGACATGCGAGGTGGGACATACGTCCTATATTTCAATAAATTACATTACATTACATTAGAAACCGCAACACTCAACAAATGACAGAGATGATCTTCACATATTTCGGGTCCTTCTACGACTCAAATCGAGCAAACAATGTCTCTTGGTAATTTTGTAAACTCTTATTTACACGCTTCTTCATGATTCAAGGTCGTCTCGAATTTTTAATCTTATGTTGTACCTATGTAAAATAGTCATAGCCTCTTATAACGTAAATTTATTGCAGCCGAAATTGAAGGTACGAATCGAAAAACAGTTACTATAAGCTTTAATAATTCTATATGAAAATTAAAGCCTGTCCGACTAAACTATTAGCAAGGATCTCAGCTTTTGGCATTGATCCAGGGGGTATGGGTCAACCCAAGCATGAGAAAATACAACCGTATACAAATCCGTTTCTGGTGTATGTGTGTGTGTGTGTGTGTGTGTGTGTGTGTGTGTGTGTGTGTGTGTGTGTGTGTGTGCGTGTGTGCGTGCGTGCGTGTGTGCGTGTGTGCGTGTGTGCGTGCGTGCGCGTGCGTGCGTGTGTTTGCATGCGTATGCTTCTGAGGATTTCCAGTGAATGGCAGCAGAGGAGGCAGAGGCTATGCACAAAGGAGTCCGTAATATTAATGCATTATTGCAACGTTGTCCCATGCGCACGCTTTCTGCCATTCAGTCTCTTCGCCTGAGGCCCCACTATAAGCAACTTGTCCAGGATGCCATCCTGGCTACTAGCAGTGGGGCCACTCAAACATCTCCAACAAGGTAGGGCAGCAGCCCACCATTCAGCAATCCTCCCCCGGGACCGCCGGTCTTCTTGGTGATCTGATGACTGAAGTATTGAGGCTTGGGGAGCAGGTAGGCCGTATTAAAGGTTATGAGAGCGCCTACCTGCAGAAACTGGCGAGACGGGCTGCTGAAGGGCCTGATGGCTTGGAAGACGAATTTGCAGCTTATGTGCTGAGGGTCTTCCTACAGGTTGAGGATAAGGCCGTGAAGAGGCATCAGGGAAGAAATCGTCCTGCTTAAGTGCCCCGTGGTGGTCATAGAGCAGTGAAGCAAGCAAGGAGGCGGGAATACCAGTGAGTCCAGAGATTGTGGAGGAAGGAGTTGGGGATGAACAAGTATAGCCCCCTTTCCAGGAGTTTACAGAATTTTGGGAGCCACTCTTGGGAGCTCCCAGCCCCAACCCTAGTGAGCTGGTGGTGCCCTCAGCTTCCACCAGCTCTTTATGCAGCATTGTGTGCACGTAAGTGAACAACTTCACATCTGCTGGACCTGTTGATGTATGTGACCAACCCTGGAATAAAGCGCCAAATAATGTCAAGCTGCTCATTCTCAACCTGCTACTTCTATCGGGAAGACCCCCAAAAGCGTTGACCCCCACACCACATTCATCCAGGAACACACTTTTTATTTTATTATCACTTTCCTTCAATAAATCGTAGAAAAACAAAAAAAAAAAAATATGTTAAAATAATCTTAGGTGACTTTAATGCCCAAATTGGTAAATAGGAGTATGTCAAAACGGTGTCCGGCAGATATTTTTATCATGACGATATCAATGAAAATATGGCATGTACTTATTACAGTTCGCTGTGTCGAATAACCTTAGGATTCTTTCAGACAAGCTTTCTACACAAGAAAATCCACAAAGCTACCTGGAAATCGCCGAACGGTTCCCTCATCAAATCGACCATGTTCTTGTTCCCAACAGGTAGCGGTCATCAATTACTGATGTTAGGGATACCAGGGGACTGAATTGTAACCCGAATTATTTCTTGGTTAGGTTAGCTTCCAAGAGCGTCTTGCTTCCATTTAACAAGAATAACTGAGGAGAAAATAATGAAACCTAGGAAAGTCAAGGGAATCGGTTCATGCAAAGTGATTTGGTGATGAGTTTGCAGCCGAAATTGATCAATCATACCATAATGCCAATGATGGGGCTCCCTCTGAAATATATGTAAAAGGGTCTGACATTGAAGTTGCGATCCGATAATTTGCTGAGGCGATTGCAGGAGAGGTCTAGCAAAGGAGAAATGAGGAATGGTTCGATGATGAGTATAGGTAGGTGCTCCGGGTAAAAAATAATCTTAGGCTTGCAATTTTTCAATGTCGCACTAGACAGAACACTGCATGCTACAGGAGAAATCGACTGCGAGCCAAAATAATCATGACGAAGAAGAAGAAAGCAACAGGTGAAGATGATACAAGCGCAGAGAAAAGAAACGAATTTGCATGACTCAGTGAAACTAATCAAAACGGAATTCAGCTCAAGAACAACAAGCAGCTAGGACAAGAAGAAAAAAGTCGTTGTGGATAGAGAAGAGACGCTGCAGGATAGATACGCGGAGCACTTTTGCAATTTTCTAGAAAGCCAACCTGATCCTCCTGCAGGGGATGGATCTATGCCGTAAAAATTCCAGACCCCAGAGGAAGAACAGAACCCCAACGCTCATTAAAGTATAAGATTCTACCAACCGCCTCAAGAACAGCAAGGCCCTTGGAACTCTTGTTGCAGCGTTCTTCAATTACGGAGAGGATTGCCTCCACAGTGAGCTTCACTACTTACTCTTGTTGGTACGGGAATCTGAGCAGCTGCCAAATGTATCGTCTTTTATTGCAATAAGAACGTATCGTCAGCGTACCATCTTCGTTTCTCAACTACCGTTCGAAAACTATCAGTTTCCTATAAAAATCTTCTCGAACATTTCGGTAAATCGAGAATAGAGCGAAAAATCGGTGACTACCATGTGGCTTCAGGCAGGGACGTAGTACTTGTGACCAGATTTTTGGAATAAGATATGCAATGGAGGAGTTTTGGGAACACAACTTTAGTCTTCATATGCTATTCATTGATTTCCGGCAGGCGTACCATTCAAAAGTTTGGGAAAATTTTCCGAGTCCACAGAGCATTTTTGTGTCTTAGGTAATGCGGCAGTGGAAGCAATATATCAAATAATGGTGAAGGCTAAAATTAAGCCATGGAAAGTTAGAGATACATCACTCTGGTCAAGCCATCTATCTATATTAAGCTCGTATTTGGGCACTTAGTAGTCGGATGCTGTCGGGAGAGTTCATCTTATATCTCTAATATGGCGTACGATTCGTGATAGATAGCATTGTTAGAAAGCAAGCTGGCGCACTACCAATGGTTGCAAACGTCCTGTGGGATGGCCTGGAATCGCTGCGTATAATTGCTAGTAAGGCCGGGGAATGGAATGGCCGAGGTCGTATCTGGGGCCTTCGATTCATCTGTCCCAGGGCGATTGCTACGATCTTTACAATTAGTGAAGCCAACTAAAACAATTTGGTTACGACTGATCGTATCCTCGATGCATGTCACCTAGTTAAAAAAAAAAAAAAAAAAAAAAAAATTTAAAGAAGCTATAGACATTCGTGACCCAGTTATATCATTATAGTAATTATAACTATATGCTGCATTTGTATTAGTTCTAGCACTTACTCACTAAACTCAGAGTCGGTATGATGATGCGTCGTATTTTCACATAAATTTAAAGAAAAATTCTTAAATCACTCGCAATAAACAGTTTAAAGTTTTGAAAAATGCTGCGAACTAATTTATTCCATTCTTGCGGTACTGTCTCCA
The DNA here is from genome assembly GCA_030762985.1 of Adelphocoris suturalis. Lineage (NCBI taxonomy): Eukaryota > Metazoa > Arthropoda > Insecta > Hemiptera > Miridae > Adelphocoris > Adelphocoris suturalis. The sequence goes on along the minus strand of CM061045.1, from coordinate 30,634,013 downwards.
ACTGAAAGCGTCAACAAGATGTGTGTGATTGGAAATGACTATAGGTAAGGTTCCTATTTTTCTATTTTTATAGGAACGGGGGGGGGGGGGGGTCGTAAAAATCACTGCCTTACCTTTATTTCACCTATCCAGTTGATACCTATTTCCAATCTCCCTTATCTGCCTCGAAGTTTTTTTTGTGATAGTTGTAGATTTTTCTGTTACAACTTACAGGTGAGTTTGATATATATCAATTCGTTGCCACGGAGAAGCCAATACATATACACACACTCACACACACATACATTTTCTTTTTTTTTTTTTCTTTTTTTTTACGAAACTCCCCTCAAAGGCGGAGGGGGCACACCATTAAATTGAAAAATAAACAAATAAAATTAAAAAGTGGGGAGGACGCCCAGGTTTACCCGACGCCGGCTCTAGGGATAAGGGAAGTTTGAGGACGAGGAGGAAGAATGGGAACACATACACACATACACACATATATACTTAGACCACAGCCCTGGAGAGACACTGCTTGAGAATGGGAAATTATTATTATTAGTAGTAGCAGTAGTAGTATTAATTTATTCAAAAACAACAAAAGTCGTGTTTTTATATAAAAAGCGCAGTATTTTTTTAATTTTAGTATTAATTTTCAATTATAAAAGTACTCGTAGTATTGTTAATTTAAATTAATATTTATGAATTTGTCCTACTGTCCATGTAATATTTACCATTATAGCATCTGGAACGTGATGGTTGAAATAATTTAGTGTTTGATCGAATTCGAGTCACAAAACTATAACCCGCCACATTTTTAAGGATGTAACCCTTACATTCCAACCGTCAGAGTTCAGTGAATGTTACGATGCCTGCTAACGAGAATCAACAATTACGTTGGCGAAATTGTGGCGCCTGTGTAAGCTTGAACTAAGTAGGTTTGGCGAACAGATTTTTTTTTACTCTTCGAAACCCATGTACCTTGAGAAGAGTTGAGTAGCAGAAAAAAAAGTTTTGTTTTTCTTTGGTCAGTTGCGACAACCTAAAGCCGCGCCTACACTAGCGCTCTTCACACGCCGAATTTTTTTCATCAAAACGCTCCGAGGGCGTTCCGTATTTTTGACGATCTTTCCGCGCTCAACTTCCACCAGTGAACCAATTTCAATTTAAGTTAGGTAAATCATTTATTGATGTATAGAATTTTTATTGTCATCATCGAATTTGTTGGTAATAAGTGTTGTCATGAACTGTTCATATTTCTATTCAGCAATGTATAGTAATCCATATATGAGGGGGGGGGGGGGGGGGGTTCTTTTTATTTTAAGTATCAAACCAATAATGATCAGTTTTCATAGCAGGAAAATCGTTCGCCACTTTCTGGAATTCTGTAGTGCCAAGGGAAGCTGAGTTATAAACTAATATTGCTAAGTAACCATAATGAACTAATAATGTGTAAAATTGATCATTATTAAATGATCTGACTGTAGAACCGTAGGTATATTTTTTTTCTACTTTACTTATTCAATGACTATTTTTTGTAAACTCCAGGCGTCGTGCTTTCTATTCTTGTTGTAGTGGGAAGGATGGGAGGATTGCACAGCACGTCAAACTGGTAACAAAATGTAAATAATGTGGAGCATTTCTTCTTTTGACCATTCCATTATTTAGATAATTAAATAAGTGTATGAAAAATCGGACGATAGACCTACGGTTCTACAGTCAGATAAATTAATAATGATTAATTTTACACATAACTAGTTCATTATGGTTACTTAGCAATATTAGTTTATAACTTAGCTTAATAAATCAGTTTTCCTTGACACTACAGAGGTTTAGGAATCATGAGATGGATCTTGTTGATAAAATAAGAGCATTCAAAAAACTGGCGAACGATTTTCCTGCTACGACAACTAAGGGAGTTGCACTTACCCAGCAACGCATTGATTGTACGAGAAAATCAATAGAAAATAATATTTTCACCGTTTTGTGACTGTCGGAAAAAATGGAATCGTCCTGTTAGTCATTATTGAATGATAATAATCATCATAAAATTATAAACTAGGAACACTAACAATTTGAGAAATGTCAAAATAGGAAACACAACAGAGAAACACGAGTTGAGGACAGGAGCGGAGCGCATGAAACTCAACTGGAACGTCTGCCGTCCCAACTAGCAGGCCGCTTCGCATCCGCTCCCCTTTGATGGTACGCCGAAAAACCTACAAAATCTGGATAGCAGTGTGCACGCGGACGTACACATTAGCGCTCCTGGAACGCGCTCAGAGGGGAGCGTGTGCGGAGCGCTGATGTGGATGCGGCTTAACGCTGATAATACTGACCAAAAGTATTACATAGTAAGCCATAATCCCCCTTCCTTCTCACTTGAATGATTCTGCTCGGGGGGAAGTTGATACCCTATCTTTTCGATCACGATCAAGAGAATCCCATTTAAAAAATTATTAAATTATTCAAATATTAATAAGTAAATTTACGAAATAAAATAAATAGTTGAATACGTCAAAGATGCAAAATAGATTAATGAATTACTGGGCATGATGATGTATGATAGGGTTTACAGCTTAATGTTAATCAGAAAGTCTTATTCGGAAAATATTTATTAATAATAAATTTCACAATAAGTGTCACATAGCCTTATGAGAACCTTAGAAATGTAGTGTTATGATTTTTGGATATAATGTTCATAACTATGCAGAGAATTTGGACGAATCTGTTTTCAATCCCCGAGTTTTATTTACATTGCTTTTAAACTAAGTACATCTAAAATCAGTGGTATTTGATGACGATTCTAAAAATATGATTAAACGATGGCATACCATTGATTCAAATTAACTAAATGATGATGTTTTATTTGTATGCACTTATTTTTTAAATTATGATCTACAGTATTGAGAGTTATAATATTTCTCAGAACATCAACAAAGACAATAGAAGTAGCCGTATGTTCATTTGTTTCTGAAAACATTGGTGAAATATTTATTTTACAAGACATTTCGGCGATAACTAGAAATATTTTATGTAGGTAGGTATGTATAAAGTTGTCTTGATTTTGATGATACAACATGATGTGAATAAAAATGACAAATATATCATGAAATGTATTGCAATTCAATTCACTTTATTTAGGTGAGTAGATGTCTGATGCTTTAAGCTACTACGAATTTATAAATTTAATCTCAACATTGGGATAGAAATAATATCCAAGGCACGTCATACTATCTTTATAATGTCGTTATCGTTTTTCTATTGTGTCCATATTTATACTGTCTATAATTCTTATCAATATGTAATCTAGTTAATTCGATATGGTGATCAATTCAACATTTGAATGCACGGCGCAGTCATTGTACAATCTTGGAGATTCTTTTTCACAAAAAAGGTGAACAATTAGGGCACTTAATATGTAGGTGGGCATATCTATATATCATCAGTGCAGTAGATCCTTCCAAAGAAAATGGAAATAATATAATCAGCATGGTAAATTACTAAAACAAGAAGAACATATACATATATATGTTTCCTTACATTACTTATATGTACATTATTCAAATGTACACGGTTCAAATAGACAAAAGATTAATTATTGTCATGACTCACAACGGGTGACGGCTTAGAACCAGTTACCTGGTGGAGTCTTAGATGGAGAAGACTTTGGACTGTGCTTAGGAGTAGTTGGAGGCTGTAATGATGTCAGTCCAGCAGAAGAAGTTGATGGCATACTTTCCTCAGGTTCAATTTCGACTGTTATATCAGAACTTGGAATCATGGCCCGTGGAGGTGGCGTCTTCAACGCTCTGTCTTCAGCAGACAAAGAATCTTTCCGTGGAACGACAGGTGATGTTGTTGGTGTTGGGCCGTCTAAAGTGATGCTTGGGGTGGATGGTGTAGATTTTTCAGGAGTTGGAGTTGAGGCCGTGATAATCTGCAATATTTCGTCCGGTCCAGTTTCTGGTTCTTCCTGTATTGGGGTCCTGGATCTGAAGTCTTTTTTCTCCCCGGGTTTAGACTCTGCACTCATTTGAGTGGTATACGCACCCGCCACTATGTATTCGTTACTACCTGAAGATTTGGATTTAACTGACTCTCTCCTAGATTGTTTTTCATCATCACCCCCGGCTAGTGAACTAGTTTCACTTACTATTCCAGATTGACTCCTTTCATACTCGGCCTTGATCTTGCTTATCTTGAATTTGGCATAGGCAACTCTAGTTGCAGGGGATACTTCTGAGAGTTTTGGATTGTAATCCACAAGTTTTTCAGGATCCATTGACGCCAAGGGTGTCTTTTGATGCTCTATAATGTGTCGTCGGGCACTCTGTCTCGATGCCTTCAACCTCGCTTCGCTTGTCGAACCAATAGGATCTCTTGCCAATGTCCCCTTGCGCACCATTGCATTCCAATCCTTCTTGCTACCTCTAGTGGTGGATTTCCTTCCGACAACTTTAGCAATTTTGGAGAAGATGTTCTTAGGTTCTGTAGACTGCATAGCATCAGTAACCATTCCCTCAACTAGACCGATCTGGAAATCTTTCAGTAGTCTTCGTTCCATAACTCTTCCTTTCTTTCCAGTAGCTGAAAACAAAACATTATCATTGAGTATAAAGTATTGAGTATATTTATTGCTTATAAGTTATTGCACAAGTAATAAATCAAATATTCAAAACCAATTCTACTTGTCAAACAATTTTATCAGCTTGAGTAATAAACTAACACCAGAGTTCCACATGAATGAAGAAAATTGGTTATCCGATCCAATTTCGTTATGTTGAGCAGTGAGTAAAGATGGTGTTTAACCATAATGAATTATACCCTAGTGTATTAATAATCTTTTTATATATTCAATATACGACTGTGTACTCATTGGATAAGATGGTTGGGAAATTGAAGTTAGTGTGCAGTTATGATTCCATCATTTAGAGATATCCAATAGTTTACCGGTATTAGTCAATAATTAGGTTAGGTAAGATGAATATGACGAGTTTATATTAAGACAAGTTTCCGGGTGTTTCAATCTCAGATCAATTCAACCTACGATGTACCAACATATCCTTCGAAAGAGATGGTTATACTCGTAAAAAAAAAGAAAAAAAAAGTTATTTACGCAGGTAAATTGGGTTCAAAATCAAATATCTACATACCAGCTTCTCCTTTTTCCACATTAGGAGTTTTCATTCCGTTATTGCGAAGGATATCGATCAACTCATAACGTAACGTAGAAATGTCTTGCCGGATTTCCATGACGTCATCTTCAGTAATGCCGAATTCGTCGCGTTTACGCTGCTCAGCTGTGACATATCTTCGAATGAGCAGCTTCATCACGGTTTCATGTCTCTCCATAGCCTGTGTCCTGGACTTTCTCTGCAAAACGTAATTATATTTCAATAAATTAATTTAAAAAATATTCAATACACTTATAACGGACAACAAAAAGGAATTTGATCATCTTAAAGATCCACCAAAATATCAGCTTAGATTTTGATGTTCCATATCAGCCTTCAAAAGTTCCGTAGCAAGCATATCGGTCCTTGAGGATGCGTATCCCTAAATGTGAAAAAGTGTTAATGTAATCAAAATTGTTTGACCCGAAATAAAGCAAAAGTGTGAGTGTCAGTTTAATATGTTTCCTGTGTTAAAAAATTTCATTGACAATCGCAGTTTGAATTTTATCGTCCCACTAAAAACATTGAGAAACTTTGAGATTCATGTTTGACGCTCCTTGGTCCAGCCATAGTGGATCCATACGCCTTTTTATGAATTCAATGGTTCCTCCATGTGAATGTTTATGTCAGTGATGATAGCGCGATATATTCGCGTGATATTGTCCGACAGTGGGGGCGAGAGTTGGCTCAATCGTAGAGATGATCCTCGACATCATATAAAAAATAAGAAATGTTCATTGATGTTCTATGTTATTTTTTCAACTCATTATCTTAATATGCTGGTTTTTTTAATCACTTCATGGAGTATACTCTATAAAACTAATGAGAAATCACTTTACAAATAGAAAATTTGTAGTATTTCAACAAACACTATATCTTCTATTTTGTATACAGCCCCCCCCCCCCCCCCCCATCTACCCCGATATGGCATCATAACTTTTCTATGATACCAGTTAAATTGTTTTATGCATTAGTTAGTTATTCACAAAAATGCACTTTACCTTTAAACCTTCCTATCATTTGATAAAACTAGACAAACTGAGGGAACACTAATAGTCTGAAACTAAACTAAAATATGGATGTGTCGTTGATATTAATGGTCAACCATATAAGCAAAAACATTAATGTGCTGCTCCTAATCGATTAGTGTATAGGAATTCCAAGATACAATATATATATATATATATATATATAATAAAAATGAACTATGTAAATAAGGCACAACAACAAACTAAGACGATCGATTCGTCTGTCGATTAGGTGGGTAGTTTGTTCATCTTAGTTGTTAGTTGTGGTTGGTGTTAGTCGTTACCTGCATTGAAGCAGTTGGTTTCAGTGATGTTCCACATCCAACAATGTTCTTCATGTTTTTGAGTGTGGGGAGTAAATTGAACGGAGGAGGGATCGTGTCACCATCTTCGAAATAACTCATCCAAAGCTTTGATCGAGCAAACTTCCATTCCGTGTCCGATCGTTCCTGCAAAAAAATAAATAATCGTACATTCGACAAATGTTAAAAAAAAAGAAAAAAGATTTTCCATTTCCCAAAATGTTGCCAGATTTTCGTAGAAAATGAAGCAATTTCAAAACAGTCAAAATATATCTACTTTTTCAGAGAATAATAGCTGAAATTTTGTTGAGGAACCCTGAATTGTCTCATTTTTGAAACATACCGTCCTTCCTGACAGTATCATACATATGATTAAAGAAATTATCAAATCATAACAGACAAGATAAAACGTGCCGCTATGTAATGCATGCGTTGCAGAGACGCCCTTTGGCAAAAAATGAAGTTACCTCCATGAAAATCAAAACAATGCTTCAGTTGCCAATGGTAAACTGAAAAGTAATAACCACGCGTAACATTGAAATCAGGCCCACTTGTTCATTTTTGCATCCATTCTTCATTCGCCGAGACTTGAGTTTCAAAAATACGGCAACGAAATAGAAAAGTGCACTAGGAAAAATGTCAAAGTCAAACTGAAAAACAACGACGTTAATTGGTCCAGAAATTTGACCAGAGTGAACAGAATCCCGTCCGCCTGCCTCCCCTTCACAGAAAATATACGTTCAGTTTGTAAGTTCTCTCACTCGATCGCATTTAAGAATGACAAAACAACAAAAATCTTATTAAGATCCGGCATCGAACAAAGAGCTGAATGTCGAACCCCTCGCCGTTACGATCATTCAGAGCGCAAGGCCTTTATTGAAGAAATTACTGGCTTAGTTGGTGTTTTATAATAATGATGTGATGTAGGTACCTTAACTTGCGTCACGATTTGTTTCATGTTTACCAGCCAAATGAGTGTATGGATGACTTGAATGAATGGGGGGGGGGGGGGGGGGGGGTTAGGGTGGAAGAGATAAGGAGTCCTCCTGGTGTTTAACATTTATTGATCGGTCGACCAGTTTCTCCGTTAGGCCAGGACATACGCTTAATTTCAATAGGGTATTCACTTATTGTCATCTAGGGTAGGCAACTATACACTTTGCACTATTGCAGAACACATCATAATTAATGCAAGCAGAACATTTGTAGCACATGGGGCTAGGAAATATGCTAAAAATGTAAATAAAAAAGAGGAACAGAAAGGAAAATATAGGTGATTACATTTTAACAATAATCTGATATCCTGAAGAGGCCTAACCAATCAATAAAACTTAAAGATCTGGAAGACTCCATATCTTTTTCACCTTCTACCCCCATTCGCCAATGCTTCAGAGAATGATTACTAACGCAGATTCTCAATGAGAGATAGGTACAAAGGTTCAAAACCTGGAGAATGCTGAGGATCTGCCGATGGGCAAATGAGATTTGAAACCATACGATTTCCCAGACTTCACTAATAGCAGTGACAGGCACAATACGGCTTCAATACTTTTCATCGAAATGGATCACCGGTAACAAAACGTCGGCGTCGGTTGTTGTCTTCCGATAGATAGCCATACACACGCTCTACTTTATAAAAAATACTACATACCTGCTCGAAACAACGATCGAAGTCCATGATGTCCTGCTCAACAACCGGTAAAATTTAATAAAAATAATATAAAATATAGAGAGAGAATTGCGATTTAACATGACCACCACCCTATTTTTTTTAATTCAACGGAGAAGTTATATTTTTATTGTCATATGCCATACTTGAGCTACTGCTCCTATCTCACGTTTTTCGAAAGCGAACCCTCTTTTTTATTGTAGATTAAGTAATATGAAATTCCAAGGTCAAATGATCTATCATCCAATTTTTTCATAGCACGGAAATGGGTGTAATTACTTGCAAAATGTATACAGAATTTTCAATTGCCACTTATGATACATGTTTTTGAGGTAGTTCTTTGGGGTCCGGTCACTTCCCACATTTCGATGTCAACTCCCCGCACGGGCCCTTGGTCAACACCCCACACCCAGTTAATCCTACCTTTATGGGAGGGCTGACACTTACCATCACCACTATGTCAACTCCCCATCACACAGACCTTCTTTATTAATCCAAAGCAAGCCACTTCGTTGTCGTAAGTTATCGTAGTTGGAGTTGGTCACAAAATATGAAGGCAGGTTTGTTGTGAAACGAGATATTCTTGACGAACGCAGCCCGCGTGTTTTGGCTGGCAATGTATGCGCGTTGTATTAGTCAATTTTGGTCAATTTTTCAAACACCGGGCGCCCTTCTTGTTGGAGAAGGGAACCTCATTAGTCCTCGAATACCAGCTTTGTGATCCTCGCACTTGTGGGGAGGTGACCTTCACCCGTTATTTTCACGCTAAATCACGTGTTGATGTTCATTTATTGAAATTCACAATACCGACTAGGGAAAATAACAGGATTTAGTACGCGCTGCAAAGAAATGAAATGAGATATGAACAATGTTCTCAGGTCAATGAGAAATATTCAGTCCGTAAAAATTGTTAAAATCCAAATAGTAAAAGACCATTTCGGGATGGTGCGCCACTTTGTGTAAGGTCTTCTCTAAGATAAGTCTTCTTTGATATTTTGTTGAATTTGAAAAAAAAAAAAAAAAAAAAATTAGTATTGGCATTGTTTGTTATTTACATTGAGCTTTTAGGTAAGTTCCTCAGTAATTGGTTTCGAAGGACTCTTAACAACTACAGTTTTGTAGAGAGGAAGGGGGAAATCCTCAATCATCCAATAGAAATCCACTCGGAGAAATGTTGAGACGTACGACACGTCCTTTCACAAGCTGTAATTTCTTCAGAATCAACGGGCACCTGGGATGAGCCCAATCAAGTGAAAGACCTCACTCCTCACTACTAGTCAGGTAATTCCAGGAAAAACCAAGTAATTCCTAAGGAGACATAACTTACCTAGAGACATAGATGCTTTCCTGCCAGAAGCTCTCGTGAAACTGGAAGATGTGTGCGAAGCCCCTTACATTAAATATGGGTATCGTTACAAAGAAATCGACGTATAAATGATGATGTAATCTTGATTTCTAACGCCTAATCGAGCCAACCCACCTTATTACTCCATTGAGCTGTAAACCCGCTGAGCGCGATTCTCTAATTCAATGCATCAATCGAGCGAATAGAAGTATTTAATATACTAATTTAGCGCAGCCTATTCCATTGCCGTACGCCTGATGAGCGCAGCAAATGTACCGTTGAGTGCAAACAATTGACAGCTGAAATATTTAATAGAGTGTTTATTTGGATGTACGGGATATGAGTGATGCATAGCTTGGTGATCTGGATAATCTCAAGCTCGCATCTCAAACATTTAATAAAATTCCCAAACCACTATCCTAATATAGATTGAGAGGACATATAGATCAAAATAATGTGTACAGCATTGTGGTTTGGATGCTTGCAAGCTCGCATCTCTAAAATTAAGAAAAAATACTAAAACAATTGTTTTAGTAGAATAATAATTAGTTGGACAGTTATCGATCAAGAGCTGCGGTCAGAATCGAAATAGATGAATAAATTAATGAAAATAAATGAAGAAATCAAATAAAAATACCAACAGCCCCTACTGAAATTTGAACACGGAGCAGTCAAATAAATTGATACGCATGAATTAAAGTGTATTGGCACTAACAATAAATTTATGACACATATGTTTCAAATAATATGTTACATAATACATTTTAAACGGTTAATTACAGGTTACTGTTGGTTTTCAAAGTGAAAGTAGAAACAATGGGGCTCTTGGTGGGAATGGTGACTGGGCACGGGTGCTTCAGAAAACATCTGCACAGGATTGGAGCCTACACAAGTGATCCAGTGTGCAGAATGTGCGGAGAGGAGGAAGAAACCGCCTCTCATCTTCTCTTTGAATGCCCAGCACTCGAAGCCAAACGATTCAGAACCTTTGGGACCCTTGACCCAGGGGAGATAGTATCGGTAGACGACCTTGTGGAGGGAATCCTCAGTCTGGTGGAGGATGGGGATTGGCTCCAGAACCTATAGGTTGTGGAAACAGGGGAGAGAACCGCACAATAAGCCCCGGCTTAGGTGCGGCGGACGGGGAAATCAATCCCTCCCATGGACTCTGAATTAAATAATAATAATACTTACATTTATAATTTTCATTTTCGAAAAGAATTGATGAAGTTGGTGGTGCGGGGAAGGAATTTTAGAGCGAAAAGGGGCGATGCAAAGTACCAACAAGGGGAAATCATGTCAACGACCATTTTCTTTAGGGCACTGCCCCCCTAACGCTCCTAGCAGTGGACCTTGTTAGTTCGGAGCCCCATTGAGGCCAATTCCGTTCATCTCAGGTTGGGCCACCACCGTCGGGTTCCATTAGGTTGATTCCTGTAGAAGGAAACACAATTCTCAGATATAGAATTGCACTCAACTGGTGAACCATCTTCCATTGAATATTTGAGATAATGACGTTTGACATTAAAAATGAATTTATAAACACTGAATGCCTATTTCTATAGTCATAGCCTTCTTTTCTCGACATTACCGATTAGTAATGAAGAAGAAAAAACTATATAATTATGTACGGGCTTCTTTCAAACATTCCATATGAATTTAAAACGTTTTTTCTCAGTTATTTACGAATTGAATTTGATCCTAATTCTTCTCAGTATGTCTGTTTGTCTGCTTCCCATGGCAGCAGGACTAAAAATTCAATTTTCGTATATCTAACTTAAATTTTCTAATTCAGGACATTTACCGATATTGTCTGTGCATGGATTTTGGCTATGAAGACCGAAACCGGAAAAATGATGTTTGGATTACGACCGTAACTAGGATCGTGATTGAAAAAATTTATTTGGACAGTTCTTCTCACATCAGCTTAGGTTTTATGAATGACTGTGAGAGCAACCATGATTTTGTGATCATAGGTATCTATTCCTAAATAGCTGATCCCCTGATAGCCTTGCATGTAATTGACAGATATTTTATTAGTAAATTGTTTGCATGGCAAATTCACGCCTCCATCTCAATATTTGTTTCTCAGTACATATATACTGTCTTGGCATCATCTCGTGTCATTTCGTCCCCTCAATACAAAAAAAAAAAAAAAAAAAAAAAAAAAAAAAAAAAAAAAAAAAAAAAAAAAAAAAAAAAAAATCATCTAGGATATGGACTGTAGGGCAAGAACGTAGAACTGGTTTCTGCGATTCAACCTATCAACAAACGAAGTCTAACCATTTACTATTAATGGGAAATAAATGGAAAAGACTGAGTTAATTTATACTTATTTGATGAACAATTACATTTCTGGTGGCTTTGATTGTAAGATAATCTAATTTGAATGTAGGAATCTGAAACATTAGCTAATATAGAAGGATAAATAATAACGGATAAATTTATGCTAGTACATACCGAAATTATCTGATAGGAGTTGGACATCATAGCGATCAACATGTTGAGCAGCACTATAATGTTGATAACGGAGTACGACCCAAACATAAGGAGAGCCCAGAACCTCGTGAACCCTTTGATTCCGGTCAGCTCAAAGTTCATCAGGTCGACTAGACCGAAACTCGCCCAAAAGAGGGATTGCGATGTTTCAAACAAACTAGAATCACATTCACATACAAATAAAACTTAAATAGAAATGAAATGCATTGTTGTGTAGTGTATTCGAGTGAAATGGCCCAAGTAAGTACTACTCGTAAAATTCTTCAAGTTATACTCGTAATAGTTCTTTAGTCTGCTGGTTACCACCTTTACAACCTATCACTCTCTCAAAGGCAAACCGATTGCCGTGTAATTAATTGTACGAGTTGAACAGAAAACAACCACTAAAATAAATTTCCATTGAGAATCGACACCTGGTCAATAATTTTGTCCGCTGATTTTGCCGAATTTTTTACGTGCTCCTCTGTCTACCCTGCTGAAAAATTTTCGAAATTTTCGAATGCCAGCGACGTTTAATACTATCGAGAATATAGAGATTCCCGCCATTTTTGTGGATTTATTTTAACTGGAAAGCTATTTTTTCTCGGATTTGAGTTCAAAAGGGTCTACAACAAATGCTCACAAGATTCTGTAGTGTTCTAAAACAGGCTGTACTCTTCTGTTCGAAAACGAAAATAATAGGCCTCTGAAGGTTCGACAAGAATGATGATCTTAATAATGCCGTCCCTGAGGTTATACCTAGAGAATTTCAGCCTTCAGATCATCCTCTGATGGTCCGTTCCCTTACAGAGGATCACTAATAATTAATCAAGGGTTATCTCACTGCTGTTTTTCAGGGATAACTCCCTATTCTAGATTAACGCTAGCCCTCTATGGTGGAACGGACACTAGGTATGTGTAGCGAGCTAATCACCTCAACCTTTGGAAGGTGTAATACTCCATTTCACCACCTCTATCAAATGTTGTCAATAGTTGCATTAAAAAAATTGACCAAGCTCAAAGTAGGAATTCGAAAAAAGCTCCGTACTTTATTCTACATGTATTATGTTTGTCATGTGTTATGTTTATGTTGATGTGTGTGTTGTATGTCAGTGTTATGTTTGTTTGTATTGTTTTTTGTGCCCCCAGGCCACATGGGAGGCAGGAGAGGGGAAAGGAGGCGAGAAGAGGCCCGAGAAAGAGCTGGAAAAGGAGGAAGGGAGCACACACGTCATTGCCCCATCACAAGTCAGGTGCCCGAGGAGCGGAGACGAGACTCCAACCATTCAAGAAACAGTAAAAGAGCCGGAGTGGCTTGACGTGTTTTCGTGTTGTTGAAAGTTGTTGAAGTTGATTATGGTAGCATTCTGCGTGAACCTGTGATATCGGTAGACTTAAGTAAATTATTTCGTATTAGAGCCGAACTGTGACCATTTTTCCGATATTGCATATTTCCTTTATATGTTTATTTGTCAGTTCTTCGTAAATTATATTTACAAATTGCATATCCTGTTCACCGTTCTTTCATCCCTGGTATAATAAAAGGTTTATTCTTTAGCCCTGGACCGGCTTATTCGATGAACATAGGCGATCTATAACAATCTCACTTCTAATCTCCCCTAATGAAGCCCTGATCTTTCTCTTTGTCCGATCATTTGCAATAATATTGCAGTATAGCTTCATATTATCATAATTAATCCAGAAAATCATCACTTGGACAATCCTCCTCCTGTTAACGCTATCACCCCCATATCATCCCAAGTAGGACGCTGTGAAACAGCGTTAAAACTTTTGTAGTAGTATCTCCCGTGGATAGAGGTATTCACCTCAACCGCTTGGCCCCCCAACTGTAAATTATGAAATAATTCCCGCTTCCCTAGGGGACTCGCATGCTTATACTCATCTCGTTTTTTACAGATAAACCTTTATAAAATAGGTTACTGATACCAGGGGTAGATTAACTACCACAGTTACTCCATAATTTCCAAATTCAATTATCAACTTGCACTGTAAATATGTGTACATACGTGATTCACAAATGGATTGCACCAGATATTACCAAATTAACAAATAAATTTATTTGAATCAATTAAATAAATTAATAATAAAATTGAATAATAAATAAATTTATTTAAAATTTATTTGTACCAAATTAACAAAAAAATTAACACTTACTACTCACTAGTTCTATTGAAACATTAATTTTAGTTTATATAAGGGCCTTTCGTATACATTGGTTAACATTTATATTTCACTGCTCATTAGAAGTCATTCGTAGTTTACAGGTTCTCACGGTCAGCATCAGCATTTTCTCTCTTGGAATTCTGTTTAAAGCATTGAAATACAATATTCTCCAAGTTTCCTATTTCGAAGCATTCTTGGCATATATCCTTAGGCCCAGTAAACATTGCAAGGTATTTCGTGTATATCCCATGACACGACCTCTTCTCATCCATTTGATATTCTTTATGGATCCTTTGTTAACTTGTACGCCTTTGAACCATGGATTTGCCTTGATTAGGGAAACATACGTTTATAGTTCATTCCAGCCAGATATTGATCGAAACCACTCTGAAACTTGTTCATAATATCGTTTTTTAATAACCTAGTAGAAGGGTGAAACATTGTGTGGGGTGTTGGCTTTCCGCAGTAGCTTTTTTGGCGTCCCTATCAGCTTTTTTTCATTACCAGCAATTTCTGGGAGGCTTTTGATTGACATGTAAATAACTGTTATTATTTCTCAAAGGCAGGTGAGTTGAGTCGAGTATTACTGTGCCTATTTGTGTTTATCAGTGATTTATTTTTAGGTCTTACAATTTCCGCTTAAGTAAGTGTTTCTTTAATTGCGGTTATTTCTGAAAGATACAATGTCGTCAACCCAGGGAGGCGGAATCGTCTTTTATGTAGGTACCTATCTACTAGGATATGGAATGAAACGAATTATAATGTGCATAGTCATATTAATAATGAAATTATGCGTCTTCCCAATTCTCTTCCGATCCCAATAGTTGGTGCAGGTTTGTATACTTTATATACAATTGTCATAGTTCTGAATCCTTGAGATGCGTAGCGAATAAACGCAAAGTAGAACAGAACAGGCTAAGTTCGTGCAGTTGTAGACTCCTTTACTGGTTGAACCATAATCCAAAGCCAAGAAAGGTCAATCAGCTTTAGCCATTGTAATATAAGTCGATACTCGACCATATGTGGGAGCCGTTAGTACCTGCCTATTTTCGTAAGGTCGTTGAAGGATTACGCTGGTACAAGTTAACTAGATGTTTATTCAGTCAAGTATCACAGTTCAATGATAAATGCCTGACACTGGGCCCTATTTATAAATTGGATAACCCAGTTTGGAAAACCCAAACTATCCTAGTCTACCATTGGTTCGCCTAATGTAGGGGACTGACTAGCGAGCCCTCTACAGGCGAACCTTAAAATTAACATGATCTGTCTTCTAGGGTCGAATCTTACATCTAAATCGCACTACCTAACATATAACATATTTTCTCCTCTCCATCTAAAATTTTCAAATTCCAACCGATTACACAATTTACAACTGTTTCACAGGTAAGACACAATTTCCCTCATCATCAGACTATTTGGAACATCACTGGCATTTTACTCGAGTACAGGATTTTTATTATTTACCTCATACATTACTCATAATTAATAATAATTAATGAATAACAATACTTTTTTTCACAAATTTTACATTAGCCTATGTCTATTTGCCTAGAATTTGTATTGTTTCCCCGACCTGGTGGTAGATGGCGGTCAAGGCCTTGTTCTGAGATGTGAGATTTGAGGGGCTAGAGAGCTGCCTAACCCTGAGTTGAGTGGCATGCACAATTTTCTGTGTGCCGCAGTGAAGCTTCACTTTAAATATTGTTTGTGATTCCTGATTTAGAATAACCCCAGGTGACCATGTAGCAGGTTTGCAGTCTGGCCTAAGGAGTATCCACACCGATTTCGGTGGCCTAGGTGGCTGATCAAGAGTGTTCAGAGGTGGAGGGGGAGGAAACATGATTAACGAGTTGGGGGAATATGCTAACAAGGAAACAGTAGGTGCCATGCCCGATGATGTCGACGGAGTTCTCCTCATAGTGGCTGATACATGGCGTAATAGCTTCTGAGCGGATTGGCGGGGATATTGGTTTTGCTTTTTTGCAGAAAAATTTTCACAATCGAGACGTACTTTTCCGCCTGACCATTTGAGTGCGGGTTTTATGGGGGAGACAATTTTAGCGTGATTTCTCGTTTAGCCATGAAATCCGCAAACGTTTACGAGGAGAAAGGGGGTCCATTATCCGAAACTATGGTTTTGGGGTACCCAAACCTACTAAAAACGTCGGCCAATAGGGACAGAAGGGTGTTTGCGGTATAACTAGTTACTACAAAACATTCTGGCCATTTTGAAAACACATCAACTATTAGAAAGTATTCTATTGACTCTAGAGTAAACAAGTCCATGTGAGCTCTTTCCAATGGCGACGAAACAGAAGGCCAGGGAATTCTCTGATCAGTTTCAGGAGATTCAGGGGCAAATTTATGGCAAGCTATACATCTCTGAACAAATTCTCTAATATCATGTTCGAGAGAGGGCCAGCAGACATAGGACCTAGCCAACAGCTGCATTCTCGTGATCCCTGGGTGGCCTTCATGCAATGCTTCTAAAAGATGTGAAAGTAAGGAGGCGGGAATCACTAACCTATCCCCAAAAGTTATGCAGTGGGAGTCAGTTGACAAATTCCTACGCACTAGAAAACATGGGTAGAGTGGATCTGATTTTGGACAAGAGGACCATGCTTGAGTCAAACGTGTGAAAAGCTTTCTTAAGATCTCATCTTTCTTGGATTCCTCTATTAGTTTATCTATTTTGAGAGGTGGATATTACGAGTGAATAAATGCCACTGGAGTCAATTAATTCGGAAGATGGAAGTCTTGAAAGAGCGTCACCTTGGGGAATTTTGAAGAGCTTTTGTGCCGAATTTTATAATTATAACTCGATAAAATCTCTGCCCATCGTGGGAATTTTGAAGAGATTTTGTGCCGAATTTTATAATTATAACTCGATAAAATCTCTGCCCATCGTACCAATCTGGTGGCTGCTATAGTCGGTATGTTCGATTTCTCAGAAAAAATGAACGCTAATGGTTGATGATCTGTTTCTATTTCAAATGGCCTACCGAATGAGTATTTGTGAAATATCTTCAACCCGAAAAAGATGGCATAAGCTTCTTTATGAAGTTGACAATAGTTCCGCTGAGGGGGTGACAAAGTTGCCGACTCACACGCTATAGGGGCCAAACTGCTCCCCATCCTGTGGCTAAGCACTAGGGTTAAACAAGACTAGCAAGGAACACTGAGACCCCCCATACAAGACTTTGGGTTTTTGAAATGCTTGTTCAAAAAATGAACAATTTTGGAATCGGTCCAAACCCATTTCACGTTCTTTTCGTAACAGAGAATGGAGGGGCTCTGGCAACTGAGAAGGAGCATCCAGTAACGATCGGTAAAAATTTAACATGCTAAGGTATGATCTGAGTTGAGTAACATCTGTAAAACTAGGCATAGATGTTAATTTTTCAATCTTAGAAGGGCAAGACTGTCTGCCGTTTTCGTTTAAGACGAAACCCAAAAATTCAAGAGATTTTACGAAGAATTCCAACTTGTTTACGTTGATTTTCAAATTGTAGAACTCAAGTTTTGATAAAACTTCGTGTAAGATGCGATGACACTCCTCAACATCACGTCCACCCTGGAGCATGTCATCTGAAAATGGTGAGCAGTTATCTATATTGGTTAGAATTCTATCCATAACTGATTGAAAAATGGGAGGACTGGAAGACAGACCAAAAACTAAACGGGTATATCGAAATAGTCCCATGAAAGTATTGATTGTCAGGAGTGGTTGACTTGACTCATTGACAGACAATTGCAAATATCGCAGCCTAAAACCAAATCCAGCCTACAAAAAACCACACAGTTTGAAAATTGGTGAAATAATTCGTCTAGGCGTGGTAGAGGGTAGAATTCGTGCGATAACTGTGGATTCATTGTTCTTTTTAGGTCCACACAGTTGCGAAGAGACCCATTTTTCTTAGGAACAATTACTAAAGGAGATGCCCAATCACTAGACGAAACGGGGACTAAAACTCCTTGCTGTTGTAAGATTTCACAAGTTCTAGCGGAGAGAAGAGGCATTTGCCTACTCGTCGCATTTGGAACCACTTGGAACGTTAGCGTGGTTTTCGCCTGATTTTTCTTAACATGAATGTTTACCTGTCCCAAAGACTTGATCCAATTTCCGCAAAATGACTTAACCATCGTATTTGATGGCTAAAGACGTGGCTTCTTCTCAGTCAGTGACGAGAGTTTCCCAATTTCTATGACGTTAATAGTTGCACCACTGTCCAACTGGCATTTCACAGGTTGATATTCATTTTCTACTAGGAAGTTTACTTGGGCTAACCATATCCTAGGCGCTCTGCTGTTCTTAGCTGAATTGATCGAGTTTACGTGTTGCATGTAGAAAGCTTCATCCGTGCTCTCAATTTCTTTTGAATCTTGACGATTCCCAGCATCTTCTTCATTTAACATGAGCACTCTCTGGGCCGAGCCTCGACCAAAACACTTCTCGTTCCGTACTACTTTCCTATTACCCTTCTCGGATTTGCACGCCTTTTGCGAGTGATTGTATCGAGAACATCGTACACATTTCTCTCCATAAGCAGGACAATTGTCCCGACCATATGCATGTCGAGTACCACAACACCTGCACTCCTGAGGGCACCGATTACGCGAAACGCTTCCTTGGGAATATTCTACGTTATCCGATTGACGGCTCCTTCTGATTTAGCTTTCATGACTGCCATTTGATTTTCCGCAACTTCATTTGCACGACAGGTGTCTATAGACGCGTCTAAAGTGAATTTAGGGTCGCTAAGTAACTGATTTTTTTGTGGTATCGCTAGCTATAACTATCACCAAGCGATCACGAACCATTTCCTATTCGATGCTCTTGTAATCGCAAGTGGACACCAGTTTCCGCAATCTGCTAATATAACTGTAAACGAGTTCGCTTTCTTCCTGAGCGGCAGTACCAAACAAAAATCGTTCGTAAATGACGTTGAGTTTTGGGGTAAACCAAAGATCAAGTTCGGTAATTATATCACTTACCTTCTTGGTTTTTTCTTCCCCAGTTTGAGGTCCAATAATATTTGTCGCGTTTTCCGACCGAGTACAACTTTAAAGGTCGCCACTCGCTTCCTGTCATCTGCGTCGTCTAATCCTGAAACGATTTCGTAATCGTGCCACTCTTCTTTGAAAAAATTCCAATTGGCAGCTTGATCTCCTTCCAATTCCACTTTACCGGGAAGCGGTATCTGCGAGGTTACCACTGATTTCATGGTCGCCGCGAGCTGATTATCGCGTTAAACCGAAGGAATTTTCCGAATCCTAACTCCGAATCAACCGTAGTTACATCCGCAAATGAACTAACACACCTGACACCATGAAATAATCGGGAAATATAAATGAATTTGAATAAAAAGATGTAACGTGGAACGTCGGAAGCATGGTAGATAACAGGACTAGATTTATTGATATAGATCTCCCCTATCGGACATAAACATCAATTAGAAGTATCGGATGTAAATATCGGTTATTAAGTTCGAATATTAGAACAGGTCTGACAATGGAATTGGTGCTAAATTAATATGTAAAGAAAAAAATCAAATAATTTTAAACTGATTCAAACACATTGTCGGCATGCATCGAACAAGTGGATTGCAAATCATTCGCCAACCAATGGTCTACCTATTGTTTACCTACAGTTCGTTTATTATGGATGTTGCTACTTGGAAATTTCAGATCGACGGCCTATTGGCGCTTTTACAAGCTGAAACCAAGTTTCTCGAGGCGCTAAAGTTTACGAAAAGAGCCGGAAGAGGTTCATTACGAATAAGTTCTAGATCAAAAACACATTGATAAGTAATGCATGCGTCACAGGGATCCCTATGTACCTATGGTCTGGTTTTCAACAGTATAAATCTAAATCATCTTCACTTTGAAGTTTCACTGGCTGTAACTGGGAGCGTCGTGATTAATTAGTTTCTTTAACTACTCTAAAAACAGAGAGAAATAACCGCTCCCTCCGTCCCCCCCCCCCCCCCCCCCCCCACAAAAAAGTAAGAACAATAGTGATAATAACAAAAATCGATTGATGATAGCTTAAATAGTTCAGTTCATTTCCACCTCCATCAATCCTTCTCACCATTAATCCGACAACAAAATGGAATCTCCGATTCTTCGCACATCTAGACAACAAATTATTAAAGAAGCAAAACATGGATGATTTATCGGAATCACCCCCATCATTCACCGCCATTTCATCAATTCAAAACGTCTAAGGTTTATCGTATAACTGGACTGAAAAGTGGATCAAAAATTTAAAAAAATAAAAATAAAAAAATAACCAAATGCGAATGGCGAAAACAACAATCTATCATATTTTGCATATCACAACATATTACCGCCGGTTCCTTGACCAACCCCTCTCCTGGTCCCTCAACTTGTAGGTATACGTTTCAGCATACGTATAGGTATTTCAGAAATTGAAAAAATAAATGAACCTCGCATATCCGTTCGTACGCTGCACAGTGGTACAGTTTCTCCACAAACCTGAATAAAAGTGCCAAAATCGTCTGAAATGGAGATTTTTCATGGAATGTTCTTTATCAATACAATTTAGTTATAAGTAACTATTTATTATGTAAGTGCAAATTATATAATAGAATCAATTAATTATAAGTGTTAGTGTATCTGCACAAGTTGTTGTGCAGTCTGCCCTGGACTTAACAACCGATTTCAGTGGTTATTTTTTGTTCCACTCGGACATCTGGCGTTTGGTAAGATTGGTTTAATGCTGTAGAACGAAGAGGGAGGATAATTCATACACACTATCTTAAGGTCTGTCCTTTGTGATGCATACATTGCTTGTCAATGCGTTTTCTAATTAACACACATTACACAATACACAAAAACAACAAAAAAAAAGGTACCAAAGAATGTAAAATCGTCGAGTTCACGTTGCATATTGTTTGATTAAGCTGCATTCACTGACCATATTAAATCGGTAACGTTATGTTGTACTGAGAGCGGAATTCTATAGGTATATCAATCGAAAATCGTAACAAATTTCGCTAAATTCTTGAGGATAATAATCACACTGAAACTACGTCATATTGTTTACAGAAATGTTTAAAACTAATTAAGTTTTCATCATAAATGGCTTGTTAATTCGTTTATTTTACCCTCAACTTGTTGATTCACAACCAAAAATAATCAATGAATAGTACGAATAATGGTTAAAAAAGTAATGAATATTCAGAGAAGATTTACAAGAAAACATTATTCTTACTTGGTGAATCTTCGCCAAAGCTGACATGCTCGTTCCTGGTTGTCAAAATCCGCTTCTCCGGAAGGAAGATGATAACATCGATTTTTTTCCAACTCCGAATAGTACCATAGCAGTTGATTTAATCCTAAGGACAACGGTAATTGGGAAATGTAATTAATTGGAAGCCGTTTTATAGATAATACTTGATTGTGCATACAAGTACCACACCAAGCTGATTAAGAAAAAATATACCACAACCAAACGCGAAGAGCACTAATGTGTATATGAAGAAAAACTTGATGATATCAATGATCATCCTTCCCAATGATATTTGTAGTGGCCCAAGGTGAGGGTTGACGCTGAATATATGTACCAACTTCAAGAAACTGTGAACAAATTCAAACCGATGTTATTTATCCATGGCCAAAGCAACTATATTATACTTCGCCTTCAAACTCTGCAAATTCGCCATTCTTACCTGTACCTTCCATTCCTATTTTATCATTAGTGACGTCGATTCAACTTACTCTATAGAGATTTAATAAGGATATTTTTTTACCATATAACAAATGATTAAATAAATAAATACCATAATGATATGCAAAGTGTCCCATGGAAAGGTTACACCCCTACTGCGTTTCCCCTGAATTCACCGTAAAACCTGGGATCAACGCCACTCTTCATAATTTTTTACGTGAATTTCAGGAAAAATACTTTCGCGCGCGCCACTTGAGCCAAAAGAGGCGCAAATGACATAAACTTTTTTTTTTTTTTTTTGGAACTTTTTCTTTTTTTAAAGATTCTAATTCTACATGAAATTTCATGAAGAAATGATCCATCACTCGATTTTTCAATTGCACGTAAATGGGCGCAATTCCGTTCTAAATGTGCGAAAATTGTGAAATGTATTGTTTTTGGAGATGTTCAATTGTCACATGCGTAACAACTCCGAACAAAGGATCTAGTTCAGAAAAATCTAGAAACCAATCAGACAGTAAAATCATGGGGAAATTATCAACCAAACACTTGAAAGGAAACCCCCAACCCACCCTCACTTGGATTCAATATTCGCTCCTCTAACGGACATTACGGAATTGATACTGGTGCCTGGGTGACAGCGATTAGTCATGAATATTATAGTCTGTATCTATACCCAAAACGTACACCATTAATCAAATGCGACCAACAATGTTAATCACAGGAAACAAAACAAAGGTAACAATACACTTCACAGCACACCTAAAACACAAAATCAATGAACATTCCTGGACACAGAAGTTTTACGTGATCACAGGGTTAGCTCAAAATGTAATATTAGGCAATGCAGCCCCCTGTCTTCTAGTCCCAAAAAAAAGCACACCCCAATGACGATCAAACATACAGACTGGTTGTAGACTATAGAGCCCTGAATCTGCGAATTGAGAGAATTGCTCACCCACTACCAACAATATTAACCTTATTGAACCACTTGCATGACCCAAAATATTTTACGCTGATAGATTTATATAGCTTGTACCACCAAATTCCACTGACGAAAGCAAGCGAAAAACTAGTAGCATTTAAATGCACATACATTTGGCTTATCCACAGGTGAGCAAATTTTATCAGCCTTCCAGGAACGTATTTTCGGGGATCTCCATGAAAAATACGTACTTTGGTTTCTAGACGCCCTGTTAGTCTACTCCTCAACGTTAGCACAACATGAAACCCACGTACGGGAAGTGTTAACTAGACTACAATAGGCAAATTTAACGGTAAGCCCAAAAAAATGTCAGTTCGCCGTAAAAGCAATAAAATACCTAAGCATCGTGATAGAAAACGGAACAGCGGAACAGTGAAAATAGGGAAAGACAGGATAAAGGACATCCTAGATATACCACCACCTAACACACGACGGAAAGTAGCCTGATTCCTGGGAGCTGTACACATTTTCACCAGCTTCATCCCTGATTACGCAAAACTAACATCACCATCAAATGCGCTCAGAAAGAAAAACACACCATTTGTAAGGTCTGAGTAATGCCAAAATGCTTATGACGAGCTGCGTAATAAAATCACCAATCCCCCAGTATTAATCATACCACGGTACGACGAACCATTTCATTTATAATCAGACGCAAGCGCCAAGGCGGTGGCGGTGGTTTTGACACAGAAGATAGGGAAAGAGTACAAACCAATTGCGTTCGCCGGCAAAAAGTTGTCAGAACCCGATCAACCGTACTCGACTTATCAATTGGAAATGTCGGCAGGAAGGAAGTGCCGACACAATTAGAGAGGAAAAAATGGAAGATGAGGCTAACCATTAGAGAAAGAAGGGCGAACCGATAACTGATCACCACGCCCCAGACAGGAAAATCAAAACAAAAGAGATTAAGAATGTTACCTTCTCACTCCAACTCACAGCTCGCATCCATGTTACGTCAACAGGCAGTCAGTTGGAATGATCCCCACCAATATGGCAAAATCTGAGCGAGAGGGGGAGGACAGACAGACAGACGAGAAGGAAAGCCCTCCCCTTCCTCTCCACTCTACACCTCTTCCTCCCACAAGCAGAATAGATGCATCCGTCCTCAAGGAAAACGCAAATGAAGTCACCACCTCCAAATTGCAAGAGGCGGGACCTTCTACACCCCTCACTTGGCAGAGCAGCCGAGCAAAGGCACTCCGCGCTATCTCCACTCCACCCTCCCCAACAACCTTGAAAATTAAACAAGATAGAGGAAGAATCGAGTGATGGATCATTTCGTATGAAATTTCACTTAAAATTAAAATCTGCATAACAAATAGGGGTTCCTATTTTATAAAACAGCGGATACTCCTTCGGATATTGATGAGCTCTTCGCTGACTGTTTCTCGTCAGTTTATAGTCAGCCTTCTGATTGCGTGATTCAATTGGATAATCCTACTCAATCTTCATTCTCTATGAATAACATAATGATGTCGGAGGATTTGGTCAGGAGTGAGTTGGAATCTTTGGATCCCTTCAAGGGGATGGGGCCTGATGGCATCCCACCTGTCTTGTTGAGAAACTGTTCCAAAAGTTTATCACTTTCTCTGTCACGTTTGTCCGCTCGCTCGCTTTGGTTGCTGTGCCTGATCGGCAGAAGGAGTCCTTTGTAACACCAATACCTAAGTCGAACAATAAGTCTCTGACTGATGAGTATCGCCCAATCTGTTCTCTGTCCACTATGCCAAAGATAATTGACAAAATAATTGTCGCCCAGATTGCACCATCTATACAACCCTTCCTTTCTCTAAAGCAGCACGGGTTTATTTCGGGTCAACTGTCACTAATCTTCTTATTTTACAACAACGCATAATGGAGACATTTCGTGATGGTTGCCAGGTTGATATGATCTACACTGATTTCGCAAAGAATTTAGATAGGGTGTCGCATCGTATATTACTGGCCAAATTAGAACGTTTTGGCTTCAGAGGTTCCTTAATGCAGTGGTTCGGAAGCTACCTAAAAAATTGATATCTCAACGTATGAATAACAAATTATAATTCAGCTCCTTTTCACGCTTTATCGGGGGTACCACAGGGTTCACATCTTGGTCCATTGATGTTTCTCATCTTCATCGACGGTGTTGTTGTCGTCTTCGGAGGCAGTATTGAGTGTCTGCTTTATGCTGATGACCTCAACATCTATTCAGAGATTGAGAATGAACTTGAATGTTCTGCCGTGCAGCATTGTCTGTAGTCGTTGAAAGCTTGGTGTGGTATGAACGAGATTTATTTGAATATTGGGATGTGCCAAGCATAGGTACTCTTTTCCAAGATCTCATGCGTTATTCGGTTTAATTATACACTTGGTGATCAAACCTTGCCACGACCTGGAATTATTCGAGACCTGGGTGTTTCTTTGACGCTAAATTAACATTCTAGCATCACCTGGATGACATCTCAAGCAAACCCATGAGGACCCTTGGTTTCATAAAGAGATCGTCGTGACTCCAGTGAAGTTGTCACATTGCTGCACCTCTTAATTTCTCTTGTTCGCCCTGGCTTGGAATATGGCTCTTTTATTTGGTCTCCTTATTAACATGCCCAAAGTACTGTGGAGTGCGGCGTAAATTCCTCCACTTTCATTCTTTTAAGTCTGGGATTCCTTGGGACGGTTTTGAGGTGCGAGCGGCCATTGAGTCTGAGCTGGAAACCTTAAACTTTTTCACCCCAGCCTACAGTACTCGAACCAACCTACTTTTTACACTCACTGTGCTGCTACTAATTTACCTATTCAATTCTCCTATGATCCGTATGCTGCGATATTTCAACTTACTCGGGATTGATCTTTTCAAATTGAGTCTTCCACAATTTCGTCGTGATGTCCTCACAGCGCTTAACTCCAGTTGCTCATAGTGCTTTCATTATCAATTTTTCTATTTACCCTTGTGTCTCCTATTCTGTAATTGTTTCAACGTATTTGTCTAAGATTTTATTGATAATTCGATGTTTTTCCGTAGTTTACACTCACTTTGAAGTAATTTTGTTCTTCATTCGTGTTTTTATAGTAGTTTTTTTCTTCTGTCTTTGAACGTGTTAATTATTTATTTTGAGCTTTATTTATCTCTGTAAATTATTTGATATATTTCATGAATGTAGAAGGGCATCTTCCCGTGACGAATAAATAAATAATTAAACAACAAAGTTTATGTCATTTGCGCCACTTTTTGCGCAAGTGGCGCGAGCGAAAGTATTTTTCCTGAAATTTACGTTAAAAAATATAAAGAATGGCGTTTGTCTAAATTTTTTACGCTGTATTCTGGGGGGATGAAGGGGGGTGTAACTTTTCCGTAGGAAACCCTGTTTATGTTATTTCCATTTTTCCACCTTCAGTTTTGTAGCCTCAAATAAAACGGAACCACTCCTATTACACCAAATTCATCTGGCAATTATCTAATATCGAAATATTCAATTACAAGAACATCGTTAGGTATTATTTCAATAAATTCCAATGATATTGAAAGATTAAGACCATCTTTATTACAAATAGAAGCAATCTTCGAACAAGAAATTATTTCGCGGTAGGTACCTGAAAATCATGCCTGCAGCGAATGCACCCTCGGATATCAACATTGGATCAAACATGTCCCAGTGTTCTCGAGGATAGTAGGGGTCGATGCCGTAACTTGCTTCGCGCTATAAATTAAACAAATAGAACTTCATAAATGAATGAATTTGAAGGATAATATCAACCCGATACAAATATGATTCGAGATCGCACTAGTTTTCGAACAAGAATTGGCCTCGCGTGGTAGTTTCCTGTAAAACCATGAAAGCCGTAGTTTTTAGCATTATTTCAGTGCCCCTCAGAATTTGAAGAATGGGATGGCATTACTATACTCACAGGTAACAACTACATTGATGTGAAATATATTTTTTGGGGTACACAATCCTAACGGGTACTCGAATTCTGTCTTTTAGAAGGACGTTTCACTGAAGCTACAGGATTCGGCAATAGAGGGACGCCAACCCAAGCATGAGAAAAATTAATAAATGAATAAAATAACCAAATGCACATCTGTTTCAGACCATACTAAGACCAAATCCGTGAAAAAACTATAGGTGTAACAGTGTGAGTGAGTGTGTGTGAGACAAATCTTTTCAACGCTGCCCAGGCCACAATTCTCAACTGTTTTTGTTCGATCCAGATTTCAGCCCAGTTATGCAACAAACCTAAGAAGTTCCAAGTTTATTATCTTTAGAGGGAAAAGGAGGGGAGGTGGGGGTAATCCCGATCCTTTTTTTTTTTTTTTTTTTAGTCTCTTGGTTTAGATGTGATAAAAATCGGAGATCGAATTTTAATGACAAATTTTCGTGAGGAGGAATAATTGGTGAGAGAGGGAAAGGGGCTGTAATATTTGCGATTCTCAATCGATTTTCTTTCGAAGGGGTTTGTGATAAATACATAACTTGACCCAAACAGTGGGTTTCATTCCGAATTTAATTTTATTAGTTTTAATATTTAATTTAGAATTGAAATTTTAATTTTAATATTAGAATCCGTAGTGATTTATTTTCTTATCCCAAAATCAACGAAAATAGGGATGGATGGCTATTTATAGGTGATAATTACCAAGACCGAAACGAATGAATACGGATTAAGTTACATATATTAATTACCCGAGTAGGTATCCTACTCCCCAGGGTTGTGCTAATTGTTAGGTGCTATTGAAATGATTACCAATACCATAAAATAGGGTAAAGAGGAGTAATTGGGTACCAAATTTCAATAGTGCTTCTTTAACCTCGCTCAGATATGCCTCAATTACAGCTAGAGTAATTTTTTTTTTTTTTTTCAAAATGTAGGAATTTCAATGCAAAATACAAATGCTGGATTGATATTCCGTGTATTTAACTTTTTAGTGACCCGGCTCTATTTTTTAAACGACCTCCTTATTCCAAAATGCGGTAAATGTATAAAAGCCTCTGGTTTCACACTATAATCAAAACAGGTTGTTAATGGGCAAATTAGTAATAAGGCCATTGTTGAACAAACAAAACGGTATATTCAAAAATATTTTATCACGTTTTATTTCGGTTGAAACAAACTTTTTCCTCCAACAAGTGCGAACAAGGGGAAGTGAAAGGAAGGGAGAAGACATCCGAAAATCCAGTCATCATTTGGCGCCGTTTTTTGAAAGAATTACGCATTTGCCCCGTTTGCAAAATTGCCCCACTTCACCTATTCAAATCACCTTTATCACAAATTGAAGCATCTCACGAAGTAATTCGTAGTAGGTTACTGAATATCGCGCCAAAAACGAGTGCACATTTTAGCATTGCATAATGATTTCAACCGTGTTCCCAAGGAAAGTCGGGATACGATTTGATATACTTTTTCGTTGATTGAACTGCAGTTGATTGTACACATTCAAACCGTCAATCTTAGTTTGCTATAATTTGCTATATAGTCAGTAATGGACTTCATAGAATATAATAAAAGTTCGTTGTTATTCAAGAACAAATTATTATTACAGCAGTCAAAGTGAAAATCGGAATATATAGGTATGTTTTTTTTTTAGCTAATTCATGTACGAATTATCTGTATCTCTATCTATATTATTTTATAAGAATGCAATTCCGTCTTTGTCTGTTTGTCGTTACCATGCAAGGCCGAACGGCTGAGTGAGGGGAGTCTACGAGTGGGGGGAGTCTACGAGTGGGGAGTCTACGAGTGGTGGGATCTTTTTGGATTTTTACGAAAGAGGGCATAAGCGATTTTAAAATTTTCAACTCCCACCCGAGCCATGGACTGGAGGGCGGAAAGGGGGGGGGGGGGAGCGCCTTTCATTGAGCCGTGTTTTGGCCTTGTGTTCGATCTTTTCTATCCACTGCCACATTAAAATTTTATTGAGAGCACTTCGTATGTCAGCAACAAAGTTACGTGTCTGGACCCGTAGAACACGATTTTGCCGTCAAAATGGCCGAAAGATGCTGTCTTCCCGGAGAAATCAGCGAGAATATGCGGGAAATGAAGAAAAAAATGCATTCCCCGCTATGGTTATTTCCGCCTTACGCCCAGTAAATTTTGACGATTTTTGCTCGAGTTGGTCTTGAAATGTTTGTTGGAGTTACAGTTTGGTTCCATTGGAGTCCCGAGGCATGAAATTACGTTTTAGCGAATTTTCTTAGAAAATAAAGCTATTGCAATGCCTCCAAGATTTTTAAAATAAAAATTTTCAAAAATTTTCTTCATCGAAATCTGTTTTGAGGCATTCTGGAATGATTCCTGGATTTTAACGCTTTTTTATGTATATATATATATATATATATATATATATATATATATATATATATATATATATATATATATATATATATGTCATTCCAGACGATAACTCCCGATAGAATTGAGATAAATACTTCGTTCTTTCGCCAAAAAATCAAGCATTTCAAAAGAAAGGATGAGTTCGTTGGACAACACTTTTTGAGCACATTAAATTGGTCAAATTTCAAAAAATATATTTTAAAAAATCACAAAATATGACAAAAAAAGGCTAAACATCGGTGTTTTTATTTTTATTTTTTATATTTTTTATTTATTTATTTTATTTATTTTTTTTTTTGCAGAATATTGCTCAAATAAAGTTTATCAACTATGAAGTTGGTAATTTAAAAATTAAAGCTCAAACCTATGCTCAAAATTGTAATTAAATTACATTAAAATGTGCTACAAAATCGATAAAAATGTAAAAAATTCTAGAAATCCAATATTTTTGTTTAAATAATAGAATGTTTTTTAGCAGAATAGTGCTCAAATAAAGTTTATTAACTTAAAAATAGAACATTGAACTCTTCACGTTCAAAATTAGGCAGAAAAATGTACCTACTTAAATGTCAATAAAATGTCCTAAAAATCGATAAAAACTGCAAGCAAGTTAAAATCCTCAATCTCCTTTTGAATAGCAGATTATTATATAGAACGAGTTTTTTTGGCCACAAAATTGGTAGTTAACAATTTTTTTAAATTCAAAGTCCTCACCTTTCAAAACAATGTAACATAATATAGTACGATAATTTACGAAAATTCGCTCATACGATCATGCTGCATGACTGAAACTTTTTCGAATGTGGTGAACGAATATGCAAACTAAAACGTTGGTTTTCGAGCCAGCGCTCTTCCTATTCCGTCGAAACTTATGTAGGTACTCTGAACTTTGTATTCGACGAACCTCTTGATCACGGAAGGTCTCCCGTTTGAAAGAAACTTCCAACACAAACCATATTTCTAATGAAATTATCAATGAACAAAACTATTTACACAACATCTGAGTCTGCAAACTGAGACCAATAGTACTTCCCAAAACTTATAAATGGGGTAGGTATTCTGAACGGGAAGTTTGCTCTATTGTGTTCAGCAGCATTTTGATTCTTACATTTCATGTAAGATTAGATTTATTTGTATATACCTAAGGTACCTACCTAATAGTAGAAATAGAACTGATATGTTCTTAAGACTATACTTTTCGTGGTTCCTCATAATCTTTCGTGGTCCCTCTTGAATAACATCACCGAAGGTGACATTTGAAAGTAATTTCTAACAAAAAAAGTCTGCCAAGTTGGGTGGGCAGCTTCCTCATATATTGTGACGTGGATGTATAGAATTAGTTGAAGAATTAAAATGTTTTTAAAAGTTAACTTTTCGAAGTTCCACATACTCTTTATCCACTTCTACCATTTCTACGGAGATAAATGGGCTATCTTTTGAACTAAATAATCTTTTCGTGGTCCCACATAGAAAACAAGGCAAATTATTACACAGCAATTTATTATTTTTGTTTTGTCCCTTTTATTAGATTTATTCATGTATTTATTTTGCTATACCCTTGGGATTGTGAATAGAAAGTGTTTATAAGCAATTTTCAATTATTCTATCCCCACTCGAACCATGGGTTGTAGGTCTCGATGGTATGGGGACCATATCGCATCGAATTTATACATCCCACACCGAGCGAGCGAAGCGAGCAACATCCCCTACACCCGTCGGATTTCAACGGAATTTTTCCTATGAACTCGGGATACTACACTCCATCGCATCTATACATCACACACTGTGCAAGCAAAACGAGGAAGAAAACTCACCCTGAGAGAGTGATGCGGGCCACATCCCCTTCACATTTCACCTAATGTGTGGAGTGGGTGAAGTAAGCAAACCGTTACTGACTGGTACAATTTATGTAGGGACGTGTGTGTTAGAATGTATTACATTGGGAGATCAGGGCTACGATCACAAAACGGTTAACAATTCCGAAAATTTCGTCGATCCCACCACTGGTACTCACACTCAGACTATAGAATGTCTCTGGAACTTTCTCAGTTGTTGCACTATAACTTCCTCACATATTGTAACATTGACATATAGAATTAGTTGAAGAATTGAAATGTTCTTAAAACTACACTTTTCGTGGTTTCATATACTATTTATTGGGAAGCCCTTCTACTCATATATATGGGCTATCTTTATTAAACCTAATGAACTTTTCATGGTTCTACATGAAGACTACAGGGGGGAAGGGGAATGTGTCATTTTCGCAATTGTGCAGCAGAGCATTTTTTGTATGGAAAACACCACTATTGTTCACGTATGGAATTTAAAAATTCAAAAAATATACCAACACTTTGTTCAAGTACTATAAAATGTAACTGTATACTCAAATTTCTACAACTAATTCACTGTTCGGGCCTGGATGCCATCTAACACCGAAAGTCCCAATTATACTGGGGAAAAGGGGGTATCTCGATGCATTGCGGGTTTTCTCCATGGTATTCTCAGTCTAAAAAGGAGAGTGAACACAATATTTTCCACCCCAAAACATAAATTTTATTTATAAAACATTCTAAACTTGAGAAAATATAATACTTTATTGTTGTCGAAATTAATGTTCAAAACTAAATGTTGTAATTTGTCTATTCGGAAATTCTGAAGCAGGGATAGTCACAATAAATACGCTTCTAGGGCTAAGGTTTCTGTTTTTTGCTGGTTTTTTAGGTGTGATTTTGCTGAAATATGCACTCGTTTTGGAAGAGCAAAACTGCATCAACTGTTGGAGATCATCATACTTTTACCTCGTGATCTCAAGTGATTTCCTGTGGGCTCGATTTGGGAAGTGAAATTTGTTGTCACGGACCTGCTATTGGGTTCTTGGTTATGTCTTCGAAAATCGTTGTTTTTTCATATTTTTCTTATTTCTTGGAGGATCCGTAATTACAATAGAGCTGGTACAGGCTCCATTGTAAGTATCCCGATAGTAGGTACGTCAGTCGGGGATGGTTTATGTCCACGTTCAACACTCGAGGCGCTCAAGTTACCCCCCTTTTCACCAGTACAGCTTGGAGAGTACCGTTCTTCCCCTGTACACTTTTTTTTTTTTTTTTTTTTTTTTGCCAGCGACTTTCGGATCTTTGAACTCGTTTTTCCCTAGTTCTGAAGCACCTATCGTATTCGCCGCACAAAAATCTGTAAGAATCCGTCACTAACTCATTTCGATAAAAAATTACAGTTATCCCCTTTTTTTCCACTGTAGTCTTCCCGTAGTTTTTGGGATTTAATTTGTTTAAAAGTAATTTCCAAAAAAAAAAAAAAAAAAAAAAAAAAAAAGTCTACCAAGTTGGGTAGGCAGTATAACTTCTTCACACATTATAACATGGACGTATAGAATTAGTCGAAGAATGGAAATGTTCTTAAAACTAAACTTTTCGTGGTTCCACATAGTTTTATAAGATCTAATTTATTTGATTTTTTTGCGTTCCCTTGGGATTGTAATTGAAAAGGATCGAAAGCAATTTTCAAATTTACCACCCCCACCAGAACCATGGGCTGTAGGTCTCGGTGGTATGGGGACTATATCCCATAGTTTCTATACATGCCACACCGAGCGAGCGAGAAAATCCACCCTTGGTGAGCGACGCGAGCAATATTCCCCGCACATTTCATATCACTCTTAGTGGTCCACCATTACCAATCATTCTACAAGTCCCACTCAACAGAGAGAACATCGCATCTATACAGCCATACCGAGCGAGCGAAGCGAGCGAGAAAACTAGGCTAGTAGTTAATAAAGAAGATGCCGCCACTGTTCAGTGGAACTGCTATTCTTGAGTATGCAAAACCCGCATGACTGGTCGGTCTTGAGGGAGAGGTAAACCTGTACGCCGCATAACGCTAAGGGATCCCTTTCTCGATCCAACGAAACATACACATGGCATCATTTTTATAAATCGCTTCATGAACACGAAACAATGACCAGTTAGCTAATAACAATTTGACTTTTGTTATTTACAATTTGATTTTTAGAAAAATAGAATCCATATGAATGAATTACAACCCCGTGCATCGATGTTGTTTCTTTGGTTAGTTCACTAAGATACGTCTGGTAGGTACTGAAGAAAACAAAAACTGAATTGGATATAAAATATATTTTATCCATTTATCCAACAAGGGACGAGCCCAATTACAACATAATATACTAACAAGTAAATCGAGCAAGTAGGTGAAGTGTGATATTCAATCAATCATATAAATTGAAGTTCGAACAGGATAAATAATATTATCAGGCATAATAAAATAATAATATGGAGAAAATAAGTTTTCTTCAAGTCATAAGCAGAGTAGTTTGACAAACTACTTACAATCTTCTCAAATGATTGGAACAGATCATTGAACACATCGACACTCGGAGCTTTCTGGAGAACAACAACTACCGTTACGAGCTTGACGGTTTAGGGTTCGAGTCCTTAGGATGTTGGTTGGAGCAAAATGAACTAAAAAGAGTGAGTCAGGGACTCGAGTACTGGGACACGGATGCTCTAACCTCGTCCAAAGGAGCCGGCAAGTCAACTTGCACTTCGATGGATTCAATTGTAAATGGTTTAATGACACAAAACCATCAATAACTCTTTTTGTTCTTCTTTTTTTAGCTCCTTACAATCGTTCGTGGTTTCAATCACACACATCACTCAATTTCCTACTCAGTAAGTATATCTTTGTATCATCCACAAACAGAACACATTGAACATTCCCAAGGTATCCTGTAACGCTGTTGATGAGTAAGAGTAATGTCCCTATATTATGGAACCCCTGAAGCACCCCTTAGGAAGTGGCAAAAGGTGAGGAGTAATGTCCATTCAACCTAATGATAAGATGATGATCAAAGTTATGCAGGTCTTGATGGAAAAAAAGAAAAAAAGAAAAAAAAACTCGGCGCTTTGCGCCTCGGCGGGGGGCTCCGCCCCCCTGCACCCCCCGGTTTATTTCTTTTTCCATACTCTGTATGAAATCATAGGAACACAGAATGTGTTTTTGCGATGATTCTATTTCCTTACCAACGGCTTGGTTGCACGTGAATAATAACAATATTTGGCAATAATAAAATAAATAATTGTTAGACATTTAATTTGGTATAAAACCCTATAAATATTATATAAATAAATATGTAACAACAAGAAAAATACTATATAAATTGAGAGCTTTCCAACGAATGGTGAACGATTTCTGTGCGATTAAAATTGCGGAAGTTCCATTTCCCTTCCAACGGCTCGGTTGTACGTGAAAATCATAAGAAAATTTACAAGCGGTTGCAATCATGTTGACAATATCAATTATTGAGAATGATCATCTGTGTGTAAACAATTGATTCAAATAACCATGCTCATAACTCAGGTTGATGGCCACGCACTTCGCAGTAGTTAACATAATATGGTTGGATAAATCAGGAGCTTTCCAACGAATGGTGAACGATTTCTGTGCGATTAAAATTGCGGAAGTTCCATTTCCCTACCAACGGCTTGGTTGTACGTGAAAATCATTATAAAAGGCGCATAACGGTTTTTTCTGTCGGTTTTTTGTGACGATTTTTTTTCGGTAGGTCATCGCAAAAACACATTCTGTGTTAAAAACACCAATCCGAAAACTCCCATAGATTTTAGCAGGGCACTGAGATATTTGATCGAATGCCTCTATAAATTATTGGGTAGGTCCATCTGGCATTCTCTCTCAAACACAAAGAATGAAGGTCTGGTAACATCTTGGTCAGGTCTACTCAATGCGCGCAATTTTATTTAAACTATGTTTAGGGGTTGGTTGAGCATCAAGAGGGTTCAAGTACTTTCTTTTCAAATATTCTTCTAGCCATGGAACAAGCGGGAACCATCTGGGATATATGTATATTGGCTAGAACTGTGGAAAAAATAATCTTTGGGACCTGAAGTTACTTAATATGTACCTTATTACATATGAACTTATGTTAGGTTATCTGCAAGGTATTCAAGTATAATGTTATGATATTCTATATTTTTGTTTGTCGCAGAACGAATCTAAATACAACCATCGATATTACCTCCCCCTTCTTTCACAACATAAAACATTTCCTGCGTCCAAAAACTTATTCCATTCGCCTTTCCTTTCTTCGAACAAAAGTTTGGTAATAAGATAGGCGCTTTTAATATCACAGACATCTTATACACAATAAACAGTCGATGAATTATACATACATAACAATCAACCAAACAGCACTGTTTAATCACGACTTAGATTAATCGTTTTGCTATTCTTCTTCTATTCCATATTCTTTGGGTCTGAAAAACTGAAAGAACACTTTCCCTAAAGCACGGAGGAAAGTGGTACACAGTCACCACAGGAGAAGGGGCATAGAGCGGTTCGTCGTCGAGGTGAGGGTCTGGCGTAGGATAGAGTGAAAAGGAGGCTGGAAATGAAGGCAGCTGCTGAGAGCGAAAAAAATCTGGTTTATTTTCGTACCAAGGAACAGGCCGTAAGCTATAATTTCTGTAGTAGACTTTATGTAGAAACGGCTATCTGTGTGGTAACCGTTTATCGTGTTACATGCATTTATTGGTCCTTTACATTGTCTTAAATACTGAGCGCTCTATCGGCGGAAGGCTGCACAACGGTAGCTCTCAACAAATCCAGACCCTCACCTCGACAACGAACCGCCCCATGCCCCTTCTCCCGTGTTTACCACTTTCCTCCGTGCATTGGGGAAACTCATGATCGTTAGAGCGAATTTTCAAAAATTATCGTAGTATACCATGTTACATCAGTTTTGAAAATTAAGGACTTTGAGGGGAAGACATTGTTAACCACCAATTCTATGACAAAAAACTGGTTCTAAACAATATTCTGTGTTTCAGAAAGAGATTTTGAATTTTTCACTTTCTTGCAGTTTTTATCGGTTTTTTAGCACATTTTAATGAAGTTTAATTACATTTTTCAGCATAATTTTTTTAATGTTCTATTTTATAGTTAATAAACTTTATTTTAGCAATATTCTGCTAAAAAATATAAATGTAACAATTTTTAGCCGTTTTTTGCTATTCTTTGTGATTTTGTCAGCAATTTTTTTGAAATTTAACCAATTTAATCAGCTCAAAAAATGCTGGCCAACAAACTCAACCATTCGTTTGGAATGCTTGATTTTTTTGGTGCAAAAACGGAATTTTTATCTCAATCCTAAAGAGAGTTATCGTCTAGAAGGTTGATATTCATGGAAAAACGTATATATATATATATATATATATATATATATATATATATATATATATATATATATATATATATATATATATATATATACATATATACATATGAGAAATGTTAAACTCTAGGATCCGTTTCTGAATGTGTCAAAACGGATTTCAATGTAGAAAATTTTGATTTTATAATCCGACGTGTGTAGGGGGTATTTACTCACATCGCTCGCTCGGGTTAGGATGTATATAGCCTGAATGCATATTTTGGTTATTTTCTGCATAATTTTGGTGACTTTTTGAGGAGGAAAAACCTTTTACGAATACCAGTCTGCCTACAGGTTATGATGGGCTCAGATATAAATCATGTATGATTTATATATGTAATCGTTATATCGAAAAAAAAAAAATATCCCCATCTTTCGATTTGATGGTAAATGAAGACCATTCGACCGATTAGGTTATCACCATACCAGCGAGACCGTCAGCGATGTTTTCCAAGAGGTTCTAACACAAAGTTCAGAGTACATACGTTATGGAGGAATAAGAAGAGCGGTAGCTCAAAAACGAACGATTCCGTCAACATTTTGATTCACTGCGATCAGGAAGCGAAATTTCATGCCTCAAAATTTGAATGGGACCAAATCGGAACGAACATTTTAAGACCAAGCCGAGCAAAAACAGTCAATATTTACTGTGTCTAGGCCCCAACAAACGTAGTCATAATGAATTCTTTATATCTTTCTTCTTCATATTTTTGGTGATATATCCAGGAATACAGAACCCTTCGGCATTTATGATGGTACCATTGTGTTCTACGAGTCCAGGAACGTAAATTTGTTGCTGGAATACAAAGTGCTCGCGATCAAATTTTTATGTGGCAGCTAATAAAAAATTGAGCACTCGGCCAAAAAACGCATTAAAAGGGGCTCCCACCCCCTCCTGCCCCACCTAGCCCATGGTTCAGGTGACAGTAAACAATTTTAAAGTTCCTTATGCCCCCTTTGCAAGAAAACCAACAAGATCTCCCCACTCGTAGACTCCCCCCACTCAGTATTTTGGCTATGCATATCCCAGAAATGGGTGGCTGAGGGCGAAGTCGGCAGTGGACGGAGGGTTCACGGGGGGGGGGGGGGGAGTTTTCTTCATCCTCCAAACTCATTCACTCCCGAGTAAAAACACTGTAGTGGATTTGCATATGTTCGACTGGGAGTCGGGAGACCCAGTGGTATGTCATGGAAAGTACCGATGTTTTGGTTATGCGGGTTGTACCCTTGGTCGTATCCCGACGAAAGGTGTGAAAAAGTACTTTTATCCATTTTTGTGTTATCAAAATTTCCCAGATAGTGCGTAGCCGGATCGTAAGATCTGTCTGTCTCAACCCGGGCTTCTCGTGGGCGTTCGATAGGATATTCCCGTATTGGGGAATGTTCTGGTCTCAACTCTATATTATGATAATGAGTTGAGGTAGATGGTTTGGGGTAATGAAAAGTACCTTTATGATCATGCGACGGGTATATAATAGGAGTGAATAAAACACTCGTATCAGCCGTATGTTCGGCAGAAAGTCGCGTAGAGATTTCTGTTTTTGTCAGGAAATCTTCGTTATTTCTTTCAGAGAAAGATTGATTTTTATATACTTGGTCAGACCGTGTCTCAGGTTGTTGAACATGAATCACATCCTTCACGGAGTCGATTGAGAGGTCCTCCAGCATCTCAGAGTGGCTGGGGCGAGAGCGATCTCGCGCCGGATCACGGGAGATTGGAATGCGAGAGCGGGAGCTCACGTGACTGTTTCCCGCCTGCTCTGTCTCGGGGTGCGGGCTCCCGACAGCGCTAGGATCAGGCGCCCCATTGAGGGGGGTGGAAAGACGGAGATCGTTCCATTTTTTGGAAACTCCTTGAAATATTTGGTTCTGTAAAAGAACTTGGAATTTCTCGAGGACTCGCTTGACGTGTTGGCAGGGTCCGTCGAGGTGCTCTTATAAGAACAGTCGTAACGTGGGGGACTCGCTTTGCAATATTTTTGCTCGTCTGAATATCGGCAAGGGTCCTCCCAACTAGCTCTCAGAAGAGCTCCCTTAAGCGGTTGATCGATTCGTATGAGAATTTCGATTAACCGGCGGCCCCCAGCGGACGATCAAGTGACTAGTTCAGCTCGATCCGGGTGAACCGGCTAAGGTATCCCAGCGGACGCTCAGAAAGAATAAAAATACCTTTCTGAACCGGGTGGTACCCTGACTGAAGAACGCTGGTAGTGAGTAATACTGAAAAGTACTGAGCTCGAAGCTACCAGGGACGTGACGAGAGAGAGTGCCTTGAAGTGTGTAGAATCAGCGTCGAGGAGAGGAGAATCATCAACTGCAGGGCGAATGCGAGATCGGATCGTGTATAAACTTCGTCGTTGAGAAGAGAAGAGTCGTCAGATCCGTGTCGTGAATAGTAATGAAGCCACCGGGCCTTCTCAACCCGTATTTATATGCGGAGGCTGTGTCTGACTGGCCGGAACTATTGGCCACCTAACGGTTAGTTCTCGAGATGCTGTTACAGCATCCCAGCATCCGATTTGCTCGGTCGCGCTCGGTGGGCGGAGAGTGAAACATGATCTTCTGCCCATCTCTTCACAGAGCGCGTTGGATTTAGGTTTGTCCTTGATCGTGTTAGAGGTCATTAATGCGTAATATTTTTGATTAATCCTCTGTTGTGAGAAAGGTGAATCCTCTGCGTGCCGTTTTTGCCGGTTTATCGATCCTCTCGTATATAGCGAGTGTTTATCTTGATATGTATTGGCTTTTGGTGAAATTATCTCTTCTGTGATTATGCATTTCTCATAATCTTTCTGACGATTTACTTGATTTAGTTTGGACGTAGCCTGACGTCTTTTGTATATAGTTCTATCGTGTGAACTTATTTTTGGTAGCCCTGAAAAGGGCTGGTTAAGTTTTGAGGTTAATTCACCACAGGGGCCCCCCCAAGACGTCGGGCGTAGTGTTAACGTTGACGCCTTGGAGGTAGGGGTGGCAGCGTCATCCTGAACTCTCCGTAGGAGACGCTTACGATAGGGGGTGGATGAGGCTGCGCTCCGCCTCCTCTCCGCTGCTGCGGGGGTGTCCTCCGACCTCTCCGTCCTCGTGGAGCACCCCAGTGTGGCCTCCCTCGCACTGCACCTTGCCGACGGGTACCAAACTCGCGTGAGTTGGACCTGCGCCCGCGTTGAGGTGGTTGCGGGGAGGGCAGTGCGGGGGAAGACCACCCTGCTGTGCTCATCTGGCTCCAATTTGGCACTGGTAGGTCTGCGGGGGGTGTGTGCTGCCTTTCCGACGGGGGACGAGGGTCGACCGGCTTGTTGGCGACTGGGTTGACCGGGGGTGCCCTCCAGACCACCTGTTGAGGTTGTGGTGAGGCTTTTTTTGGTGCCATCGCCGATACCACCGTGAAAGCCCCCTTGGGGGTGTCGCGACCGTCCTTTACCGGGGAAGGCGGGAGTGGGCTCAGTCTTGGGGGTAGCTCCTCGCAGAGTAGGAAATCCTCCTCCATCGCTTCCTCTTGAAGAGAAGTGCTTCGTGCCATCATCAAATTTGGTATGAGCAACCTGTTGATTAGGCTGTGTGTTTATAGCCCCCATTTTAGGGGAGGGGGTGGATTTTGGCGGCAAGTTTTGGCGGGAAAGGGTGGTCACCCAGCTATCACCGAATTGTGTAGACGGTACTCGCCCTCTGGCGGATCGTCTGCGAATTACATCCGGCGTCGTTGTATTTTTATTTGTTTTTATCTCGATATCTTCGTGTTCGAGTGTATACGCAGGTTTAATTTGCTGTTTGGGTATTTTCTTAGTCTGATCCCCCATTTGAACGGTTACCGATATACTATCACGTTTTATAACTTTAAAAGGGCCTGTATATGGGCATTGTAGTGTCGAAAGTTGAGTAGGAACTCTCACGTATACGTGTGAACATGTATCCAAGTTTTTTGGCACGTTTACTGCGTATTTTGTATTATTGTGTTTAATTTGTGTTTCTCGAAAGAAAATTGGGTCAGTTAGGTTTGTTGACGTCACGAATATATCTCCCGGAAGTGGTACGTCGATGCCATAAACTTTTTGAAACGGAGTGGTTTCAGTCTTTGGATCTACCGCTGTGCGCATCGCCAATAATACTTTTGGGAGTGCTTCGAGCCAATTTTCGCTCTGTGCTTTTATCGCTTCTTTAAGTGATCTGTTCCGTCTTTCGACCATACCGTTTGTGGAAGGCTTGTATGGTAGTGTGTGGGTGTGTTTTACCCCTAGACGTTCCATTACTGATTGAAAAAGGGCTGATTCGAATTGTGCTCCTTGATCACTTGTAATCTGTCTTGGCACTCCCTTGGAGGAGACCCAAGCTGTTATGAAAGCTGTGGTGATAGAAGTTGTTTCAATGTTTGTGAGTGGGACAGCCTCTACCCAGCCAGTTGCTCTGTCAACCATCATGAGAATGTATTGCTTCCCACCTTTTGCCATAGGTAGTGGCCCTGTTAGGTCTATATGAACGTGAGAGAATTTGGTTGCTGTTTCGAATTCCGTGTAGGGAAATTTTACGGAGTGAGTTATTTTTGCTCGTTGGCAAGTTTCGCATGACCTCACCCAATTTGCCACGTCTGTTCTCAACCCGTTTCAGAAATATCTCTGCTTGACCTTGTACACCGTGGAGTGTATCCCTGGGTGTCCCAAGTTGTGTATTTCACTGACTATTTCTTGTCTACTTCCTTTTGGGAGGTATGGTCTGGGGTGTCCTAAATCTAGGTTACACCATATTTCTCCTTGAGGAAATTCAATTTTTGTCAATTTCTGTTTGTCTTCCTCGTTGGGCGGAGCTTCCTGTTGAGCTTCCATTATGTGTAGCAGCATATTGCATTCGACGGCTGCTGTCATTTTCGAAATTTCGGCTTCAGCGGGGCCTTCTTCCGTTTGAGTTGAGGCTGAATCCTTCGAAAACGATCCTCCACTCCGCCGTTGGGTGAGGATGGGCTATATTGTGTAAGGTAGTTTTTATTATAGCTTGTTTTAAATTTAGGAAAGCTTTCTCCCTTTCTGGTGTCCATTCAATGGGTGTTTTGTCATTATTTTTATTGGTTTGAATGGCGTTGTATAAGGGTTGTGCCGTGTGTGCGAATTTGTTCGAGCACGAGCGATAGAAACCGCACATTCCTAGGAATCTGCGTAGGCTTCTAATGTCGACAGGTCGTGGAAATTGTTCTATGGCTTCCACTTTGTCTCGTTTGGGTGTTATGCCCTGTTTGGAGACTGTGAAACCTAGGAAATCGACTGTTGGTTGTGCGAAAATACATTTTTCAAACCCAACTTGGAGGCCGTGCTTTCCCAATTTATCGAAAATTGCTTGTAGATGCTTCAAATGCTCTTTGTAGGTTTTGGAAGCCACCAGAATGTCGTCGAGGTAGACAAAAGCGAAATCGAATTGTCGCATGATATTATCCATGTAACGTTGCCATGTTTGGGCTGCCCCTGCCAACCCCATGCTCATCTTTTTGAATTCGTATAGGCCAAAAGGGGTTATTATGGCCGTTTTGTGAGCATCGTCAGGGTGCATAGGGATATGGTAATATGCCGATTTCAAATCTACCGTGGAGTAAATCGACGTATCGTGTAAATTTGCTTGGAATGAGCGCATGTGTGGTGGCGGATAAGCATCTTTCTTAGTTTTAGCGTTCAGAAATCTATAGTCGCCTGTTATTCTCCATGTTCCGTCTTTTTTTGGAACGCAGTGGAGTGGTGATGCCCATTCTGAATCGGACGGAGCGATGATACCGTCTGCTAGCATTTTGTCAAAGGTTTCTTTGACTTGATTCCTCTTTTCTCCTGCCATTGGTCTTGCTCTGAAGTGTACGGGTGGCCCCTCCGTTGTGATACGGTGGTATACCCCGTTATTTTTCCAGGTGCCGTTAAGGTTGTTTATTTTTTTCTGGTATTTTTCAAGGATTGAGCGTATTTTTAGATCGCTGATTTTTATCATCCCGTCTGTTGGTGTGTCGGAGTCCCAGTGAGGTATAGAGGCTTCTATTTGTTCTTCTGAGTATTTTTCATGCATCATGGCTGCGATTTGTTGATCCGCATAGCTCTTTTTACCTTCTCTGTATATGTATTTATGCTTGACCCTGATTCCTATGTCCCAAGACTCAAGGAAAGGGATCCCTAGAATCGCTAGGTCCACCTTAGTTACCATGAAATCTGTGTTCATGTCACCTAGGCCGATGTTTACCCTCGTGTAGGTACGGCCTACTGTGTCGATTGGAGCACCGTTTGCTGCCGTGAGTCTGACGTTGGTTTTTAATAATTTTAGACCAAGTCTTTCTGATATATCT
Source organism: Adelphocoris suturalis (assembly GCA_030762985.1). NCBI lineage: Eukaryota > Metazoa > Arthropoda > Insecta > Hemiptera > Miridae > Adelphocoris > Adelphocoris suturalis. The sequence continues at coordinate 30,591,290 of CM061045.1, read as the reverse complement.
AGGGGGAGAATGTTTACTTCTGCCCCTGTGTCGATTAAAAATTCTGTGCCATGTATCTGGCATTTATAGAAGAGCCTCTTGTACTCTTTATTCTGCCGGCGTATAGTCTCTGCTACGCTGGCAGTTACTCGTTTTCCGAGTCCTCACTGTCCGATTTATTAACGGTCTTTTCAGGAACCATTTCTGTAGCTGTATCTTGAGCTTTGTTTGTTAGCATATTTTTCTCTTTGACCTGGCTGACAGGTGCAGTATTTTTTGTGACGTCTGAAACAGACGTTTTCCACTTACAATATTGTGGATCTGCGCATTTGCGTGTCTCTGCTCCGAAACGAGCGTGATGTCGGCAGATGTACGGCGTGTTTACTGGCCTTGCTTTTTTGCCTTCGAATTTTTTTGTGTTCGATTTTTCGAATTTCCTAGGGCTTGTCGTTGCCCTGGTGTCTGTCTCCACGCCTTTAATGTTTTTGTAGGAAGCTTCCTGTCTGTAGGCGTGCAGCGTGTCTGCCATGTCTAGGCGTGCGTTTGTTCTCGTTTGTGCTGCTACGAGACCTCGTGCGTTCCTGGGTAGGGTGTCTATCCATTTCTGGGTGACCAAAGCCTCTGGGAAGTACCCTGCTGCCTTTGCATATATCTCATGATATAACGTGCTAGGTTTTTTAGCGTGAGATGAAGGTGCTTCTAACGCACGTAGTCTATCTTGAATAGATAGCCCGTACTCTCTCATAAGGCGTTTTTTCGCCTCATCGTACGGTGCGTGCGGTGCTGTTAGGTGTGCTGAGTCTATGGCTTCCCGTATTTGCTCGGGTACCCACTTGTATATCGCTGAAAAGCACTCGTTTTGAGTTTTCAGATTTTTTCGTTGGCAGTAATGATCGAACTCTGCTAGGGCTCGATCGATATTTTTTTCTTGGAAAATAGGCTTCTGAAAATCGCCTATTTCCTCCAAAAGTGCCTTAAAACCACCTTGTGAGGAGGTTTGGAGCGTAAGATGTGGGGTGTAAAAACCCGGTGGGGGTTTCATGCCGCTGTAGTTCGCAAAAATCCACTAGCTTCGTAAGGGAGAACTTGTTGCTCCGTGTGTTGCCTGTTCGTAGGCGGGGTCACCATTTGTAGTGGATTTGCATATGTTCGACTGGGAGTCGGGAGACCCAGTGGTATGTCATGGAAAGTACCGATGTTTTGGTTATGCGGGTTGTACCCTTGGTCGTATCCCGACGGAAGGTGTGAAAAAGTACTTTTATCCATTTTCGTGTTATCAAAATTTCCCAGATAGTGTGTAGCCGGATCGTAAGATCTGTCTGTCTCAACCCGGGCTTCTAGTGGGCGTTCGATAGGATATTCCCGTATTGGGGAATGTTCTGGTCTCAACTCTATATTATGATAATGAGTTGAGGTAGATGGTTTGGGGTACTGAAAAGTACCTTTATGATCATGCGACGGGTATATAATAGGAGTGAATAAAACACTCGTATCAGCCGTATGTTCGGCAGAAAGTCTCGTAGAGATTTCTGTTTTTGTCAGGAAATCTTCGTTATTTCTTTCAGAGAAAGATTGATTTTTATATACTTGGTCAGGTTGTTGAACATGAATCACATCCTTCACGGAGTCGATTGAGAGGTCCTCCAGCATCTCAGAGTGGCTGGGGCGAGAGGGATCTCGCGCCGGATCGCGGGAGATTGGAATGCGAGAGCGGGAGCTCACGTGACTGTTTCCCGCCTGCTCTGTCTCGGGGTGCAGGCTCCCGACAGCGCTAGGATCAGGCGCCCCATTGAGGGGGTGGAAAGACGGAGATCGTTCCATTTTTTGGAAACTCCTTGAAATATTTGGTTCTGTAAAAGAACTTGGAATTTCTCGAGGACTCGCTTGACGTGTTGGCAGGGTCCGTCGAGGTGCTCTTATAAGAACAGTCGTAATGTGGGGGACTCGCTTTGCGATATTTTTGCTTGTCTGAATATTGGCAAGGGTCCTCCCAACTAGCTCTCAGAAGAGCTCCCTTAAGCGGTTGATCGATTCGTATGAGAATTTCGATTAACCGGTGGCCCCCAGCGGACGATCAAGTGACTAGTTCAGCTTGATCCGGGTGAACCGGCTAAGGTATCCCAGCGGACGCTCAGAAAGAATAAAAATACCTTTCTGAACCGGGTGGTACCCTGACTGAAGAACGCTGGTAGTGAGTAATACTGAAAAGTACTGAGCTCGAAGCTACCAGGGACTTGTGACGAGAGAGAGTGCCTTGAAGTGTGTAGAATCCCCGTCGAGGAGAGGAGAATCATCAACTGCAGGGCGAATGCGAGATCGGATCGTGTATAAACTTCGTCGTTGAGAAGAGAAGAGTCGTCAGATCCGTGTCGTGAATAGTAATGAAGCCACCGGGCCTTCTCAACCCGTATTTATATGCGGAGGCTGTGTCTGACTGGCCGGAACTATTGGCCACCTAACGGTTAGTTCTCGAGATGCTGTTACAGCATCCCAGCATCCGATTTGCTCGGTCGCGCTCGGTGAGCGGAGAGTGAAACATGATCTTCTGCCCATCTCTTCACAGAGCGCGTTGGATTTAGGTTTGTCCTTGATCGTGTTAGAGGTCATTAATGCGTAATATTTTTGATTAATCCTCTGTTGTGAGAAAGGTGAATCCTCTGCGTGCCGTTTTTGCCGGTTTATCGAGCCTCTCGTATGTAGCGAGTGTTTAGCTTGATATGTATTGGCTTTTGGTGAAATTATCTCTTCTGTGATTATGCATTTCTCGTAATCTTTCTGACGATTTACTTGATTTAGTTTGGACGTAGCCTGACGTCTTTTGTATATAGTTCTATCGTGAGAACTTATTTTTGGTAGCCCTGAAAAGGGCTGGTTAAGTTTTATGGTTAATTCACCACAAACACATTCTATGTTAAAAATATAACTTTCTGACCGGGGATTACTCAGGCGGCTGGCGTCGGAGGCGGCGATGATTCCTTTGATCCACGTAGTAACTGCACGACACGACGACTTCTGCAAGGTTGCGGGTTCGTTCAAGTTCGTTTCAAAACCCGATAAAAATCAAATTTGGTTCCTCCAGACACGAGAAGTTTGGATTTTCCTGGTGGTTCGACGACTTATGCCCAGTAATGCGTGTGGGAAGACCAGGAACATATCCGCTGGAGGCGGATGATGAAGATTGGGTGTAACATAATATTACTGCCTCAGAATGTCTGGCTTAAAACAAGATGTATGATACCAAAGGCTCATTCGATGGAAAAATCAAAGATTTATCGAGCTAATTTGATCGTGGATGTTTGCAAATACTCACAGGAATGATAGCTGATATGATGCTGAAATGCCGATCGAAAAAAATGTTGAGGGATACTGATGACTCAAAATTTACAACGGATTTAAGGATACTGAAACCTTGAAAGGAAGGAATGAGACAAGCTTTAGAAAGCAACTGGCGGTTCAGCAGGCCCGAACGAACTGGTCCTGTGATGACGTAGTAACCCCCCCCCCCCATCTCTACTCTTCCCCACAGCAAGAGCACTCCACTCGCGCACGATTTAATTCAAGGCACAGCAATAAATCAATTAAAAATACTTGTATCGATAGGAAATAAAGAATTATTCTTCATTTTCTAAAAATAATATACAAGATATGTTGGTTCTGAACAGTTGCGTTTTAATTGCTTGTTTATAATTTTAATATCTGCCATTTGTTAACATTTTAAATTGAAAAGCATATTAATTACAATCACTTTCTTGTAATTTTACTTCTTTTTTGTTAATCATATTTTCCAATTAATGCATCGTTAGAAAACCACTAGTAGAAATAACTATTATCTATCAAACTATTATCTATCTATTCAACACTTCGTTGAATTCATTTAAAATCTTCTCTTTGCCCCTAAGGAAATATTTAAAAATAGCTTGTAATGAAGCTCATTTTAATTTACTTTAACCAGGTTTTCAATAGATATAATAACCCTCTAACAGGGGACGGAATATTCGAGGTCACTTCTTATTAAACAGTACAATGCATGGCCTCATTGAGTAGATATTGAATGCACCCAGCAGCCCAGGCTCATATTGAGCGACTTGCTTAAAAAGACCGGGAGATGAATTAAATGGACACGGGCGGCGGTCAGGCCTTTTAAAAACGCATTTAGCTGAAGTTCATTCTGAATCATCGAGCGTTCTGCAAAAGTATGAACCACTTGACCTCTTTTCAAGGAACTAGTAAACTCGAAACCTAATATATGTTGAAATGGCTGGTATGTGGAACTAGTCTGAATATTAAATGGCTGTTAACCAAGTTATTCCCAGCTATAGAAGAGCTAGTTAAGTTTTACCTGCACTATGTACCAAGCAGTTCCCCTCATGCACATCCATATGGCATAGAAAAAGAAGGTAATGAAGTCAACGATGTTCCACAGGTCACTGATGTACTCAAAAAGTCCGTCTTTGAATAGCGATCGAGTCTCGTTCCATATCAAACCTGTTGGTTATCAACAATGGTTAGTATGCCAGAAATTTGAAGACTAATGTTGCTATTATTAATTTGACAAAAGAGCACATCTAGAGACATCCAAAGACAAATGGCTCGAGGCTTCCCAGTACATTCCTGTTGATATACGCACACTGATATTGGTGTTATTTTTCGAAAAACGGTTTTTACATTTGTCCAGTAGCTTACTTATTAATATCATTCCTACACAAAACCATAGTCACCATACCACCATACTTTGCGGACCACTCAGTGTTTTTCATAATTTTCACATCACTATTCTATTAGATTAGTTTGCAATAAATAAAGTGATAGTAATGATGTTTTGTTTACCCCATGGATTAGAATAAAACTACAAACATTGCAGTCATCGGAAGATCAATTAGCAATACTAGTGGTATAAAATGCCACTTTTCAAAGAACTGTGAGCAGCCTCAGAGTTTTCACAAAACAGCAGATTTTTATGCATCTACAGAAAGGTTTGATACAACTAAAATTAAAGAAGATTCCAGATTAAAGCCCACGTGGAATGAGCGTTACCCACACTGTCATTCTATATTTTTAAATGAATGTAGATTCCATTCTAAGACGTTTGACACCAGTCCCACTTTTCTGTGATGACTAGTTTTTTTTCTGTAATTTTTCAAGGCTTTGCACACTGGTGACGTCAAAGCTCGCCTCCCGCGGAGGGACCCTTACCTTTAGAGGGACATTACCTTAACATCACCCCTTGAGGTTGTTTGAAATGGTCGAACGTTGTCCATTTATACCATATTTGGTCCATTTCCAGTACACTAGATCGATAAAAGATTATCGATTAAGGGGCGTAGTTACTTTTTTCAGAGTGCAGCAAAATAAGCTCAGATTGGTAAGTAATATATTTGTAAGTAATGCATGCATTACAGGGACGCCCCTACGAATGAATTTTATATAATTATGGTGAGAGTTGAAATAAGAGAAAAAACAAAAATATTATGACTTCTCGGAGTTACCCTTCCTCGCCATTAACCCCTTTCATCGATATATAATTTCCATCCAGCATGAAATTTAAAACTCCTGACATATTTTCCAAAACTGCCTATACCGAATTCTTAATTGACAAAAAAAACAAAAAAAAAAAAAAAAAAAAAAAAAAAAAAAAAAAAAAAAAAAAAAAAAAAAAAAAAAAAAACAGACAACACCAATGGTTTTTTTTCACGGGTTCGGTCATGGAATGGTCTGAAACGGATTTGTATGCGGCATTTTTTTCTCGTGCTTGGGTTGTCTGCACACCCTTGAATCAATTAAAATAAACATCTGTACGTAACTTCAGTAAAAACAAAACAAATTAAAAAAAAAAAACTTGAACTATATCATTTCTACATACTTCAATAAATTTTGTTATTAGGTAATTGATCGATTTTTATTTTATTTTTTATTTTTGTTTATTTATTTCTTTAATTTATTCATTATCTACTTCCTCCATTACCTGATTAATTTTAGTATTTTCAAGAAGAACTTGTGGCATAATTATATCCCGAGTCCAAATCTAAGTGGAAACAGTTTAAACCCAAGGGGAATAAGTAAAGCTCTAAGTGAAAAAAGTCTAAACCTCAGTGAAAAAGTTCCGAGCGTAAGTGATAAAATGAGTAAACCTATGTGAATATAACTCAATTCGGAAATGCAATATACAACACTACACGATTGAAACACACGAATTAAGCTGTGGGAGGCAGAGACAGCAATGTGATGGACTAAATTACAACTGCTGCTAATGTAACTCTCCTAGTAGCCACAAGGCAATGGCTATATCATAGGAAATATCTCAGTCCATAGCCCCCATTTGAGTGACCCTCCCTCTGAAATCAAAAATCAAAATTAAATCGATCTTATATTTATTTATTTATTTACGGGCTAGTTAGCCCAAGGAAACAATACAAGGTTATACAATAAGGAAACTATACATAGAAAATACAGACATATTTGGAAAATACAGACAACGAATGAAAATAAATTTATACAGAGTTAAAAGTGTTAGAAACAAAAATTAAATCAATACACAAAAGATAATAATAGTGGGTACCTTATACTAGGTTGGAAATTTAGAACAATAAGAAATGGTGTGGTTTTTAAAAACGGAAAAACTATTGAAAAATAAATCAAGGCAATTATTCTCAGCTGCTAATAAATTATAATGTCTAGCCATTCGATAAAGGGGGTTATTGAACTAATAATTAAACGGGACGAAAGGGACGGAAAATAAATCATTACTTCTTGTGGGAATCTTCATTATTTCACGCCATATTGACCTATACAATGTAAGTTTCCAATTTCTTTCAACAATAATTGGTAATTGGTGAGTCAATTTTCTGATTCTGATACACGTTTGCTGTAATATACTGGAAAACATGAGAAATTCTTCTTCACATCCTCCCTTTAAAATTACATCAAGCAAATGCGCTTCTGATACCCTTCTGTTTCCTAGATATTTGTAACTATACACCTTTAATTGAGGACACTCACATACCACGAGGCGTTGAGTCTCCTGGGCTACCATGTTGCATAAAATACAGAGGATTTTTTGTTCGACTTTTATAGAGAGTTATTTCCTTAAATATTGAGGTAACCGTGTTTTATTACTCAATCTTAAGCGGGTCATTTTTCTTTCTTTTCTTTTTATAATAGGCACATCGTTCTTAGAGTGCACTGTTCGAATATGTTCGTTGTCAATGGTTTATAATAGCCACTATAAGAAGAGTACAATATACGTTCCTAATCATTGCATTTTGACCTCGTAACATAAGTTTGAATAATAGCTACACGTTCCCTGTTATTGTACATGAGAGCCGCTGAGCTCTTCTAAGCACTGTGATAAGTATCTGGTCTGTGATAGATTCATGTACAATTAGTCATAGTTTTATTCCACTTTGCTGATTATATATATAGTAACATGTAATAGTAAATAGGCTAATACTATTCAACAAATCATCATCAATAATTCGATATAAATAACGGTAAAGGAGCTTGACACTTCAGTTTATCCCTTAATAGTACATTATAAGAAGCTATCAGGGATTACCTTTCTCGAATGTTCGAGGTATACCTCGGTGGATCTGTAATTACTACATGAATTTAAGGGGAACTGCGCGATCAACTTAGCGGTATTTTGCAGGATAGACGCACTCTCCCGGTTGTGACGGGAACCGCATTATAAAATGGAGATAAAATTGTTGGGAAAGGACATTCATTCATAATACAAACTGAGCTTTTTCATGGTCTGGTCGTGTTGTGTCCAACTGGTCGTATGATCTTGCGATCACTGTAGGAATGCTCTCTTCTGGAATATAATAATATTTGCCAAATTTCCATTACTAGCACACTGGAATGACAAGAACATGTTTGAGGATATGTCACCTTACTAATGATTAAGTGGTATTAATCAAACATAAAATTATCGTACATTTATCGTTACATGTTTATGAAATACCATCACGAATTACTAATTTCTATATTAGAGAAATAAACAAGATCTATGTTAAGATTGAAGTACTAGTAAAATTATTTAAGTTAACATTTTTCAATAAGTCTGATCAATATTGTGTTGCATGAAGTACCGGTTACTCCCAGATATAAATACATATAAAGCGCTGTGTGTAGAATTTTCAACTCTTCAGACAGCAGTTTGCCGAACAGGTACTCGATAACATTGCTTCAGTAATCAATCACACGCTTCCACCTGGGCCTTAAAGATTATTGAGTTAAGGTTTCTCTTAGTTTGTACCGTCCACCAATCACGCACAAAATCGATACGTTCCATCCTTGAAGTACCTTCTTAGTCTAATAAAATCCTTACTGTCTCTATCTGTACATCATTCTAAATCTAAAACATGAAGCATAGCGTTTCATGTTAGTTTCATGCTATATGAAGTCGATTACCATCATCATTTTAACTTTTCTCAGTCTTTCTGAATATTCGCATATTTGTCTCGTTACCGAGCCCTTACTTCAAATGAATCAGTAAACGGTTTTTACTCATAAGGAGGAATTCCTATGTATAATAAGATCTTACTACTACTATACGATTCCCATCATGCACGCTTCCCCTGTTCTCCAATTAGATTATTTTTATAGCGAATGCAATAAATTGATGAGGCTAGAACAAATTTACACTGTACGAGTTTGACTTTACCTGAACGCAGTGTGGGCTCTTGCTAATTTTAGATAGGTAGTCTTGTTTCATGTGTCAATCAAGAATTTACTAAATTAGAACGTAGAAAGCATCATGCGTAAATAAGCAGTCATGCATATTTAAGGGAAACGCCAGAAAATGTGAAATAATCAATAATACCGTAGAACGTTTGGTACAAGGTGAATTTGAAAAATTCGGGAGCCTTTCATGAAATTAGAAACGACGGGCAAGAGACGAGTGAATCTTCACACAAGTGTAATTGGTTGGTATAATACATTTGGATCGGTCTGACTCCAATAGTATTGCCTAAATAATATCGGTTTGATCATGAATGTTCCTTAGACGAGCGAGAATGTAAATGTACGATACTAATGATCATGTTCGTCTGGAATGCAACGTTTACCTTCATGATCTGCCTGACTTGCTGGGATTAGTGGTTATGGATCAACTTCTCTAAGGAGCATTTCCGGTATTACAAGACAATTACTGAGCAGATATCTTGCGATGTCATGAACGTGATTTCCAAACAGCTCTGAGATGACCGATGGTCCCACAAATCCCACAAGGTCCTGAATTCAATTCGAGTTTGATCCGACGGCATTTCACGCTGATTCGGGATTGTTCCACGAAGCGAGAACATAGGCACATCCTCATCAGTTATTGGCATGCGCGGAGACAACTGCTTCCATCCTTTGAGGAAATTATGGCTTATTAATATTCGTAACACACCTTGACAAGTTGAAGGACTGTCGTTCACCCATCATCCATGCAGCATCTAAGATGTTCGGGAATAGAATATTTAATATATCTGATACAATATTTCCCAGTTAATATTTCGTAGAAGTTTTAACTGGATGTTTTTCGTTTTCCTGAATGCTGGACATTAATTTATTTTAAACTTTCTGTTGTTTGTTTATCCTTTCCAATAATGAACGTACATATGTACGGACAAAGACAAAAGCTGTTAAATAGTTCAGGACATCTGCTTCTTCCTACATTTAACAAGATTTCCAAAATCATTCAAAGTATAACTGGGTAATATCAATATATTAACCACGAGTATATTTTGTTGTGTTTATTAATATTTTTTATTGATTTCTTTCGAAACAGCCGTTACATATTTCTGTACATATTTAGTAATATAAAGAATACAGTTCTATGAGTTTTTTAAACAATACAATTTATAATTCGATTTCAATCTCTTTCAAAAAGTTCAAAAAATACGAGTAATACTCTTTCAATGAGGTTTTTGCCATTATTCTCCCCGTAATGTCTTTCAGAAGACTGTGATGTTAGAGTGAGCGGCACATTCCAGTATTATATGCTGGTTGATTTCTTGTTCTTCTCCACAAAATCTATATTGTGCCGATTCTGCAATATTCATTCTTCGGAGGTATGCATTGGAGCACCTTTGCCTCACAATAACCCTATAAAGGATTTGTGCGTAGGTTCCTCAACATTAAGGTACCAAGACTTCCTGTTCAATAGGAAAAGTGACTTGTATTTGGGTCCAGCGTTAAAATCCATGAAGTCAATTCCCCCATTTACTATACAGGTCCGATGCTATATCTTTTCGTAGATGGGAATTCTGGAGTAGGTAGTAGATATGGGAGTGAAATGGCGGGCTTGATCTTCTCGATCTTCTGTTTTGTTGCCGGTAACGTTTCTGATTACGGTTTGTCACCTGGATACTAATGTCTTCAGACAGCTCAAAGTTGTTAGCACTTCAACTTCGATGAGGGGAAGTTTGGATGCGAGGGCACGGTTCGTTAATTTGGTGGTTACACTATTCGAATCTGCCACTTTGTTCACACTGAAGTTCAAGTGTTTTGTTGAATGACCTGTAGTATTCATTATAGCCTATAACTCAGCTGTGTAAATGAAAATATTTCCATAACCGAAAGAGTTCTTTGGAGTTGAGCGATGGAACAACGTAGGTACATCCCACCCCACCTTGTTGGAGCAACCCGTCGGTATTAATAATCAGGCTGTTGGGCCAACGATTAGATATGTATATTCATTTAGAGATGTTATTCTTTATCTAGACTAATCATGTACGGATTTGGACATGGAGGTGACCCTTAAAGGGGACTTAAATATATTGTAAAGAGTGGAGTAATTTTTTATTCTTTTTTTTTTTTTTCGTTTTGCAAGGTCAAGTTCTTTATGGTTAGTCTTCGGGTGCTCCTTATTTTTCTAGGGTCTTGACTATTAGTTCTAGTGACATACCAACTAGATAATAATTTTCTACGAAGCTGTAGTGAGAAATCCCCAGCCTCTGCCAATAAAACGTTTATCGGGGTTGCACGCAATGCCCCGAGAGCGATTCTGAGGCTGGAATAATATACTTTGTCCAGTTTATCCAGCCAGGTATTTTTTGCTACTCCGTACATTTGACAACTGTCGTAGATAAGACTTCGGACTGTTGGCCGGAAGAAGAGCATTAGACGTTTGGGGATCAGCCCCACCTGTTGTGTGAGCAAAAAGGTTTCATCACATTGAGATATGGCTCAACCTTCCTTTTAATTTCAAAAATATGCTGATCATAATTCATCATTGTGGTCAAGTGCAATCCAAGGTATTTAGTTTGTTGCGCTCATGAAAAAATCATATCTTCTAAAGTAACACTCTGTTGGTAAAGCAGATGGTATCTTCAAGAAGAAGGTAAGAGCATTGATTTTTCTACAAAGATGAATAAGCCTCAACCTAATTAAGTAATTCATAAGAAAGGTGGCAGCTAAACTCATCTATCGTCCACTCTGTTGGGTCCAAGGCAGTGCAGTAAAGGCAAACATCGGCTGCATATTGAGTGACCTTGATGCCTTGTGTAAGATGTCTTGTATGTCAGCTGAATGCAGAGTGTATAGAACCGTACTCAATAATGCTTCCTGTGGGAAGCCCCTCTACGTTGCTACGAAGCTACCCTCCACACCACACATAAACTCTCTTTTTCTGTATAAGTTGAGTAATGCTTTTCACCGCTGCACGAGGTATGCCGATAGTTGCCAACATTGCAGTAATGGATTTCCACATTGTCAGGATGAAATGTCGAGAAATAAAGCCGTAGTAGTTTCGTTTTTCAGAGTTTTGGAGTGACAGGTCTTGATGAGTATTTGTTATCATTGCCACAATTGTCGAACGGGATGCCCTGGACCCAAACTGGCTGTCAGGCTAAACATGTTCCGATTTGCATAATGAGTATATTATACTTAGAAGATTGAATCCGGGGGTCTTGAAAATGACACATAACCTTTTATAAAGCAGCCTACACCTTACATGAATATTTGAGAACAATCTGCGACGCGTTTAGCAATCATTACATTTATGTCAGAAATTAAATTTTTGGAGTTCCATTTCAAGAAGTTCCAAAAGAGCATATACATTTGAGCATTATAGTCTCAAAGAGATGCGTGTTGTAAGGATTCACGAACACACGCGAGCAGTGGCAAACATTTTTCTGGATGCAAGAGGTAGGTTCGAGGATTCTGTAATATAGTTATTGAATGAACACAAATCGAACAGTATTTAGTTATATAATATAATAATCCTTCACGGTATACAATAATCCAATGTTTTATAATCATCTAGCAACATAGAACAATCACATCTGTAACCTCCTAGCTGTAGTTTTCATTCATTAAACTCTACATCCCTTCCTTTCTGGGGCAATATAAAGTCCTTGTATTTGACCGGAGTCCGAACCACTCGAGAAGATCTCCTTAGTTTTAGGGTTGATGCCGTGATCTTCACATTGGGACCTCCGACAGGAACAGTAGGGTCCATACCAGCTAAGGACATAGGACTGCCAGGAACTGGAAGGTTGTTCAGCAAAGAGGAGGAACTCCCGTCAGTGTGATAGACCTCTCTTGATTAAAATTATGGGCATTCGTATAGAGGAACCTTATTGAAGAATGAAGAATTTCTCGTCACTCGTCTGCTATCCCTCTTCACAGTACTTTGGCTTCCATTTACATTAGCAACCTTGAACGGTTGAGGATCATACGCTGGAGTGAATTTATTCCCAGCAGGCTGTTTAAGAAGCACTGAGTCACCATGTATTAAACCACGAGGCTCACTGCGTCTTGACATATTGGCGTAACTCTGTTGCTGGGCTTTACCTTCAGCGGATTCTTCTGGAGGAGATACACCTACCAATATAGGGAGGAATCCAACCGAGAATGGGTGTCTGAAGAGCAGAGAAGCAGGGCTTATTTTGGTTGTGGCATGCGGTGTTGCTCTATGATTCAACAAGAACATATCCAATTCTCGCTGCCAGTCTTTCTTCTCCTTAACAGCCGCTTGAATAGTATTTTTGATGGTTCGGAAAAACCGCTCAGATAACCCATTTTCCTCTGGCCAGTATGGTGTTACCGGATGAGGTCGTATTCCAAGATCTTGTAGGAATATCATACATTCACGACTGTGAAAAGGTGGTCTGTTATCCGACTTAATCACTTGGGGTATCCCGAATTAATTGAATCACTTTCGCAAGACTTTTATTCGAGATGCAGCTGAAGTGGACACAACTGTCTCAGTTAACGGGTATCGTGAATATTCGTCGATAATGGCAAGAACACACCTATTATCTGGGAATGGACCCATAAAATCAATGGATAGCTGAGACCAAGCTCTTTGAGGAAAAGTCATTGACTGAATGGGATCCCGTTGCTTCGCAGGAACTATGGCTTGGCAAGGTATACAAGATTTAATAATTTTTCAACCAACATGTCCATTGAGGGGAACCAGCATCTTGACCTCAGAAGTTGTTTAGTTCTTACAATCCCTGGGTGTTCTCTGTCGATATGTTGTACTACTATTTTCTGCAGGGACGATGGAATTACAATCCTGTCACCACGTAAAGTATGCCACCTTGGGTGGCTGACAGTTCTGCCAGCATGTGGTGAACCTGGTTAACCGATATACCAATAACTTCCTCATTATGGAGCTTCTTGATAACAGCCTTCAGCAGACAATCACGTTTGGTGTGCTCTGCTATGATATTTTGGGAGAGTACTGGTGGAACATTTCGGTTCGCCATAAAGTTAATGTACCTCTCCACTTTGTCTAATTTTACAGAGCAAGAGAGAGGGAGGCGTGACAAGTAGTCAGAGGGATTGGAAAACCCTTCTCGATATTCTAGAATAAAGTCATACCTCTTCAGATGTAACTGAAGTCGTTCCAACCGGGGCGTTGCTGGTTTTGCTCTGTTTACCACCCCAATAAGTGGCTTGTGATCCGTCACAGCCCAAAACTACGAACCGAAGTTATATAATTTGAAGTGGTCAGAGCCCCAGCAAAGAGCAAGGTGTTCCTTTCCAATTTGAGACTACCCCTTTTCAGTGTCTGTCAGGGACCTACTGGCATAACCAATCACACCAGGAGAAGAAGAACTACGAGGCTGAGATAATATAGCACCGAGACCCTTAGGTCCAGAAATAAGAGTTGGTTTTGTTTCGACGTAATTGCTTCATAGGCAAATCAAATGCTGTTTTTTCTTCCAAGCCCCAATTCCAGCGAGCAGATTTTTTTTTTTTTTTTTTTTTTTTTTTTTTTTGTCAATTTCCGTAGAGGGGCTAATATTTCAGACAGATTTGGCAGGAACCTCCCACAGTACGCAACTGTTCCCAAGAAGCTGCGAACTTCAGAAACTTAGGCAGGGACTGGGAGACTCTTTATGGCCTCTAATTTACGAATGTCGGCCCATAAACCATCCTTAGAGAACTCATAGCCAAAGAAACATACACTCTCAGCCGAAAACACGCATTTATCTTTATTGAGCGTCAAACCAGCCTCTGAAATTAGGTTGATAACGTCATTCAACGCTTCATCATGCTCGGCTTCAGACCTCCCAAAAACAAGGATGTCATCGCTTATGTCGATAGCATTCTTGACTGGTTTAATTACTTGACGAATGCACGATTGGAACTTTTCTGGAGCCGATCTGATACCAAAGAACAACCTTTTATATCGAAAAAGACCGACATAAGTGTAAAATGTGGTGATATATCGGCAATCTTCTGCAATTTTAAATAGATGAAAGCCTTCACGAAGGTCCAACTTGGAAAAGCACGTGCGCCTTTGACTTTTCTTACCAGGTCATCGATTGTGGGAAGTTCATGGCGCTCTCTGAGCACTGCTTTTTCAGCAGCTCGCATATCGATGTAAAGGCGGAGTTTGTCATGATTATGAGGCTTTGCGACCATGACAACAGGAGGTATCCATGATGATGGGCCAATAGCTGGTTTAGTTATCTCCGCTTTCGCGATATTCGCTCCTCAAATGGCGAACTGTATTAAGGTAATGGCAGAACGGTTGGCAGACAGATGCTCTAAACCGCAAAGCCATGTTAGGTACCGGTTGACTACAAGCGCGGGTTTCCTTTGCCATTTTGCGTGCAACGTCCATGTGCATTAGAGGAACTAGGAAGAAGTGGAGAAATGCAGAGGACCTGATAGGCTTTCGTGATGGAGCAGCGATAACAATGGGTTTGGGACCTTCATCTCGTACATAAAAAAAAAAGAAATGAACACAACCGAACAAGCCTAGCAGGGGAAAAAAGAGCGAGAGAAAAAAAACCAACCGATCACCACCCAGTGCCTTAGCGAATGAAAGAGAAGATTAACTTGTCAATTATGTCCGCTTTCTGCAATCTAGCAAGTTTTTCCTCCAATATAGGTCGGAGGCGGAACGAGATCCGGTTGTGCGTTTGCACCTTAGGATCGATGTGAACTCTGATTTGCCGTTGGATAAATTTGCCTGTCCCAGAAAATACCTTTGGGAAATGCTTAATTACACGGTCTGATGTCACTGGACATAGAACCTGAATGAGAACAAAGGTCTGTGCTGTTTTATCACCTAAGAGACAGTCTCCTGAGCCCTCAACAACATAGAATCTGGTCTTTAAAGTCCCATTTTTTGAATTCACTAGGGCTTTAAATTTACCTAATGTTTGATATGCACACAACCGACAATTGGTTTTTTCTGGACGAAATCCCTAATATCACGAAATTTCTGTGAACTGGTGATATTTACAGAACATCCAGTCTCAACCAGAAAATTTACTCTTGTGCCTCCTACATTCAACATAACTCTTAGAGAGGAATGCCCGTTTGAGCTTACCCAGTTCACAGAAGAATCAGAGTATGAGGACGATTGACCCTCAATAAAATCAACGACCCTCTTTTTCCCATTATTTCCAGAACGGCGTTTCTTTTTATTAATATCTACTTTGAATTGATTGCGCTTTTTGCAAAACTTTTCAAAGTGGTTGCATTCCTCACAGACTGTACTGACGTATCCTTTTGCTGGGCACTAAATTTCAGGTAGGTGTGGCCTGACTTCACCACAGGAAAAACATGATTTATTTCTAGAGAGAGCTGTACCTGGCTTTTCGTCAAATTTTACTTTGTTAACCTGACTTTCTGTTGAACCTTCAGTGTGATTGGACAAATCGTTTGATTGATCCCCAACAATTTCATCATTCCGCCCAAATTTTTGAGCATCAGCAAATTTTATTTGTCGTGAAGAAAGAATATGTTTTCGGAGCCTATCACTCTTGGTTCCAATCAGTAGTTGTACCGTCAATTCAAAATCAAACTTATCTCCAAAATTACAGGTTGATGCCCGATGTCTTAACAAGGTGCCAAAATCAGAGATGGATTGACTATCCAGCTGCACGGCTTTTCGAAACTTGTAGGCTTCGAAATATGGGTTCGAGTTGGGTTCAAATAACTTAGTCAGTTCGTCGAGTGTCTCCTTGTAGGTAGTCCATGGAGAGGTGAGCGAGTCAAAAACCTCCTCCACGTCGTCCCCCGAAAAATTCAACAATAGGGCCTTTTTTTAAATATCATCCACGACCCCATTTGCAGTGAGGTATCTCCTCTGAGTCCACCGTTTCCAACGCTTACCAAGGGAACTCGGTTCCGAGTGAATGTCGAATGTACCCGGCTTGTTGGTTTCCATGCCGCGAACACGCGCACCACGATAACACGATAACTAAACCAAAAGAAAGAAACTCACAACCAGTCGCCAATGTAATATAGTTATTAAATTAACACAAATCGAACACTATTTAGTAATATAATATAATAATCCTTCACGGTATACAATAATCCAATGTTTTATAATCACCTAGCAACAATCACATTTGTAACCTCCTAGCTGTATTTGTCACTCATTAAGCTCAGCAGATTCCTCAATTTCATTTGCACTATTGCAGTTTATTCCCTATGTAAGCAAAACACAACCCAAGTATCAATAAGTAATAGTAGTAGTTTATAAGCATCAATAAAATGTAGCTACTCTTATCCCAATAATGAAACCTTGAGAAACTCTAAAGCACTAATAATTCGTTAAATGATAAATGTTATGTCGTAGTCAAAGGTAAGTTCACCAATATCGCCCGTATGGTAACTAATGTTGCATGTTATGTTTTAGTGTGAAGCCTCGCACCAGATGTTGTCTAAATCATTCTATTGCTAGATGGGTAATCACATCATACTTATCACGAATAGGATTATCATTGATTCCACCAGTCCTGGGATTGAACCTCGCTCCTTCCTTTGCCACTCTTTAACCAACTCCCGCATCCACTCATTTCCAAACCATTCCAAAGCCAATGTCTCAACCCTTTGGGAAGCTGCTCCCAGTAACACTAGAAATAAACAAAACAACTGTTTAGAGAACAACTAAATTTTGGAAATCCAAGGTCAAATGACAGTTTATTTACTTTATGATTGATTTTAATAATAGTAATTAATCAAATAATAACAATAATTTCATTCAATTTTTATTCACCAGTTTTATTTTCAGTTTTCAAACTGTTTATTAAAATAAAACAGTTTATAGATATTTTTGTTTTCATCTGGTTTCAATTGTATCTGTGTTATTCACTTATTTTATTTTAAATATTCGCTTATTCATGAAGAGAAAATATATTTAAAAAACCAGGTGTGCTAAAGACCACACGGGAGAAGTGTAAACTTCTATGACGATTTTCTGCTAAATATAATAAATATAAAAAAATTAAAACAGAGTACCTAAGTAGGTAATTTTCTGTTATGGTGCGCGTCTACAATTACTATAAGCAAGATTAACTTCTCAACCAAGTGACAACAAAACAAGCGGCATTGTTTACTATATCCATTTATAACATAAATAAATATAAAACTACGTCATGAATAGAAGAACAAGTACGAAAGAAATGCGTGATAAATCGAGAGCTTTCCAACGAGTGGAGAACGATTTTTGTCAGGTGAAAAATAAAGAAGTTTCATTTCCCCAGCAACGGCTTGGTTGTCAAAACAGCGTGATGGAAAAAAACGTGACGGTAAAATCGTATTCACACCCCGCTAAATTTTTCGACGTGGTGCGCCTATAGAAGTTTACACTTCAAAAAGAAAGAATTGATTCATTAAATTTTATCTGTCCATCGTGCCCGACTAGTAAATTTTAGCGAATTTTTGTAGAAAATGAAGCTATTGCAATAGCTCCTTGAGGCATTCTGAAACAAATCCTGGAGTTGAACACTTTTCCATATATATATATATATATATATATATATATATATATATATATATATATATATATATATATATATGTGTGTGTGTGTGTGTGTGTGTGTGTGTGTGTGTGTGTGTGTGTCCTCCTTAGGATTGAGACAAAAATTCCGTTCTTGCGCCAAAAATCAAGCTTTTCGTTCGCCAGCAATTTTTGAGCACATTAAATTGGTCAAGTTTCGAAAAATTTGCTAAAGAAATCACTAAAATGGCTAAAAACGGCTAAAAATCGTTAAATTTATATTTTTTAGCAGAATTTTTGTCAAAAGCAGTTTACCAACAACGAACTAGAGCATGACAAAATTTATGCAAAAACTTATGCTGAAAAATTCACTTAAGTAAATTCCATTAATATTAGCAGAAAAATAGATAAATACTGCAAAAAAATCTTAAAATTTAAAATTTTATTTGACATCCAGAATATTATTTGGAAAGATATATATTTTTTTTCTTGCAGTAAAATTGGTGATTACCTAACGATTTAATTCAATGTCCTCAATTTTCAAAACAATGCAACACAGCATAGTACTATAAATTACGAAGATTCGCTCATACGATCATGCTGCATGACTGGGACTTTTTCAGTTTCCTGCAAATAAACAGATGAGAATGGAGAGAGCGTTAAACACCTACCCATGAAAGGGAAGTTTTGGTGGGGCCTAGCGTATAAATATGGAGGGAGCTCTATCGGAAGCTCATATCCACACACGGACTTAATCACTCCCGACGATGTTGTGAAAACCAAATACAAAACGGAAGTTTGTGAAGAACGCTGTTAATTTCCAGGGAAAATATAGAGTTACGAAAAATATAGAGTTACTCGTCTATTGTTAAATCGTTTTCGACGGTTAGAACACCATCAGGGGGGGGGGGGGTGGGGGGGCGAACACTTACCTACCAAATCTGTCACTTTTGATCATTTTGATTTGTTCAAGTACATTCATCCTTCCTTCCTTTGGACAAAATGAAGAAATCCTACAAACTGTCTATCCTTCAAATCAAAATCGTAATATGATTAAATTCAATAGTTTTGCAAATTTTCCCTGAAATCCTCTTCATGCTTGTCTATTGTTTCTCAGGATTTCCTACCAGATTGACTACAATATTCGTAGCCACAAGAACATTGTATTTTATAAACCCACTTTTATCTTGAATATTGATTCTATCTTTAACGGAACCTAATAATGCTCTGAGACTATTTATTTTTGTAAAACCCATTTTTTAACCCCTCGATTGTAGAATTTTGCCAATTTCATCAGACATTTTTCCATAATGAGGTATATTTATCCATCGTTTTTCTTCTAAAGTTACATCTTCCCTAACCAGATTGGAAACTTTATTCCTACTCCTTTTCCTAAGAACCTTATGTGGTATCAACGAGATCTTATTCATATCCATTACTAGCTGCTATGCTTTTAATAATGAGTTTTCCTTTCGATTACTTTTGTTTGCTCATTAGAATGGATAGTGTTCTGTTCATCATACTATGGAAGGCCGCATGCAATGGACTAATGGGTGATTTGAAGTACTATGGATAATTATATCGCTACAAGTATCTTGTCTATAAAATATAAAAACCACGCTTTTTGTTTACCAAAGATATGGACAGATCAAGAAAATTTAGTTTATTCCCGCCGAATTCGATGTTGGATTTGATGAAAGGATCTCATTTATTGATTTTTCGTGAAAATAACTCAGTTGTATTTCTGTTCTTGTCCATTGAATTATGATATCATCGATGTATCTATGCCAATTTAGAAGATTATTTATCTTACTAGTGTAAATGTTTGTTACCCAAGATAATCCATGTAGTATATGTTTGCAAGCAGAGGAGATAACGGAGAACCCATGGCAACCACTAGCTGAGTATAACATTGCCCTTCAAATAAGAAGTAATTTTGATCCATACAAACATCCATTAAATAAAACAATTCACCTTTTTTGAAAATATTAAGTTTAAAGGCGTGAATCAGCCTGCATACCATATCTTTGCAGCTGGCAACATCGGTATTAGGGAACAGATTAAACACGTCAGAACAAGCATGTTTAGCATTTGGAGACATTCTACTTCTTCCAGCGTATTCTACAAAACTTGGAATGTACATATTTTTTTACTAAACTTTCTTCTGATCGGTAACTACTTTTCGAACTAATCTTTGATAAATTGGAGTTAGATCAGTTGAAAGATTTGAACAATTAATTTCTTTGGGAAATTTCTCAGTTTCCCACAAATAGTCTTGCTTATTTAAAATTATAGTGAGTTATAGTTGTATTAGCTTTATCTGATTTGATGGCAACAATGGTAATGGTGAAAACCCATTTCAAAACAGAACCTGAAGGACAAATGAAGGACATTCAGATGCCTCCCAATAATAAACTTGCTTCTTTTGACGTGGTTAGTATGTTAACCAATACCGATATAGTTAGCTGCATTTTTACAACAAGGAAGCTGATTCATGCCTTTAAACTTGATATTTTCGAAAAAGATGAATTGTTTTATTCAGTGTATGTTTGAAGGGAACAAAATTACTTTTCATTCGAGGGGCAATGTTATACCCAACAAGGGGTTGCCACGAGTTCTCCGTTATCTCCATTACTTGCAGATATTGACGTGGATTATCTTGGGCAAGAAATATAGGCAACTTGTAACTTAAATAATCTTCTCTATTGGTATGCGTCGATGATATCATAATTTAATGGACAGGAACAAAAAGACAGCAACTTCTTTTCTCGAAAAAATCAATAAATTAGATCCCTTCATTGAATTTACCCTCGAATTGGGCAGGAGTAAACTCAACTTTCTTGATCTGTTCTTCTCTTTGGTAAACAAAAAGCATATTTTTTTCTTCAATTTATAGAAAACATACTTTTAGCGATTTAATTATCCATAGTACTTCAAATCACTCCATAGCATGCCATATGGCCATTTAGCATTGCCTTCTACAATATGATGAACTTCATCACAACACACTTCAACACTTTCTATTCCAATTATTGAACAAAATTTATGGAAAGAAAAATCCATTATTAAAATTAGAGCTGCTAGTAATGGATTTGAAGGAGATCTCGTTGATACCATATGAAATAAGGTTCTTAGGAAAGTGAGAAGGAAAAAAGTGTCCAATCTCGTTAGGGAAGATGTAACATTAGAAGAAAAACGATGGATAAAAGTACACCTAATTATGGGAAAATTACTGATAAAATTGACAAAATTCTATCATCGAGGGGTTACAAAGTTGGTTTTAAAAAAAGTACTCAGTCATGCAGCATGACTAACAGAGGGAATGTTCAAAGAAAAGTAGTGGATATCATTCAATTAGGCACTTAAATTCTGCTCACTGAGGCCAACCATGACCTGAATAAAACTGAGGGGACAGCCATGTGACGAGATCGCAAAGAAAATTTTAGATCGATTATGGGGATTTTTTCACCTAAAAATCTCGCTTACTATGAACCATTAAAGACCTGGGAGTGGTTGCAATCTACTCAGCGCTGAAAAATACATCGAATGTGACACCCACACTTGTGACATGTGACAAAAACGATTTTTCAGAATTTTTTGGGCCAAAAATTGTAAATTTGAGCTTGAAATTCTGGAGCGACCAGGCTGTCCAACAAACTTTTGGAGCCATCTAAATAGCTGGTTTATTTTTCTCGAAAATTCGCTAAAATGAAATTAGTCTCAGAGCTATACTAGGTTCCGTTAAAGATAAAATAAATTTTCAGGATAAAAGTGGGGTTTATAAACTAAAATGTTTCGAATTCATTCAATATATTTTAACACAAAACCCAAGTTGAATTCAGTTCAAGTTGCATATGGAGAACATTGACAGTAGGTGGCCATACACGAGATGATGTATGACACAGATTCCATCTGCCAAATTTGGGACGATAGGTGAGATCTATCGTCCTCCAATAACGTAAAAACTTCTCCGCTGACTTCTCGGGCCCGAAATTCGTCGCCCGATCAAATCCGCTCGTTAGGGGGCTCAATGCTGGCATATTCAGGTCAAGTCACATTATGGCAGACTTGAGTTTTCTGTCGTGCCCCGAAAATTTCAAAAACGCTGCAAATTATTACACAAAGGTTTACTATTTCTGTATCATACAGACCTTCTGCGTAGAAAACTGATTATTTAGAATCACTTATAGTTTATTTACTAGGTATCGAAACTCGGTGCTTCCAATATTTGGTTCACTGCATCACAGCTCCAGGACCCCATAATTTTACGCTTTATAGTAAAGTTGAGGAAAAAAAATAAATGGGACCGTCTAGGGACACCCGAAGGAAGCGAAGCTTTATAAATATCATAAAGCGTAGAATAGAATTATGAGTATTTGCATACTCATAAACAATCTCTTTTAATTGGAATTAATTTCATCACACTCTCTCTCTCGCCTTCCCTCCCCTCCCCTCCCTCTCCCCTCCCTCTCCCCTCCCTTCCCTCTCACTCCCTCCGCCTCCCCCACACTCCCTCGTCCTCCCTTCCCTCTCACTCCATCTCCTCTCCCCTCCCTCCCCTCTCTTCCCTCCGCCTCCCCCATACTCCCTCGCCCTCCCTTCCATCTCACTCCCTCCGCCTCGCCCTCCCTCTCACTCTCTCCCGCCCACCCTCTCCCACCCACCCTCTCCCACCCACAAGAGTCAGTCACCACCCACGTCAGTCTGCCACTTTTTCACACTTTTTCGCCCGTTTTTGGCCCATAGCATCTATGCGAGTAATGCGATCGGGATGGTTAAAAGTTAAGACCAACTAGACTAGTGCGAAAGAACGGGTTTTTTAAGTCAATTCTTAGTCCTTTTAAGGCCCGGATGGCGAACGGCGGACATTCGGATTCTACGCACCTTGAAACGTAAAGTGACAAAGTTTGAGGGGGGGGGGGGGGGGGGGGGTTATAAAAATTTTTTGCTATACGATCACATAGGGTTATTATTGAAAATAATAAACCAAAATCAGGCAGATCTGAAGCTGAAACAGACAGGTATTCACCAAGCTCCTAGCCAATGCTCATCTAATTCCTAGTCGTGTGGAGTTGTTGCTCTGCGTATGCAGAATGTCGAAAATTTGTGCTCCGGGATGCTCTGGCCAAGGTCGGTTTTTGCCCACTTCAATGGAGATGAATATTCGCCAAGTAGGTAGTGAGGTATCTGCCCCACTCTACATCTGCGGGATGAACTTCGAATGTGTTTAGCAATGAGCTTGCCACTCGTCCAGTACCTGCGGGCAAGTAGCTCTGTATTTCGTCGAGTTGCTTGGTGCTGGGCGAATGTCGCCTGTGTGGAGTCTGCTTGATCGTTATGGTAAGCGAATTTTCAAATAAAATGAAGCTATTGTTATAGCTTCAAAATTTTCAACAATTGAATTTCCCGAAATTTTTTTTCATGGGAATTCGTTTTGAGGCACCCAAAAACGTCTCCTGGATTATTACTTTTCAGACAAAATTAAGTGTCATTCTACCAGCTACCTCCACAGTGATCTAAAATTCGTTCTTTCGCTTAAAAACAAGCATTCAAAAAAAAAAAAAAAAAAAAAAAAAAAAAAAAAAGGATGAGTTCAATGAACAACATTTTAGAGAACCATGGCAAAAAAAGCGGGTTAATCAAGGTCTTTCCTTGTAAATATCAATAATTAAAAGTTCTGTTACCTACTTGGGTCACTCCGTATTCCCCATTATTTCCCGCATAACACAATATTTAAGAAATTCCTCAAATTCCCTATGAAAAGTAACACCTGAATGCTATTAGAAACAAGTGGATTGCGAACAACAACTACCTAGATCTGAAAGATTATAACCAACTTAGTCTGGCGGATCTGTATTTCCTCAATATCTCTTTCAAAGAAAGCAGGTTTAGGGGGTACCGCAGACCGAATCTGCCTGACTTCATCTGTCGCAGATATCGTTTGGCAGATCTTGGCACGTCTGCCATCGCTTGCTGCCTATTAACAATCGAATCTGTCTCACAGATGTCACAGAAAACCGCCAAATCTGTCTCAGATATCTGCTTGTGTATGACCAGCTAATGATATAAACTAAATCACAAGCGACGAAGTTGTGGAAACCCATATCTATGAAGAAAACGGAAGTTAATGAAGAACGTTGTCTATTTCCACAAAAATAAAGAGTTACCATGTTAGATCGAATTCAACAGTTCGATGACTGATGATGACACAATTGTGAAAATTGATCTTACATTCTAAGTCTATATTTTCGTGGAAATAGACAAGTTCTTCATTAACTTCCGTTTTCTTCATTGACAATGACTCACGACGCATTTACTGAACATTATTTTAAAATTAGGTATGCTATTTGTCATGTCACTTATAAGGAACAAGTTTCAAGACAGACGAAATGTAGTCGTGCTTGCTTTATGTATTGAGAGTTCAGTATTAGTATAGGCAATGCCATTCTGGAGAATCGAAATAAAAAACAAGAGATTGCTCTACTTACTTAGAAAGAAACTGTAGGAAGCCGAGTGCATCACGAATTTGACGAATGGTTTCTTCATGAACATTCCAGTTTGGGACGTGGGAGCCACCATATAGATGGCGGAGTACATGGGAAACATGGCACCAAGCTTGCCAAGCTCAAACAGTTGCATGGCCATACTTTTTCTCCGGAATCCGGGAAGACCTTCGTACCAAATCGCTGCCAGCAGTTGCTGTACGTTTGGATGAGCCACGAACTGAGGAATGAAATAATAGAAACTGAATGACACGGTGATGGGATGGTTATGTTAGTAGGCCTTCTATAATGATCTACACGTAACTGATTTTCACTTTTTTTGTATTATTATAAATTCCTTCTAAATCGATCAAGAAACAATTACAATCTCCCTCTGAAACCAAGATGATGCGATAGATATCTAGATAAAACAATCGGAACAATAAACTCTTCAGAAGAAGTTTATTACAAAAAAGTATTCATCTTTTGTGCACTCACAACCATAACCAAGGATTCTAATGCTTATCTAATCCCAAAAAATTGCAACGAATTAGCATTGAAACTGTGGAATTGCGAACACAATGCATAAATAATTGTGTACATTATCAAAGTAAATAAAACATGTACACTAATCAGAAGAAAAAAAATTGATTCAGAGATTCCTGAAATGCAAAAAAAGAGTGGAAATGTTTATTTTGGATCCCATCAATTTCTTTCCTAATAAAAGTTAAACACGAGGTATGAGTGAACCTTTATTAAGTCATTTAAACACATTTCCCATATTATCATAGTCTAAAATAGAATTACGATGAAGTGCGCAAAAAGCCCAAAGGAAGTATTGTTGAAGTAGGTATTTGATAATAGGTTCTCACAGCTTTTTGTTTGTACTTCAAGGCGAGTTTGAGCCGCTCTAAAGTTTGTCTGTCTCCTGGTTGCCATACATCCATCGGTCCAGCAGTTGGATCATAGTTGAGCATTACTTCCAGTTCGGTTGACGTTCGTGCGTGGTCGAGTAAGGAAGTGGCGAATTCTTGTACCGCTATTCGCATTTCCTTTAACCCAAATAGCGAGTGTAAAATTAATTAAAGATGATTATATTATCTTCCTAATGGAATATTATTTTACTTTTAATTCATGTTTTACAAGCGTGTTAGTGGTTTTTTAAGGCCCGTAGAGGGTACTTAAAATTTAAAGGGTTTTCGGGTAGTAATGATGACTTCAGAGCACGATTAATTATATTTTTCATTTCCAACAATCTCGGAGTTATACAGGTAGGTAGGTAGAAAGGTAGCGGTGGGGTGAAGGGAGAGGAGCGGGACCGGACCGAGGCGGGAACACCGTGCTCAGCTGACCGGGCCTCGATGAACATGGATCTTAAAACTCCATGACCGCTAACCTACGTCTAACTTATATTTCCTTTTTTCGGAAAACAAAATAAAGTTTCTTCTTGATACAAAAATGAAAATTAATTTGTACATACCCATGAAAAATAATCAGATAATGATCTCGAATTAATTATAAAAGCAAGTGAAACATGTTTACGTATCACAATACGTAAAATAAATCAATTATTCTTGAAACATCGAAAATCTCTTTTCAGATGAGGTAACAACCACTGCTTATTTAAATCAACAAGGTTCTCTTACTAAACTTGAAATTTAAATATCCTTCATATCGTTTACCTAAAGTAAAATTGCGTTCAGTTCGTGCTATCTACATTCTTATTTGAAACCTGATTCATTGTACCGTGCCATACCATACTTTTTGGCGAGTTGAGTTTTTCACGATCGCGTAATTGATAGGTTCGACTAGGAGGTGATGCGTATTGTACTTTGTCTCTTACAGTATGATTTTGGTGTTCTGATTTTGTCGCAATAAAATCTCTCCTATTCTTTCTGTACATTTTATTATTGTTTTGCCTCCAACATACCATGACCTAGATGTGTGTTTTGCTCACAACTTTGCCTTGACACCATGCATGTTTGTGCTGGTAAATGATTGGATCTGATGTATTTACATCTGGTAAGTTTCTTGAACTACGATCATGATAGGTTTTTTGACGGATTTTTGCCACTTCACTGTTGTGACAGAGTTCCCGTCAGAATCCCAGAGTAAGCGCTGCCGTCGCTCCGTTGGAAAACAACGGGCGTCGCACGCCTGTTCTCGTGTTCTTGAGAGGCTGAGTTTGGCGTTGGATGGGTGATCCAGGTCCTGGAAATCCAATCTACTCCGAACATAGCACATTAATGCTATTAGTAGGAGTGGGTATCTTTCTGACGGGATACTGTCATTCTCCCCTACCTCTTTGTCGAGGATTTAGGACCCCATTGCACCTCTGGGGGGCTACCTAAATCCTTGATATGGTGACAGAGCGTGGTTAGGATTATGGACGGCTAACGCCTAGTAATCCAATCCACTATTTTTGGGGCGTTAATGTTTCAGAAGAAACATGGCCTGGGGTTCCAGAAGGAATTCCCATTATCACCCTTTGGTATATGAATAATTTCATTGGTCTTTGACTTATAATTTCTCTTTTATTCCCCTCTAATATTTTCAATTTCATGCCTATGGTATACCTGGCCTTTGCCATTTTTATTATTCTTTATACCCGGGCATGGTTCCCAATTATTCAAGGGCATTGTTCCCAATTTCCAGGGCTTAGTTCCCAATTTAAGTCTCCATTGTGGGCATATTAATTTATATCTATTTTATTTTCCTTAAGGTATAAGTCTCCATAGTTGAGCCACCGTTTATTCCCGATTGTTCCAATCTCTCATTGGGGGTTAATTACCTAATGAATACTTCATATGAAGATTCATTGACAATCCATCCTGTTTTAATTTCTCTTTTCCCATCCTCAATCGCCAATGTAGCTATTTATTAACGAGCATCAGTTCTCAGCCAGTAAACTATTCCACCTGGTTTACATACTTGCTCTTCAATCAAGTATGTCTTGAAGTGGGGGAGTGTGACAGAGTTCCCGTCAGAATCTCAGAGAAAGCGCTGCAGTCGCTCCGTTGGAAAACAACGGGCGTCGCACGCCACCACTCGTGTTCTTGAGAGGCTGAGTTTGACGTTGGATGGGTGATCCAGGTCCTGGAAATCCAATCTACTCCGAACATTGCTCATTAATGCTATTAATGGTTATCTCTCTTACGGGATACTGTCATTCTCCCCTACCTCTTTTTCGAGGATTTGGGGCCCCATTGCTCCTCTGGGGGGCGACCTAAATCCTTGATACTGTTCTGTTGTATTTTCTCGGTAGGGACTGGTTTTATTTCAAAGTCAGATTCTTTAAACATCAATCCATCCTCCAGCCATCGACCCAACATTATTTGACTCGGAGCATAACCAAGACCCGGAATTTGAGTACTGCATTTTAGGTGAATGTTGATATTTTGCCCAGTTTTCTCACATTTTTGCATCATTAGTTTAACTATCCGAACACCAGTTTCTACTAATGCATGACCTTGAGCATAATTAGGGGTATTTGTAGTCAAAAGTATTCTGTTTTTCTCAAATGTTCTCTGGATTTTGCACTGCTGAATGGATTATCATTATCCGCTACTAATTCATCGGGATATCCGATCCTGGCAAAAATTTATTCCCAAATTGTTATTACATGCTCCGACTCTTTCACTTTAATTTTCTTGAATTCTATCCATCTTGAAAAGTAGTCAATTATAATTAGGTAAGTTTTAGATCGAAATTCCATGATATCCATCCCGAATTTCGACCAAGGGCGGCTAGGGAAATTTTGTATGATCATTGGTTTTTTAGAATTTAGGACCCGACTTTCTTGGCAAACCTGACATGATGATATGTAGACATTGATATCAACCTACATACCAGGCCAAAAAAATAATTTTCTAGCCTTGACTCTAGTTTTTTCCACTCCCATATGACCTTCATGGAGCTTAACTAATATATTTTTTCTTTCAACCTGAGGCATAACTATTCTACCCTGATAAAATAGTAAGTCTTCATTGATGGCCAAAAATCTTTCAATTTCGTATACCGTCCTAGTTCTCCAGTAACATTGTTAGGCCATTCAGATTGTCCATACTTCACAAGACCTAGAGTGGAGTCGGCTTTAGTTGAAACAACGAAATAATTGTACTCGGATTTTTCGTTCGACATGACAGAAGTAATTAAACTATGAATAACATAATGCATTTCCAGATCAGTTTTATCATATCCCGGTATGAATGCTCTTGATGGGGCGTCTGCTATTACCATTTGGTTACCAGGTAAGTAAGACATAATGAAATTATATTTCATTAATTTTAATCTCATTCGCTGGAGCCTAGTAGGTACTTTATCGAATTCTTGTTTCACAATTGAAATTAAAGGCTTGTGGTCTGTTTGGATTTCTACCATTCTACCATGAACATAGTAGTGAAATCGTTTGAGCGAAGCGAGCACCAAGCATTTCTTTTTTTATTATAGCGCAATCCATTTTAGTTTTAGTTTAGTCTTGACGCAAATGATATTGGTCTATTGTTTTGTAGTAATACACACTCTAAACCTTCATTACAAGCATCTTTCTGTATGAATACTGGTAAATTTTCATTATAGTTTGCTAATGTAGTACTATTTGTTAACAATTTCTTAATTTTATTTACACAATCAGCATGAATTTCAGTCCAATTCCAAGGTTCTCCATCCCTAGTTAAATTCCTTAATGGGGCAGTTTCTAAGGATAAGTTGAGAACATATTTAGCAACATATTTAACCATTCCTAGAACTCTTAACAAATCTTTCTTGTTATCAGAATAAGGTATTTTACTAATAGGTTCAATACGATTAGGATATATTGTT
Source organism: Adelphocoris suturalis (assembly GCA_030762985.1). Classification (NCBI taxonomy): domain Eukaryota; kingdom Metazoa; phylum Arthropoda; class Insecta; order Hemiptera; family Miridae; genus Adelphocoris; species Adelphocoris suturalis. The sequence continues at coordinate 30,561,827 of CM061045.1, read as the reverse complement.
ATCCCATCCTCAGAAATTATGCTTCCTAATATTTGTATTCCCTGTTCACAAAATCTAAACTTTTACTCATTAAACGTTACATTAGATATGAGCTCTTTTTAAAACTTTCAATAAAATTTCGTCGTGTTCTTGTTTTGTTTTACCTGCAATATTAAATCATCAATATATATTTTAACACTTTTTATGTCCTCAAATAATTCTGTATTTTCCTTTTGGAATACCTTTTTACACCGAATGGCAATTGGTTAAATTTATACCTACGGTATGGAGTGGCTATGCTACACAATTCAGACGATGAATCATCAATACAAGTTTGGTAAAACCCTTCTTTTAGATCTAATATTGAAAAGAATCTCTTGCAATTCAAATCATCAAACACTTCCTCATGGGTGGGAATTTGGAATTTATCATCCATTATTTACTGATTTGAATCTTTTGGATCTAAACATATTCGCAAGTTTTTTGAATCTTTTTTTATTATTACAAGTGGATGTTGCCATAAACAAGGTCTATCTGCCTTAGAGATGATACCATCTTTTTCTATTCTATTTAAATGTTCTTTTAAACGGGTTAATAAATGTTTTAGTACCCTGAGGGGTGAATATGTCACAGGGGAGGCGTTGTCTTTCAATTTTATTGTGTATGGTTTTCCTGGATATTTACCAACTCCAGAAAATACGCTTTTAAATTCTTTAACTATGTCCTCTTGAGACTATAAGGTTCTAGTAAGTTTGTTCAGCTTCCAGTGTATCTACTCTTTTAATTATTCCAAGTTCTACATATGTCTCATATCCTAGTAACGGCTTATCATATGTATCTAATATGAAATATTCAATAATTTCATCAAAATGTTTAAATTTAGTCAGTAAACTTATTTTACCTTCAGCTTCCAACTTAGTATTATTATATGCTTTCAATTTTATATCACATTTTTCTAGTTAATTAGGATTTACATTAATTAGTTTGAGAATTCTTAATGGTACCACATTTACGTAAGTTCCAGTATTCAGTTTGAATTTAATATTTACCTTATCAATTTTGCTCTTTATAAACCATTCAATATCTTTATTGATTTGATTTATTTCCAAATTCAGTGAATCAATATAAAATGACGAGACACTGTCGCTACTCGTATATTTCTTTATGGCCTATGTTGTACGTTTTTCGTCGGTTTTTATAGTATCTTTTATTTCGATCAGGGCAACAAATAGAATAATGAGTCTTTTTTTTACAAGACATGCATTCCTTTCCATATGCAGGGCAGTTGAATGCCATATGTTCTGAATTACATTTTTACATAAATATTTTCTATGTTTATTATCATTGAATTTTTTCAAATAGTCCGAAGAGCTTGGCCTACCTTTTTGGAGTCTCCCATTTTCTTGTCGTTCGTGAAATCGACGATTTCTTGTTTTCTTTTCTCATGCCGTTTGCAAAGCCCAATCGCCCGTTCCAACGTCAGGTGTTCTTCATCCAACATTTTGTTCAGGAGATGTTTATCCGTGTTTTTTGCAACCAGTCGATCGCGGATCATTTCATTCCGTTCAATGAATTCACATGAAGCTGCCGCCACTTTAAGAGCAGTGATGAATTCTTACAGTGACTGGCCTGTATTGAAGCTTATTTTCTTAAATTTGAACCTCTCGTGTATAATATTCTTCTGTGGTGCGAAGTATGTGGTGAATGCTTCGATCACTTCATCATATTTAATCAAAGCTTGTTCTTCCGCTTTCCTGCTTTCCAAGTATGGCATCTTGTTTCAGCATGTTGTATATTTCAATTACTCGATTACCCAATTGATTAAGCAGAGTCGCGATTTTAATTTCATTGGTCTCTTTTTTCTTCTTGTTGGCTACAAGGAAAATATTGAAATTTGGCAACCAGTCCGTCCAATCTTTATTGAGGTTTTCAGCTTCAAAATTGAAACTTCGTGGCGGCTTCGCTTCTGTCATGGCGGTGGATTGTTGTTCGCATAGGGATCTCGATTAGTGGTGATGATTCCTTAATTAATAAAGTGTAATCTGGATTATCCAGGTTCCACGAATACGATTCACGGTGAATTTAGCTTTCACTTCCTGCGCACCTCAAAGCACACCTAACACCATGTAAAATTTCAAGGGTTTTCGGGTAGTAATGATGACTTCAGAGCACGATTAATTATATCTTTTATTTCCAACCATCTCGGAGTTATACAGGTAGATAGGTAGAAAGGTAGCGGGTGGAGAAGGGAGAGGAGCGGAACCTGACCGAGGTGGGAACACCCTGCTCAGCTGACCGGGCCTCGATGAACATGGAACTTAAAACTCCGTGACCGCAAACCTGCGTCTAACTTATATTACTGGGACTACGAAGATGTTATAATGTACTACTTGCCGAAACCCGTGAAAGCTTGCAGATCGCCCTCAATGCCTTTGCTTAGCAGCTAGCCAGGTGTGGTTTGGTGGGTAACCTAGATAAGTGTGGGTCAGTCTCCTTTGTCCCATCGGGTTACCAGCATCAGGTGAAGGTGGTGGATGAGGAGTGTTTTGTCATAGTACAGTCACCCATCCCCACCCGATCCGTGCTGGAGGTTTCCTAGGAGTTGACTTCATGGGTGTGGCCACCATTGCTGCAAGCCGTCTGGACCTTGGTGGAGCACTAGCTCGAATCACCAAGGCTCCATTGAAGCCACAGCAAAAGCTGCGCCTCCTTCGCACGTACTTACTGCCTAAGTTAACGTATGGGCTGGTCTTTGGTACGCTTACTGCGGGGAGGCTGCTAGAGTTAGATTGTGAAGTTCGTCTGTTGTTCGCTCTTGGCTAGGCTTTCCACCTGGTGTCCCAAGTGCCTATGTCCACCAGTCAAGGCCGGGGGGCTTGGTATTGTCTCTCTCTCTCAGCCAGCATCCCATCTTTACGCTGCCAGCCCCTGCTCGCCCTCAGGGGCTCGAGCTGGGCTGACCTGGACTTTGTCAGGCAGCAGTAGTTGTGGTGTCACCAAGCAACACCAACTGCTCCAAAACCCTGCTCATCTGCTGAGTTCGCTGCTGCGCTACATGAGTCAGTAGATGGTAAGGAACTCCGACAGTGCTCTGAATCCCCTATTTCTTCCCAGTGGGTGAAATGGGCTTCAGAGGGCATTTGGCCCCGTGACTACTGTCATTTTCATGCCGTCCGGGTGGCTACACTAGCCACCTCGGTGAGGTGTTTACGGAGTAGTCGGATTTGAGAGTAGTCGGACCTGGATGTCCAGGTTGTCAGTGGTAGCGTGGCCATGGAGCAGACCTGGCGGGCTTAAATAAATAAGTATGATAGAAATGACCTGCGGCAAGCAATTTCCGATCTAAAAGGAGTGGCGACCAATAATATCAAGGTCATGGCTGCAACCGTGTCATGGCGCGGGGTGTGGTGTGGGAAAAGCGCCACGAAGTTACTTGCGTTGGGCATCTCAGCAGGAATTCTCCGTGGTATTACCACCCGCGTCCTGAGGGGTTCTTACTTAAACTAGTGGTCATTTTATAAGGGCACTTCCTTTCATCCCATTCTTCCTCCTCGTCCTGCAACTTCCCTTATCTCCCTAGAGCCGGCGTCAGGTAAATCTGGGCGCTTATTTTATTTGTTCATTTTTCAATTTAATGGTGTGCCACCTCCGCCTTTGAGGGGAGTTTTATAAATAAAAAAAAGTGTGGGTGTGTGTGTGTATGTGTAAACTGTATAAACGACTGTAGAACTAAGGAAAGCAAGAAATTTATACTCCCGGGAAAACACTACAGCAGCAAAGAATGACAAAAAAGGATTCTGGAAGATGATTAACTCTTCGAACAAAAAAGCACAAAAATTCATAAATCAGTTCTTTCCTGGAAGATGGACATAAAATAGAAGTCGAAGGGAACGAATTAAGAGTAGCGTATAACTTGAATAAATATACCTTAGGAGTAGTCAACACCCTGCGGAATAATTATCTATCTGAACCAGTCCACGATCTCAATCCTGAGGCAGTATCGTGGGAGCCAGATGCCATGAAATGGCAAAATGTAACTGAGCAAGATGTTTCAAAAATAATAAAAAACCTAGCGAACAAGAATAGCACTGGTATTAATAAATGGACTACTCAAGAGATTAAATCACTCGATGAAGTAATCACTAAGCCATTAGCAATTTTGATTAATGAATCTGTAGCTGAAGGGTACTTCCCAGAAGAACTAAAAACTGCGGTAGTCATTCTCAATTGGAAGTAAGGCTCAAGAGCCAAAATGAAAAATTATCGACCGATCAGCCTCTTGAGCGTCTTTTCAAAAATAGAGGAAATGTGCCTTAAGGTACAGCTCATCCGTTACCTAACTGATAACAATTTCTTCACCCCTCACCAATATTGATTCCTAAGAATCAAATCGACGGACTCGGCAATCTATGATCATATACATCATATATGTCTAGGACTAGAGAACGCTAGGAAGGTCGGAGGATTGTACCTCGACCTGGCGAAGGCGTTCGACCTTGTGAATCCTGATCTTCTCCGTAGTAAATTGTTGAACGCCGGGGTGCGAGATGGTGTGTTAGGATGTCTGAGGAGCTCCTTGGTTGGAAGGAGACAAAGAGTCAAAATTGGCGATGTTCTGGGGAAACGAAGGAGGTAAATCAAGGAAATCTGCAAGGAAGCTCGATCTCTCCAACACTCTTCCTTGTCTTTGTGAACGACCTGGCAAACGTAGCGGTGAGGGGTCGCCTTTCTGCCTTTGCTGATGACACTGCTGTCAAATGGAAAGCGGCGACACCCAACATACTAAAGTCAATGATGGAACAGGACATGAAGATATTAGGACAGTGGTTTCGGAAGAATGGACTGGTGTTGAGCGCAGATAAGTGTAAATTGCTGCTCTACAGATATACTTCACAGCAGATGCCTGGAAAGTTTGAAGTTAGGTTCCACCATGGTAGTTGTGATTCTAATGATGGCTGCAGCTGTCCAACGGTCACTGAGTCCCAAGAGGTGAAATACTTAGGCATGACCTTTGACCATAGACTAACTTGGGAATTACACTTCTCCGCCCTAAGAAACAAATTGTCCAAAATTTTGTTCAGGCTAAGGCTATTAAAACAAGCATTGCCTCCCAAAGCCCTTGTTTCTGTGTATGAGTGTACATTCGTGGCAATGGTATTATCCATTACGGGGGAACATTCCAATCATACTTGAGAATCTTGGACGGAGTTGTTAACTACGCCAGGAAACTAGTTTATCCAGAGGGATTATCTGGCCAGAAGTTAGTGGATATATACGGAATGGAATGTTTCGCCTGGGTCCTCAAATATAAGGACTAATTTGAGATAGAGGAAACCCTGGAAAACATGAGGCTAGGCTGAAAAGTAAAACTCCGCCTACCAAATATCCGACACGACCACGGAAGAATTCAAGCTTTTTATATAATGGTGGAAGGGTTTAATGAAATAATTCCCTGTATTCTAAAAGAGGGAGAAGAAATAAAATACATATCGGACAGCACGCTAAAGAAAAGACTGAAAGCCTTACTATAGCAATACCTCTTAGGTAACTCGTAACACCGTAGAACCAGTTCCTATAAACCAATTGATAAATCGATCACCTAATAGTATCTAAAGCTATATAACATCATTGAAAATCGCACTCTGTGGAATAATTCAAACGTAAGTCCAAAGTATAGAATTACATGTATATATTCAATTTATTCAAATTATATACTTATATTTGGCTATAAAAAGCGGAAATAATATTGTGGATGCCACTAATTTATTATTGACGATTTTTTTGGAAAATAGGGAAGAATTGATATGTCATAATAGAGAATGGTAATTGATAATGATGGTGTGATATATGGTTCCGTTTGTTGTATTGATTGTCTATATTGTATATACTGCTTGGAAAAAGGATAGATACATTGTGCGCTTATGCATCATTTCGGTTCCTATCTGTATACACTTACCATTTAGTTACTAGCAAAAATGTTTACCAACACCTAAAATGTTACATTTTATCTATTTCTACGTTACCTAGGTACGATACTCAATATATCTTATAACTGCCGTATAATTATTTTCTTAATCGCTTATATTCTTACAAATAATCTTAAATTATCTTGTAGAAATGTTGTATTGTATACCGCATTATCGAGCATACATTCGAGAATTCTGTTATGGCCATGTATTGTAATTTCTATTTTGAAATTCCACACACCACCCAGCACGACTCTTGCGTCCTGGGGTTGAAGTATTATCCTGTAAACATGTTGTTTGCATTATCCACAATTGAGGGTAGGGAAGCTCTGGATTCGTGCAATAAGTCTAAAAAAAATGTGACAGAAAATGGTTTTGGACAAACATTTTTTACCAGAATTAAATGGTAATTTCAAGCAAATGCAAGTATACTGGTGCATTCCAATATAGAAGCGCAATCACAATTTGAGATGTAACCTAATGCTGTCAATAAATTTCTACAAATTTAAGGGGGGCGGGGGGGGGGGGGACGTAAAAAATATATAATATTTCTCTTCATTGAAATACTGAATTCCTTATTGAAAAACCACATTGGACTAAAAGCATTCCGATACCGAAATAACCAAGCCTGGTGTTTGCTGAAAATCATGATTCCAATAAATAAATAAATATACACATATATTAAAGTAAAATTATAATTTGATTAGTCTTCAACATGATAATTTATAGCAACATACAAGTATGAGTTGTAAAAGTAGCTACATTTTTAATGTACCAATTTTTTTCATGTGAAGGGTATTACAAATGCACACAGACCACCCAGTTTCTGGTCGCCCCAGGGCCCCCAGGGGGCATGAGACGGCCGTAGCATGTGGCCATCCTTCTGTGAATTACTAATCTTCTAAACAACGGTTACTAAATGCTCATACCAATGATGAATCCCTTACATTGTATTCTGCTCTGAACTCGGTTTCGATCTTGGCCATTCTCCTTAGTTCCCAGGAAAGTTGAAAAGCTGTGAGAAGTGGGTCTCTAGAGCTGAGTGCGATGAGTGAAGACGCTGTCAAAGCCTTGTACGCATTGATTCTTGACTGCGAGTGTCTCAACGAGTCCTGCTCTCTTGACACAAGACACTCGTCGCAGGCGCACCTATATCCATCACGTTATCATTATTGAACTGACATTTCTGCAGAATGAATTGATTAGTAAAGTAATAAAACCCGGGATTGATAAAACACGTTGAGTAAATTACACCAAGTGTAATTTCAAATGATAACTTATACCTAATACTTTTCTATTTCGCATCCAATCATTTTATCTCGTAAATTGTTCTTTAACTGATTTTATATATGCCCATGTTACATTAAGTATGAAGCTATACTACGCACTCAACTTGGCAGACGTTTTTGATACATTATTATTTTCAAGTACCTACAAATCTTCATAGTCTTATTATGAATCTTCTTTGTGTCGTGGCCCCGCTGGAATTTCCAGTAGTGTTTTCCAATGAACAGATACGCACACACTCAACCAGCCAAGTAGACGGAAAGTAAGTCGAGACGATATGGCGCCATTTTAGAATCAGGCCACCCAAGAGGAGGTAGACTCCTTGTGGGGCAATAGCGGTTGGTATACCGAGCGATCTGGGTCCGGAATATCACTGTACCGTGACTTCTCGTCTTGATCACTTCACAACCTATGTACTTCACATATCCAAGGACTCGGGCCTCTTCCTTGTCCAACATCCGAGCGTGACGTTGTCCGAGGACCCCAGCCTCATATCTATCCTTCTAGGACTCCGACCTGTTCCTTCAGGGGCGACGCGACGGTGTCCACGGACTTTGGCCACCTCTCCTGGCCTCCTCTGAATTTAGCCGACCGTGTCCACGGACTGCGTGTCCATGGACTGTCCAGTTCTTCTACTCACCATAACCTAAATTTCAAAGGTTTAGAGTTTCATTAGACCAGGATCAAAACGATCATTTTCAAAGTTCAAGTTTGCTATACTCATTTAACACTCGCACGCAATCACAAAATTTGTTATAATTTTTTTCTAATCTGTTTGTTTATTCCATTCTTTTTATTGACCATTTTTCTATGATCACCACTACAGGTTCGCGCTACTCGGTCATTTTCGCAGTGAAACGTATCGATACTCACCTGGTCAAAAAAACTACAAAAAAAAAAAAAAACTAAAACACTAGTGACGAAGTTGTCGAAAGCAGTATCAATGAAGAAAACGGAAGTTTATGTAGGAGTTGCCTATTGCCACGAAAATAAAGAGTTACAATGTAATAGTCGAATTCGACCGTTAGACCATCATCAGTAACAAACAATAGGTGGCTGAACATACGATAGAAAGGGCACAGCTTATAATGTCACAGGTGAAAGGAAGATTCCCATTGGTCGAGATAAAGAATGAGGCTGGGAAACGCAACCAATCAAGTGCGAAAAAGTGAATGGGGGATTGATGCTAATCAGAAGAAGTGAAGGGGAAGGGAAGAGGTTACCTACTAAAACTATCATCATTGTGAAGGTGGTGATTCCAAACGTTATAACAATTGCGGAATATATTGAGGGATTTCCTCATTTAGACATTTATCTATCACGATTGATAATTTCGAATTTTTCAAGTAAATTCAACATTCCTCCCTTTGGACAAAAATGAAGAAATTCTACAAACTGTCTGCAAAATCAAAACCAACTATGATTGAATTCCTTAACATTTCGATTCCTTATTGTCCCTGCAATCTTCTTCATGCTCGTTTATTCTTTTCCAGAAATTCCTACCAGTTTAACCACAATGCTCATGGCCACAAAAACATTTTTGTTTGTGAGCCACACTTTTATCTTGAACACTGATTTTGTCATTAAACACTACCCTTTAGGGTTGACCGGAATCTATTGCCGTTACATGCTTTCAACACGTCCATTGTGAGATGCTTCATAGCTTCTTCGTGGTCACATTCTTCAATCACTTTGGCAATACTGCCCTCCTCAGAAAAAATGTTCCAACAGAAAATGCCCAATGTGAGGTTTGGCTCGTCGGAAAGCTCTCAATTTCTACTATTTTTTTCATACAAGTTAGAACGTCCAATTCGTGTTCTTTGGCACTTGAGAGAGTGATGTAGTTTGTCCTATCTGAAGTTTTACGTAGTTTTCGAAGTTAAAAAGTTCTAACTATTCTTCCTAGGTAAGATCGTCCTATCATACCATTTGCAATGCAGATTGGACTCTTTAACTTAGTACAACTTATTAGATAGGACAATATGACCTTGTAGATGAACACATTTCTCCAGTCCGGACAAATGACACTTGTGAGAATTCATGTAAATCACTGTTGCGGTTAATGTGAATCACAGTTCTTTCTGGTACGCCATATTCCGATCATCAATTACGCGTAATGGATATGAGTGCGCTTGCGGTATTAATGCTCTCACTCCTTTTTCTTTGTTAGTGCGTTGCTCAGTTTAACGTTTACTGTTTTCTATCAGTGTGAGCTGGTCAGGGTAGGCAAGGTAGGTACCGCCTGACCAGCTATCTAGACTCGCAAAAAAAAAAAAAGAAAAAATTCATTATTTTCAAAGCTTTACTAAAGATCCTGGAACACAGTTTAATAAAATCTATGCAAGACCAATGTCATAAGTTTCATCTTGTACGAAAGGGTCATTTGTGCAAAATCCTGCATATGAGTCTGCAAGACATTAAGACATTTTAATGTCTCGTGCACCCTTTTCTCGTTGAAAGAATTTCTCTTTCTATTCAGCGTGGAACTTTTTATATTCAGTATATTAATCCTAACATCTTTTTGTAAATAAACAAGCAAACAAATCAACTTCGTTGGGAGAACAGGAGAGAATTTAGGTCACTCTGCTGATTCGGAAAGAGCCTTCATTTCAATCGTCTCCTAATGTCCCTAAGAGTCTCCCTATCAAATTTCAACTTCCTTGGATGAACAGGACAGATTTTACCTCACTCATCTGACTGGGAAAGAGCCCATAATTTCAATTGTCTCTTAGTGTTCCAGAGAGTCTCCCTATCAAATTTCAACTTCCTTAGGAAAAAAGGAGAAAATTTAGGTCACTAAGCTGTTTTTGAAAGAGCCCATCATTTCATTCTTCTCTTGATGTCCCTGAGAATCTCCCCATCAAATTTCAACTTCCTAGGGTGAACAGGAGAGAATTTAGCTCACTCAGCTGATCAGGAAAGAGCCAAACATTTTAATCAGGGAGTCTCCCAATCAATCGTCTCTCCGAATGTCCGAGAGAATCTCCCTATCAAATTTCAACTTCCTTGGATGAACAGGACAGATTTTAGCTCGCTCATCTGATTAGAAAAGAGCCCATAATCGCAATCGTCTCTAAATGTCCCGAAGAGTCTCCCTATCAAATTTCAACTTCCTTGGGAGAACAGGAGATAATTTAGGTCGCTCAGCTGATTAGGAAAGAGCCCATCATTTCTGCACCACGTTATATTGGCACCTTTCACGTTCTATGGTTGTATATTACCATTCAAATAAATCTCATTTCAAAGTATTATTCATTTTAAAAACGTGAGTTGGCGGTCTTACTTCCACTGCACCGTTGAAAAGTTAATACGACTCGTAATTCATGATCTAAAAAAGGTCTTTTGGGTTTTATTTAATTTGCAGTTATAGGCAATTTAAGTGGCAAGTGGTCATAATAAATTAGTATCTACCTAACTCCTAGGTTAAATCGTCCCAACTAACATACTCTCCTAGGTTAAAACGTCCTAACTATCAATTACTCCTAGGATAAAATATCCCGTCTGAATAATTTCAACTACAACTAATTAACTAAATTAATTATTACAACTAATCAACGACATTTTGGATAACTGCACTCTTCTTCAAAAATAACAGCCACCCCATAGACCATATCAGTTTGAGTCCCAGAAATTTCCGTTTAAAAACATGGATGGCAGAAAAGAATATCTAAAAAGTAGGATAAGGAGAAGTAGGATTTTTCAATCTTACAAAAGTCGATAAATAAGCGGGAAAATACAAAAATAATCCGTTATTAAATAGCGTAGCCAATGTCCGTTCCAACATCAAAATGTAAGGGGAGACGATCATTTTCATACAAATGGTTGAAATGGGGCACAATATTGGGATAACAGTTAGCACTTAGAGCATGGATTCCCAAACTGGGGGGCGTGAATACGGTTTAGGGGGGGGGGGGGGGAGACCATTCTACCATTCTTTGGGGCAACATCGAGCCAACTCCAGGAGTGAGCTCGTTTTTGCCCCAAACTATCATATATCATCCTTGGGGCTGACAGTAGGAAAAAATTATCTCAAATACTACTGTCCGACAATACAGTGAAACGTCGTATTGATGATATGGCTGAAGACATAAAAAACCAGGTAGTCGATGGAATAAAACTATCACTTTTTTGCCATCCAGCTAGACGAGAGTACAGACGTTGCTCAATGTTCTCAGTTAGTTGTATATGTTTGATATGTTGAAAATGAATCAATAAAAGACGAGCTACTCTTTTCAACAGAGCTGGAGACCACTACAAAAGCTGTTGATGTGATGAAAGCCGTGTCTGATTTTTTTGACAATCATGGACTCTCGTGGCAAAAACTAATGGGAGTATGCACTAATGGCGCCCCTTCAATGCTTGGTTCTCGCTCAGGCTTCGTGCAGCTATTCAGAGAAAACAACGCTGATGCGACTGGGATTCATTGCTTTGTACACCGACAAGCCTTGGCAGCCAAAACTCTTCCAAACGACCGCAATGCCGTCTTAAAATTATGTAGGTATTAAAATAGTGAACTACATAAAAAACAGTGCACTAAATACCCGACTGTTTAAAATTCTTTGTGAAGACTTAGGAATTGACCACAAAACTGATATTTCACACAGATCCTCTCAAAAGGAAACATGTTGGCAAGACTATTTAAGCTCCGAGATGAAGTAACTTCGTTTTTGGAAAACCAGGAGCAAAATCAGCTACGCATGAACTTCAGCAAACCTAGTTCTCAAGTAATGTTGGCATATTTGTCAGACTTCCTTGGTTCGTAAACAGAATTAACTTAAAACTGCAGGGTGGAGACTTAAATGTCATAACTCATCGCGATGACATCAAGACGTATGTTGAGAAACTACAACTTTGGAGACGAAAAGTATCAGCAAACCCCTGCAACTTTTCAAATTTCCCAAAACTAGTATCAATCTCAGAAGAAACACGCTTCAAGGAGGTTTTTGAAGGATAAAACTTGTCAAAACAAGTGTCAAACCATTTGGAGACACTCACTGATGAATCGGGTAATACTTCCCTAACACTGCTGACGAACATACATTTACATTTCCATGTCAACGTTGAACATGTTCCAGAAGCCCTGCAAGAAGAATTTTTGGAAATAAAAAAATGATTCTTCTGCCAAATATGACTTCGAAAAAATGGAAAAGTCAACATTTTGGATCAAATACTTCCAAGTGTATTCCAGAGTGTCACAGGAAGCTCTTCGGTTATTTTTGCCTCTTTCTACCACCTACTTGTGTGAAAAAGCATTCTCAACACTCCTATCAATAAAAACAAAGAATCGGAACAAACTTGATGTTGCTAGTGACTTACGTTGTGCCCTTGCCAAAACTTCACCATGAATACCAGCGCTAGTAAAGAAACTCAAGCCCATCCATCTCATCAAGATTAACTTATTTTTATCTTAAAGGCTACCTACTTCATAAAAGCTACGTGTTATTAAATCGCGTTTTGTATAAATAGCAAATAAAAAATTGTTTTCAGTGAAAAACTTGAATTTTTTTCACATCCATTCATTAGTTACTATGTAAGGGGGGCGTGGGAGGCTTTCATTTTACCGCAAGGGGGCACGGTACAAAAAAGTTTGGTAACCCCTGACTTAGAGAAACGTACTATCTCAGAAGCACACCACGCAGCAAACGACAATGACAATACAGAAACACCAGATAAGGGCAAATAATGTTTTCAAAGTACCTAATGGGAAGTCAGGTAAAGGATTTGGAGTGAAAGTGGCCGAAAATGGGATTTCCCTGGACGGGTGACAAAATCGGAGGAGGTTGACCGGATGTTTTCAATTTAGGATTGGGTCGGTCCTCGCGTTCGTTCCTTCCATTGGGGTACAGAAGGTTCTACAAAATGAAAAAGGGACTGTTATACTACGGACCCGCAATATACACTTGTAATGCGTGCTCGAAGTAAACTCGTGATTGAATGCAATGCCTATAGGTATAAAATAATTAATGCAAATATATATATATATCTATCTTAAAAATATATCAAAGAACAGTTATAGCAATAGTAAATTCCAAAAACAAGTATTTACATGTCTACGAGTAGTAGGTCTACATGTGTTGGTGTCAACATATGTAGGTATACCTAGTCTGAAAAAATTAAGCGATTTGCGAGTAACAATGCAAGAGAAAATGAAATGATAGGTAGTCAGGTACAATTGTTTAGGCGTCGGGAAAACTGCGGTTAGTTTTCAATTAACAACCTAATAATAATTTGCTGGTGGTTAAAATACCTTTATAGAAAACGAAAGCAAGAACAAAAGAAATTAATTATAATTTGGATGGAAATCAGAATGAAGGCTCAAAATACGAGCGAGAGGAAAAAAATTATATTTAAATAAACAATTTTCTTCTGTAGATTAGGTATGTAAAAGGAGGTAAGTATTAAAGTTCACGAAAATAAAATTAGTTTATGGAGATGATAGGTAGGTAGGTCGCTGAAGTACCCGTTGGGGCCCGATGATCAAATTTGAACGAGGTTTTTAGAGTATAGACGTTTGGTTAATCGCCAGAGGATTTGATGACTACTTATTGGTACGTTCTTACCAGCTGCTGTGAAGGTAACCAGGCTCCAAGACCAACTACGACACGGACGTCGTGGAAGGGGATTGTTTGCGGGTCAATGTTGACAGGTCAAAGGGTGATGAAGATCCAGGTCTGTCTGACTTCACATCAAGACGGAGCAGGGTACAAAAGGTCACATTCACTTTGCCACTCCTAATCCTACCAAATCGCTCGATTTTATTAAAATCAATTAGGTACGGTTATTTTGGAAATTTCCTACCTACTTCACAAACAACATCTCTCGCTCCTTTCTTCTATGAACTACATAACAACAATATTTCTATGAATCACTTGAGGTAGCTAGTGAGAAAAGAGTATAATGTAATCGTATAAAATAATAGTATTAGGTACTGAACTGTCACTAGCATTTTATGAGCCAGAGAATTTACTTTCACCTCGTTTCGGACCGCTCGTTTCGTCAGACTTCCGTAAATGGTTGCCGGCGCGTATAGATTAATTTAATAAAGATTAATGTTGGGCAAAACCCTTCAGGTACTATGAATGGAATGATATAGACAGTGATTCAGAGGGAGTGTGATTTTAGGAAGCATTGGAAGACAGGTGTTCAACTCTCTCCTACCAGGAATCTCATGCGAAGTCTAGACTTGTAACTCCACTGTACGTATGAATCTACCTAGCTCCATGGTCGAGCATTCGCAATAACAGACGAAGGTTAAATCAGAGTAGCCTTATAAAAATAGCGTAGGCGTGTTGATTCAATGGTCGATTTTAGCGAGATTGTTCAAGACTTGGTCGAATAAATATTTGATGATCTAAATTATCCAAGGCCCTGTTCACAGTATCCTTCAGTTAGCAGAGTTGTTCAAAAGTGGTCGGAAATTTGAGTTGAATTGAGAACAATAGGTTTGGGATAACGATAACCACGTAGACACGAACTTTGAATTGAGTTACACTAAACTCTTAGTTTGACCTCTTACGATTTTTTTGCATGGCGGCTTGGGAGTTGGCGCGACATTGTTGTAGCGAGGCCGAGGGTCTGATTATGGAATGAGGGTGGATTCATTAGTGAGTCGAATAGCTTTTCTTGCCACCACAGCATCCCAGGAGGTAACAATAACTCGTACACAGACCTTTAAGGGACAGGAACGAGAAAAAGGAACCAAGACCTGAAGGAAGGTGAATAACAAAACACACCTTTGTCTATGAATAGTTCAGCTGCGAAGATGTGACGTGCAGATATTGGAGTTCAGCGGTTCTCATTTCTCGAGCTTTTTCTTGGAAATGTCCTTGTTCCCTCATACGGAATTTTCAGATTATCTCCGTTATTTAGATCATGATGCATCGATAGTAATTAATCGAGTTTTATGAGATGGCTGGAGTATGTAATATACGTTTCTAATAATGATTTCTAAAAGAGCATAATGAGGCCGACGTAAAGTGGGTTAAATTGTTCAAGGTGGCAGCAGATATGAATTTTCAATTAAATAAAGTCAGAATGAGGGGAGGAAAAGCCCCCCCCCCCCCCCTCACAATATACAAACACATACGAATCCCCAACCTCAGCTTCACACGAAACACAGGTTACGTTTTTCACAAAAATGTCAAAGCCGAATGTTTATGTTGATTTTAAATAAAAGCAAAAAAACGCTGTTTAGCTACTACGATTAGGTACTTGAAGTAATTTACTTTTTAACATTTTTTAAATTTATTTTAACAATTAGTGATAATTTGTATTAATTGACGATCGAAGTGAGTCTCAAACTTGACTCGGCTAGCATTTGTCAGCGTGTGTGCGTGCTTGCGTGTTCCGCGTTGCAGGCCGTAATTTTAAAGCTATCAACTTGAATTTTGTTGGAAAGACTCTTTAGACATTCGGGATTAGCATAGTTTTTGTTGGCACCATAGCACCAAATGATGGTGCCTTGGCGTCACCACCAATATTGAAATAGACAACAGAAAGATATAGACATTTCTGAAGCTAATTTTTTTTTTTTTTTTTTTTGTAATTTATTTATTACAACTGAGAATTATATATTTCATCTAGCAGTACTTAATTTAATAATAGTTATTCATTACACATCTGTAGGTAAGTGAGGTTTAAAACTAAACTTAACCCTTATGCTCTAGCAGAAATATTATTACTGAGTTTCATTGCACTACTGATAGAGCACAGTAAGGTCTAGGTTTCTTTCTCTAGAGTTGCCGGAGTTCATCTTGGTTGTCCAGGACGTTCAGCATCATCAGGTGCTCATGTTTGAGGAGGTGTTGTTTGTGCTTCCGTGCGTATATTGCAATGGTTTGATTGACGGTATCCAACCCTAAATCTCGATGAATATCATCGTTTCGCGTGTACCATGGGGCACCAATAATTTTTTTTTTTTTTAATTGGCACATCCCCAGAGCTGTATCCCGTAAGTCCAGATAGGGCGAGGTATCTGCTTATAAATGAGTACTTTGTTGTGTAGCGAGAGCTGGGAATTTCTTCCCATCTTCCCAACAACCAATACCTCTTTCTGAACTTGATTTTCAGCTCCTCTTTCTTTTTCTCGATGTGATTATTCCAGTTGAGTTCGGGGTCGAGAGTCATATCAAGTATTTAACTGAATCTCTATGCGGTATAACATTTGAGTTAATCTCAACATTCAAGGGTGTAATTTTTTGGGTAGTGAAGTTTATTTGAATCGATTTAGATTCGATTAGTTTTATCCTCTACATCTTGGTCCATTTAGAGACCTTATCAGTAGATGTATGAAGCATTCGTGTTGCAGTTTTTATGTCATCTCCAACAAAGTGGATAGCCCTGCGAATGTAGCTACAGTTGTATTTTCGTGTTGGCGTAAGTCCCGCGGAAACTGAAGGTCGAGTACAGGCCGCAGAACACTCCCTTGCGGGACCCCTGCTTTCACGGGCTTCAGGCTTGAGTATTGATCATCTTCTTTGTCACTATACTGTCTGCTCTCAAGGTCTAGGGAGATCTCTGTGCAGTTTGTATTCTAATCTCTTATGCCAAACCTTGTCAAAGGCCTGAGCTACGTCTAAGAAAATGCTTGCACATATTATTCTACCTTCTAAGGCCTTTTCTACTATGTTAGTGATTCAGTGGACTTGATCTATCGTAGAATGTCGTTGTCTGGCACCGAATTGATGATCGGGGAATGAATTCGTATTTGTTCTTATTGGTTTAAGACGTTTAAGAAGCAATTTTGCGAATAGTTTTGACATTACAGGGAGGAGGGATATTGGTTGGTACCCTGATTTCTCATTAGGTGACTTCCCTGGTTTGGGAATCATAACCTCTGCGGCTTTCCATTGGGACGGTACGAGTTTTAACCTGAACACAGCATTAATGATGTGAAGCAATTTCAGAATTGCCTTTTCGGGAAGCTCCTTCACTATTCTACCCGTTATCAAATTATAGCCAGGCGTCTTTTTTGCATTGATTTGCTATTTATTTCATTTTTAAGTTCTTTCAGTGTAAAAGGTTGTATTTCGAATTCGTCTATTTTTTTCTAACCGAGTTGTGTTTTCGTCCGAAATCTCACTTGGTAATGGTTGAAATGTTTCGTTGAGATTTTCTGCAAAAAGTTGTGCTTTCTCCTGGTAACTTCCCATGGTAGCCCATGTCCCGTCATCCTTTTTAATCTGAAGCTATTGATTGAAATATTGTAGGTGAACTCCTTAGACACCCAGAATTCGCAATATTGTTTTTGGTCACACCTCGGCGCCAAATGGTGGCGCCTAGGCGTGACATCCAAGTCAAAAAAACTTTATAGGTTACCCTTTTAAGGTCCCCTCACAGCAGTGAAGAACCGGTTAGTAAATGCCGCGGGTCGAATGTACATAGCTAATTTACCTTAAAGCCGACAGCCGTCCCGTCACTGCCCACCGCACAATAAGCAGGAACAGGAGGGGAAACAGCCGCGGGTACGGCTGGGCCAGGCACTAGACAGAACACGCCGCGAACGCTCTCGGGGCGAAAAACATCGCGTCCTAGCCCACCCACTTTCCAATGTTTACTTTCCCGCGTACACATTCCACTTCCCAACCCACTCACATGCCTTTCATCCCCCTTGCATCCCCCCGGCCGCCCTCCTATGTGGCGTTTCTTTTCCGTTTCCTGTTAAGTGTGCGAGGACCTTTACGTCAAAAGAAGTCCACAATGTGATTCTTTTGAAGTCAATTAAAAAAAATATATATATATATGTATATATATATATATATATATATATATATATATATATATATATATATATATATATATATATATATATATATATATATATATATATATATATATATATATATACTATAAGAAGCGAAGTCGAGTTCATCATACTAGACCACCAGTATTTCAAACTTCGTTGGGAACCTGGTCAGTGGGCCAATTAGTAATTATTGATGGATCGCAATAATTTATTGTAATACTTATTAGATGATTTGTACCAAATAATTTATATTATAACGAATCATTTTCAGACAATCCCATTTCATTGGATAAAATACCGAATATTTCCTTCCATCCCTAAGTTATATCTACTACCAACAATTATGTCACACGAACGACCTCTTTCCCGCTGGTCAGTTTGAAAAATTGCCTGGAGCGTGTCGTTTCTAAGACCTACGACGACTTTTTATACAAGAAAGTTATGAGCCGTTTTCAGTAATCAACCACCTGTTTCACGTTTGATAAATAATTATGAGCTTTTTGTGGTCATTGTTTGAATATGGATATTTATAACAAAACGAATAATTATCCTATCACTACTAGGTACAGCTTTAAACGGAGGGATATCAATAGGAAATGGCTTAAAATTATTCCTGAACAGTTGTTGAAATTAGCTGAGAATCTTGCAACTTCCCTCCTGAGAAGTGGAGGAAGAATTTGTTCCCGTGACCCCACATGAACGTTTCAAGAACGTTTTCAGGAACGAGCCAACGTTTCAAGTTGAATATGTTGAACTTGTAAATATGTTAATTATTTTTGTTTGCGTGTTACTAAATAAAAGTTCCCACTTCTTGTGTTGATCGCATTGACACGGCATTTTATTATTGTAGAATAATAATATTTAATAGGAATATAGGCCTAAAAGATAAATTTTGTATAGAATCATTGTCATAATGAATTCGACTATCAAATTTCATCATTGGGGCGGAATAATTTTGACACATGGAGAATACAAATAGAATCCTTTCTCATAAAGCCTAAAGGATGGAAATATGTTAATGGAACTCCTAAAAGACCTGATGATCCAGCAGAGGCAGCGAAGTGGGAAGAAGAGGACTTATGTGCAAGGTCAGATCTGATCCTATCTATGAGTCCATCGGAGTTAAAGTTAATTAAGGGTATCAAAATATCTCATGGTGTATGGCAAAAACTTTTAGATGTGTATCAATGAAAAGGTCCCGCCCGTAAGGCAACATTGTTAAAAAGATTGATATTGCATAGGATGAAACCGGGGGATATTAGAAACCATGTAGCATCATTTTTTGATACTGTTGATAAATTGCAGGAAATGGCGATTGAGATCAATGAAGAACTTTTGTCAATCATGTTGCTCTATAGCCTACCTAGGATTATGATAACTTTCGTGTTGCAATAGAGTCAAGGGATGATGTTCCAAAGCCAGAATTATTGAGGACCAAAATAATTTAGGAACACGAGGCCCGAAACAGTAAAGCTGATATGAATGACCCTAATGCGATGATAGCCAAGAAGAAATTTGTACAACGAAAGACGACAGATGAGAAACCGAAAAGTAAGAATTTTCCTTTTCGTTGTTATCGTTGTAAGGAACTAGGAAACAAGGGGTCTGAGTGTCCAGTGAGAGGTTCAAAAACCAAACTAGCTGTAAGTAATCATTGTCATGAAAATTCATTTTCTGCAGCGATGATGGCACAATTTTCTGAAGGATTGGGCTGGTACCTCGATAGTGGCTGCATCAGTCACATGTGCAATGATTGAAATAGGTTTTCTAGGTTAGTGTCCACTAATGGCTTGTCGCTGACATTAGCTAGTTCTGCTACCAATGAAGTTAAGGCCAGAGGTCAAGTTCGACTGACATCTGTGACAGAGTTCCCGTCAGAATCCCAGAGAAAGCGCTGCCGTCCCTCCGTCGTTTCCCAACAGACGTCGAACGCCTGTTTTCGTGTTCTTGAAAGGCTGCGTTTGGCGTTGGATGGGTGATCCAAGAACTGGAAAACCAATCTACTCCGAACATAGCACATTAATGCTATTAGTAGGAGTGGGTATCTCTCCCACGGGATACTGTCACTCTCCCCTACCTCTTTCTCGAGGATTTAGGGCCCCATTGCACCTCGGGGGGGGGGGGGGGCTAAGTCCTTGATACTTCGAAGGAGGGGAATACAACCACCCATCTTGAGTTGAACGACACCCTATATGTACCCGACCTACGCACAGGACTTTTATCCGTGGTGAAATTGACAGAAAATGGTTTTCAAAGTCATATTTACTAAAGATGGAGCAACTGTTTACAACAAAGAAAATCAAGCTATTCTTTTCGCAAGAAAACAGAACGGTTTGTATTTCGTTAAAGAGGCGGAAGTTGCAAATTTAACAGAAACCTCAAAATCTAAACTAAAATCTAAACTATTTATGTGGCACAAGAGATATGGGCATTTGAATGAAGTTGATCTAAAGAAAATTTTGAAATCTAATGAGGTGATTGGAATGAATTTTAATTTAAAGCACAAGCTCCCTACATGCACAACATGTCTGCGAGGAAAGATGACACAGACACCGTTCCCTGAAAAATTTGGGAAGAAAGTCGAACCTCTAGAAATTATCCACAGTGATGTTTTTGGACCAGTTCGAACTAAATCGAACGGTGGATCCAAGTATTATGTGACATTTTTCGATGAGGCAACGCACTGGTGTACTGTCTACTTTCTGAAAGCAAAGAATGAAACGCTAAAAGCATTTAATGACTTCAAAGCATTAATTGAAAATCAAAGGAATGGAAAAATAAAATGTCTGCAATCCGGCAATGGAGGAGAGTACGACTCTAGAAAATTTCAAGATTATTTGAAGAAGTGTGGAATTGGGCGAAGATTAACTGCCGGGAACACTACAGCAGAATGGAATTTCGGAATAGATGCACCGAACCATTTTGAATATTGTACTATGAATGCTCGCGGCATCAGGTTTACCCGATAGTTTTTGGGCTGAAGCTGTGGCGACTGCAGTACACTTGAGAAACAGGAGTCCATGCTCTGGTATAGAAGGAAGAATTCCATATGAGGTTTGGTACGGAAAACCACCCATGGTTTCATACTTCAGGATATTTGGGAGCAAAGCTTATATGCTAGATTAGAACAATTCAAAAGGTAAACTATCGCCACGCTCCAGGGAATGCATATTTGTTGGCTACTCGACTACATCGAAAGCGTACAGAATATGGGACGTGGAGAGTAGAAAATTATGCATAACAAGAGACATAAAATTCATAGATGAATCTGATCAGAAGGATGTGGAACTCGAAAAATTAGAAGATCTGGAAATAGAGATGGATAACGAAATTAACCGTTCTAAAGAAGGAGGAAAAGAAAAAGAAATTTTAATTCCTGGGATTGCCAATAGCCTTTCAACGGAAAGATGTGAAAATGAGCAAAACAAAGTTGAATTATTTGATCATCGTAGAAAACCTGAAAACGAAGAATCGGAGGTTAATATTGAAACTGGAAATAACGATGAAACTCAACAACAGCCACAGGTAGAAAATGTAGTTGGGTTAGTTCGAGGCCAAGGTAGGTCGAGACTAATAAAAACTAGTGCAGGACCTGGAAGACGGAAGAAATTGTTTTCTATGGTTCCAAAGCTCCAATTACAGGAAACCCCGAAAATTGAATCTAACCCTGAGTCTGAAAGTGATTCCGAAACAGTAGGAGAATCAGATGAGCAAACAGAGACAACTGAAATGAACAAAATTAGTGACATAACATGTGCTGTTGAAGTTTTTCCAACTACAGCATTTTCAGGACCAAATGCAGATGAATGGTATGAAGCAGTTCACAAGGAGTTCTCATCACTGCTAAGCAATAAGACCTGGAAACTCCTAGAAAAACCAGACGATATTGGTGCTGTAGGATGCAGACTGATTTTGAGCAATAAATATTCTTCAACTGGAGAACTTGAAAGACGAAAAGTGCGGCTTGTTGCACGAGGGTTCACGCAGGAACCTGGAATCGATTTTCTTGAAACCTATTCTCCAGTCCTACGCCTCTCTTCCCTCCGTACATTAATGACAATAGCTGTCAAGAACAACATGATGGTGATACAAATGGATGTGGAGACAGCGTACCTGAATGGGGACTTGGAAGAGAATATTTTCATGAAGCCGCCACAGCATTTCCAGCAAATTCTTTTGGACCTAATTTAAACGAAACAGGAGATATCCAAGAAAGCGCGAGAAGTATGCTGCAAGATTACAGGAACGGGAAAAGATATTGCAAGCTGAAAAAATCATTGTACGGCTTAAAACAGTCGGGGAGACAGTGGCACAAAAAGCTTGACGAAAGACTGAAAGCACTTGGTATGAAACCTTCTAATTCTGATCCTTTTGTTTATACCCTAGGAGTAGGGGAAGATACTGTAATTTTGGCTGTTTATGAGTTTATGAAAATTTAATGAATTTAAAATCGAAAATGATGAATGAATTTCGAATGAAAGACCTTGGCAAAATTCATTATTGTTTAGGCCTTGAATTTGAATATAATTAAAAGGAGGGAAAAATGACAATTTCTCAAACAAAATATATTCTGGAAATTTTGAAGAAATTTAAAATGGAAAATTGTAAATCTATTTCTACCCCTCTTGATGCGAATCAAAAATTTGAACCTTCAAAAGTTAACGAGAATGATCTGAAAAAGTTTCCATTTAGGAATCTGATAGGATCTCTTATGTATTTAACTTTGGGCACTCGAATTGACATCAACTATGCTGTGACATATTTAAGCCAATTCAATAACTGCAACTCAGAAATCCATTGGAAAGCAGCGAAAAGAATCCTTCGGTACTTGAAGGGGACAATGGATGAAAAGCTGACCTATCCAAGACAGCAAACTGAAACTGATCTCGAGTTGAGCGGTTATTCTGACACCGCCTGGGGTAACTGCAGAATCGATCATCATTCATTTACTGGATACCTCTTCAAGCTGTCAGGGGCATCTATATCTTGGACGTCAAAAGAAGCAAAGAACGGTTGCCTTGTCCAGCGTCGAAGCTGAACTTATGAGTCTTTCAGAAGGCGTAAAAGAGGCAATATTTTTAAAGAGATTCTTGACTGGAATCGGTTACGAGATCAAAAAGCCTATTCGCCTGTTTAATGACAGCCAGGGGGCGCAGGCTCATATTAGGAACCCAGCTTATCGATCTCGAACAAAACACATTGATATAAGAAGTCAGTTCTTGAAGCAACATGTGGACGAGGGACAAGTTCAGATTGTCTATCTGGAAACGGAAAATATGGTTGCGGATTTTCTCACAAAAGCTCTGACTAAAAGCAAGCACAACTTCTGCATGCAAGAGGCTGGCTTGAAAAATGAAGTGTGTGCTTGAGGGGGCGTATTGGAACGAGCCAACGTTTCCAGTTGATTATGTTGAACTTGTAAATATGTTAATTATTTTTGTTTGCGTGTTACTAAATAAAAGTTCTCACTTCTTGTGTTGATCGCATTGACACGGCATCATATTATTGGAGAATAATAATATTTAATAGACAGTAGGTACCTAACCTCTGAAATCAAGGAAATTTTTGTTACTTAGTTCAATGAACAGAGATTTTTATTAATTAGTTTGCAAGTTCACTACCGGCCCTTGCTAACTGGTGTGATAGGAACCGAATTTTTTTCAACTTGGACTAATGATCTGCTATGCCATTCTCGAGGTCATTGAAACTCCAGCATGATTATACATTTCGAGGGAAATCACTGCTACACAGATCTCTTGTTTCTGGGTGTCATATTAGATAGCCAGCTCAACTTCACCGACCATATCGAAGAGGTTAGTTCCAGGGCTATGTAGGCTCTAGGCTACATGAAGCGCAACACTTGACAGTTCAGCGATCCTTCAGTTGTAAGGTTGCTTCATATGTCGCTGGTTCGACGCTGTTTGGAGTTTTGTGCACCAGTGTGATTACCTAGGTATTTATTCGAACGCCAATTCGAGTGCCTTGAGCGAGCCTAGAGAAGGTTCTTGAGGTCAAGCGAGACGCTAGCCTCCCATTGCCAAACCAAACAACTTCGCGTATACATAACAGAGGAAGTTCGGTCCAACTTTAGCCCCCTCCCTACCCCATTGTGATGATTAAATACTGATTTTCTTTGTATACCTACTTTGAGTAACCCGATGCCTAATTTGTAATGGTAGGATGATTCTAAGTTACCTAAAATGATGCGTCAAAACGGTTGTTTTGAGACTATTTTTCTTCTCTCACCTGATTATTTACTCCACCGTATCTACCAGTTCCCCTGGACCGATTCCGATGGAACTCTGGATGGAGGCAAAATTTATCATGAGGAAGTGCTTTTTGTTGGTTTTCCCCTTCTACGCTCAAGTGAAAGGGGTTATGAGGGAAGGGTGGGAGTGTTTATCCGCATCAGCATCACCCTCAGCCAAGTGGGGGGATCGTCCCAGTGATTGGGGTTTTTTTTTTCAGGGACCCCCAGAAGGTGGCCAGCGGATTTTAAAATTGAGGGTACACTGTGGGAGGTATCCCGAACATTTTCAGAGGGGATGGGTGGACGTGGGTGAATGCTAAAAGTGGTTGGATTTCGACGGGATCAACTCCTATCGACACGACACCACCCTGGGTACACATTGTGGTATCCAGAAAATTTTCAGATCAGAGGTAGCGGGTGGGGGAGGACTAAAAATGGTCGGATTTCGACAGGATCAACTCCTATCAACACACCACCCTGAGTACACCGTGGGGGGTACCCCGAACATTTTCAAAGGTGGTGGGTAGGGGAGGAGGGTAGATTTAAGGTGGTCAGATTTCAACGGGATCAGATCCTATCGACACCAGACCACTCTGGGTACACTGTGGGAGGTATCCCGTACGTTTTCGAATGGGGTGGGTGGGGGAAAGGGGACCTAGGGTCGGCGGTGGGTGCTCGGCACCACCATCTTGAAGGATATTTTTCGAAATTGAGCAACTGGGCAAGTGTCATACATTTTCGGACAATAGCCAATTATCCAGTTGGTTGGCTGTTGACGAAATCAACCGGTATACACACCACTCCTTCACTCCAAGACCGCCAAAAAGTGTGATATTCCCCCAATACCCTCCGTAATAGCCCAACAGTACGTCTCCAGCAGGATTATCAACAGACTTTCCAACTCTTCCCAGGGATTGGATCTCTTGTTCGGAGATCCGGAACTTTAATCAAGACTCCGGAAAGTCAAGATAGAATCGTATTCAACTTTTGCAATATTCAGTTTGTGCCTATTTATTCGCTATATCACCAAAATATTATCATTTTATTTAGCTTTTATATTAACCTTTCGCCAGGCACAACACAAATCCTAACACGAGCGTACATGAGTCATCTAAGAGATTAATACTGTAATTTTTGTTTGAGCATATTGAAAAATGCATAACATCTAATTTTTTACACGAGTCTATATATTAGTGGTTTCAGGTAACTCTTCCATAGTATTAGAAATTAGGTAAAATATTTCAGAAAATTCTGACATGTTATTTGCTCAGGTATACGATCAGACGCAATTCATCTCACAGATTATGTACTACAATAAGGGTCAATACCACTGAACTAGGGGCTCGAACTTAGGTATTTTAATATTATATGAAAGATGAAGGGAGGTATATTATAATATAGTAAGACAGATAAAGAGAAATATCGAAAAACATTTTGAACTCATTAAAGTAAAAACGCACCCCTGATAGTGATCAGGGACGTGGTGGCGAAAAAAACCGAAGCATCCCTTGATGAGTGATGTTAGGAATGGGGAAGCTATCCCCCCCCCCCCCCCATCCACCTACCGCTAGATCCACCACCAATGGTTAAAAAAAATGTTACTTCATCTCACAGATTAATTGCGTCTGTCAGAAGGTTATCTCGTTCTCCATCACATAAATTCCTGTATATTATTTGTCGATTGTTTTTTACTATTTGTTTGATGTATAGTATCAAATTCATCTATTTATTATTCGTCATTGTAATTTATATTGTCTAAGTTACTTTCTTTGATCAAATTGTTACTGGGCTATCCCCGTGTCCTTTTTAAAGTAAATGAATAACTAAGACTAGAAATATGTATAAACCTACAAAAAAAGAAGAAAAAAAGAAGATCTGTGGAAAACCTTATGGAAAACGGAAAAATGAGAAAAGATTATGCGAAAATGATAATAAAAATGTATACGCATCCTATACATCTGAAAGTGACCTATAAATTTTTTTTTAAACAAAAAGTGATCGGATAAATGACAAAGGTGTAATTTATGGTAGTTAAAAAAGAGGAAAATACATGGATTCACTCATAAGGTCATGCTACATGAATGTGACTTTTTTCTGTATGAATCCATTTTCAGTAACAAAGAGCATAATTGGATTAGAGCAATGGCTGGGAGAACATGTATACACAATCTTTCACTTCATTTGACTTTCTTCTGATGTAGAACGGACTAGCTGTCGAATAATCACAACGTTACCAGAGGTTCCCCACTCAACCTCGCTTTTTGAGCGGTCTCTGATGACCAATAAAATGCAGAATTCTCTGCTTTAGCATACATTTAATATTCGGGTAGCAACATTTTCATAATACACAGGCGATTACAGGGCAACCTTTAGAAAGATCAAAAGACAAATTTACTGTAGTTCGGTCGTTTGAGAAAATCCCTTCCGTTGAATGGAGAAATAGGTACGAAAAAATATAGAGGGAAGAATATTATAAAGTGTAAGAGGGTGGGTGGTTTAAGGTGAAGCCAGGCATGAATGTCACGAGCAAATAGGGATCAAGGGAGGCCTCCTGCGTGTTGAATCGATGTTTCATCAATGATTTTTCCGGGTGTGAACCGAGAAAAATTAATTCAAATGGGAAGTAAAAGCAAACCTCGCTTGGTCTACACACCTGGATACATATTATTTCCACTTGCACCTCTCAAAACTAAACGAGAAACGCAGTTTTCATTAAACTGAACTGGTGGCACTTTTTCATTCATTTTACGTATTATTTCAAATGCGGTGAATATTCCGTAATCTTTCAAAACGTTGAAAAAACTGTAATAGGTAATGATAACTAAGGAACGTAACCGAATTAGTTACTAAGCAATTTGTGGTTAATTTAATTTATGAATTATTTATTTATTTATTCATTTTTATCTATTTATTTTTCTTTCCGCTCTCTCATCCAGTGACTTAAGTTGGAATAGAAGCAAGTTCTTTTTAACTTCCATTTATTTGGAGTTCCTCGTAGTCATATTATAGAATAATGAGACTGTTGAACAAGAATAAGACGTAAGGTTTAGAGGCATCAACCAACCTTATTACCTTGTAATTCTCGGTATACCGCAATACTGATGAATGAAAGGAAGGTCTACCACTAACTCATTCCACCAGCCAAGATGAATCGAAAATAAATGTACTACAAACTTGGTATGTAGAGATCGCATAAAATCAAAAAGAGACCAGCACTTTCAGATGTGGTGGTTATAAATTCTCTTTCGGAATAGTCTGCGAAATACTTCGTTGTTGATTGTATAATATTAAAATCGGATCAATTGTGCAAATGTACCTAACTACCATTTAGATACCTAATCTCATGTGCCGCTGTTCTTCATCTTGATTAGTATACCTATTATTCGCCCACTTCGTCCATTACCAAACGTTCATGCAAATCTTCAAAATTCGACGATTAATTTTTCAAAATCCGAATAAAATACATGACGTATGCTCTACTATATTACCAATATCTACGTGAATAATAACAGGTACGTTATTAGTACCTACGCATTTAAGTGACCCCCTGCCAACACTCAGGATGTTGCACCGTTGAGCTGAGGGTGACACTCAACTCAACGCTTTTTTTTTTTTTTTAAATGAATCCCGTTGAGTGTGCGTTTGGAATGCCTACCCCACTCAGTGCGCCCTCAGGGTCGCCCTCAAATCACCTCTATGAATCGCACTGAGTGCATGAGCCTCTATATCCATACACTCTCACTCAATTCCCGTCAATGAATTCCACCCTTACTCTGTTACAACATTTTAAACTCACTGCATAAAATATTTATTACAATTTTTTTTAGGTTCCCAAAATAGAAAGCGAGCAAGCTCGAGCCCCAGTCCCCAAGGTACCAGCAAGGGGGAAAAGGTACAAGAAAATATGTTGGCTCCTACGGCAGAACTAGGACCTTCAACTCCTGCGCAAGCAGTTCAAACTTTCATTTCCGACCTTTCATTTTTAACCTTTTATTTTCTTCAGCATAAGAAGAAGTAAGCCATACCAACGACATTAGTAGATGGGTGGCAAAATGTTCTCAGATGTCGCTTGAAGAAAAACAATTTCAAAGAATTGTTGGAAACCTTTGCCATCTTACAACTTCTGTGTGGATGTTAAACATCTTACAAGAACATTTCAATACTATTGGTTCGAAAATCACTCTCCTTGGCTAGTTTATTCTCAGCTTTTAAAAGGACCATTTTGTTTGTATTCCGTATTGCTTCCTGCTACAATTGTCAAAGGACTTCGTGGTTCATTTGTGATAAGGCCTTTTACTAAATACAAAACCATGCATGAGCACTAAGGAATCATGTTAAGGAGCTCAGAAGCCACGAAAACTGCCGAATCATTTTTAGAAGAAACACCATCTGACATTCAAATTGTAAGTTCTGATGGGAAACAAAATTAGCAGAAAATAGAAAGTGTATTGCATCGCTAGCATCATTAATAATGTTCTGAGGAAAACACAATCTCGCTCTAAGAGGTAAAAATAATCACGATGGGGATTTGGAAGATTTAATTCAATTGAGAACTGATTCTGAAGCTATAGAAATGAAGCGCCTTACAGAAAGTAAAAAGAATACCACCTACAAGTCCATGTATGGAAAGGAAGAAAGAGTAATCTCTAAAAATTAAAAGATTTGAAAATGGTTGATGTAATCAAAGAAGCAATCCCTTTTTCACCAAACATAGGAATGGCTTTTTTAATTTAGTGTGAAGACGTGTTTAAGGTCAACAATCACTGAAACAAGCTTAAACAAATATATACTTGCCCCACATAAACGTACCATAACGTAATTTACATATTCCATAATCCCATCAAAATTCTCTTCTCATCTGCACCTCACTTTGCATTTCATCATTCATCCATCTTTCCTACGCTCCATATCTTATCAGCTTGTACCTCTCCCATGCGCATTCAAAAAACAGGCGAACACAAAGTCCGCAAATCTACAGAGCGCCAAGAGGTTTACACTATTGTTCATTTTGAGAAAAGCAAACGCCGAAATATAAGTTCTGTAAGTAGTAAAACAAAAAAGAAAAAGTATATAGGTACAGGGTGTCCGACGGGAAGGTAACGCCCCCTTCATTTCCCCTGAATACAGCGTAACAAATTGCGACAAACGCCATTCTTGGTTTTTTTTTTCTTTTTTTTTTGTAGATCTCAGGAAAAGTACTTTCGTGCTCGCGATGACATACACTTCGTTTTTTCGAATGGGAACAACAATTTTTTATCAAAGATTCGAATTCTGCGTGAAATTTTATGAAGAAATTACCAATCACTTGATTTTTCGTGCCTATAAGCGGGCGCAATTCCGCTCCGTAAGTACGCAATTCCGCTCTAAAAGTGCAAAAATTGTGAAATACTGAGTTTTTGAAGGTATTTAATTGCCTCATGTAATACAGGATTTTGGGGTATTTTTTTATTGCTGAACCTCGTAATGATGTTCATTTGATGATATTTGCAACATGTGACAACTCCGAATGTTACGAATAACAGCGTAATCGCTGAACCGCACACCCGCGAGATCGAGGCGCCCCCTCCCGGGGGAACCTCATTTGTCTTCTTGTCATCCGAGTAGTATAATCCGTATATAGTATAGAACGGTAAACCACCTTTCAGTGTGCTTTTTAGCATTGTTAGATATATCATTTATTGATTCCCAATACCTGTATACCTAACCCTATTGCTATCCAGACTTATCCCTTTGATATACCACTTACGGTGTCTCTCATTATTAATTGAAGATTTAATCTAAACATAATTAATGTGGTTAAAATAGAATCCCCTTAGTATTCTTCTTGGAGCAATATAATTAGTTCCTTGAATGAAAACATATAAGGGGCTTAATTCTAAGTACCAATCATTTTCCTTTATCTCATTTGAGGTAATTGAATATAAATATCAAACAATTTAATATTAATTTGTTGAGTACGACAATCAGTTCATTTTCGCAAACACCAACTTGCGAAAACATCGAAAATTTGACCGGAATCGCACTTATTATACTCATTTCCACACAGCATAAAGCGTACTAGAATTGAATTTTTTTATGTCCGTGCTTAACTGCCCTCATGTTTTGCTGTGCTTCTTGAATTGTTTTATTCTCCATGAAACCAAACGCAACCATTTTGTAATCTTTTTAAAAAATTCGTTCTCAAAACAGTCACGCAAGTAAATATAATTTTAAAAACATACCAGCCTATTATAGTTAATTCCACAAGTCTACACTTCTCTACCTTATTCTGAAATGGGTCATTATCGAAAAAAATTGTTACTCCCTAAAACCTCGTAAAATAAAAGTTGTAGTTTCAAGCTGAGAAAATTCATAATCACTTACCTACTTGGTACCTTTACTGCCCATATGCATATGCAGTAAATATGCATAACCATATGCAGGCGTACCATCAACTTCGGAGGGAAAAAAATGTTTTCGAAATTTGACAAAATGAGGGAGTGAAATAGGAATGAGGGTGTGAAAATTGGTCTCTGGGAAGCTTATAAAACCAATAGACTGGAAAGAAAAAACATCTCTCAATACTAAGAAAATCAAGTGAAGTAACTCGTTTTTTTTTTTTTTTTTTTTTTTTTTTTTTCAATTGACATGCCGGGTTTTTTTTTTTTTTTTTTAAACTTACGAGTAATTCACAAAAATCCGAAAATCCCTAAAACGTTTTTGACATCACGAAAAATAAATCTAGATAGATACTATTTTAATAAACATTAGGATTTCAAACATCTTTAATTAAAATTATCAAATTTCTTACAACGAAAACAACAATTATTGATTTTATGATTATGTTATCCCATAAACAATTACCATTAATTAAGGTCTTTCCGCACTCAAGCATCATTCCAAGACCTTGACAGTTTTAAAGTATTGTGAATAAACGCACTATCCTTCTTTTTAACAGAGCTCATCCGGAATGAAGATTCTCTATTACATGTTTCTAGCAAATATGCGGGCCTTTATTCACTTCAAGTAGTATTTTTTGTGTGTGTAAACATACCTACGATTTTTCATACACAAAGAAAATTTTTGTAGTAACCAAGAAATTGTTAGCCAAAAAGCAACAGAAAAATGGTGATTGACAATTCTTGAAAGTCATTTTCACCTTTTCTAAGATCACACACCTTCAGACCTCATATCATTATAATTCCAACGTGGACAATGGGTTTTTTTTTAAACAACGAAACCCGCACCCCTACATGAAACCCTCGCGTCTCAAAAATATTTCTCCAACACTTGTGTAAACCCTATACTTATACATAACTTGTACTCATACTTCATTAGATAACTTATACTCGTATTTTGGTTATATAAATACCTATATATAGGTACAACTTTATGTAGTCGTTGAGAAGTTATGAAATATGCATATACCTGATTTCATGAGGAATTGGTAGTGTTGCGCCTCTATCTAACAATATCTTTATTATTTCATAATTGTTCATATGAGCAGCTAGGATTAAAGGGGTGATATCTGGAGTGAAGTTTGAGCTGGACCGATCGACTGCCTCCCAACTCTGCAAAGTGAAATAATTTGCTTTATTTTATCCCTTAGTCATACACGACCAAAAAGGATATTAAATAACAGTAATAATCAAATAAAAACTTGTAAATCGATCTTACTGAGAACTCTCAAATCCATTGAAAATGTTTTATGTAATGTTTACCAGATCGGCGATGACTAGGACTATGAGAAGTTATATTAAAGCTGAATTGGATCTGATGCGGTTTAATGATGAGTCATAGCTATAGTTTCCACTTACGTATGGCTGTCCTTCAACGTGAATATGCTCTTCCCACTGTAGAAGGACCTCGACAGCCTCAACGTATTCTTCCTTGATTGCATGCAATAGTGCGTCCTAAAAACGAAGTGCGGATGTCAACAATAGGCTACTACAATTAGAAAATTGCTAGATGCTGTGTAATAATTATAAACTAAACGATCTATAATTATGTATTTAGATCACCCTTCTGCCTATATAAATATTCTCCTATTGACGTAGTAGATCAAGGTTCACCTCTCAATATTCCAATTTGAGAATCTTATATGATGTATTGTTTGATTTCGGAATATTTAGCTGATCTAATGGAATCATACTAGAAATCGTAGAACATTCGCCCCCTTACAAATAAAATTTTGTTTTTCTTTTTTCAAAAGGTCAAAAATACTGTGCAACTCTTTTTCGATTGTCACCAATACCTATCGCCGTTTTGTGAGTAGGAGTATTTCGTATTTGCAGATGTAATGACGTATTCAGGTAAATTAGCCTGCTCTTGGGAAAATAAAATAACGTAGGTATGCGACTTTTAAAATATTGAGTCAATTATGTCATTACTCTCACAACTATTCAGAAAATTTTGTGTTTGGAGTGATGCTGGTCAACTTTTAATACTTATGCTCAATTTTCATTCGCCATCACCTAGTTAATGAACATCCAAATGGTAAAATTAATATTACTAATTGCAGAATAATATTAAGTAAGCATCCACACATAACATTTCAGCAGTTTCTGAAAATTATAATGAGCAATAGTTGCAAAAAGAAAATCACCAGCGATTCGTCATAGGCAACATTTACTTTCAAGTAGAAAAGGCCTTGCAGTATTTCAATCAGTGTGTGAAACTGATCAACGAATTTCATTATGATCACATGCTTGATGTAACTCTAGTTTTTCGGAAACTGAAGAGGAACCGAATGGGTCAAGCCTATGCTGTAAGAATTCACAAACGCGAACCATTGGCTATGGGGAATAAATAATATGACGAGATTTTCACAAAACAGAAGCCTCAGGACATTTTTTTTTGTTTTGTTTTATTTAATGTGAATTTTCATAATTTCGAACTGTCTATTAGGGTGAATGTATCAGTTATTGGTTAAACTCGAACTTCTTAAGGGTCTGATTATTTGTTATTTCACTTTTTCCACCTACCTGTACTTCGTATTTCACACGAACTAAATCACTTGCGACGAAGTTGTGGAGACCCATTTCAGAACGGAAGTTAACACAAGAAATAAAGAACTATAATGTTGAATCGATTTTGACAGTACAACTACAAACAACAACATCTACAACTACAACAACAACACAGTAGCCACAGCTTGTTGTGTGGTACAATAACTCGGTCACTGTTTGTTATTGATGAAGACCTAACCGTCGTAATCGATTTAACATGGTAACTCTTTATTTTTTGTGGAAATAGGCAACGTTTTTCACTTAAGTCCGTTTCGTATTTCATTGTGTCAGTCGTATATCATATTTCATTCTACAAGAAGAGTTGAATAGAGAGTTGATAAACTGAGAGTTGAATAGACTAAATAAAATCTGGAATTGTATGAGATAAAAGTTTTTATTGCACATTTCTATTCCAAAAACGCGTTAGCACCAGTTATTGGACTCCATGTTCCAGTCACTGGACATAAATATATGTACCAGTTATTGGACAAATTGCAAATAGTATTATTCTATAATAACTTTTAAAATATGCTAGTAATATTCACGAAAAACTTGGTGAGTAATATCATATTTTATATATATATGTATTTGAAATTGTCTCCTACGTATGAATAAAGGGAAGATTTAAAATAATAATCACTCACAACTTATAAACAATATAAAACAAAAATAATATAAAATAAAACTATAATGTTCCTTTATTAATTAACCGAATTTTCAAATCGAAACCTGCATTGTAACGATGCGGTCAGTAATCTTCAAAAAAACTTGAAACTTTTTCAAACTGGTAGAAAATTTGATTGTAAAATGATCAGAATTCAATCTTATTCATATTCAGTGTTATGTTGGATACCGTCTTGCCTACAACATGAAACTAGTTTGGGGCTGTTTCTCAGGCCAATAGGTTGAAAAAAAAAACAGTATTTAGGATAAAGAAGTCTTCAAAATTGTTCTGGGATAAAGAAAATATGTACCTACTTGACAAGCCAACTGTAACTAGTACATTTTCAAATGAGATCAATTGACTTTATGGAAAACTAACGTTGGTAATAATAACTATGACAGCACGGTGGTCCTCGATCAAATTTGACCTCAAAGTGCTTGCCCTTCAAATTTTCTTTCGAAATATGATTTGGGAATATGTTAGGATTGTAATTCAGCAAAAACTTAAATCAAACATTGAGCCGTTTTTTTTTGTTTTTTTTTTTTTTTTTTTTTTTTAATTCAGTTTTTGAATTTTTAATTGATACTTTAATCATGAAAATACGCTATAATCGCCAAAATTCAGAAAAAAATATTATTTATGTGTCATTATACAATAGAATCTTCATCTAGTTTCATAGTTCTGACCTATTTTGTGATCAAATATAATTAGAAAAACAAAAATAACAACATTTTATTGAACAAAATAATCAATATATTTGCATGAAGCTCTTGATAAATGCCTGTGAGTATGCGTGTAGTATGTGCGTGTGTGTCTATGTGTACTAGACTGACAACGAAAAAAACGAAAGTTCGAATTTTTGAGGGGCTCAAAGCTCAGATGATTGCATCAGATGCTAGAAACAACTCCTGAAAATTTCAGTCCGAACCGATAACCCCTTGAGGTCTCCTAAACCCGTTTTTTGGTAATTGAATTATCGATTTTAGAACACTAGACGCTTAGGACAAAAAGACGGTTAGGACATGAAAGATCCATGCGTCTGGACACTTTTGATACTTCACTCCTATGTTTTCGGTGTCCCGGAACACGATGCCGCCATTATTGCAAGCGCAGAAGCTGTATTTCTTTTGAGATTCAAGAAATCAGTCCAAATAAGTGATGGAAAAAAGGCATTTTTTGCCGTTTTTACCTAGTTTTGACTGGGAAAAAAATTGTTTGCGGGTCTTTTCTGCTTCGGACCTTGTTTCCTGGCTTGTTCCGAATGTAACAAGACCGATTTCGTCCTATAATATATTGTCCTTTTGGAAATATCTGCTCAAGAGCCGAGTTAGCTTTTTTAATGGTAACCGCTCTATACTTACCAGTAGCTGCGAAATCAAAATTTAACGCCCTGAAACCCTTTGTATCACATTATTCTATGTTTTTGGGCTCGTTGAACATTACGTGCTAGTAGTGGAGGCGTAGGACTCGTATTTCGGTTAATAATCAAGAGCTAGGTGTCAAAAATCGGTGAATAGAGTGGATTTTTCTTGATGTTCAAAACATCAGTGGACAAAATTAATAGAAATAAGGGATTTTTCGCCGGTTACACCTAGTTTTGATTGGGAAAAACTATGTATTGTGAGTGTCTCCTCTGCCTTGGACTTTGTTCTGTGACTTATTCTGAATATGACTAGACTAAGTTTGTCCCATAATACATTTTTCTTCTCGAAATATCAGCTCAAGAGCCAAGTCGACTTATTTAATGGTAACCGTTCTATATTCAATAGTGGCACTACGTACTACTTGCACGTAATGTTCAACGAGCCCAAAAACATAAAATAATGGGATAAAAAGGGCTTCAGGGCGTTAAATTTTGATTTCGCAGCTACTGGTAAGTATAGAGCGGTTACCATTAAAAAAGCTAACTCGGCTCTTGAGCAGATATTTCCAAAAGGACAATATATTATAGGACGAAATTGGTCTTGTTACATTCGGAACAAGCCAGGAAACAAGGTCCGAAGCAGAAAAGACCCACAAACAATTTTTTTCCCAGTCAAAACTAGGTAAAAACGGCAAAAAATGCCTTTTTTCCATCACTTATTTGGACTGATTTCTTGAATCTCAAAAGAAATACAGCTTCTGCGCTTGCAATAATGGCGGCATCGTGTTCCGGGACACCGAAAACATAGGAGTGAAGTATAAAAAGTGTCCAGACGCATAGATCTTTCATGTCCTAACCGTCTTTTTGTCCTAAGCGTCTAGTGTTCTAAAATCGATAATTCAATTACCAAAAAACGGGTTTAGGAGACCTCAAGGGGTTATCGGTTCGGACTGAAATTTTCAGGAATTGTTCCTAGCATCTGATGCAATCATCTGAGCTTTGAGCACCTCAAAAATTCGAACTTTCGTTTTTTTCGTTGTCAGTCTAATGTGTACGCTTGTGTGTGAGTTTATAATTATTCATTATATAAATTTTAACATAAAATATATATCTAAATTGAATAGAAAATAAAAATAATGGCATTATAACATTTTACATATGCAGAGAATTATATTCGCATACAGCTCTTAATAAACGTTGTCCATACTCAGAATTGATTCGCGATACTTTATATTTGGGCCACGTCGCAGAAAAATCATGATACACGGCCTCCATAGCCTGTTCACTGTAAAAGCCGAGGCCATTTCCGTGTTTGGTACAAAATTCTTCTACATGAAAGCAAACCGTGTGAACTTTTGGAGTGACTGGAATATCCAAAGATAAATATGATGCTTTGAATTCATTGATGTATTCAATGAATTTTGGATCCAGCCTGACTGAGAAAGATGCTTTGACAACTTCATTGAACTTCTGGAAAGCATCAACGTATTATAAACAACCCATGCTACAGTTTGAACGCAACAAATCAAGTTTCTGTAGCAAAATGCGGCAACTATTTCCTTTGAACGAATTCGTTGATGCTTTCCAGAAGTTCAGTGAAGTTGTCAAAGCATCTTTCTCAGTCGCAGGCTGTCCAAAATTCATTGAATACATCAATGAATTCAATGCATCATATTTACCTTCGGATATATTTATTTATAGTTATTTATATTTGAAGGGGAAGCACTTTGAGTTCAAATCCGATCGAGGACCACCGTCTCAGATATTTACTCTTTTCATCAATATTTAAAGCCATCTGATATGATTGTTCGGACACTTTTCTTTGATTTTCTCAGCTGTTGGTTTTTCTCGCTACTCTTTCTGAAGCTCGTTGCTGTTTCGATATGTTTTCTACTTTTTTTCGCACACCCTTTTTTATGTACCTATATGCTTTTCTATTTTATCAATTAAAGACCATCCGTTTTGAATTTCTCCATTCGTTCCTGTCGGGGTAAGTAGTCAAACCAATACCCTACATCGGAGAAAAATTGATAAGTTCACTAGAATGTGGCTGGCTGCCTTCGTAAAGAGACTGACTAGCTGTCGACAGGAGGATGATACAACAAATTGGAGAAAAAGAAGGAATATTGGAGGTAATTATCAGATATTCCGTATTTATAGCCAGGCTGGTCGCCTTTACAAATAGCGGAAAGTTTTGGTTTAAGCGCAGTTCATTCAATCGAGTTATTCAAATCCTTTATATCTCCTCTCGGACCTTTGTGCTTGGTCTCGGACCAAGCACAAAGCCAGTTTTATTACGATCATAAATGACGGTTGGGTTATCAAGATTATCAAGTCCATTGCCCTTCCACGTTGAGTGATTCCCAAGCGGCTGATGAGAAAGCTATGTGACCATTTTCTGTCAGTGAAAATAAATGTTTCTTGTGTTACATTTAGAAAGTAGATCGTTACTTCGACAAGGAAAGTTCCTAATGCCCCACGAAGTTGCCCAGCCTACTCATATTGCTTCTTTATTTATAGAAAGAACGATTCGGGGTCCATTTTTCGGTTTTTGTAGTCTATACTACTAAAAACGAGGTCTAAACTATGAGAAGTGACACACAAAAACTGTGTTACGAAAATCAGTCTCAAATTTAGTGTTACACAAATCCGTCACAAATCGAGTGTTTCGATAATCCGTTAAAAATTGTTATTTCCCATCAGACCAAAGTTCAACTGACTACCAGAGCCCTTGAACCTGGTACACAATCTATTGGGGACATATGGAATTGATTACGAGGAAGCCAGATCAGTTGACTGAGCAATATGATAACTTCTCCCTTGTACATTCTAGAGCCCCGAAATTCGGTACACAGCCTCTTGGGGGCCTGTGAAAGTGATCGCAAGGAAGTCAGATAAGTTTTGTAAGGGATATAGCTAATTTATCTCCTGTACCTCCTAGAGCCCAGAAATCTGGTAGACAGCCTCTAGGGGACCACTCACAGTGATCGCGAGGTTCAGATCAACTGAGTGAACTATGAACCTAACTTCTCCCCTGTACATTCTAGAGTTCTGAAATTTGGTACACAGCCTCTTGGAGGCATGTGGATGTGATTGCAAGGAAGTCCAATCAGCTGAGTCTTCTTTTTGTTACATTTCTGCTCTTAAGAATACAATTACAAATTTCTACATGTTAAGACAAAACAAAGCTAATCTGCTTTAGGAAGGGAGAGGATATCAAAGCACTGATGTTCTAGTACTATTGGACAGTTCTCCACTGTAGCAAGTTGGCACACAGGTCTATTTAGGGATAACAATCCTAAGTGCAGCTTTTTTGGCTTGCCAGTGAATGTTTGCTTAGATCCAATGCAGCTATTAATGCAACGGATCTTCTAAGGAGGGCACGAGTAAACTCTTAGGAAAACGCATGACTTGATTCAACGGTTACGTTTTCTATAATGCTCTGCGCACATATTTGGGATTTAAGATAAACTGACGATGTTCATCGAGTTCAAATATGTTTTCTGAAAACGATCAAGTTGATAGAGTTTTAGTATTCCAGCAGATGTGTTAAGATCCGAAACAGATACAATCCTGCTCATGCTAGTTAACATGCTATCTAATGATTGACAAAAGTAGCTAACGCTCGTTCTAGTGATAATTCTTGTGACTACATTCAACTAAAGATTGTGAAACCTCGGTTCTGAGAAAGGGTTACTGAATATAAAACTGGTATTGGCACAGGAGTACTTGTTGACTGGGAGGCCATCCAATTTGTGTGCCCGGAGGCAGATAGGAGACTAATGTGGAAACAAAGACCATTTTCGTTATCTCATGAAGGTTTGTAAAAATTAGATTGGTTTATTTCTCGACCCTTCGAGACTAATGAGATCTGTTGAATCCTCCCTTCTCGTTGGTAAAAGTATCTTGAAAAAAATCGAGAAGTTGATCTTCACTTATTATTCTTAGGCAATTGGCATCCCAAAGACATTACTAATTACATCTCATATCTCTTATCTAGGTCTCTAATGGTTGACATCATGAGATTACGTTAATACTAATATAATAATATTTCTGTAATACAAACCTTAACTTTGATGCCATTCTGAAGTAATATATCAATGAGATCCATGTTCTCATTTTCGATGGCGGCCGTTAGAGCTGACCGGTTTAAGGGGTCCACACAGTTGATATCAAGTTCCTCGGGATGATCTTTGAATTCCTCCAAAAGCCTTTGAAAGGAAGAAACATATTAGCACGTAGTGCACAAATTACAGGGATGTCCCTACGTCTGGTTTGTACTCGCAAGCCTAAATTATTCTCACTTTGCAGATTCCCTGGCCTTAACTGGATGCATCGTGATTAACAAAGTTTCAGTCTAATAAAACTGTAATCTGAACGGTATGATTTGGATGGGAATAGCAAATAGATCGTTCTATTTTACTTTATGTAGCTTCCCTTATAAACTTCAAGAAGCATGAACTACTATACTTGTT
This sequence comes from Adelphocoris suturalis, assembly GCA_030762985.1. Lineage (NCBI taxonomy): Eukaryota > Metazoa > Arthropoda > Insecta > Hemiptera > Miridae > Adelphocoris > Adelphocoris suturalis. The sequence goes on along the minus strand of CM061045.1, from coordinate 30,522,112 downwards.
TCTGCTGTACTTTGTGTACTGCTGATTACTTGTTTCGCAAATATATCGGTATAGAACGATAGGTAAAATAGAACGATAGGTTGGAAACATTACGATTCAATGGTACCCCCCTCCCTAATCACTATGTAATCTAAATTAATTGAGGATGGCTTCGTAGAGACCTCATACTTCCAGCGATATAGAAAAACAATCAATTAAGAATAAAATAGAATCAAATAAAATAAAATTAAAATTAAAAGTTAAAAAATCACGAAACTTGGTTGATAATAGCGTAAACAGTAATGTCTCCATCACTCCTTCTCACCATCAATCCGTAATCAAAATGTAATCCCGGATTTTGCGCACATCTTGAACAAAATATTAAAAAATGAGAAAAAATGCCCATGAAAAACAGATTGAAAAAATGGAAATAGCATGTTTTGTCGGAATTAACCTCTCCATTCATCCCCACCGATCATAAATGTGAAATTCCCTTAGTTTTTCGCACAGATGGTCTGAAATCTGAATCGAAAAAAAAAAAAAAATCAGGCTACAATAGTGATAACATAACGATTAGCAGTATTAGCCGCTACCCCTATTACCTACCCCTTTTTGAAATTCCTAAAATATTCTCTATAACTAGACTGATTGCTCAACTAAATAACAGAAAAATCGCGAAAATCGATCGGTAATTGTGTAAAACTTTGATAGTGTAAAAACATCAAAGTATCGAGATAAGTGAAATGTTCCTATAGGTTCAAAAAGTTACAACCAACTATTTAATTAATTTAATTAAAATATAGGTTAAAACACCTACCTCAACAGTCAGGTTATCATAAATTTTATTCTAAATAACTGGACTATTGAGAGTGGTAAGGTAGCTTTTTTGCCGGAGTATCAATATTGTCAGCAAAAAAAAAAAAAAAAATCAAGCTTACTGAATTGAACTGTATATTACTATGCAATTTTAACAACTATCAAATGCTGGATTTAAATTCTCATTTGTTTCTAGTAATGCAATTTAGGGACCATTATTTGCCCCTGAACTGCATTCTAAATATTTATCGTTTATGGTTTGTAAATTTCCTTGTAGATTTTAAGTCTGATGATACTGAGAATGCAATTCCTTCTACATGACAAGGGTTGATGGAAGTTGGTTTTATGTACCTAATAGTTTAATGATATGATCATGACCCTGGTTATCACGAAATGCAACAGAGGTTTCCAGGAAGTGAATAGACTGGCATGGTTAATACTACATTCTTTGTAACAATAGCCCTATTGAGTTTACGATAGTTTGTATACGTGTCATGCTACAATGGCGGGTGTTACCGATTGTGCGGTTGATGAACACAACGGTAACATGAATTATTGGAAGTCGTATGCACTGAGAGGACTCCTTAAACTAGGAAACCAAATGTTTTAACCTAATTTTTCCGACTTGATTTTAATCAGTAAGGGGTTAAAATTAATTAAGTGATAATTTGCTGAATATATAAGCATCCAAAATACTTGAATTTCAATAGCGCTTTAACGTGATAAATCCAAAGGTTTTAGTAGTTACATCACTCTTAATATTCGGATCCTGTCCATCTCAATCAACAACTTATGCAGTTACTACAATTTTTACTTATGTAAATAGGTTAACTCTAGACGGTCAAGTCCTCTTCGCATCACACTACGGCCACCTCTTTCAGTGCCCACCTTCATTTTATAACGATCCTGTTGACGTGATATAAACAGGATTCATTTTACATGTGAATTCGTATTTTCCTAAATGTATGTGAGAGAGATAATATAACTCAAATAACTCAAACCGTTTGCCTATTTTAAACTAGAACAGAACAAAAATTATGCACATATTTTTCGACTAATCTAAGCCCCTTCTGAGTGATGTCGCTTCATTAAAAAATTGAAAAATAAATACATATTTCAATACTTAGATATTTTATTGGTTTGATGTGTTCAAAATTAATTTTTCAACAACTTCGCATTTTTTTACTAATATTTCAGCATATTTTTTTATATGAACCATTCCAATGGCACCTCAAGATATTTTATTCCAAAAATTAGTAAACTATCTCAACACTAGGTAATTTATGAATTTAACAACAAATTATGTTATGAAGGATGTACGGGATGTTTTGATTAGACTTTAATCGATTAGAACAGCCTTTAGTGTGGAAATAAATTTCACTGTCAATCTAAAGCTCCGGCTCCTTCCGGACTGGGACAAATTTTCCTTTGTAACAGACTCTTTGAGTAGCCCGCTGTAAAAATTTAGTTCTAACCGCCACCACCTCCTGAGGTGTTATGCTTTAAAACGTATCTATAATTCGAATAGTTTACAAAATCATCTTCCTGGCCAGACAGCTCTCAAAGGCGTTATCGTCTCGTTTTCGCCGAGAGTGCCGAATTGTCTTTCTTTTCTTTTTTGAGGGGGAGGGGGGGGGGGTTCAAGGAAGCGTGCCAAACACTGACTACGAGGGGATAATAACCCCAACGCTTCCAAATAGGGAGGATTGGGTAGGAGGATAGTGAGGGGATTATAGTACCATGAAGAGCTTCCGGAACAATGAGCGGTTCCTGAAACAATGAGCGATACCCATGGGTATGAATAAGGTACTTTAGCTAATTTTTAATGGAAGATGATTCCTCCATCCTATTAATCTTACATCAACCTCATTCTCCTACTATGAGTAGAGTCTTTCCATGATTTGTCAAAATTTTGCACACTGGTAACGTCAAAGCGCCCCTCCCACCAGGACGGAACTCCCTGCCCAGTGTGACGTCACTATTGCAGCAAACTTTGGAAAATCATAGAAAGAAAACCACTCATCGCAGGGGAGTGCAGATGGTGTCAAATTAAAATCAAATCCATTTTCATTTAAAAATATAAAATGAATACGTAGGTACTGCTCATTTTCGGCTTGGACCGTGCGCCGCGCCGTTTCTGGCCATTTAGGTTTAAATTATAAACAAATTGGTAAGTAACGCATACATTACAGGGACGTCCCTATAAAATGGATTGTGTATAATTTTGGTGACAGTTGAGAGAAAAAACAAAAATATCATGACTTCTCGGAATTACCCCCCCCCCCCCCCCCCCCCCAATTAGCCCCCTCCACCGACAGTAAATTTCCATCATAAAACTTCCAGCATGAAATTTTAAACTCCTGACAAATTTTCCAAAACTAGACCAAATTCATAATTGAAAAAAAAAAATTATCACGAAAAATTATCGATCGAGATTTGTAGCTTGGGTAGCGCTTGAAAGAATCCGAAATTATCCCCTCCACCTCCACCTCAACTGCAAATCCAAAATTCCTAAGGTTTGGAATCGAAACAAATACAATGACGAAAATCGGTTGAAAATTGTGGCCTGGGTGGCGTCGAGAAAATTTGTGGAAAAAAATACGTTTTTTCGGCTTTACCCCCTTCATTGCCCCTCTTCCGTTATGGAATTCAAAATTTCCGGGGGTTGTTGCACAACTAGACTAATATTGGGATCGAACATAGGAAAAATTTAATAAATCGGTTGTGAATTGTATGTCCAAAGCCACAGCAAGACTGGGAAAGACTGACCTCAGGCGCAATCAACTCCAGAACAGCATAAACGGTAATCAAAGCAAATTTCAAATGTACCCACTCGTATTTTGCCTTGTGATGAACGGTATTTGGTAATTTTGAACTATTGATGACCTTCAATAATGCATTCTGATTATGAGCTCTGCGGCGATTAACGTATTTTCTCCCGATTCATGACATAAGTGAACCTTTTCTAATCAATGCTTCCAAAGGAAAATTGCTTCTCTTTGGTCAACAAGAGTGACAAGCAGGGGCAGGAGTGTTTCCCGTGTGATAGAAATTGTCTGATATTGGTGGTTTTGTTAACAACAAAATTCAACTGGAACATCCATTTCCAGTTAAGAGTTAGAATGCCCTTCATTTATATTAGCAATTAATCGAACTAATAGTCAATCAGAAGTGCAAATTAAGCGGATACCGTTTTGAGAGCGTTTTATTATTTGTTAATATTATTGGTGGCTGTTCGATCTACTCCCCGTCGGCGTTGCCGGCAGGGAAAAGCGTCTAACAAGTTTTGCCAAGCCAATAAAAAAAAGTTCATGGATATTCTAAAGCAAATTTTTAATAAGGCAATTTTGTACAATTTAGGAGCCACAAAAACTACTACAACCGCTAAACTTGACTTACTTTTTGACACTTGCGCAGTCACCCCGCTCGGCGTAAAGGAGGAATTTCTTTTCGCATGCTGTGAGCACCATTGGGTCGGCATTGGTAGCCGTGAGCTCACTTCCACGGTCGCTTGCTGCATCTGGCCGCCCTCCCATGTTCTTGATACCATTCGGTTCACCTCCTTTCATCTTCTTGGTTTTCTTTCCTTTAATACCTGCCAAACGAGAACACAACTCCATGAATTTATACTACTTATGTGCCTATTTTGGAAGATTGAGCAGAAAGCTTTCAAGAAATATTCCGTGCTGCCTAGTTTTCCGGTTTTATTAAGATTTAAGTTACCATATCAACTCAGTAGATATGCATGCCACATAATGAGGTAATTAGATCGTAAGCGCAACATGTTTTTAATTTTCTGTTTTTCGTGTAATCAAAATCACATGATAACCATCCAGTTTGAAGATTCACACTACCTTCTCGACTAGTTGTAATTTTTACCATTATTTTAAGAGTTCCAGAGCCTCTAAAAGTCTGGTTAACAGGAGGAAAGAATTCCATAAAAATTTTCCAGAAAGTTTTAGTGAAAAAACAAAAGACTGCGATTTCGGACTCGTTAATTATGAATTTTAGGACAAGATTTTCACACAAGTACTTTATTTTCAATAATAGAAACAGGAATCGTTTTCATCTTGTTCCAAGAAACCAGAATGATCTTTGTGAGCTAAAAGCTGATGAATCGTCTTACAAAGGTACACCCACATACATTTCTCTGATTTTTTAATTGTTCTGTTTTGGTCCAGATCCATTTTATCGTACAGTTCCAAGGTGTATTCCTATGTTTTACTATGGACTGCATAACATGTTATAAGCCTCTCGTGGTAATGGGAAAGTAAAAACGTGGGTAGCTAAGTAATTATTTATGCATAATAATCCTACGGAATCCAATATTCCAAAATATTTCATCTAGGTAATACAAAAACTTAAGTTCCCTGAAAGTAGTAAAACTTCCGTCAAATCAATGCAAAATTAAATTAATAGTCAATACCACGACGAAAATAAGGTAGCTCTGGAGGTAAATTACAAACAATCGATGTTATCCCCAGATGGGGATTAATTTTAAAGCAAGTTGACTTATTAACCCCGCCTTCCGTTTTTTAACATCTACCTACGTTGGCTCAGATTTGATAAATCCCCAGTATCCGTAATAATTGTTGATTTTGATTCATTTATCCACTTTTGATAACTTTTGTTTATTCCAATTCATCAATTTTTATTTCAGTAGTATAGTATCATTATAGTAGAGTTATTGTATCGTAGCCTACAATTTGCAATTTGGGCGAAGCCGTCTAACATGATAACTTTAATTGTTCTGCAGCTTTGATTCAGATATGTAATGGATATGGCTAGTTCCCCCTGCTCGATTCTTGAAATTGCCACATCTGGGGATAGTTCCTGGACAGTTAGATTCCAGTTTTTTTTTACGTATACAGGGTCCCCAAATAAATCTTGACTACTTTGTTCGCAAAAAACCACTTTTTTCGAGACTTTTTTAGTGTTTTTGGGCAAAAAACACGGAAATTATCCAGAAAATAAAAAAAACCTCGAAGTAAACGTTGTAGGAAATTAAATTCTGTGTTGTATGAGACCAATGAAAGCTCTTGAGATTGTACTCAAGATTTTTGGCGAGTTTTAGAAGTTTTGATCTGTTGATAAACTGCTTGATAGGAGCAGGAAGTTAGGCAGATAGTATGAACTTAAAATGTAGGATTAAATGTTTTTATTGGAGCGTCAAAAACACCATTATCTGAGATTCTTAAAAACTGTAGGTATTACTTACTAGGTAGGTATTACCTCGCCATACTACTTCCCTACCTTCCTGCTCCTATCAAGCAGTTTATCAACAGATCAAAACTTCTAAACATAACCATAATTCGTAGGTATAATCTTAAGAGTTGGCGTTGGGTTCATTCGACACAGAATTTAATTTCCTACAACGTTTATTTCGAGATGTTTTTCGATTTTATAGATAGTTTCCATGTTTTTTTGCCCAAAAACACTCAAAAAACCTCGAAAAAAGTGGATTTCTGCGAAACAATGGTCAACATTTATTCAGGAACCCTTAAGATGTGGTGGATCTGCGTGGAATTTTCCACCAGACCTCAAATAAAGTCCGTTACGTTTGGGACCGCAAAGTATAAACATAAGTATTGTAGTAGACAGTTCTTCTTAATTTGATTCCATGAACAATAGTAGCAAACATGTACCAAGAGGATATCCTGAAAGCTAAAAGCCCAGGAACTATCCCCAGATGTGGCAATTCCACGAAGTGAGAAGGGGGAACTACCCATATCCAGATAGTAAGCTATAACACACTAACGTACATTAATTACAAGCCGCTCCGACTCGCTTTTACCCCTTCGTTGAGGTGTATTACAGTTGAAACATGTAGGGGATGTTGCTCGCCTTACTCGCTCGGTGTGGCTGTATAGATGCGATGGTCTTTTATTGTCGAGTGGGACTTGTAGAATGATTGGAAACGGTAGATCACTAAGGGTAGGTTTAACGTGTGTAAGGGATGTTGCTCGTTTCGCTCGTTTGAGGTGGGTTGCCTCGCTCTCTTCGCACGCTCTTTGTGGAATGTATTGTTGCGATGGGATATAGTCCATCCCGAGTCCGTAGGAAAAACGTCGTTGAAATCCGACGTGTGTAGGGAATGTTGCTCGATTTTTGTGGGACGTTTGGATACGATGGGACATAGTGGGATACCATTGATACCTATAGGTCATGGTACAATATGTGAGAAAGTTCTTATAAATAATAGAGATAGACTAGTTTTCTCGCTCGCTTCACTCGCTTGGTATGGCTGTATAGATTCGAAGGTCTTAACTGTTGAGTGGGACATGTGGAATGATTGGAAACGGTGGATCACTAACTGTGATTTGAAATGCGTAGGGGATGTTGCTCGCCCTCTGTGGGATGTATAGATGCGATGGGATATAAATAGTCCATAGTTTCGTAGGAAAAACCCCATTGAAATCCGACGTGTGTAGGGGATGTTTCGGATTCAGATTCGGCAGAATCAAAACTTTATTTCGCCCGCGAACACCGTCCTGAAAAACATCTCTTCATGGGGTTAATTTTATTAACAAAAACCAAGTTTTCGTCGGAATTTTTTGAAAAAACGGGCCCCTACTCTTTCATTTTTTTCCGATACTTTTTCACAATCCGATCGTGACGTCGTCTTCCTCGTATAAAAACCTACGAAACCGGTTTTTTCCGAAATTTCAGACGGCCGTTCAGAGGGGTAGGGGAAGCTGAGAAGTCGAAAAGAACGGGAAAAAGCGCCCAAAAACGACAAAATTTAGATAAAAAACGGGATTTTAAGGTCAAAAGAGTGTGGGAAAACGAATAAAACATAGCCTATATTCTGACCGGGAGATTTCCAGTCACGATAAATGAAACCCGTTCGGATCTCTCCGTCCGTTCGGCCGTGAAAGCGACACAGACTCACAGACAGACAGAGTTTCATTCCTATAATATAATGGAGATTATCAACCCACATACTGCATGATTCAAATCTCAGTCTAGTTCTTATAGAAACGGCAAAATGTTTAAATTGTTTCTTTACTAGAGGAATTATTATTCGTAGAACAGCCAAGTACCCACCTACAAGTATGTACAATGAAATGTTCATTGTACATAATTTCATTATTTAGTTCAAACGTCATGCTTCAGAACGATTTTAACGTGTTGCCCAAAGCGTTGTATTCATGAAACGAAATCAGCTATGATAATTCCGAGCATGAAGGGTCAGCTAGGTATTTCAACTCCTAGATGGAGTAAGTTTTCGATCTTATTGTCTAATAATAGTACATCACAGTGCAAATTTCGTTCGGTTATTTCAATTGATGAGATCGTTTTTGACACTAGGTATACTAATGTTTGACTCAGAAAACGAGAAATTACGAAAATTTAAGCAAATATATTGTCTACTACCTTCATTAGCCAAAGCCGAAATATAAGTCCTAACTTGCCTTAAATGCATTTAACGATTGGGAACATCATGTATCTACATAAAAAGTAGGTATTCTACACCATGAATCTAAATTTCAATCAGACTATCATAATCTACAGTGAATTTCGATAATGATCAGATTGCGCCGATAGAGTTCGTTCGTGTGTGTGTGTGGTGTGTTGCAAAATATTTTTGATACGTAGGATGTATACCTACGTTTGCTAAATAATTTCGAACTTGCTATAACCTATGGTATAGATTTTGAAATTTTTTGAAATGTATGGAATATTTGAAATTTATGTTCGATAAATTATCATATTTCTGAACTATGAAATTTATCTAGATTTATGATGTTTAGATGGTGCACGATTGTACACTCAATCTTTTTTCTTTTCTGGTTCACTCTCATAAATAGCAACAACAAAATTATCAAAAAGTTTACAAATTTTTCAATAAACAAAAATAAATTAAATAAATAACAAAATAAAAAACTGGAAACGATTGCCACTACATTCGAGAAAACTATTCTATTGGTGGGAATTATTCTTGGGTTCTCTAAATCTAGGGGCATTAAAATTGTGACTACTGTTGATTACAAAAATATAGAATAACTCAAGCGAAAAATACCTGGAAGAAGCTAAATTAACTCTTATTTCTTGTAAGACCAGATTTGGCTGATGAAGGCAGAGTGAGTAGAGTAGTTTCCTATAAACGAATAGCCAATTTTAATTCCGCGCAACCGTGGGTTATAATCCAATGCAATGATATGTAAATGGTCTGTCGTTACGTACCAAAAGAAATAAGTTTCCAAATGAATGAAATCGAGAGGATGATGCACATCAATACCAGGTTTTACCCCATGGTCGCTCCATGCTCTCACACGTACCATTAATGCAGCAACTGCAACCAAAGAAAATATTTCAATATATGAGAGGCAGAGACTTTTTGCTTTAACTCCTAAAAATATCAAAGCCTACCATGACCCTGGGCTGATCAGGAATGGAACTCTATTTAACCGAATTTTAAAGCCAATAAAACGTTGGCTGAATTAATCATCAACCTTCGAACTACATAGAAAAAATCCAAATACCAATACGTTCTAAAAATTGCAGGGTTAGGATATTGCCAGAGTCATTTGACAAGTTTTCTTTTTAACGTCCCTTAGTTGTTAAATCCGTCTTCATGTTTTCAGTTATAACCTTACGACAGTAACTTTTCGAGATACAACCAAAAGTGAACTAACTGGCCACTGGATTAACAGGCAAAGCAACAGTTGTGAAAAAACCTAGAGAACTTAGTTTCAAGCAAATAAAAAAGTGTTAAACGCTAGGATTCATTTCGGTAACGAAACGCGCGTGTGTGTGTGTGTGTGTGTGTGTGTGTGTGTTTGAGTGTGATTGTGTGTGTGTGTGTATGTGTGTGTTTGGGGGGGGGGGGGGGGGGGTAAGGTAACTGTCGGTGTTTTCATCTCTTCGGAGCTCCTTCATATCCGTACCCAAGGCAAGGTCATCCGTCCCCCATCGTGCGACCCGGGCATCCTCTGAGTGAACAGAGGGTGGCAAAATGACCCGCTGGAGATTAGGGAAGACGCTTGTGTCAATGGGTATCCCGTCCCACTCTAATATGTTTCTCCCCCGTTACGGGTAGCAAAGATAAAGAGCCTCACTACACCCGCCTGCCCAATTGCAAATGGGATCTTAGGGGAAGTGCTTGGGTTCGCCATTCAGTAATCCTCCCCCGGGACCTCCGGTGTTCTTGAGAACTGAAGGGTTGAGGGTTGGGGAGAAGGTAGGCCGTATTGATGGTTATGAGCCTACCTGCAGAAACTGTGAGGCCCGGAGGTGCCTGAGAGGCCTGAAGGCTTGGAGGACGAGGTTGCAGCTAATACGTATACAGAGGATATTCCCACGGTTACAGAATGCGACTGTGACGGGGCATCAGGGAGCGGTTCTTCCAACTTTGGTGCCTCGTGGAGGTCGCAGAGCAGCAAAAAAAAAAAAGCAAGAAATAGAGAATATCAGCAGGTCCAGAAGTTTTCGAGGAAGCATTCAGCTCGTGTGGCTGTGGAGGTACTGAAAGGAGCAAGTTTTGCCTCCTCTCCAGGAGTTTGTGGACTATTGAGAGCCACTCTTGAGTGCTCCCAGCCTCAACCCAGGTGAGCCTGTGGTACCCCCAGCTTCCACCAGGGATTACCTGCGCAGCATTATGTACACGCCGGGGATTCACAACGAGGCAAGTGAGTGCCTTGTCAAGAACTCCACTTCTACTGGAACTGATGGTGTTTCTGTCCAACATTGGAACAAAGCACCAAAAACAGATGAACAGCTCATCCTCAACCTGCAGCTTCTTTTGGAAAGACCCCCGAATGCGTTGGCTCGTACCCAGATAAATCTCATCCCAAGGTAGTCTTCCGCCACTTCCAAAAGATTCTGGCATTTCTTCTCCAAACTGCTGGTGTCATAGGTAACGTCCAGAGAGCATTTCGTCTAGCGGATGGCACAGGGGAGAACCTTGAAGTTCTCCAAACTATCATTTCACTGGCCCATCTTATGAAACGGCAACTCCATCTTGCCACTCTGGACGTTGTTAAGGCTTTTGACACTGTAAGCCATTTTGCACTGACCGATTGTCTTCATGGTATCGGGCACCTACTCGTTTAATTGAGTTTGTTGCTTGCCTGTACCACGAAGGCATGACGGTCGTCGAGGCATAAGGCGAGATGTCAGGGGAGATTTTCATTGGGCGTTGGGTACGCCAGGGGGATCCTCTGTCGCCATTCCTCTTCAACCTGGTCATGGACACGGCCTTGGGAAAGCTGCCTGCTGAAATAGGGTTTGATTTCGCCTCTGGGGTGCGAGTGGGTGCACTGTCATTTGCCGATGATGTAATCCTACTCGCCAAAACCCGTGAGGGCTTGCAGATCGCCCTCAATGCCTTTGCTGAGCAGCTAGCCAGGTGTAGTTTGGTGGTTAACCCAAATAAGTGTGGGTCAGTGTCCATTGTCCCGTCGGGTCGCCAGCATAAGGTGAAGGTGGTGGATGAGGAGTGTTTTGTCATTGGACAGACACTCATCCCCACTCAATCTGCACTGGAGGTTTGGTGGTACCTTGGAGTTGAATTCATGGATGTGACCACTATTGCTGCAAGCTGTGTGGACCTTGGTGGAGCACTAGCTTGTATGACCAAGGCTCCATTGAAGCCACAGCAGAAGCTGTGCCTCCTTTGCAGGTACTTACTGTCGAAGCAAACCTTTGGGTTAGACTTTGGTAGGCCTACTGTGGGGAGACTGTTTAAGTAGGATCGTGAAGTTTGCTCTGCTTTGCGTTCTAGGCTAGGCTTTCCAACTGGTGTCCTAAGTGCCTACATCCACTCACCAGTTAAGACCGGTAGGCTTGGTATTGTCACTCTTTCGGCCAGCATCCTATCCTAACGCCACACCGAGCAACACCAACTGCTCCCAAACTCAGCTCATCTGCTGAGTTTGTTGCTGCACTGCATTGTGTCGGTAGATGGATAAGAACTCCGACAGTGCTCTGAATCCCCATTTTCTTCCCAGTGGGTGGAACGGGCTCCAGAGGGAATTGGGGCCCACGACTATCGCCATTTTAAGGACGTCCAGGTGACTACGCTAGCCACCTTCATGAGGTGTTCTAGGGTTAGTCGCGTGATGGTGGACACCCTTTGCTGTGCCTGTCAGGATAAAAATGAGAGCATATACCATGTGGTGCAGCAGTATCCTCGAACTTGTGGTGGCCGCATTCTACGTCATGATGCGGTTGCCAAGACTGTTGAAAGAGAGAGACTATATCACATGCTGAGAGACCGGGGCAAGAAGCTGGATATCGTTGCCATAAAGCCCGATTAGTCTGTCTGGGTGTCCAGCTTGTCAGTGGCAGCGTGAACATGGAGCAGACCTGGCGGGCTAAAATAAATAAGTATGACAAGAAATGACCTGCGGCAAGCGATTTCCGAGCTGAAAGGAGTGGCGACCAATAACATCAAGGTCATGGCTGCAACCGTTTCATGCACTCGATTTGGGCATCTCGGCAGGAGAGAGGAGTTCTTACTTGAGCTACCTTCATCCCGAGAGCCAGCGTCGGGTGAACCCAAGATGCTCTCCCCACTCTTTTTTATTTTTGATTAGTCTTCAATTTAATGGTGTGCCCCTTCGCCTTTGAGTTTAGTTTGTTAAAGAAAAAAAAAAAAAATGTGTGTGGTTTTATGAACAATTTTGTTTCCGTGTCTGACTGTACTCGCCACGGCACAGTCGTTGAAACGCGGGAAAAGCCATAATTTTTCTAGTTCAAGATTTTAACGTTTGAAAGCTTTGGTTCTGCTTTGGAAAATAGTGTAGGTATATCAGTTGGTCCGTCTACTCCTGACGGACTACTAATCTTATGCGTTCATCAGTTTTTTAAATCATAGTTTCCGTCTTTTCACATATTGCGATATACAGGGTGTCCCAAAAACGCCCCCTCCCCCTCCCAGCAGTGCTGAAATCGTTAATAATGGGTTAAAAAAAAAGTTTTTTCAATCTCAATGTTTTTTTGTAAGCATCTCAAAAATGACAAAATTGCGCATTTGACATGAACATCGCAATTTTAAATTAGAACCCCCATTTTTCATTCAAGATTTGAATTCTACATGAAATTTTAAGAGAAAAGACCCATCTATCGATTTTCAGGTGCACGCAAACGGGCGCAATTTTGCTCCAAAAGTGCGCAATCCCACCCTAAAAGTTCAATAAATGTGAAATACTGAGTTTTGAAACACTGAATTTTGGAATATTTAGTCGTGCTAAAACTCGTAATGATGTTCATTTATTGATATTTGCAACACCAACTTGGGAAAATACCGAAATATTCACCAGAGTTGCACTTTTCTTACACATTTCCACAAACCACAAAGCGTACTAGAACCACCACGAAAACTTGTAGAGACCGACCCCTCTCACTAGTTCACGGAGTGACATTTTTCAGCTATGATTTTTTATCAAGCATAATTTTCTCTCAAAATCAACTCAGTGAAAGGAATATTGACCCCATCGGAAAGCTCCTTTAGCATAGTTCTTGAGCTTAATTAGGGTGCCCAAATGTTCTTCCGGACAATAGTCAGACCCTAGAATTGTGACCAAAATGTCACAAGGCAGGATGATGTATCTATATAAAATCTGTATTATCAATATGATTGTGTTTAATTAAAATAAAACGTGCCTATATAACCGCTAAAAACTATTTTAAAAAAGAATAAAAATTGTTTTCAATTTTATCATAGTGTAATTTACGAGTATAAAACAAATTATACATCTTGAATACTTAAATTAAATTATTTTACTGTTGAACCACCATTCTTTACTGTTGAATTAATCATTTCTTCTATTGTAAACTCACTAATTGAAGAAGGTGTTGCCTTGGACATTACCTCGAATCGTCTTGCTGCAACACTTAGTTTCTCAAGAATTGGACATGTTCACTCTACTTGATGTAGGAAACATTTTTCCCATACAACGAATCATGGTTTCCCACCCCAACACCATAAAACAAGCAACCAAATGAATAATTTCAGACCCATAGAAGTTCCGTAGCCTGCTAAAAATCATTGATTTTCAGACCTTCGCCAAAAAACCCTCGCTGGAACGCACTGAGTTACTTGAAATGTCACCCTTAACTATTTTGACAGATTTAGGCAGGAAAACGACAATAAAAACTGAATGCCTACATTTGGAAGACCATAGTTCAGCTACTTTGTTCTAAGTATTTCCTACGCCTTCCTCGTGGTGGACGTATTGGGTGTCAACTAGTAGTAGGATAATCTCAAACCCGCACTCTGAAACCCAATTGGAGCGAGCAGTCCTCAACCGCCCTTTATATGAATAATCCTATTCACCAAGGTCTGTTTTCACATATCATCGTAGTTGAGGACATCAAAAAACTCTATAGGGTGAGGTCAGGGCTGAGAGAACCCAAATGCCAATACACGAGGTTAGGAAAAAGGGATCAGTTGTTAATACCCAAATCACAAAAATGGCTTCTTCACTTTATCGACTCGCACTCCACTGTTCGGAGTCTACCAGAAGCCTTAGTTTTTACTTTCCAAATGTTGAAACACGCGCTCACATTCCGGTGGATTTACCTTATGTATTGAGTAAGGAAAATTACGTAAGCCGTAGAGTAATTTTGTCGCCAAAACATACCTACCTATTTTTCTTGTAGTGAATCAACAGCTGTTTTTCGGCCAATTATATAGCAAGCGATACTGCCCAAGACCAAAGGTAGTTCTCTCACAGATGGAATATCCCGTGATAAAACGAGAGATATTAAAACAACCAACAGTGAGTTTTTTACCATTTGACTGAAGCAGCATGGTCATATAAGTGAATTTTCGTTAATTATCGTATTATATTATGTTAGAATGTTTAAAAATTTGAGCACTTTGAGTGCAAAGAAATGTTTTACTACCAGTTTTATGGCAAAAAACTAGTTCTAAATAATTTTTTGCGAGACAAAGAAGATTTGGAATTTTTAGCTTTTTTTTTTTTTTTTTTTTTTTTTTTTTTTTTTTTTTTTTTTTTTTTTTTTTTTTTTTGTAGTAACGGTTTTCATGAAGCTATTGCAATGGCTCCATAAATTTTAAAATTAAATTGTTCGAAAATTTTATTTATTTATTTATTTATTTATTTATTTATTTATTTATTTATTTATTTATTTATTTATTTATTTATTTATTTATTTATTTATTTATTTATTCATTTATTTATTTATTGCCTCAAACCGGATTTCAATAAATACATTTTTCGAAAGTTTTGATTTTAAAATGTTTGGAGAGATTGCAGTTGCTTCATTCTCTACGAAAATTTCCCAGTGACATGTGTGCTTATTTTACTGAACCAATGGAGATGCTTAGGCTCTTCTTTGGAAAGCTTAAGGTAGTGAAGTACACTTGGCCATGGAACCAGTAAGAAAGAAGGAAGATGGGATACGGCGGTCTCTCACCACACGAGGAGACGAAGTGTAGGGGCGGAGGCCGCATAAATGTGGGAAATCCGGGGGAGAAAGGAAGAGGCTTGCTCAAAACCGCATCCGCTGGCCAACACTGGTGTAACCCACTTTCTCAATAGAGTAACAGGACATGAGTCAATGGGGCAAGTATTGATTGAAAACTGAACATAGGAAGGATCCGTATTTTTTCTAACAGTTTTTATTATTCTTCATTTTTTCGTAATATTATAATACAAGTTTGACAAGAAGTTATTGTCAATCAATCAATTTAGGGAATGGACGCCGAACTCAATTCTCCATAACTTTTCTATGGGGCCTAAATAGTTTTTTTTTCTTCGGATTTTACGCATATTGAAATTAAGGGTACTTTTTAATTGTTTAACGTACAGACCAAACTGACCAGTTGAGTGAGCTTTGCGGCTAAATTATGTTTCGTTTAATTATTTTAAAACTTCGAGTAGATAGCAACTGATGGGTCCCCTTACGAACTGAGGGATTTTGGTACACTCGTACTGAAGTTGCATTAAACGACGGACTCCGGGGAGAGACATGGTGTCGCGCAGTGAGAAGAGATGCTCCGAAGTTACGGCCGTTCTATCCCTTCCTTGAGAGCATCTAACGTTTTTACCTAATGAGTAGTTGATTTCGTGCTTGGAATGATACCTGCCAATTAAATGAATGCTACTTTTTTGCACCATCGTAAAAATATTCCCTCTGTAATTTGGTGCTGTCCTAGGTAGGATAATGTGTTCAAGCTACCTACTTATATTAACGAAGTGTCTCATATTAGTGCATAACTCAAAAATCACAAAATTTTATTCAATTACTAGCCGCTCCGGCTCGCTACGCTCGCCTCCACGTCCAGCCGGGGGGCAAGCCCCCCGGACCCCCCATTAAGTTGCTCGCTTCGCTCGCAACGTGTGGCGTGTAGGGAATATTGCTCGCTTCGCTCGCAAAGTCTGGCATGTAGGATATGTTGCTCGCTTCGCTCGCAAAGTCTGGCATGTAGAAAATGTTGCTCGCTTCGCTCGCAAAGTATGGCATTTAGGGGATGTTGCTCGCTTCGCTCGCACACGGTAGGTCTCTACGGGTAGGTTTAACTTCTGTAAGGGATGCTGCTCGCTTCGCTCGCTTGAGGAAGTTATACTGCCCCCGGACCCCCCATTAAATTGCTCGCTTCGCTCGCAAAATGTGGCATGTAGGGAATTTTACTCGCTTTGCTCGCAAACGGTAGATCCCTAAGGGTAGGTTTAACTTCTGTAGGGGATGCTGCTCGCTACGCTCGCTTGAGGAAGTTATACTGCCCACCCAACTTGGCAGACGTTTTTTCTGTTGGGGAATTCTTACTTACAAATTAAATCTTATAAAACTACGTGGAACCACGAAAAGTTTATTAGGGGATGTTGCTCGCTTCGCTCGCAAGTCCGTATTTATTCTGTAGGGGATGCTGCTCGCTTCGCTCGCTTGAAGAAGTTATACTGCCCTCCCAACTTGGCAGACGTTTTTTTCTGTTGGAAATTCTTACAAACAAATTAATTCTTATAAAACTACGTGGAACCACGAAAAGTTTATTAGGGAATGTTGTACTGCCCACCCAACTTGGCAGACGTTTTTTTCAGTTGGGAATTCTTACAAACAAATTAAATCTTAGAAACTACGTGGAACCACGAAAAGTTTATTCGGGGATGTTGCTCGCTTCGCTCGCAAGGTATACCTGTATATGTGTAGGACAAAGTCCGTATTTATTATTTGAAATGGCTCTCGCTTCGCTCGCAAGGTGTTGCGTGGAAGTGCAAATGGGAACCCCCCTGTGAGGGTCCCTCAGGTAAGCAACGTTGTGTAACGGCGGCCCGTGGTCGATTAATTTCTGATGTTAAACGCTTCCCTCGCAATTCCCCTCCCAATTTGACCTACTTTCCGTCACTTTTTTCGATATCCGACTTCGGATTCAGATTCGGCGGACCCAAAGCTGTATTTCGCCCGCGAAAACCGTTCCGAAAAACGTACCTTTATGGGGTATATTTTAATCGGAAAAAACCAAGTTTTTCGGCGGACTTTTCGAGAAAACGGGTCCGTACTCTCGCATTTTTTTAACGCATTTCCCGATACTTTTTTCGCGATCCGATCGCGCCGTCGTCTTCCTCGTAGGAAAACCTACGAAACCCGTATTTTTCCGGAATTGTCAACGGCAGTTTAGAGGGGTAGGGGAAGCGGGGAAGTGGAAAAAGCGCACATTAATTATTACTTCGACCCCCCTCCCGCCCTACGGCCCATGGTTCGGGTGGGATTAGAAAATTTTAAATTCGCTTATACACCCTATCGGAAAATCCCAAAAAGATCCCACCACTCGTAGATCCGGCCCACTCAGCCGTTTGGCCGTGCATAGACACGACAGAGCGACAGACAGACGGAGTTTCATTCTTATAAATAACTAGCCGCTCCGGCTCGCTACGCTCGCCTCCACGTCCAGCCGGGGGGCAAGCCCCCCGGACCCCCCATTAAGTTGCTCGCTTCGCTCGCAAAGTGTGGCATGTAGGGTATGTTGCTCGCTTCGCTCGCGAAGTGTGGTATGTAGGGAATGTTGCTCGCTTCGCTCGCAATTGAATCATGTAGGGGATGTTGCTTGCTTCGCTCGCAAACGGTAGATCTCTAAGGGTTGGTCGCTCGCTTAAGGAAGTTATACTGCCCACCTAACATGTAGGGAATGATGCTCGCTTCGCTCGCAAACGGTAGATCCCTAAGGGTAGGTTTAACTTCTGTATGGGATGCTGCTCGCTTCGCTCGCTTGAGGAAGTTATACTGCCCACCCAACTTGGCAGACGTTTTTTTCTGTTGGAAATTCTTACAAAAAAATTAAATCTTATAAAACTACGTGGAACCACGAAAAGTTTATTAGGGAATGTTGCTCGCTTTGCTCGCAAGGTATTGCTGCATAGGTGTTGTTAAATACCCGTATGAAATTCCGTTGAAATGAGTCAAGTGCGTAGTGAGTCCCCTGTCGCTTTGCTCGCTTGAGGAAGTTATACTGCCCACCCAACTTGGCAGACGTTTTTTTCTGTTGGAAATTCTTACAAACAAAATAAATCTTATAAAACTACGTGGAACCACAAAAAAGTTTATTTGGGGATGTTGCTCGCTTCGCTCGCAAACTCTGGCATGTAGGGAATGTTGCTCGCTTCGCTCGCAAATTGTGGCATGTAGGAAATGTTGCTCGCTTCGCTCGCAAAGTATGGCATGTAGGAAATGATGCTCGCTTCGCTCGCAAACGGTAGATCCCTAAGGGTAGGTTTAACTTCTGTAGGGGATGCTGCTCGCTTCGCTCGCTTGAGGAAGTTATACTGCCCACCCAACTTGGCAGACGTTTTTTTCTGTTGGAAATTCTTACAAACAAAATAAATCATATAAAACTACGTGGAACCACAAAAAAGTTTATTTGGGGATGTTACTGAATGGTGCTGCATATTCCGACATGTGAATAGTTAAAAACTACCTACGAATTTGCACCGCTTGGGGTTTGGAACCCCAAAGGGTGTTAGGGCATCATTAGCGACCGTTATGAATAGCTCGCAAGAGGCCAAGAGCGAACTTCGAGTCCCTTCCCTCTTAAGGTATACCTGTATATGAGTAGGGCACCTAGGTGTACCTGCTCGCCACATTGTCATCGAACTCCAAACACGTCTTCCCAGAGCTTTCTCGCGAACACGGCAAAATTAATTTCTGATGTTAAACGCTTCTCCTCGCTTCCGCTCGCGATTTGACCAACTTAACGTCACTTTTTTCGATATCCGATTTCGGATTCAGATTCGGCGGACCCAAAGCTGTATTTCGCCC
This sequence comes from Adelphocoris suturalis, assembly GCA_030762985.1. Lineage (NCBI taxonomy): Eukaryota > Metazoa > Arthropoda > Insecta > Hemiptera > Miridae > Adelphocoris > Adelphocoris suturalis. The sequence continues at coordinate 30,503,092 of CM061045.1, read as the reverse complement.
GCGAAAACCGTTCCGAAAAACGTACCTTTATGGGGTATATTTTAATCGGAAAAAACCAAGTTTTTCGGCGGACTTTTCGAGAAAACGGGTCCGTACTCTCGCATTTTTTTGACGCATTTCCCGATACTTTTTTCGCGATCCGATTGCGCCGTCGTCTTCCTCGTAGGAAAACCTACGAAACCCGTATTTTTTCGGAATTGTCAACGGCCGTTTAGAGGGGTAGGGGAAGCGGTTAAGTCCAAAAAGCGCACATTAATTATTACTTCGACCCCCCTCCCGCCCTACGGCCCATGGTTCGGGTGGGATTAGAAAATTTTAAATTCGCTTATACACCCTATCGGAAAATCCCAAAAAGATCCCCCCACTCGTAGACTCACCCCACTCAGCCGTTTGGCCGTGCATAGACACGACAGACAGATAGACAGACAAACAGACGGAGTTTCATTCTTAATAATAATAGAGATAGAGATAGAGATGGGCATTTTTTGCCAAAAATTGATTTTTCTCGCTTACGATTCTTAGAGAGCTGGGAGTGGTCACAATCGACTCAGCGCTGAAAGACACTTCGACTGTGATACCCCACCCCCATGCCTTAATGTCAAAAAACCGATTTTTTAAACATTTTCTGGGCCACTAAATGGTAAATGTGAATCTGAAATTCTGGTGCGAACGGGTTGACTAACGAACTCGACCTGTCTTTTGACATGATGGATTTTTCTGCGTTGGAACGAATTTGTTACGCCGTATTTCAAAGAAGTTATCGTCTGGAATTTTTGTTTTTTTTTTTTATTTCATAAACAAAATTTATTTGAATCTTAGGATGAACGGATGGGATTGATTCCTCAACGAACAGAAAGGGTGGTGCTCGGATGGTATTTATATATGTATATATATATATACGTTAAAATCCAGGATTGTGTTCTTAGATTTATGAACGGATTCGTTGGGGTCCCCCCCCCCTCTCCCACATTTTAAATTTTTGAAGCCATCTAAGCAGCTCATTTTTTTTTTTTTTTTTTTTTTTTTTTTTTTTTTTTTTTTTTTTTTTTTTTTAATTTGATAAAACTTGAAAAGTTATGCACAATTTTATTGCTCAATAAAAATAAACAAATACAAATTCCATTCAGCATTTAATTTTTTTAAAATCTGTCGGCTTCACTCCTCAAATAGTAGTTCCCACGGGACTTCAAACAAATCTAGAAGAACCATATGAATCGTACTTGTATCCTGAAAACTTTCGCAGTGGCGAACATGTCAATACTAATCACTACCTATTCTATTTTGAATACGGTAAGTATTTCAAGGATATTTTCTGCCAGAACTAAGCGTTTCCGAAATTTTAAACCCATGGTCAAAAGATCAAGATTTAGATGTCAGAATTTGACGTTTTGAACTAACACCATGGCACTGGAAACGAAAATCACTAAGATAATCAAACTAAAAAATTGGAGGGCCAATGAAGTTCATCCTCCAAATTTGTGATAACAAATTTCATACGTTTCAATTTATGAATCGTTCAATGCACTCATTTTACTCACTAATTCAAGCAGTTCACGCCAGTCGAAATTCGTGCAAACATTGTTTATCAAATTTTTAGTTGTATATACACATACTATGATTAAGTACCTACATACATTTATGTTTACTAGTTTAAAATATACGTTTCGAGATTCTTATGTAGTTTGTTTAATGCATTCTCGCTATTATTTATTGTTGCTATTGTTAATTATTAATCACATTTTAATGGAATATTACATTCAAGTTAACCAAATTTTCGTTACCCTCCCGGAAAACCTAAATGTTGTGTTAAAAACAGCCCCCCCGAAACAGTGAAACTGGTCTCAGTTTTACCCATGCAGAATACATATCTGAAATCTCTGGAGCATATCCATGTGTCTTAATGAGACTGGGCATTTTACGTAAAATTAGGTTTTTGCCTTCAAAATACATTAATTTAGTACGAAATGTGGGTGATAATTAACAATGCAAAATCATTAAATAAAAAATTACTAGCCGAATCTACGATATAAATGTGTGATGATTTATATTGTTATCGATGTGAGAATGTACAAACAGATTTGCAGGCGCCATAAATAACGAGATAGCGCAGCTAACAGAAGTGAGCCAAGCCAATATCACAGTCAAGTATGGATTCAACTCTCTTAGTCAGGTAAACTGGTAAAAACGCATTTCACAAAATTATCATCACCCTTCAATAACGCTCAGGCATTTCATTTGTAAAACAAATACCGTTTCATGAACGAAATTTGAATAATGCTTTTTCACCGCTTACTTTAAATTACCAGCTCTGATAGCTTTTAATGGCTGGAAGTAATTTCCCCTTGGATTTATCCACCAAAAAATCTCATCTTTCGCTCTATTCCAACCACTCACCTTAATACAATAGAACAAACTAAAGGTTTCAATATGAATGAAATTATTCAATCAGAGTGCAATTGTATATATGCAGAGTACAATCGTATACGTAATTCAATCAGTTGTAGGCGATAAAAAAACTTTGCTAATTATTACACAAAGTTTATTGATTATTTTTTCATTAGGTAGCCCTTCTACGCATACTTGTCTATAATCATTGAATGAAGTCTATTATCCAAGATATAAATATGAATGCATTGGCACAGGAATGAATTAAATTAAATTGAATACCCACACATTACTTGTCCTTCTGTATACAGCAAGAGCTGATATATATAATTACAATAGTACATAAGAATCTAAGTACCTATATCCTATTGGCGAGACGCATAGATTTTTTTCCAGAAGCGGCGCACCGACTCTTGTCGGTGTCACGTTTTTTATTGATTTTAACATACGTAAACTTTATTTATTTATTTTTTATTATTATTATTTTTTTTTTTTTTGTGTGTGTGATCAGTAGCGTTGATGTGGTTTATTAGTAATTACTACGTCTATCAAATATATCTTTATTGGTCAAACAGCGTATATAGGATCATGCTTTTTGCTAAATGAAATCATAAAGTAATTTCAAGTTCAGTCTCAAATTTATTCAATCAACATTTCATGTGATCTTCAGTCTTGAACTAGATATTTATACTACATTTTTTTAGTATACTACTTTACTAATTGTAAATAGGACAATTAAATTGTAAATATAAAACTTAATTTTCCAAAATCTACTAACAATAAATTCTCAGCTACCTATATTTGTATTTGAAATTACTTTTTTTTTCTTTTAGAACTTGGTAACGTAATTACATACACAAAATGGGTCAATGGTAAAATGGGTCAATAATAAAACTAGTAGGTAATTTACTTCAATTCAGTTTTTACCATAAAATTGGTAGTTGAAAATTTCTTTGCACTCAATGTGCTCATATTTCAAAACAAACAAGTAAAATAATATAATCGATATTTTACGAAAATTCGCTCATTTAATCATGCTGCACGACTAGAACTTTTTTATTCACTAATACAAGACCAAATCCCAACAATAGCTACTCAACAAAACCGTAACTGTTCCTATTAGTGTCAGCACCCATTCTGTCAGGCGGGGGAAAAAAAAAAAAAAAACCAGCGTAAGGCGACTCTCCGTCTCAGAATCAGTCCCAAAAGACAGGTGCTGGGCGGGAACATTTCCGCCTTCCCCCTTTCTAAGTGAAAAATTGACAAAGTCACAATTACTCTATGTTCCTCACGATAGCATAGGAGGGTATGTGAAGGGATGTGATTTCCCGCCTGCCCCTAGTAGCCTAGTAGGATCTGGTGGGGGGGGGGGGGGGGGTTAAGTGGTGGGAGCCCGAGTGAGAAACATGCGTCGCTGCAATAGGATATTGACAATAACGTAAGCACCCACCAACTGAAAATTAATGAGATGAAATGAAACAGTTACCTATGCTTCACTAGTCCATCTATAGATGACAAAAGTCATAATAAATTCGATTTCGTAAAGTGAGAGTTCCATTGAGATTGTATCAGCTGATACGATCGTCGTAGTCTTGGGAAAACTCGTCTCCCAAGTATTCCAATTAAAGACAATTCCGTGTTTCTTGATATTCAAGATGCTTCATAATTAGTTTCTATTTTCTTGGTGTAGATACAGTATGTGATTTTTGTACGAACTTCAGACTATTGTCTACTGCAGATGTGGGCAAAATCTTATTCAGAAATATGATTAAGATTATTATTCGTTTTTCAGTGAATATGAATAAAAATTCCTAATCATATGTATTATTATGCCATTAATCCTTGGAATCTTTGGTAAATCATAGAAACCACGGTGAATGCAATGAATACAACTTTCAAAAACTAGAAACGTTCAATTTATCAAATTTCAAATCATAAAAATGACAATAATTTAAATGTTTTACGGTCAATAACTTCAGCATTTTAGATATAAACTTCATATACACAGTTTATGGTTAATCACAGATTCCTTTAACTGATCACTTAACCCTATGATTATGAATTTACTCTGTGATTTCAAATTTAATCTTATTCAAATTCAATGAAAAAAAGAAAAAGAAAACCAGTTGAGTGTGGCATACCGCTCGCTCGTATCCGTAACATAAATGTAAAGATCATAGATTTTTTTTTTTTTTTTTTAATCTTGTAAGATTCTATAGCAGGTTCCTTTGATTCTGGAAAATATTGAATCAAGATGTAGCGAAAAACGTAGAAATCAGACAGAGGATGAGAAGGACCTATACCTTCCACCAGTGGCTTCAACCACAGGAAAATCCCAAGCTCAAATATTGAAAACGATCGCTATGATTATAAGAAACGCCTACTGCCTGTTTACAGTAAGCTTGGAGGCTTATATCTGTAGATCTGTACCACTGGGATCCACCTTTTACATTGGTGGGAAGTCACTGGGCTTATTCTATAAAAAGCAAACTAGTTCAAACTAGTCTACTGTACTGTCCAGGTAAAGTCGATAGAGAAGTCACAATCGCTCATTGTTTTATACTGGATCTGACTAACTGCATACAAGTACAGCCCGACTTCGTGCTAGCTGGTCAGACCAATATAGAATCAACAAACTTCAGAACTGTGACTGATGTGATCAATCCACTTCCTCCTCCCCTGCAAACAGGCCTCTCACCCATTACAAAATTTGAGCGACAGCAACTCCTGCTTCATCCCGCTAAGTTTGCCGATATGTTAGCTAGACTCCCGTCGCCTGCGTACACAGTGGCTGTAAAACAGGCAATTTCACAGCTGAATGCGTTTTATGAGGATGTTATAATGAGACATCATCATTCGAAAATGTTTCACTGGACAGCAGGAACCGTGTGTGTGATAGATTGCAACGGTTGTGATAGCGTTCTTGTTATGCAAGTTGCTCCCATGGTATCGTCAACCTCCAGCTGTAGTGTTCCGCACCTAACACTCATCCTTGTAGAAGAGGTGCCTACGTATTTTTATCCATCTATTTTTGTACATTTCGATTCCTGCCAGCATGTTACATAAAATGAAGTGTCCGTGAAGTTTAAAATGTCTCTTTATTTGCGCAGTTTAAAATTGTTGAGATATTATTTGTATAAGTTGAGATAATATTTCTGTATTTTTCTAATCAGCAACACCTGTTGTTAAGTTTATAACATTTGCAGAAACATGCGTATTTGGTTTCACTGTTGAAGTTGCAGCTAATCACTTATTTGCCTAGGAAAAACTCACATTGGCGACGGAGGGTATGACTATACCAATCTCCCTTGGAAAGACAGGTCAAGAGAAATCCCTGCTCGGCGATTGGGATGCGGATTGGTAAATTGCTCTGCCTAGCACCCCGAGTTAGGCTAATTAAATTATTTCATTATGATTGATACACACAACTACTTCGAAAACTCGAGTGACCCGCTAGATGTGTGTTTGAACCTGACTTGGGTAATTCCAGGGTAAGCTGTGTTTATAAGACCTGTTCAGAGATTAGCCGTTGTCATTTATTTCCTCTCATTTTTGTTTGAAGAGGACTGCTACTAGCTCATTAGCTAGGGCAACTTATTCAACTAGTACATATATATATATATATATATATATATATATATATATATATATATATATATATATATATATATATATATTTGTATATAATTGTGTGTGTGTATTACTTTTCGTTTTTTCCGAGAATAATCTTGTTTTAATTAATCGATTTTAATTAAACAAGGTAAATAACTAAGAACTAGTTCAATAATATATACCTAACACATGATTACACGTTAATGCATACCCTAATAAAAATTTAGAAATAAATAAATATAACTTATGAATAAATTGCTCCGTCTCCTGTCAGAGGTCCAATTTAATCATACTAGGATGATTGATCAGGATCGTCTTCTTGGAAGGAGCAATAGACTCAGAACCACTGGAATTCTTCACGAGCAAGTATAATAGACTGACTAAAACTAAACGAAACGAACAAGTAAGCGTCAATCAGTATACGCTAAAAATAGTTAGCCTAAGATACTTAGCTCTAAATCCATAAACATTACAGTAAAATAATACACATAGATCTTGCACGTGAGGGGGGAGAGAAATACGGAAATGGAAAAATACCCCCAGGGGTTAGTTTTCTCATCGAATGGGGGGAGGGGATACAGACCAAGGGTAGCCTGCAAAAGACAGGCCAAGAGGCTGACCTGCTTCCGGATGCATGCTTCCACTGCTTTTATGGGTAATGTTTGAAAACTCGAGCTGGTTACATTTAAGCAAAAAATCGAACTGTCGATAATCTAACTCAAAAATCATATAAAGCTTTCTGTAATCTACTCTAAGGCATATCTTGTTGGGTTCGCCTGAGATTCTAATTATTGTCATTTCTACTGCGTCTTGTAAATCTAGTTTCGTTTATATCTCCATTCTACCCAAATATTTCAACTTTTGTATTTTTCTGACGCACCTTTTACCTTACTTTCATTTATCTTTGCTGTACTACTTTCCAAATGCTTGTCTTAATTCTTGTTTCTCGTGCCACTTACGGCTCCAACTAGTATTTTCTGTAACTCAACTCCACTACAATTTATATCTTCATACTCAACTCTTCTCCAAATGATTATATCTTATTTCTTGTTTCTCGTGCCACTTACGGCTCATACTAGTCTTTTCTGTCACTCAAACCCACTACAATATATATCTTTATACTCTAATACCCTCCAAATGAAAATCCTTTTCAACGACATTTCCACATATCACGCATTTAGAAGCCACAACAGCTCATCACTTCACTTCACTTAATATAAAAAAACTGCATTTGCAGCCCGAAGGAGCACCAAAAATTACTAAATAAATAGTAAATTAACTAAGAGGAAACGATGGGGATCAGGCATAGTGTTGAGGTAACTGAACTAGGGGTTTTCCCTTCGATGGAATGACCAACTGTAGTAAAAAAATATGTGTGTTACATTATGCTTCCTCGTTTCGGAGAAGTGTTTTAGAGAGTGAAAAAAGAATATCCCAAGAGAGTAGATATGTACAATGTGATATAATCGTAATAAAACGGCAATAATAGAATCTTGCCATAGGTCTGTACCATTAGATATGTACAATTGAACGGTGAACATTGAGTTATGGTGTCCCCTAGTCGCAGGATTGTTCGTATATCTTATATTTTGACCATATTGGAGATGATAGGCTATTTTCCAAAAAGAAAGAGATATAATGCAAAAAGGAACACAGCATCTCATATTTTCAAGTGGGTTGAATAATTGTGCAACTTTGCCGCGTTCCCGTACCGGAACGGCTGGATGAAAATGTATCATATTGGTGCTCAATTGACGCAGAATTCAATGGTCAACAGCTTTGATGAGTATAAAGTTGGTGATCCAACTGCTACATTTCGAGCTATTGCCAAAAAACCATTTAGGAGTTTTAAAATCTTCAGTTTTTCGACTGCCCTGAAGTTAGCTCACTTCCTACTCATCAAGAATTTTACTGAAACCATCCCCAGATGCCCCAAAACATGCTTCAACAAGACGAACTAAATCCCTCCGGACGAAGTTGTGAAAACCCATTTTAATAGAAAACGGGAGTTGAAGAACGTCGTCTAATTCCACGAAAATAAAGAGTTACAATGTTGGATCGATTTTGACAGTTAGGACATCATCTGTAACAAACAATAACTGTTATTGATATTATTGATAATTATTGTTTGTTACTGATGATGAACGAAACCGTATAAATCGATCTAACATCGTAGCTATTAATTTTCTTTGAATGAGACAACGTTCTTCGATAACTTCCGTTTTTACTCCAACAAGAATTCCTTCTGTGGAAATTAGTTAGAGTTAGGTGCCTTTTTGGCAGAGTTTGACAGGGGAGATTGGTTGGTACCTCGACCTTATTCTGCAGCTGTCGTAACAAATGAAACAAATCTTAATATTGAGGATTTGAGGAAATATTCGTCAATATTCCTGTGAACTTTTCGTATTTGTGAGGGCAATATCTGAATATTCTTTATTCATATTCGGAAAGTATGAATATTCGTATTCGCACTTTAAAAAAAAAACGCCTGTGTCTACTCGCTAGTGACGATTTATCGTAATATTTATCGATTTTCTAATAATATCCAACGAATATGGCCGACTCGCTAGGGTTGTTCTTCGTATGGTACACACGTGAAGGCGTGATCAAAACATGAGTTTGAGTCAGCTATATATGTGCCCCTGGTTCCCACCATCATCTTGGAGGAATCCCCGGCAACCTATGTTTACTGTTCGTACAACGTTTCATCGGGGTAAATCTGTGAACGTAATAGGGCTCTGAAATAACATGGATGGTCGCTAGGAGCGCTACGGAGTTACATAAATATGTTCTTTAGAAATATTGTAGCCACGTCTTTCACTGTAGTTAATACCTTCCATGTGTCACCCTTTAACTTTTACTCTACATTTTGTTCCCCGCACCATCCTCCTCATTAATTCTGGTAAAATGAAAATGATTTAGTACATAATTAATATCTCTATCTTCATCTCTATCTCTATTTCTATCTCTATCTTCATCTATCTATAGGTATACTGTTAGAATGAAACTCCATCCATCTGTCCCTCCATCCTTCCGCGCTATGTACGGCCAAACAGGGGACTGGGGGGATGTTTTTGGATTTTTCGAGAATAGTGTATAAGCGATTTTAACATTTTCTACTCCCACCCGAACCATGGGGGTAGGAGCCTCTTTTAATGAGTTTTTTTTTTCCTCGAGCGCTCGACCTTCAATTCGCTGCCACATTAAAATATGATCAAGAGAACTTCGAATGTAAGCGGGAAAATTACGTTTCTGAACCCTTAGAACACAATGGTGCCGTCAAAATTGCCGAAAGATGCTGTTTTCCCGGAAAAATTAGCGAGAATATGCCGGAAATAATAAAAAAAATTCGATCCCCACCATGTTTTTTTCCCGCCTTAGACTTAGTAAATGTCAACGGTTTTGGCTCGGGTTCGTCTTATAATGTTCTTCGAAGTTCCAATTTGGTCCCATGCGAGTTTCCGGACACTAAATTTTTTTCCGATTGTAGTGAACAAAAATGTAGACGAAAACAATGATCTTCGAGCTAGCGGTCTTCCTATTCCTTCTACGCAGATAAATCGGGCCCCCTTTTAATGCGAATTAGATAGAACATGTTGTGTCTTCCGTGATTAAAAGACTCTTCAAAACAAGAATATACGGGGAAACCAAATACGTACATTTAGCACCAGACTGTTCTGTCAGTACTGAAATGTTCTTAAAAGTAAACTTTTTGTGGTTCCACATGATCTTTATTGGATATTCCTTTTACGCAGATAAATAGTCTATCTTTATTAAACCTAATAAATTTATCGTGGTCGCCCATAGAAAACACAGCAAATAATTTCACAGCTATTTATTATTTTCGTTTTGCCCCTTTAATGAGATTTTCTTTTTTGTTTTTTTCTTTTCGTGGCACGACTTAATCTTAATTGGATTGCCCTTCTACGCAGATAAATGGTCTATCTTTATTAAACCTGATAAACTTTTCGTGGTCCCACATAGAAAACGCAGCAAATTACTACACAGAAATTTATTATGTTCGTTTTTCCTCTTTTATAACATTTATTTTATTGTATTCATTTATTTTGCCATTCCCCTGGGATAGTCTTTAGAAAGGGATCGTAAGCAATTTTCAAATTTTTCACAATCACCCGAACCATGGGCTGTAGGTCTCGTAGGTATGGGGACTATATCCTGTCGCATCTATACTTCCCACACCGTGCGAGTGAGAAAGACCAACCACTAGCGAGCGAAGCGAGCAACATCCCATACACACGTCGGATTTCAACGGGGTTTCTCCTACGTACTCAGGATGGACTATACAGGACGTTAACACTTTTGGTTACTAACCTCCAAGGGGATGACTCTACAACTACTCTACTATTGTTTTCCATGATTTCATGTGAAAATAGGAACTGTAAATATACGAATCCTTGATAAAACTGGAACTACCCTTGTAAACAGGTCGAGAGAGAACATACCTACGGTGGGTAACCCACCCAAATGACAGGGAAAACAAATACGTACGAAAATTTAACATTTGACAGTTCTGTTAGCACTGAAATGTTTTTAAAACTAAACTTTTCGTGGTTCCACATAAGGTTCCGAGTTTGATAGTCATTTCCAATAGAAAAAAACGTCTGCCAAGATAGGTGGGCAGTATCACTTTATCACATAGAAACGATTGCCCGTACGCACATAAAATAATGGCCTACCTTTAGAAAAATAGAACTGGAAAACGAATACGTAAAAACATTCATCATCTGACTGTTACGTTAGTACTGAAATGTTCATAAAACTATATACTTTTCGTAGTTCCACATGAGGTGCAGCTTTTGATAGTCATTTCAAACAGAAAAAAACGTCTGACAAGTTGGGTGGGCAGTATAACATCCTGAAATATTGCAACATTAGCTGTAGGTCTCGATGGTATCCCACTATATACCATCGCAGCTAAACATCCCACACCAAGCGAGCAACATCCCCTACACACGTGAAACCTACTCTTAGTGATCTACCGTTTCCAATCATTCTACAAGTCTCACAAGACAGTAATAGACCATTGCATCGATACAGCCACACCGAGCGAGCGAAGCGAGCAACATCCCCTACATGTTTGAGTTGTAATACACCCCAACGGGGGGTACAGGGAGCTTGCCCCTCCCCCCCTCCCCCGGCTGAACATGGAGGCGAGCGAAGCGAGCCGGAGCGACTAGTTATATTATAAGAATGAAACTGTTTGTTTGTCGGTCCATCGTATCTATGCACAGCCGAACGGCTGAGTGCGGGCAGTAGTAGAGGGTAGGGAGTAGCTCTTCTACGCAGATAAATGGCCATCTAAATTTAAATAAATATAAAAAATTGAATTAAATACAGTATAACTTTGCTACATATTGTACACGGATATATAGATTCAATAATGATAAATGCTGAAAGGGGCCTTAAGGTACCTTCCTCGTATCATCCTTGAAAATCTGACCAAAATCTCTTCAACAATGACGGACTAATGAGTGTAACAAGAAAATCACGTTCGCGCATGCCCAGAGCGTACCGCTGATTCAATCATGATGAAACTTATGGGGAACCATCTAGGGCTAAACTCACACCGTTCCTGAAAATTTCATCAAAAACCAATCAAAGTTGTGGAATTTATACCTGTGGCAAGGAAATGTGGACAGAGACGGACGCACAGACAGACACGAAACCAAATTTGTTCAGGAGGTCATGAACCGAAAATACGAGTGGAGATTATGATTTTGGAGCACACAATTTTTTTTCATTTCGAAAGTGAAAACAAAGCTTCCGCTGCCTTGGAGACTCGGAAGGAACATCTCTCGCCCCGGAAGGGGGGTTATTCATAGAGGCTCGAATCTGCTCCATCCGGTTGATATCCTCAATGAAACAGGAATGGTGGAGCTTATCTCATGAACTCTTTCCACGAAATCGCCCAAGAAGTGAAACTCTTTCGCTAAAGATGGGCCTAACGATATTGAACTTCTTTGGTGGGGGCATAACCCCCCCTTCCGGGGCGAGAGATGTTGCTTCCGAGTCTCCAAGGCAGCGAAAGCTTTGTTTTCACTTTCGAAATGAAAAAAAATTTTGTGCTCCAAAATCCAAATCTCCACTCTCATTTTAGCGAATTTTTGAAGAAAATTAAGCTATTGCTCTCTCCTCAAAATTTGTAGAATGTGAATTTTTGAAAACATTTTATGCAGAAATCCGTTTCAGGCTATTCTGAATCATATTCTGAAGTTTAACGCATTTTTTTATGTATGTATGTATGTATGTATGTATGTATATATGTATGTATGTATATATGTATGTATGTATGTATGTATATATGTATGTGTCATTCCAGACGATAACTGTCCGTAGAATTGTGCTAGAAACTTCAAACAAATTTTAAAATGTTAAGGACACAAAACGAAAGTTCAAGTTCGTTGGCCAGCATGATCGGATTACATCTTCGGGTTGAAATTTTCAAAAATGTAGTCAAAAATTTCAAAATAGCCTGTTTTTTGCGATTTGTTGTGCGAAATAAATTTTTCAGCATACTAACATGTGGTATATTCGGAATCAGCGTAAAATTTCCTATAAGAATATGTATCAAGTTTTCAAAAATTTCAAAGTTGAAAAATCAGTCAAAAATCGAAATAATGCCGTTCGCTGGTTGTAAAAATCGGTAATATTCTTCAAAAATTCGCTCATGGGGTCATGCTGCATGACTGGACTTTTTTTTTATCAACTCACAAGGATATTAATGCGATATTTATCATCAGGTTTTGATGAAAAACTCAGGATTTTTATGATTAAACTAACATTGATAACTTTTTAGAAACTCAATATTTCAAAAATGTACCTCGTTTTTATGTGTTCATGACATGGTTTATGTGCAAGCCCTTTATCACTTTATGGCTTTAGAAAACAACCAGCAATGTACACGTAAAGTGAATAATGCTATACGTGTAGTTTTGACAGGGAGAGCAAAGCTCGCTGTATTGTCAAAGAATGAATATAATCGAAAGTTACGACGGACTATTTCAGAATGTAGAAAGAACTATTTTGGGTTTCCTGGTTTTATTCAACACCAAATAATATCTACAATGCAATAGTTCATCATTCAACAAGCAACATCGTTGTTTGGAACTTACAGTTTACCAGTTGCGATGATTTGCACCTCCTTCTTGTTAACTTCACCACACGCATAGCATTGTTTCTCATAGCACTCATTTTATCATTTAATAATGATTAACAGGACTTTTAGCGAATTTTTGAAGAAAATTAAGCTATTGCTCTCGCCTCAAAATTTGTAGAATGTGAATTTTTGAAAAAATTTTATGCAGAAATCCGTTTCAGGCTATTCTGAATCATATTCTGAAGTTTAACGCATTTTTTTATGTATGTATGTATGTGTGTATGTATATATGTATGTATGTATATATGTATGTATTATGTATGTATGTATGTATGTGTCATTCCAGACGATAACTGTCCGTAGAATTGTGCTAGAAACTTCAAACAAATTTTAAAATGTTAAGGACACAAAACGAAAGTTCAAGTTCGTTGGCCAGCATGATCGGATTACATCTTCGGGTTGAAATTTTCAAAAATGTAGTCAAAAATTTCAAAATAGCCTGTTTTTTGCGATTTGTTGTGCGAAATAAATTTTTCAGCATACTAACATGTGGTATATTCGGAATCAGCGTAAAATTTCCTATAAGAATATGTATCAAGTTTTCAAAAATTTCAAAGTTGAAAAATCAGTCAAAAATCGAAATAATGCCGTTCGCTAGTTGACCATATTGGACATCGAAATCTATGAATATTTACCTACATTTGTCTTTAAATCTACAAGATTAGTTTAATAATGATAAAGTATGAGTACCTCCTAATTATTTTTAATAATTTGATTCCATGTTTGTCTATCAAAATCATAAACTAAAATTTCTCTACACGATAATAGCGACGGAAATGTCGAAGATTTCTTCAAAAATTCGCTCATGGGGTCATGCTGCATGACTGGACTTTATGTTTCATGGCCATTTTCTTGTTACTCTCATTAGTCCGTCATTGTTGAAGAGATTTTGGTCAGACTTTCAAGGATGAAACGCGAAAGATCCCTTGAGGCCCCTTACGGTATTTATCATGATTGAATCAGCGGTACACTGTGCGCATGCGCGAGCGTTTGTCTGTCTACATTTCCTCGCTACAGCCATAACTTTCAAATTTTCGATTGGATTTCAATGAAATATTCAGGAGAAGTGTGGGTTCAGCCATAGATGGTCCCCTTTTAGTTTCATCATGATTGAATCAGCGGTACGCTCTCGGCATGCGCGAACTTGATTTTCTTGTTACTCATTAGTCCGTCATTGTTGAAGATATTTTGGTCAGATTTTCAAAGATGATACAAGGAAGGTCCCTTGAGGCCCCTTGCGGCATTTATCATGATTGAATCAGCAGTACGCTGTGCGCACGTGCAGGCGTTTTTCTGTCTATATTTCCTTGCTACTGCCATAACTTTCAAATTTTCGATTAGATTTCAATGAAATATTCAGGAGAAGTGAGGGTTCAGCTATAGATGGTCCCCTATTAGTTTCATCATGATTGCATCAGCGGTACTCTCTGCGCATGCGTGGATGTAATTTTCGTGTGATAGTCATAAGTCCGTCAATGTTGAACAGATTTTAGTCAGGTTTTCAGGGATGTTGCGGGGAAGGTCCTTTGAGGTCACTTACGACATTCATCATGATTGAATCAGCGGTACGCTGTGCGTATGCGCGAGCGTTTGTCTTTCTATATTTCCTTGCCACAGCCATAACTTCCACAATTTTGATCGTATTTCAATGCAATTTTCAAGAATAGTGTGGATTTAAGGATCTCCTATCAGTTTCATTATGATTGAATCAGCGGTACACACAGCGCATGCGTGAACGTAACTTCCTGCTGCCTTATCAATGCTGTATACTTTGTTGGTCCGCCCATTACTTGAAAATGCATCTGTTGTATGGTCTCCATACTACCTAAATTCAATGGAGATGATCGAACGAGTACAGCGCCGTTCCTGAGATATCTCTCTTTCAAAATGGGCAATAAATGGGAAGAGTTTGATCACTTGGAAATGCTGATAGTAATGGGCCTCGAGACTCTGAGGAGGCGGCGTGAGCGAGCAGACGTAATTTTCCTACATAGATTGGTCAACGGTGGAATTGACTCTCCTTCTCTGCTCTCACACTTAAACTTTTATGACAACAACAACACAAACAAACACAACCACATGCAAACTTTTTTTCTCCCAACTGTGACGACCAGCTATTTGCATGGTGGGCCCCTGATTAGACAATGGTGGACTTCAATGTCTAACTTCCCCTTGCTCCGTACCGTCGAAGATCTCAGGCGATTTCTAGGTATCCTCCATCTAACGCCGCAATATATCTCATACCGACCATCAAAGACCCTTAATCGCTGCGAACCCTTAACCCCCCCCCCCCCCCCCCCCCAAGAATACTGGACTAGGGAAAACTACAGTGGATTCCAGAAATGAAACTTTCCTTCGAACTTTGCTAGCAGTATCTCCAGGAAGCTGTTCTTTTGTGCACCCCTCCCCTTCAGCTGCATTGTCTATAACTACGGATGCTTCGGGTATCGGTATAGTTGCTGCCCTCAAACAATGATTAGAAGGTAAACCCCAACCACACGGTTTCTTTACCACATCATTACCTAAGTCCCAACAGTCTTAAAAGGCGTTTTATTATGAATGGTTTGCGGTTTTCGAAAGCATAAAATATTTTCCAGACAGCTATGCAACAGCAGCTGTTCAACGAAAGCGTAAATCGGTCAGCCCCATACTTCAGTTCACACCCGATATTCGAATTTACCCCCAGTTATTATCATTTGATTTCTGACTCCATTTCTCGTCCATCACATGAAGTATCAGAAATGACAGAATTCCCTTCACCGGTGGAATTCAAATCTACACAGTCCCCGGATTTAGACACTCTCCTAAGGTGCGATCGACAAATCTAACCCGATCATATACCCCGGAAAATCTTCAAATTTCGTACATTAATCACTATCACAACCTTCATCACCCGTGACTAAAGGTGTCGAGGGATTTCATTAAATTGAAAATATATTGGCGAAAAATGAGTTGAAAATTGAGCAAGGGAGATTAAGCCAATAAATGTCGAATAGAAGAGCAACTTCACTCCATTCGAATTCAAAGACTTAAAAGAAGCTAGTCATGTCTTCATTAGGGTGGATGAGTTGAAACCTTAAGGGTGAGTTGAAACCTTATCCTACCCACCGTTATAAATGACTATTCAAAATTCTTGGATGAGCAGACAGTTTTTCACACTCGAAATTGAAGGAGCCAGTGTGAATATTTCAATCAATCGATAGTTCGCAGAAAATTTAGAAGAACAATTGATAAGGGGACAGAAGACACGAGACTCGAAGACACAAGACAACACAAAAGAACAGAAGACACCAGGACAGAAGGAAGAAACCCCAAAACACAACAAGACACAATAAGCGAGAACAGTTGAATTCCCAGATCAGTTCCAAGGAGCGATGTTCTTCACATGAACATCATTGTAGGGGGAGTAGTTGTGGGCGACCTACCTACAGCAATTTCAATTAATTGTTATTTATTCTTCAGTTTTTGATTTCCTCATTTAAATACAATCAAGTGACCGCGCTGCTAAACTGGTATATAAAGTTCATTTGCTTCTGAGATCTTGCTTGAGTAGTAGTAGTTTCATAATAAATATCCATCTTTTTTCCAATTTAATAATATCCAACCTTTTCCTAAATTGAAATAGTTTATCATTCCAAATTAAATTATAAATCTGTGCGGTATCTATACGAAGAGATGCCGGGGAGATACCCCTTAATGAGAAACCTCCATCTCTCCATGTTCTAATAGTTTATGGGTCAATATGGGCTTTACCGGTTGTGGTTCCCAACAAACTCAAGTTCCTCCAAGTTCAATATTTAATTTTCAACTTGCAGGACTCACTTGGTTAGATTTCAGTTTTATTTCTAGAACTTATCGCGCATGCGAAACCACAACATTCCTCAATTCGGGAAGTCAGCGAAACTTTTACATTTGGCCCGTGGTAATCCAAAATTGTCTTCAGGGCGAAAGTTTAAACACCGTAAGAATCGATCGACTAGGTACTGAGGGATAGAATTCACTATCGAAAATTCATAAATGCATTATGTAAATTGTTATTACAATTAATTTGAATCAAACTTTTTAAAATTTTTCGTTTATACAAATACAATAATTCTCAATGCTACAGCTCCCTGTAAGAAATCTTGTGCTGGGAACCGGAGCGTCTCAAGCAAAGAATAGTAACCATTTAACAAACACAAATGAACTTAAAAATAAAATGTTTTTCTCTAAATAGTGAATTAAGTATATCCAAATATTAACAACTATTTAGATAATGAAAACATGGGGTACATGGTGAAAATGTAGATTACATTCTGGAACGCATCTATTATAATAATAGGATACATACAAAGTGATTGATAATAATAATTGCAGACTTTACTAACTTATTAAACATATATTTCACCAAACCATAACCAATTTATATGAATGACAAAGAACAAAACTTTTAATTATATATTAGACCTATATAACAATTCTTTATGTGTTTTTAAAATAAATTGAGCGATAATTCTTGTTTTACACATTATTCAGGCAAGTTATTATACAATACTACTCCACTATATAAATAAAATCTCAGTGCAGCAGTGGTTTTAGCTCTTGTAATTTTTGGTCTTCAACCCTTTGAATTTGTTTTTTTTTTATTAAAGTATTTTTTGTATATACACACTAATGTTATTTCCTCTATTAACTTAAAAATGTCCAACACTTGGAACTCTTCGAAGAGTTTATCGGTCGGAAACTGCCTGTGTTTCTTTAACAATACCTTTATAAGAGTTTTTTGAGTATTGTATACTGAGGATGGCTTACTAGAGTAAGCTGCTCCCCATGCGGGTATACCATATGCTAAGAGAGATTGCATTAAGGCATAATAGATTTGCCTCTTAAGGAAAGATTGGTAATGTTTCTCATTTCCCGACAGATCGGTATCAATCTGCGTAATCTCAAACATAGTACATCGATATGCGGCTCCTAGGTGAGACATTGGTCAATATATACACCTAAATACTTAGTTTTACTAACTTGAACAATTCAAGGACAGTCACAGTTATCAGCACAATCAGTATAATTATGACAAATTATAGTGTCTATTTTCAGAATAGATGATCGTAACCACTAAAACCCCATGAAGTATGTTTTTCCGAAATTCATTTTCAGATTTTTCGACTTTAACCAGCAATTTAGGTCTGTAAAACTCCCCGACGCTTTGTCTTTCACATCTTCCGACGAGTTTCCTCTTACTATCAAATCCGAATCATCGGCGAAACAAATTAGGCCACCGTCAATATTTCTTGAAAATATACCATTGCTGTACCTGATGTAGAACAATGGAGCCTTGGGGACTAGTTAGGGACAGCCATGGAAATCAGAAAACCATAGCAAAGCTCCACAAAAACCCCAAAACTGCAAATAAGAATAAATATTTTAATTGAATTTCGCATTTCCCATTTAATTACGGCCTAGTCGAGGTCACTCAAATTTGGAAGGTAGTTAAGAAAAGACGATTAATCATAAATTTCAACACGATCGTATCGTTAGCAGATGCTTCCCATGCGCTCATGTACAGTCCCTCTAACAAGCATTACTTCTAGTTTTCATTCGTTTTCGATGAGATTTTCAGTGACTGAGCAGCTTAGACTGTAAATCGTCCTCAATTTACACAATTGCTCCTAACTCACTGGTAACTTTCGCGTATGTGCAATCGTAACACTTATTAAACATAAAAGAAAACTTGTTAACACGGCAAAAATGTTGTACACGAAGACTTAATACCTATTTCTGCATTTGATAGACCTTCAGGGCAGGTGACTGCTTTGTATAGATCAATGCATTTCCTGAGCAGCTTGCTATATGTAGTCTGGTGGTTAAGCATAATAAATATGGGCCCGTCTCTTTGGTCCCATCAGATCGCCAACGCAAGGTTGAAAAAAAGGGATAACAAGTGCTCTGTTGTCAAGCGGCAGGGTTGTGAAGAGGAAGAGGATGTTTCATACGTCGTCGAAGGACAAAGACAAGAATTTGGATATTGTTGCTATCGAGCTCGATGGGTCAGTCATAATCCTGAATGTCCTGGTCTCAGTGAACAACAAGTACCAGACCTGGCACACTAAGATTAATAAATGATAATGATGAACTGCGGCAAGCGGTATCCGTACTGGAGAAATAACATCAAGGTCGAGGTCGTGGCAGTGTCATGGCAGAGAGAGTCCCGGGAGAAACTTGCCACGAAGTTACTAGAGTTTTCTATGGTATCCCTACCCAAGTGCTACGATGCTATTTTATCAACTGATCGTCATTTTATATGGGTATTTCCTCTCATTCATTCCACTCTCTCATCGTTCTCAACTTCCTTGATCCTCAAGGCTGGCGTTGGGTAAGCCTAGGCGTCACCTTCTGTATTTTAATTTTTTTTTTCCCTAATATGAACATGTTTTGTCGCTGGACCTCTGACTGCAAGGCTGTCACGCTTTGCCCCGCCTTGCCACTTTCCTACTACTTTTTGTGTTCGGCAGGCGAGGGGATCAACGCGGGGGTTCCGTTTCCCACGCCTTACCTGTTTCGTACTACACATCCGTCTGGGGGACCATGTGGTTAACCGGGTTCTTTAGTGAGCACACTCGAAAAAGTTCAGCCACGACTAAGGAAAAGTTGTAATATCTAGTAAGAAGATGATCGGGACAACCCGATGTGAAGCAAGGGGTTATTACCATTTAACGCTAATAATCCACTATTAAGGTTATAGTTCCTAACATTGATACTATACCTGTTAGTAATTTCTCCAAGATAACCAAGATTTGAAAAATCTTCTGAACTGTCCGTTTAAGCTTTATACCGTGAGTTCGTGCGTATTATGACTAAAGATAACATCCAGATGCTAATATCATGCACTTATATGCATCGTTATATGATTTCCAAATGTCAGTGATGTTAGTGCGGCCACACGAACATGTAGGTACGGAAGTGAACAGAACGAAACTTGGTGTCATAGTAGAAGTATAGAATGAAAGGATGAATGTGTTATAAAACAGTTCAGAATGAGTTATGTTTTTAAAAAGTAATATCTAGTCTGCTTTACATATGACTAGCCTAGTGTTCTCGCTCGCTTCGTTCGCTCGGTATGAGATCCGATGATGTTTAATATAGACTTGTAGAATGATTTCCCCGTCTATTTTTCTGTTGGAAGTGTATTTCAAACGGGAGACCTTCGGCGATCAAGAGGTTGGAATACAAAGTTCAGAGTATACCTACGTTTTGACGGAATAAGAAGGGGAAAAAAAAAAAGTTTCGTCTTTATTTTTGTTCACCACAATCGGAAATCACAATTTCATGTCTCGTAACTCGAATAGGACCAAATTGACTCCACCAAACATTTAAAGATGAACCCGAACAAAAACCGTCAAAATTTACCTTTTTTTTTTACCTTTTTTTAATTATCTTTTTCGTCATTTCCCGCATATTCTCGCAGATTTCATTTGGGAAGACAGCCTTTTCCGGCAATTTTGACGGCACCATCGTGTTCTACTTTGTTGCTGACATACAAAGTGCTCTCGATCACATTTTAATGTCGCAGCGAATAGAAGATCGAGCGCTCGGCCCAAAAACGCGCATTAAAAGGGGCTTCCACTCCCCTCCCGCCCTCTAGCCAATTTTGGGTGGGAGCTGAAAATTTTTAAATAGCTTATTCCCCCTTTCGGAGAAATCCAAAAAGATCCCTCCACTCGTAGACGTGCATAGACGTGCCGTTTTGCCGTGCATAGCTCGGATGGACAGATGGAGTTTCATTCTTATAAAATATTATAGATTATAAATAATATAGATAGATGAAGATGTTTCCCCTATGCATCCAGCTACACCTGATCTCATGGTTTACACTAATTTCATTAATTGAATTCCTCATACAAAGAGTAAGATTATGGGGTTAAGTATCAACGTTCTCAGTGATATGTGAGGTTATATTGAAAAGCACTACGGTGATTGCCGCACTGTAGTCTTTAGTGGCTATAAAGAAAATGGCAAAAGTACGAAAAGAGCGAAGCACTGCAGTGTGTGGACAAAGGTGGTGGTGGTCTCTTTTGAGCTTGCCCTCGTGTAGGAAGAGGCATAACCTCGAATTCTGTTGAGGTAGCTATAATTGTTGGGCCGTAACTGTTCGTCAGCATATTCACTGGATGCGATACTCCTTCGTTTATATTCCAATAAGGAAAAAAACCGTTGCGAAACTCGTGATGAGTAACGCCTCTCCTATGTGTCGTTTTTTCCACCACCTCAACACCGCAAGATATATAAAATGCCGGGGAACAGATATTCCTCGCAGTATGCAATTTTCAAGACATTAACAAGCAGCATTTCGTTGCCTTCATCAGTCAATGACCAACGTGAAGACTGATGTCCCCTCTCTTCCTCCAACAATAAATGTTGCGATACAGCCACCTATCAAGTTTACCACCAGGTCCAGGTATGGTTGAGAAGAGAACTCGATCGCACGAAAAAGGGTTAGATGAGGGACAGGGATGGGTATTCGAGTCACAATGTGATACGAGAACCAGTATCGGACGGGGATAACACACGATACCTTCTTTCGTGATTTTAACGCGATTCTATTGCTCAAAAAAATCTATAAATTATTGTGTTCGGAGATTGCAGTTTTAAACCCAAATGATGTAGCCCTATCACTGATCGTGGCTGGTGGACTGGCTGTGGTCTTTGTAAAATTATTATACGGATACAGTATTACGCGGGATACAAGGCGAAACCTGTAATATAATAATTTTTAGTTCAAGCTTGCAGGAACATATTGATAAACTGAGACAAGCTAACTTGAAAATCCAACCAGACAAATCAGAATTCTTGAAGAAAGAAATAGCATACTTAAGACGTATTATTACACCTAAGAGAATAAAACCAAACCCAGAACAAATAAGAGCCATTAAGCAATACCCGATACCAAAAACTAATAAAGAAATTAAAGCCTTCCTAGGATGCTAGGATATTACCGAAAGTTCATCCGTGATCTAGCAAAACTCGCCAAACCGCTAACAAAATGTCCTAAAAAAGGAGCCAAAATAGACTTTAATGACCCCGAATATAAAAGGAGTTTTGAGCTATGTAAAAACGGTCTTATAAACGACCCCATACGCAAACATCCACAAAAGGAACAAGCCGTTTATATTAAACACTGATGAGAGTGGAGTTGCGCTCGGAGCTTACTTAAGCCAACCCTATGGCAACTCAGACCTTCCTGTGGCGTTCGACTCAAGAACACCCAATCAGACGGAAACCAAACTAAGTACAATAGAGAGAGAACTACTTGGCATAGTCTGGGCAACCAAACATTTCCGTAGTTACCTCTATGGTAGAAAGTTTGAAATTAGAACTGAACATAAATTTCTAGAATGGCTTTTTTCGTTAAAAGAACCGAACAGTAAACTATTCTGATGGAAACTTAGGTTGGAAGAATTTAACTTCACGATAAAATATAAGAGAGACACAAAAATCAGCAATGTGAATGCTCTCTGAAATCCAGCTTAACCATAATCAATTAAACACAAAATCAGTAATAGTTTACGTTGACGAAGATGAAGATAATGAAGCAGTACATTCAAATGGGAATGGAAATGACAACGCGGAAATTCCAATTAATGGAACCGCCATAAACCACTGTAAAAATCAAATAATAATCAAAGTCAAACAAATAAAGAACGAAAACCCTACAATAGAAAAAACACTGCTACACGGAGATAAAAACAGAATAAATGTAACTTACCCGGAAACGAATCTAGAAAACCACATTTTATTGAAGAATATATAACCCCAAATCCTATGGAATCTACTTTGAAACAGATAATCACCCGATTTTTGCAACCGCGCTAACAATTTACTTCAAAAACGGAAAGTTAAAACTGAATGAACATAATAAAAGACTACTAGACGTTGAAGACAGAGACCAACAAATCGAAATTCTTAACCACTACCACAAAGGAATAAATAATCACTGCGGAACGGATGAAACGTATGAAGAAATCAAAAGACATTATTTCTGGCTTAATTTAAAAGCAAATATTCAGAACTACATAAATCAATGCGAACTTTGTCTCAAATGCAAAAAATATGATCGCCATCTGTTGTAACCAAATTTAATTTAACCCCGACGCTGAAAAAACCTTTCGAAATTACACACGTCGACAAATTCACCATTGAAGGACTAAAATTCGTTACGATAATAGATAAATTTTCAAAATTTGCTTGAGCTTATCCAGTAAACTCTGCCTCAAGTGTCAAGACTTGTGACGAACTGTTAGATTTCATAAATCACCATGGTTTAATGGAACAAGTCGTATGCGACAACGGAGCAGAATTTAATAGCGAATTACTAAGAGAACTTCTAACCCTTCACACGGTTAGCATTCACTTTACGAGTAGACTAAGCCCCAACTCGGATTCGCCTATTGAAAGATTTCATTCTACATTAATAGAACATCTAAAACTCTTAAGCAACGATAAAAACTATAAAACACATTCTATTCAAACAAAAACGAAACTCGCTTTATTAGCACATAACAACACAATCCATCAAACAAATAAAATGACACCATTCGAAATAATTAGTGGCCATATTAACAATAACCCTCCAATCGAACTAGAATTCGAAGAAAAGACAATAAATAACTATACAACCGAACATAAACAATAAGTCAAAACGTTGTATGAAAACATTCTAAATAAATCACAAAATAAGAAAAAAACAACCATAGAATCGAAAAATAAAACCAGGGAAAACATTCCCGAATTACCGGAAGAAATCTACATAAAACCAGGCAAATCCAAGAGAAACCTAAAGCAAAATTCAGCAAAGAAAAGGTAACTGACAAAAATGAACAGGCTGGAACTTTTGAAATAGAACGTAGACATCATTACCAAAAAACTAAAATACATCCGACTAATGTTGAAAGACCCCGAAAAGTGACATGACAATGGGCATTTAACTTTTTTTCTCTTAATTTAAAGGTGAAGACGAATCGGAGTAAGTAAGTAAATTTTAGTATGAAAGTTAGAGTTTGATCTCAACTTCCTAAACATTGTGACTTTATCTGTAGTGATAACAGAAGACATTTGATTTTCTCCTTTCTTTCTTTTTTTCCGGGAACTATTAGGTTTAGCCAATTTTCATCAGCGAAATTTGCTCTTTTCACGAGAATCACCCTCATACTTCATCTAATTTAATGATGAAAATATTACTTTTTCCCTTAATCGTGAAAATCTTTCGGTTCAATAATTTCAATTTCAATTTTCACCCAATGAGAAAAGCAATGAGGAGCTTAACAAGCTTTCTAATCGCCTCCTTTCTCTTGCGTTTCCCTCGCATACTCCTCGTGAAGTATGAAATCCAAAACACTTTTATTTTTACCTACTTAAGATTTAATATCAACTTCCAGATGAAATCATCAACGAACGATGACGACAAAAAACGCTAAACATGCACCGTGCCATGGTTGGTGCACAGTTTTCAGAGATTCGTTTTCAGATTATTGCAAGCGGGGAATTAATAGATTTCTATAACAATGTATTTCGAATCAACTCCAAATTGAGAATCAATTAAATTTTTGGGGGATCATCCAAGGAAATCTCCTTGGAGGGGATAGGGGGGGGGGGGGGGGGCTGACCTGTTGATGACAGGATCAAGTCGGATCAATGAGTTTGAAGTAGTGCGCTTCAAAAGTTCGTGCGGACGGAGACGGAATCCAGTCCGTTCAGAGGGCTCTGAAACGATAACCGAGAGTGGGAATTTCGATTTTATAGAGCCTAACATTTTGGATTTGATTTCTTGAGTTGGCTTAATTTGATTTAATGCGTTTTTATACCTTTGAAAATTCCTTCAAACAATTTATTTTTAAAATCAGCCGCAAAATTGTTGACCCACTACTATTGATTTTATTGGAGTTAAAGTATTTGTCAGAGAGGTTAGCGTATTAGCTAATTGAGTGGAATGGTACCATTGCCAGCTCTATAGGTGTGTAACTAAATGTAGCATAGGGATTTAAACTTCTTAAAACCTGATTTTGACATTTTCACCTAAATAAATCTTAAAAATAAATTTTAATAATTCTTCTAGGTGATCAAGAATATACTACATATTAAGGGCATCAGAATGCATCTGAATCACTTTTACTGACAAAAAAAACCACTTTTTTTTCTACAAAAAGTGCTTCTACAAATAGTTTTTTCTACAAATAGTTTTGTTCAAAAAATAGTGCCAAAATTTTGTAGTCCATACTGGGCTATGAAGTTGATCTTGCTGTTTAGTTTAGATCATGGTGAATGCAATCCAGCCGGAATTAGGTGTGACCAGTTGCCACCCGCCGTTTACTATAATATGTAAACAGGTTGCAGCATCATTAATTTTGGTAATCTAACTGAATCAATATCTTAATTTAATTTAAAAAAATTATTATTTCATAATAGCCAATTAAATATTAGGTACCTATATGTAACAACGTCATGAAGGTATTTGAAGAAACTCGAGACTCGTGCATAGAGTCTTCTTCGCAATCCTCTATTTAATTTTTTTTCGTCGTGGTCATGAAGGTGGTTTTTAATTTAAACCTCCAACTCTGTTGTAGATTTGGTCCTCTGAAATCTCAGGTTGCTGATGAGTGGATCCGAAGAAATGAATAAATTGTGGACTAGCTCCTCGTTTTTCATTGACCTGCTGGTTTCTTTTGAATTATATAGTCTAAAACGTATAAAATCGTTGTTCCTGCTTTCTTGAGCTTCCTCCGTGAGATAAACTATCGGTATCGAAATGGATTCCAGAATCGAGGTGAAGGTTGAAGCTAAAAACCTCTGCGAACTAAATCACTCGCGATGAAGTTGTGGAAACCCGTTTTAAAACGGAAGTTAGTGAAAAAAAACGTTGTCTATTTCCACGCAAAATAAAGAGTTACGATGTTAAATCGATTTCGACAGTTAGGCCATCATCAGTAACAATCAATAACTATTATTGTTTGTTACTGATGATGACCTAACAGTCGAAATCAATTTAACCTTGTCACTCTTTATTTTTCGTGGAAATAGACAACGTTTTTTCACTAACTTCCGTCCTAAAAACCTCTTTTATGACCTCGAAGAAGAAAATGAAACAGAGGTTGCGAAGAAGACAGCACTATACACGTGTCTTGAGTTTCTTCATATACCTTCATGACGTACTTACACATACCTACTGTTTAATTTGTTATTATGCAACAAAAAAATTTTTCAATAAAATTGAAATATTGGTTCAGTTAGATTACCAAAATTAATGATTCAGCAACCTGTTTACATTATAATATGCGGAAAACGGTGGGGCGCAGCTGGTCGCACTTGAAACCGGTTGGACTGCATTTACCATGATCTAAATTGAACCGCAAGATCAAATTTATAGTCCAGAACAGTTATGGTACGATTTTTTGTGTAAATCTTTGTTGAAAAAAGTGGTTTTTTGCAGAAAATGTGGTTCAGATGCGTTTTGATGCCCTTAATATGTGGTAGATCCTTGATCAGAGTAAAATTCCCAATAAGAATAGCTATTGAAATTTATTTTTTAATTTTTTGAGGTATGGATACGGTTTAGTGAAGTTCAACTCTCTATCCTACACTTAGTTACGCACCTACAGAGCTGGCAATGGTCCCCATTCAACGCAAAATTTAATTTTCTTCTTTTACTGTTGGGGAATTGTTTTTGTTTTTTTCGACACAATTTTTTTCCTTTTTTTTTGTAAACAAATATTTATAATTTTTGTGTTAGATAGCCCTTCTAAGTAGATCATTGTCTATAATTATTAAACCCCGTTCAACGGGGTTTCTCCTACGAACTCAGGATGATCTATACAGGGCGTAAACACTTTTGGTTACTAACCACCAAGGGGACGACTCTGCTATTGTTTTCCATGATCTCATGTGAAAATAGGAACTGTAAATATACGAATCCTTGATAAAACTGGAACTACCCTCGTAAACAGGTCGAGAGGGAACATACCTACAGTGGGTAACCCACCCAAATGACATGGAAAACAAATAGGTACTTACGAAAATTTAACATCCGACAGTTCTGTTAGCACTGAAATTTTCTTAAAACTAAACTTTTCGTGGTTCCACATAAGGTTCCAAGTTTGACAGTCATTTCCAACAGAAAAAAACGTCTGCCAAGTTGGGTGAGCGGTATCACTTTATCACATAGAAACGATTGCCCGTACGCACATAAAATAACCAAAACCACCTCAAAACTCACCACCCTACCTACTAGCTCTCCCGAAATTACCGCAAAGTCTATGACTGAACCGCCTCTTGTATTCATGAAGGTCAATTTTGTTGTATAATGTAGGAAGCGGAATTATGAGTTAAAGCCGCTGGTCGCGCTAACATCGCTTTAGTCTTAGTCGGTTCCTGCGTGGAGCACCAACTCCCATATTATTTACAGTTCCCGCCTTCGTACCTCCCCTTCCCTTCGCTCTGACTACTCCCTTGCGCCTCCCTGATGACGAATTCATTAATCAAGTGATACCGATTCCGTTCTTGAGTTTTGTCAAATAAAGTAATAATTAAAAAGTGCAGCTCTGTGTATTTACTTTACTGCTCCTGACCAACCATAAAATATGGTGTCAGAAGTTTGAAAGTGAAGTGATTATTAATATTAATAAACATTTGGCTGGTTTCGCGAGCAGGTAAAGTGAGTACCTAATATTAATAACATAGAGAATAAAACGTGGCTACTTTCTCTTTGTTCGCCATCTTTGAAGAAACGTCCTCAAACTAACAATGAGCAACGCCAGACCTCCTAAGCATTTCAATTTCGACGCTACAGACTTGAAAAAGGAATGGACTGAATGGCTTCAAGCTTTCGGATTTTATCTGATTGCTGCTAAGAAGAAATCCGAGAAGGATGACGTAAAAATTGCCACCCTCCTCAACCAACTGATATCTCGCGGAATAGAAATTTATAATTCCCTTCGAGCAGATGCTCTATTTAAAGCCGAATCACAGTCAGGTGCTTATGAAACAAAAATAACGACAGTTTTAACAAAATATGAAGAAGTTATCGAAGCGTTTACCAATCACTTCTCGCCCAGAAGAAATGTATTACACGAGCGATTTAAATTCAATCGGCTCACACTAAAACCGGGACAACCATTAATGGAGTTTATCACTCTACTAAAAACCGCTGCAGCGACGTGCGATTACGTAGAAAGAAATAACATTGTCCGTGACCGAATCATCTCCCAGATCTCCGAAGAAGACCTCCTCAATCGTCTCTTGGACAAAGGATCCGACCTAACACTGGACGAGACCATCGACATTTGTAAGCTGCATGAAGCCCGGAAAACTGAAATCCAGGACATCGCTGGTGGGACTAGTGAAAAGCAAGTAGACTTCGTTAAAAAAGGTACTAAACAATCTCATAACAGTAATAAAGATGCTCGAAAACAAAAATTCAATAGATAAAATACGTCTACCAAAACTTACGATTGTTTAAAATGTGGGACCAGGCATGAACCAAGAAATTGTCCGGCGTATGGAAAGCAATGTTCCGTATGCGGCAAATATAACCATTTTAAAATTGGTTGTTTTGTTAGCAAGAACAAATATATTGATAACAAGAGACCTAATAACACCTATAAATATAATAACAATAAAAAATCAACTAAGTCTTTAGAAATTTAAGATATCATTGATGATAAAGATAAATACCATATAGATTACATTCAGGTTGTAAATCAAATTGGAGATGAAGATGACGAGATTGAATGGTCAATAATAGGTGCTATAAATAATAATAAAATTGAGTGCAAAATAGATTCAGGTAGCCATGTAAACATTTTACCTCTGAGAATATTCAATGTTATAAATAAAAATAAAGACCACGAGATAAGAAAATCGAGGGTCAGCCTAACGGCATACAATAACAATAAGCTACCAGTAACTGGAGAAATAAATTTAGTATTGAACATGAATAAAAGAATGGCAGAAGTAAAATTTCTGATTGTAGACACTCCCGACAAGCCGATTTTAGGTTTAAGAGCGTGTGTAAGTTTTAAGTTAATTAAAAGAATATATGCAGTAGATGAGTTTGCACTAGATTCTAAGGAAGATGTATTAAAGGAATATGATAAAGCCTTTTAAGGATTAGGCACTTTTCCAGGTAAACCATATGAATTAAAAATAAAGGATAATGCTCTACCAGTGGCGCACGCACCTAGACGTGAAGCCAAACATTTAATGGAGAAATTAAAATTAAAACTCGAAGAATTAGTAGAAGTAGGAGTTATATCTCCGGTTGTAGGTCCAAGCGAATGGTTAAATCCATTGGTGATTGTAGAAAAACCTAACGGGTCATTGAGGCTTTGTCTCGATCCGAAACAACTTAATGACCAATAATTACTTAATGATAAATTTCAAATCCCAACTCAGGATGAAATTCTGAGCGATTTAAATGGTAAAAAATATTTCAGTAGGTACTTTGGATTTGAAAGATAGTTTTTATCAGATACCAATTAGTCAGAAATCATCAGAATTTACTACTTTTGGAACCCCTTATGGTAGGTATAAATTTCTAAGATTACCGTTTGGAATAAAAACATCAGCAGACATTTTTCAAAAGAAGAACAGTGAGCTTGTTGGACACATTAAAGGAGTTAGTGTTTATATAGATGACCTAACAATAGCTGCAACTACAGTTGGAGAACATGATCGCATATTAAGAAAAGTACTAGAGATCGCAATTAAAAATGGTATAACTTTCAACCCAAGTAAATTCAATTTCCGCAATGAGCGCATTAGGATCTTAGGTCACATAATTTCTAGCGAAGGATTAGAAATTGATCCGAGCAGGTTAACCGCTATCACTGAAATGCCAGAACCAGAAGACAAAAAAGCTTTAATGCGTTTTCTCGGAATTATAAAATATGTCGGTAAATTCATACCAAATTTGTCGCAATTGACGGCTCCTCTAAGACAACTGACTAGGAATGATGTGAAATGGCACTGGTCAGAAGAACATTCTAATGTAATAAAGAAACTTAAGCCAATTTTGTCAACGCGTCCTGTTCTAGCTTATTATGATGAAAAAGAACCATTAATAATTCAAAGTGATGCAAGCAAAATGGGGATAGGTTGTGCCCTAATTCAAAAAGGTAAGCCAATTGCATTCGCCTCCCGATCATTGGCTAATACCGAACAAAAGTATGCAATGATTGAAAAGGAAATGTTGGGTATTTGTCACGCAGTTGAACATTTTCACTATTACACATATGGTCGCAAAATCATTATACAAACGGATCACAAACCCTTAATAAGCATTGTAAAAAGAAACATGGATAAAGTGCCCAGCCGTTTGCAACGAATGCTACTTAAGTTAACTAAATATAACTATGAATTAACTTACCTTCCCGGTAGCAAGATGCTGCTCGCTGACGCTTTGTCAAGAGCAACAGTTGGTCCTGTCCCTAATGATGACGAAGAATTAAAATTCGTCATCCATTCTCTAATTAATCATGTAATGTCAGAAAATAAAAAACAACTATTTGCGAAAGAAACCGAAAATGATCCAGTTTTGAGCCAAGTAATTAATTTTTTAGGCAATAAATGGCCACACAAACCACCCAAGCAGTTCGGTGAATATTATCAAATTAGAGATGAATTAATTTACGAAGAAGGTTTGTTGTTATTAGGTGACAGAATAATTGTACCTTTTACTTTACGGAAAGAAATTCTAACTGTTCTACATGAAGGCCATATGGGAATTAATAAAACTATTAACAAGGCTAGAAAAGTATTTTATTGGCCTGGAATTAGTAAAGATGTAGAAAATGTCGTCAATAACTGTCACGTATGTCTACTAAACAGACCACAAAATCCTCAGGAACCTATGATACCATCCTCAATTCCCGATTTACCGTGGTCAAAATTGGCCATGGATATATTAGAATATAAAAATAAATATTACCTAATCACGATAGATTTCTACTCAAAATGGATTGAGATGCATAAAATCAAATCTAAATCAATCGCTGATGTGAAAAAAGTATGTTTAGTTATGTTTAGCACTCATGGATTTCCATCGGAAATTATTTCAGACAATAACCCGTTTGGAAGTCATGAATTCAGAGAATTTCTAGCTGAATATTCAGTAAAATTAATAACCAGCAGCCCGCATTACCCTAAAGTACATGCACTGGCTGAATGTGCAGTCAAAATATGTAAATCGATATTGAAAAAAGCTGAACTTTCTGGTCAAGACCCCTATCTACTCCTATTTCATTATCGGAACACAGAAACACGATCCACAGGATATTGCCCAAGTCAATTAATGTTCAGTAGGAAACTAAGGGACAAAATGACAATAAGA
The DNA here is from genome assembly GCA_030762985.1 of Adelphocoris suturalis. NCBI lineage: Eukaryota > Metazoa > Arthropoda > Insecta > Hemiptera > Miridae > Adelphocoris > Adelphocoris suturalis. The sequence continues at coordinate 30,471,560 of CM061045.1, read as the reverse complement.
GAAAAAGATCTGATTCCTAATGTTCCCAATAGCTTTCAAGTTAAAAATCAAATTGAGAAAACTCAAGAATCTCAAAAGCTAAGCTACGATAGGAAAAGCAAACAATTAGAAAATATAGGTGATAAGGATGAAGTCCTGTACCGTCATAATAAAATATGGAGAAAAGGTGAAATTAATAGAAAAGCCGCCACTCCTAGATCGTTTTGGGTTAGAGGTGATAACGGTAATTATCGCCGAAATCGTAGGGATCTCATCAAAATTCCTAGGCAAAGTATGCAATCTGAACGAACAAATAATACCTATACCTAATGTTCAACAAAGAGGTAATAACTATAACCTGAGAAATAGAGAGAATATTAGAAAACCAGAAAGGTATAGGATAGAATAATGATGTTTAGATTTGCATGTAAAATATTTATTATCGTACACCACTTACTCGATGTATTACGTGTTAATAATGTATTCAACTGATTAATCCATAATATAGACACATGTTTCGTTGTGTTTACAATAAACTAATCACCATCACTCCACTATACCAATTACCGAATTTATTATAACTAATTACGCATTCATAAAATGAAATTATAATATTTATATTCTGATAGTAACCTAATACTGATAATGTGTAACGCTCAGGTGAGAACACGATCAACGGCCCATTGTATCTAGTTTCTAGGAAACTGCCTTGTAAATCGGAGAATCGATTTCCGATCAGCTGATCGAGTCCATGCGCTTTAAGAAAGAGAAGATGTTGTATAATGTAGGAAGCGGAATTATGAGTTAAAGCCGCTGGTCGCGCTAACATCGCTTTAGTCTTTGTCGCTTCCTGCGTGGAGCACCAACTCCCATATTATTTACAGTTCCCGCCTTCGTACCTCCCCTTCCCTTCGCTCTGACTACTCCCTTGCGCCTCCCTGATGACGAATTCATTAATCAAGTGATACCCATTCCGTTCTTGAGTTTTGTCTAATAAAGTAATAATTAAAAAGTGCAGCTCTGTGTATTTACTTTACTGCTCCTGACCAACCATAAAATAATTTTCCCTCCTCATCTCCCTCCGTTCTACCATTTAGAACCACCATATCCAACTCATCAAACATTTTGACCAACTTCCTCCCTTCAGAGTCGCTATCCATCAATGTTCTTCTCAAACTAAGCCGACTTAACTCATCAAAAACACCTTCTGGAAGTACTTGCAATGCACCCAGCCTCAAATTTAAATCTCCCATACATATATATGATCCACCTAAATTGTTTTCCTAAATTCCCTTCTGAACAATAAAATCCTCATCCCATTTGTTGCAATTTAGATACGTAGGAAGGAGATACACTGGTTCCAGCATCGGAATTCTTACTTCTACAACAATACAGCCCAAAATGCTTACAAAACTAGCTATCTTCCCCTGAATGTTTCTTCTGATGCCAAAACGGCATCCACCACTAGCCCTTCCCATCAGCTCTGTCTAATGGCAGCTACCCAACATAAGACGTATTCATCAAAAAACTCTTCGACACATTTCATATTTATATCAACTATAAAGGTTTTCATCATACGACAAAAATATATCATATTTATAAATAACCTTTTGAAATTTGCCTCCTGAATTTTTCCATGCAAACCACATACATTGTAGGACGAAATGGCTAAACGTTTCTTAGTTACCATCAAATCATCCGGGCTCTTCTTCAGGCGTCATGCTCTTGGTTTTCCCTGCGCGGCCGCTCCTCCAGCCGTCCGTTTCTCAACCCGATCCAGGTTCTCAGCTACATCCAGCCGCCACGCACACCACGTGTACACGCCACCCTCCACTTGCAGTACATTCCCCCTCCAGAAAGTACTAATATTAGGGTATTTGCGATTAACCTCTTTTTTCGTAGCAGCTAGTTTCGACCTACGATCTCTAGTGTTTTTGGAGAGGTCTCTAGTGATAAAGAACTCTGTATTTCGAAGAGTCTTGACTTTATTCAGTACCTGGAAAGCGGCCTCTTGACGCACGAATTCGGCAATTATCATTTTCCTGTCCTTGTTGCGATTTCCGACCGCGTAGGGCCTGCTGATCATCGGCATCTTCTCAAAACCCAGTACAGTTCCCAAGAATTTCTTAATCACTGTTATATAGCTATCATCTCCGCTGACCACCATTCCTCCAAACAAAAGATTGTTTTTGCGACTTTTATCTTCTAAGGAGTCCACAAGTTGGTACTGTTGGTTCACTTCAGTTTTCAGCAATTTATTTTCCTCTTTAAAAGACGATATTTCCGCCCCGATACTTGAAGCCAGACTCCCTAAATCCTCCTTGGTTGTGACTCCATTTTCCGCGATCACTTCCGCAATACATTGCTTCAACTCCGCGAAAGTAAAGGTTCCTGACGGCGTTGTCGACATGTTCACCACTACCTTCTTGTTGTTGGGTGTCAGCAATTTGTCCAACTCAGTTGGGCTTCTCTCTCTTTTCGGGGATTAGATGGATTTTGCATCAAGACTTTCCGATAAAATACTATCGGATAAACGAACGCTTGTCACCGACCCCCGAGCTCAAGCGATCATGATTGAAAAGAGATGCCAAAACAACAGGGTGGTGGGTAAGGTGTGGCGCCGGCAGCGCGCGGGAATGGGATAGACTTGGAGGGGCGACGAGGTGTGGCGACGTCGACACTGCTTGTGCGCACGCGTTATATCTCTCAGGGTCGCGTATGACGGCTTCAACGTCTCGAACGACCAAACGACAGGCGAAAAACAGGATTAAACCGAATAATCTAACCTTAAAAATTTGTCCTCGCAGCCCAGAAAACGGAAGATTACGTTCGATCTAGCGATTTATCAGGCCAATTCCAATTCACCTGCCAATTATGAACTACATCGGACACAATTTCACCCAGATAAGACGCGTTTACCACAGAGACGATCCGCGTCACGTGCCTACAGCCGGCTAACTCCCATATCTTGGAAAGGTATAACACCCTGGACCCTGGAAGTTCATAATGATGAATCATTCCATTGGTGGGATGAGGCCAAGGAGAAAAATAGACTCCAGTGGGTCGTACCTTCAGCCTCAATCAGTTAAATGCTTCAGCAGTGCCACAATAGCCCAACCGGAGAATTGGCAAAGTTCAATATTTTTAGCCCGGAAAGGCCGGAGATATAAACGCTTGGTATTGGACATGCCAGCTGTGTGTAAGAGTGATAGGACCACTCGAAAACACTCAGCCCCATTGCAGCAACATCTGGTAGCAGCACCATTTGATTGTTTTAGTATTGACATATTATTAGTATTGGCCCTTTCTCAGCTACCACAAGGGGTAACAAGTATGAACTGGTGGCAGTGGATTTCTTCACAAAATGGCCGGAAGCCATTGTCATACCTAATCAGGAAGCAGGTAGCACGGCCTGGGCTCTAGTGGATTATGTTTTCAGTCAGAATGGAGTTCCTAATGAGATCTATGGAGATCAAGGAAGAAATTTTCAGGCTCAGCTGATGGTAGAAGTTCGCAGCTTGATGGGTTTGTGCGAGACACAGACAACACCCCTACACCCTCAATCAGGAGGGTCAGCTGAAAGTCTAAACAGAACGCTAACCGAATTCCTGGCCATTTTCATTGATGAGAGCCAGAGGGGTTGGGACGACGAAATTCCACTCTTTCTACTGGCGTACCACTCTGCTCCCCTCGCAACTACTGGATTCTCACCATCCCAACTCGTTTTTGGCAGAGATCTAAATGTGCCTGATGCTTATACCGGAAGCCCAGCAACAGTAAGATGAATTATCCACACCATACGCATTTTGGCTTCGAGAAACATTGGAGCGCAATCAGATCCAAGCAGGTATTACAATGTGACCTCAAAAAAACGGTCGTGACAGGAAGACGAGAAAACCTGCATTCTCGGAGGGGGTTGGGTGTAGGTGCTCGACCCAAAACGGTCTCAGGGGAAATGTCCCAAACTGCTATCCCAATAGACAGGGCAATGGGTTGTGACACAGAAAGGAATGATGTTCTTTTCCGTATCCGGATGGGACGGAAGCCACGCTAGCTCCTTCAGATGTACGGCCCCAGGGCGGGCCTGAAAAAATACAGGGAAGTATTGCAGTGAAAAAGTTGTCAAGTTCTGGTTCTCGTTCAGTTTCGTGTTACAAAATATAAGATTTAATTTTTTGGCCCATTGCAAAAGCTTCATTTTCTACAAAAATTCGCTAAAAGACCCCGTAATGTTTTGATATATAGGAGTCCATAGGATTTATTTTTATGGGGTTCAATTCCCAGAAAAAACTCGTAGAATGTACGAGAGACGAATTTGAATGCTAGAGTTTTCAAATGGTAAAGATTGAGGTCCATCAACTGCCAAGGCCGAAATGGGTGACGGCTGAAACAGTTATTGAAATGGTGGGATTGTTTGAAACTTATATCACTACTCATACCTAGAAGTTCCTCGTTTGAAGTTTTCATTTTCAATCAGTATTATTATTAGTAGTACATCTGTAGAAAATGAGTGTAATGTAAGCAATAAGCGATAAGAATCTGTCCAGGAAGTAACTCACCCCCAATCCTATCCTTATTTAAAAAAAATTAAGAGCAAGTCACTCCATGAAATGAGTTAGTTTCACATTGTGTGGCATATCGTTTTTTCTCCACACCTTCCTAACCTCATCAGCAACAACCGACTGTATGAGGAACTATCAATAACTATTTTTGTTCAAAACCGTGCCTATCAAAGAATGGAACAGCACTAGAAATGTGCTGCTCACTTATTTAGACTGACTTCAGAAGATGAATTTGATTAGAGAAATTTGTAAATCATTCACTCTCAGGATCCTATTTTAGTTCATATTCCTAGACTTCAGGATAGCATTAGAGCGCGTTCACCTTAGGCGATCAACCCAGACTCGGGAGTTATACCTCAAAAATGGCAGTGACATAACTGGATTAAACCCAGATTAGTTTGTGATCCTCCGTGATGAAACGGGCCCTTAGTTACCTAGAAATATTCTATTTCTTCTTTATTGACCACTGCATCAAGGCTCGTATTATATATATTTTGAACAACATAATAATAATAATAATAATTATTATTATTATTATTTTTTTTTTTTTTTTTTTTTTTTTTTTTTTTAAAGAATTGAAGCCGCGTCTCAACCGGAAGGGTCATTAGCGGCAATCAATAAGGGGTGTCAAAGGACACTGCAACGGGTACGATTATAAGGGGAGCCATGCTGACCGTCCGTCACTAAACGGGCTGCCATCACGGACTCCACTGGCAGATCGGAGGGGGAGAAATAATAATAATAATAACCCGCTAAACGAGGCATCGCCGCACTCTGCCTCAAGGGATTCAGCGATGACCGCTTTGTAACCCCTACATCGGATAAAAATACCCCGTAATAAGAACTAAACTACGACTAGATGATCCTTACAAATACATAAATATTATCGATAAATATATAATGATAAATACTATATATTAGTTAAATAAAGGTATGACTAGATGTACATACATAAATAAATAAATAAATATATCACAGATCAGAATATCACAGTTCGTTGTAAAGCTCAGTGGCTTTCAGGTACACCAACAGGGACTGGACCTTGTCTGGTCCTGACAGAACATCCACCCACTGAGGGGGTGAATGCTGGACCCTGAGGTCCATGAGGGCTGGGCAATCCTCCAAAAAGTGTCGGATAGACAAATCACCCCCACATCTCTTACACACAACATCACAAGCTACTGGATCTAGCAAGTGTCTGTGAGTATATTATTACCTATTATTATTATAGTAATAATAATAATAACCATCACCTTATTCAAATACCCACATTAAATCTCCCGTGGCTTGAACCCAGCAGGGGTAACCAATTATTAGTTTATCCATCCATTAGTTTTTTTTATTCATCCAATTTTATATGCGTTAAATGGTAAATATTGTACTCAACTCACGCTTCCAACGTATATCTATTAGAAGTATCTATTAGAAGTATCTATCTATTATATGTAGTGATGACTATGTACATTTACACAGAGAATGTACCACAATGTTCAAACGTCATCATCCAGATTTGAATTGCAAGATACCAAATTTTAGTGAATTTCCTGATATCATAAATCATATTTGAATTTCAGATTTCAATGAATTCTCCATTTTTCTACATAATCATTGCTTTAGACAGTTGATACGAGCCGGTCGGCAGGAATCGTTGATATCATTAAGTAAGCACGATATTTATAGTAAGTACATTAACTTTATCAGCAACCTCAATCCAAGTTAAATTACAATGATTTGATGAGCCTCCCTTATAATCTTTAAAAGCATTAATCATATTTCATCAGACTAGATTCAATCTAGGTAGCTACGTTTACTTTCCTGCCAATTTTAATATACCGTTATTAAGAGTTGTAGTTTATCGTTATAACCCAGCCAATAAAACGAATCAGTGATTTTGATTTTTAAAGAATGCTGAAGGGAGATTCAAAAATGACACATTTGAACACGTAAATGGACGATGTTCTTTATGTTGGAATCTGAAACGGCGGAATCTAATAACTTCGAATTATACAAAACCGAATCCTACTGGTAATAATAAAGTTATTATTGAGCTCAGCTGATCAACGGATTCATTTGTAATAACCAGAAAAAATAAATATTTTGATTCTGATTTTAAACATGTCAACGGTTTTGAGGCCAAGAAGAGAATGGCATTCTCGAGAAAACTAGTAATGTGGATAGATTGATGTTACTTACCGGCTTGATCGTTATTCGAGGACGTCGAAGGTAAAAGAGAGGGAACCACTTAACGATACCGGAATTATTGCCCCCAGGGAGAAACACGGAATCAATAACATGCGTTGCCGGGCCCCCAAAAAATATTGTCAAAATTAAACTGGTCAATGACTAGTTGCGGTCCTTTTTTATTAGGAAACACTTGCGTGGGGAGCTGCCCGGTGTTTGCAGAGCCTTTGGTTGTTGGGAGAGAACGGGGGTTTCTACTACGTGCATTATCAGCAGCTTCGCTCCTCCCCCACCGGTTAGTAATCCAATTGGCGGAGCTTATGTAACATAACTAAGTAATTCATTTGGGGCCATTTAGAACATATTTCGCGGTATGAAGAGCTACCCTAAGTGCTACCTGCTCTTAGTTTCCCACACTTTTTTACTCGTTCAGTGGATGAAGCTCGCGGGACTGGAATAAAATGATTGAAAATGGCAGTTTTGGTGGTAATCGTCGATATGGCTTAACCCATATTTTTCATTCATTGACCCTGAACTTGATTTTCTAGTACAATCGCTGATTGTCACAAATTAAACTTCCATAAGCATCTAAATAATGACTTTTCTCCGTATATCCTTATAATCTCCTTACAATTAATGTATATGTTACATTAATTTATTTTCATTACTTTGTTTTAGTTTTCTCCAATATCTTTTGTTGAATGATTGATTTTTACGTCCTTCATTGAAGTAGAGTCCAAAATTCAATAGATACTGAAGGTAGGCATATACCACGTTGGGGAATGGTGTTTAAATCGTGCCATCTCAACATTTCCTGAAATGAAATGTTAGCTTTCGCGACTACAGAAGAACAGTATCCAAACTCTCTCTCCACGCTATGCACGGCCTAGCAGCTCAACCGATTCCGTCTACGAGTAGGGGATATTCTTGGGTTTATCCGAACGGTGCATTAGCAATTTTAAAATTTTCTACCCCCACTCGAACCATGGATTTGAGGGCGGGAGGGGGTGGGACCCTCGTTTACTACGTGTTTTTTGACCGAGAACTGGATCTTATATCGCTGATGCATTGAAATTTGATCGAGAGCACTTCGTATTACGGCGACAAAGTTACGTTTCTGGACCCGTAGAACACAATAGTACCATAAAAAAAGCCGAGAGATACTATATTCCTGGAGAAATCACCAAAAATATGCAGAAAATAACGAAAGAATTCATTCCGGCTATGTTTGTTCGCGTCCTATAACCCCAGTAAATGTTGACGGTTTATGCTCTGGTTGGTTTTAAAATGTTTGTTGGAGTTCCAGTTTAGTCCCATTCAAGTTTTTAGGCTTGAAATCGAGCTTTCCGATAATAATGGACGAAAATGTAGACGAACACGTAGGTATGTTTCCGAGCTACCGCTCTTCCTATTCCTTCGAAACGTATTCTGAACTTTGTATTAGAACCTGTTGAAAAACATCGCAAAAGGTCGCTTGTTTAAAAGCATGGTTCAAAATATCGTTCCGTTCCCTCCCAACACACTTTTCCGATCCGAAACAAAATGAAAAAAATGGCATGTTGGCATAAAGTTCCGGAAAGGAACAACATTTTAAAATTCCGCTAAATAACGTTCCGAGCCAGAACGAAATGTGCCGGATATTTTTTTGTTCCCGGTAATATCGTTCCTCTCTGGAACGAAAAATTTCGTTCTCGAGGATTTCGTTCCGCCTACTTTTTTGATATAGGTAGGATACATGATTCTACTTCTAGTATGCAACTCCACGGGTTTTTATGGGTGGAAATGGGTAAAAAATTAGGCTTTTCGAGTTTTTTCTGTACAGGGTCGTGTGGGGTCCCTATTCCTATGTAGACTTGTGAATTATCAGTTTTTTGGTGAATAGGTGACTAAAAACTGCAAAATATCAGGGCATTAGCCCTCGGTGTATAGGCTTAGTTTAAGACTGTATACCGTGGATTAAGCCAAGGGAGCCCGAATTGGGTACTTATATAGGCTTTGTTGTAAGAATGAATATTGAAGCGCTGCGGATTACCTGGGTAATTCTCATTTAAAATGTCTTATCGCTGTCCGGGCGATTCAAAATGCTCTACAGGATGTGGTTTTTTTTTTTTTTTTTAATCAAAAAGTACTGGGTGTCTCAAAAGTAACCCCCCCCCCCCCCTTCCACTCAACTTTTTTTTCACGATTTCTGAAATTTAGAATTGAAACTTAGAGAGCGTTTTTGAGGTGGCTGATACTAAGTTTTAAGCAAATAAAAATCAAGAATAAAATCCAAAAGTTTTTGGACTATCCAGAGGGGGGGTTACTTTTGGAGTACCCAAAGAGGGGAATATTGTGTAGGTACTTCAAGAAAAAAATATTGTTCCACATTTTGCCAAGTGACACCTCGTTTTAAAGATTTTTTAGTTCTGTACACGATGGTGATTCTATCCTATAAAATGATAAAAGTGATGGTGATTTTATCCTATAAAATTGTTTTCTTATTTTTTCATCAATTCTAATCCAAGAACGAAATAAGATATCGTGATTCCGATTTCACCATCGTGTGTAGCACTAATAAATCTTTGAAATGAGGTGTCACTCGACGAAAAATTTAAGTTTTGATCGATGTATTAATTACCCCCCCCCCCCCCCTCCCACCGGGTAGTCCAAACACTTTTGGATTTTTTTTTCCTGGTTTTTATTTGCATAAAACTTAGCATTAGGCACTCCGAAAACGATCTCCATGTTTCACTTCGATATTTCAAAAATTGGGAAGGAAAGTTACTTAGGAGGACTGGTTACTTAGGAGGGGTTTGGGATGTTAGTTTAGTAGTTGAATACTTTTGGGACGCCCTGTATTACAGCATTCATTTCGTATGGAATCTGTGAGAATTTCGAACTATCAAATGCCGAATAAGAAAACAAAATTTGACGACCATTTTTATCTTGGAGAGTTTGCAAAAATGTCTGGCCGAAGGCGATTTCATGAATATCCAAATTAGTTATGGATCAAAAAGAGTCGAATGAAATAAGTGGGAGTAGAGGCTTCCCTTTAACTATTAGTTATATTATGACATGGTAAGGCGGAATTATTTCTGCTATGAATAGTATTTTTTGGCACTGAAGAAAAATACCTTGTCCGAAACTCTAAGGATTATTTTAGAGCATTTCCTGTTAGTTTGAGGCCGAAACAAACGAAAAATAAAATTTCGGAGTGGTACTTTATTGCCGTGTCTCGCTTCCAAGCAGCTGGTGTCATGGGTGACGTCCAGAGAGCATCGCGCCAGCAGATGGCACAGCAGAGAACCTAACTATTCTACAAACTGTCATCTCATTGGCGTGTATCAAGAAACGGCAGCTATATCTTGCCGCTGTGGACGTAGCTGAAGCCTTTGACACTGTAAGTCATTTGGCACTGACTGATTGACTTCATGATGTCAGGGCACCTGCTCGTTTAATTTAGTATGTGGCCTGCCTGAAGGTGTGATGGTCCTCGAGGCACGAGGCAAGATATTGAGGGGTGTTGTCATTGGGTGTGGAGTACGACAGGGGGATCCTCTGTCGCCACTCCTCTATAACCGGGTTGTGGATACAGCCTTGGGTAAGCTGCAAGCTGAAATAGGGTTTGATCTCGCCCCAGAGGACCGAGTAGGTGCATAAGCTTTTACTGATGATGTCATCCTACCCACCTAAACCCATAAGGGCATGCAGATCGCCGGGTTGCTGGGTTAGGGTAGCTGTTGGTGTTTTCATCTCTTCGGAGCTCCTTCATATCCCTACCCAAGTCAAGGTCATAAGTCCCCATCGTGCAACCCGGGAAGTCTCTGATTTACCGGAGGGTGGAAGAATGACCGCTTGCGTTTAGGGGGGAGGCTCGTGTCAACAGGTCACCCAACCCTTATCGATGCTTCCCTCGTTATAGACCAGACAAATAGAGAGCCCCATAACCCCCGCCAGCCCATTGGCCCACGGGGTTCTAGGAGAGGCGGTCGGGGGCGCCCCAGGCAGGGGCGTCAGTCTTCCTCACCCTCTTCTTCGTCCTCTTCTTCCTATCCGTCTTCCTCTTCCAATGTCCATGCGTGGCCTCAGCACCCACGTCTGGCAGAAGCATCCTGTACAGGACTATGCTGCAATTGATGTAGAGCGAGAGCAGCGCACGTATGCTTCTGAGGATTTGTGGCGAATGGCAGCAGAGGAGGCAGAGGCTGTGTGTAATGGGGTACGCAATATTAATGTATCCTTGCAAGCACGTTTTCCCATGCGCTCGCTTTCTGCCATCCAATTACTTCGCCTGAGGCCCCACTATAAGCAGCTTGTCCAGGATGCAATCCTGGCAAATAGCAGTGGGGCCTCCCCCGCATCTCTGACAGGCGTGGAACAACAGGCCGCCATTCAGCAATCTTCCCCCGGGACCTCCGGTCATCTTGAGGATCAGGAGACTGAAGTATTGAGGCTCGGGAAGCAGGTAGGCCCTATTGAAGGTTATGAGAGCGCCTACCTGGAGGAACTGGCGAGGCGGACTGTTGAGGCCGGTTGGCTTGGAAGACGAGGTCCCGGCTTATGTAGAAAGAATATTCCCGCAGGTGGGGGATGCGACCGTGGCAGGACATCAGGGTGGACATCCTCCTGTATTAGTGCCCCGCGGAGGTCGTAATGCAGCTAAGCAAGCAAGTAGGCAGGGATACCAGTGGGTCTAGAAGTTGTGGAGGAAGCATTCGGCTCGTGTAGCTGCTGAGGTACTGGAGGGATCTGGGGAAGAACAAGTTTTGCCCCCTCTCCAGGAGTTTGTGGAGCTTCGTGAGCCACTCTTGTGTGCTCCCAGCCACAACCCTGGTTAGCCAGTGGTACCCCCAGCTTCCACCAGGGATTCCTTACGCAGCATTATGTGCACGCCAGTGTTTCATGACGAGGCACACAAGTGCCGTGTCAAAAACTCCTTGTCTGTTAGACCTGAGAATATTTCTGCCCAACACTGGAATAAGGCCTTAAAAAGTGTCAAGCTGCTCATCCTCAACCTGTTACTTCTATCGGGAAGGCCCTCGAAAGCATTGACCTGTGCCCAAACCATCTTCATCCTAAAGAAAGGAGGAAGTGGGCCTGAAGGCTACCATCCGATTTCAATATCATCGGTGGTTTTCCACCACTTTCAAAAGATTCTGGTATCTCGCTTGCAAGTGGTTGGTGTCATAGGTGAGGCCCAGAGAGCATTTCGGCCAGCAGATGGCCCAGCAGAGAACCTAACATTTCTCCAAACTGTCATTTCGCTGGCCCGCATCAAGAAACGGCAGCTCCATCTTGCCACTTTGGATGTCGCTAAGGCCTTTGACATTGTAAGCCATTTTGCCCTGACCGATCGCCTTTGTGGTGTCCGGGCACCTGCTTGCTTAATTGAGTATGTTGCCTGTCTGTACCATGAAGGCGTGACAGTCCCTGAGGCAGGAAGCGAGATGTCGGGGGATGTTGTCTTTTGGCATAGGGTACACTAGGGGGATCCTCTGTCGCCACTCCTCTTCAACCTGGTCGTACATACAGCCTCGGTTAACCAGTTCAATGCGCCGCCCGAGACTGTCTCGAAAAAATGTGTTTTTTACCAGGCGCCCCCCGAGACAGTCTCGGGGACCCCTCTCCTAATATTCTCCTACTTTGGCTACCCCCCTTTGTCGACTGCGGTTGTGGGAAGTTTTTCAGGGAAGTACCTACCTCACTACTCAATTTGGCCCAAAAAATTAAAAAAAAGAAATTTTTTTAATCGTCAATAATTCGTATGTAATTATTGTAAGTAATTCGTGTAGGCAAGGGAATGGCGAGAGCAAAGTTATGGAGCGTTTAACGGGTTAAGCTGCCAGGTGAAATAGGGTTTGATCTCGCCTCTGGGGTGAGAGTAGGTGCGTTTGCTTTTGCCGATGATGTCGTCCTACTTGCAGAAAATTATGAGAGCTTGTAGATTGCCCTCAACGCCTTTGCTGAGCAGCTAGCCAGGTGTGGTCTAGTGGTCAACCCTTCTATGTGTGGGTCAGTCTCCTTGGTGCTGTTTTGGCAACCAACATAATGTGAAGGTGGCGGATGCGGAGTGCTTTGTCTTAGGGCAGACACCCATTCTCGCCTGATCCATGGTGGAGGGCTGGCGGTACGTTGGGGTCGACTTAATCGGTGTAGCCACTGCAGCCACAAGCTGTGTGGACCTTGGTGGAGTATGAGCTCGTGTCACCAAGGCTCCATTGAAGCAAGAGCAAAAGCTCCTTTGCATGTATTTACTGCCAATGCTAACCTATGGGTTAATATTTGGCAGGCTTACTGCAGGGAGGCTGCTTGAGTTAGATCCTAGAGTTTGCTCTGTTGTGCGATCTTGGCTAGGCTACCCACCTGGTGTCTCAAGTACCTATATTCACGGATTAGTAAGGCCGGAGGGCTCGGTATTGCCTCTCTCTCTGCGAGCATCCCATATTTATGCTGCCAGCACCTGCTCGTCCTTAGGGACTTGGGCCGGGAGGTCGCTCGCACTGCTGCTGACCTGGAATTTGTCAGCATTTGTTGTAGTTGTGTGGTTGAGCAACACCAACTGCTCCAAAACCCAACTCATCTGCTGAGTTCGCTGCTGCACTGCATGAGTCATTAGGTGGTAAAGAACTCAGAAGTTGCTCTGAATCTCCCGTTTCTATCCAGTAGACTGGGCATCAGAGGGCTTTGGGGCCTGCAACTTATGCCATTCTCATGCCGTCTGGGTGGTTACGTTGGCCACTGCAGTGAGGTGTTTGAGAAGTAGTCCTGGGACAGTAGACACCCTTTGTCGTGCCTGTCGGGGTAAGAATGAGAATCTCTATCATGTGGTGCAGCAGTGTCCTCATACTCATGGTGGTCGCATTCTGCGTCACGATGCGGTTGCCAAGCAGATAGCGGTTGGGATGTTGAAAGGGAGAGACTATATCACAGGCCGAGTGACCGGGGCAAGAAGCCAGATATCGTCACCATCCAGCCTAAACGGAAGTTAGTGAAAAACGTTGTCTATTTCCACGAAAAATTTAGTTCGTACCATCAAGCCTGATGGGTTTGCCATAATCCTGGATGTCCTGGTTGGCAGTGGCAACATGGACATGGAGTAGAGCTGGCGGGCTGAGATTAGTAAATATAATAGAAATGTTCTGCGACAAGCAATATCTGAGCTAAAAGGAATGGCAACCAAAAAACATCAAGGTCATGGCTGCGACCGTGTCTTGGCGAGGGGTGTGGTGGGGAAAAAGGGCCACAGAGTTACTCGAGTTGGACATCACGGCGGGAGTGCTCTGCGGTATCACCACCCGCGTCCTGAGGGGTTCTTACTTGAACCGGTGGTCGTTTACTAGAGGCACTTCCTTTTATCCCACTCTCACTTCTCTTCCTCCAGCTTCCTGGGTCCCAAGTCGTTGGGTAAACCAAGGCGTCCTCCCTATTTCTTGTATTTATTTTATTATTTTGTACTTTAATGGTGTTGCCCCCTCTGCCTTTGAGGGGAGATTTGTAAAAAAAAAAATTAAAAAAATATGTGTGTCTGTTGTGTACCCGCAAATCCTTGTAACAAACTTAAAGTTTCCACTATATTCAACCGATTTTAATGAAATGTTCGTGGGACTTGTGGGTTAGGATAAACAAGGTCCCTTGTCAGTTTCGTTGTTCCCAAATCATTATTTCACTCGTAAGTATCTTCAAGCATCATTTTTTCACGCCCTCGTCGTCCAATCCCTCTCAAATTTGGTGCATAGTTGAGAGACATACATAGGTTTAACTATTCCATGTTAATTTCAACATGATTGCATCAATATTAGCTCCTGCGCATGCGTGAAAGTGTACTTCCAGGAACAAAAATCCTCGTGCTAGAGGGAGGAGTATTATAACTTAACCAAACAGTTGGAGAAATCAAGTATTGTTTCTCATGCCAAATTACTAATTTAAAATTTAATTCACCAAAAAACTAAAAAGACCAAGAAAACTTATACCTCCATTATAACTCCATAGCGGAATATAATCAATCAAGATGTAGGTAACGTGAAATTCCGAAATCGGTCACTTAGGAAACGGGAAAATGATGCTTAAAGCAATTGACGTTAGCTCATGCGCAGAATGGAGTAATACTTTGAGGAAAATGAAATTGGTAGAGAACAATATACGGCCTAACTGAAAATGAAATCAAAATCTGTAGTCCAGCTGTGAGGTACTTTTGCCTGGACATAATTGGAAAGTTAATGAAATTTTGGGGGGTTGTTTTGGGATGCCTAGGGAAGCTAAATCCGAGTTTTCTGACAAAAAAAAAGCCTGTGCTCGATTGTGGGTGGAGAAAAAACCACGATTTTTTCGGACTTTTTTCGGTTTTCCTACTATAACTCGAAAACTATGCCTTGTAGAGGTCTTTTTTATTACATTTTCGGAAAGAGCATTAAATTTCCTTCAAATTTCACTAGTCACATGTTTTTTTTAACCAAATAGCTGCTATGTTACAGCCCTTCCAAAGTACATCAAATTTCTCAACATTCATTTGTACGTACTATGACTATGATGTATGTACATTATACATACTATATGAACCCCCCCCCCCCTCTTCCGCCACTGTACTCTTCATTCCCATCATAGTGAGTGTAGTGGATTTATATATGTTTGACTAGGGGTGGGTACCCCTAGAGGAATGCCTTTAGACAAATCCTGAGTCGGGAGAATTTCATGAGTCTGGTGATTCGGGTTTTTTCCTTGATGAGGAACTTGTTGAAGGTGCTGAAAAGTACCTTCACATTGGTATTTATCCCTGTTTTCAAAGGGGTCATATTTGTCGGACTCATAGGCAAATGTCTCGCCATGTAGAGCGGCGATGTGCCGTTCTTTTTGAATATCTCTTGCGTGGGAGAGATATGTTTCATCCGTCGAAGGACCTCTTTGTGTCCACTGGTAGTGAGAGTCTGTAGGTCTTGAAAAGTACCTTTTTGCTCATTAAAAGTGGAAGACTGGAAGTTCTGAAAAGAACTGTTGTCCTTTGAGTACCCGGTCGCAAAGGACGGGTAAGTTTCCTCGAGCTGGTAAGCCATGTGAGGAGCCCCAGTTGTAGGGGTCTGAAACTCGTGAACTACCTCTATTCCGTTGTTGAAAGGCCGGAACATGTGAGTTTCTGATTGTGTTGGAACCCTCTGTGTTTCAAGAGGGGTTGTCCGGGCGTAATTCGCCGGGAGATCGGCGTGTGAAACGCCGGTGATTGTCGTGGCAGGGAAGCCTAAGCTCCCCGAGCCCGCGTAGGCAGTGCCTCTATTTATTTAAGTACATCAATGAACAGTTTTACGTACATGAATATAATATGGTATATATAAATCAGTCCTCTGTCGATCTTTGTCTTTTTGGCAGAGCTGGCTCATCATCCTCACTGCCGTCTGTGACATCTCCTTCTTCGAATGGAGTGAACGTGGTGGGCTGATCGTAGTTCAGTTCTTCGTCAGTGTCGTAGTCTGTGTCCTCTTCATTGAAGTCGGGCTGTGGGGAGTTTTCACACGTAGTCCTACAACAGTTTTTGCACACAGCTGAACAGATGAGTCCTGCTTTTTTGCAAATGCAGCCTCCTATAGTACACCCACTAGCGCACTTGCACTTGATGATGTCAAGGAGATGGTCTGGAGCAGCTTTTAATGTTGTTGTTTTGGGATTCACACCTGAAAATGAAAAGATTGATATGACATTTCTGTTAACGTCACAAGCGTGGATTATACTAAGAGCAGTAATATCAAATAAGGGTGTGGTACAACGAACAATGAACGTGAGCACTAGTAATACCAACCTCGTTTGGTTAAGCTCCAGCCCCAGGCAGATGGTATATTTAGGTGTTTTCCTGCACATCCAAGCCATGTTTGTACTTGTGGGTATGCCCTGTAGTTGTGGTACTTCGCAGCATCTTGAGTGGGTGGCAGTCTGGCAAATTGAAACGTTGGTTTAACCACTACAGTTTGGAATGAGCGGTACTGCAAGCCATCCAAATCATCAATCTCCACATTCCCTCCATACATCTTCACCAAGAACTGCTCTCCAGCATCAGAAATTTGGTTTGGCGTTGCTTCTGGGTCCTTAAAAATTCTGACTATGTCTGACAGCCAAGGATTTTTATCAAGCACTTGCACGGCTTTCTTCTTCCCAATTCCAAAGGGAGCTGATGTTGTGCCACACCCACTAATTGCGTGCAGGAAGAGAATGTGCTTCAAGAAGAGAATTTACCTAAAAATACCATCTGCCTGGGGCTGGAGTTATCCAAACGAGGTTGGTATTACTAGTGCTCACGTTCATTGTTCACCGTACCACACCTCTATTTGATATTACTGCTCTTAGTATAATTCACGCTTGTGTCGTTAACAGAAATGTCATATCAATCTATTAATTTTCAGGCGTGATTCCCAGAACAACAACATTAAGGGCGGAATCCATAGTCGCTCCTCAACGCTGAGGTCGGCCTCAAGGTGGGTTGTTGAGGAGAATTTCACCCCATCGGTATTCATAGTCGCAAATGTAAGGCCGGCCTCCACATTTGAGCTGAGGCCGGCCTTGAGGTGGGTTCATGTCTCCTTAACCTATTCAGAGTGGTTACATTCCGAGGCCGGCCTCCAAGCCTCCTCGAAAACCCCGATTCATAGACGATTTTTGAAGGTGAGATAAGAAATTTCTCGACTCCAGAGGGGTTCAAACCCACCTCCAGCCAAGGAAGGTTGAAACCTCCCTCGAAAGTGATCTTTTACTTTACAATTTTAGTTATCAGAAATATTAACTAGCATACCATAAGTATACTTACATAAGTATACTAACCTAATGAAACTACACGAAATGATTAACTGAGAAATAAATGTTTAGGGACTTGCCGACTAGGTTGATAGCTGAAATTTGAAATTGGTGGGGGGCAGTTATTTCATTTCCATCGGATGAAAAAATCCGAAGATTGGAATTCCTTCAATGATAGGCTAAGATCATACAGGGTGTCCAAAACCTAAATATCTCATACTATCTCACTAAATATCACATCAGGAGTGAGAAGTGTCTTGATTTATTTTTTTTTTATTTTTTTATTTATTTTTTTTTTTTTTTTGTGGTTTATTTGTATTTGCTTAAAATGAGCCAAAAGAGAACTTCATTATCTCCGGAGGAGAAGAATTATTTTAAGTCACTAGTATTTCTCAACAAAGACGTTGTTGAGAGTAAGAAAAGTGTTGCAGTAAGTTTAGTACAGAAAAAGAAGTGTTGGGACGAAATCACTCATCAATTTAGTTGCACCGGGAATTTCTCTATGGTAAGTAAATTGTTGACTTCTGGGAACCGTGACAAGTTCAACATTTTCATCATCGAGTCGGTCGTCCAAATCGTCCCACTCAAAAATAAACAAACTCTCCATCGTGAACTAATTAAAAACTAATAAATCTCAAACAAATAATAACTCAAACAAACTAATTACGTACAAGAAACAGCAAAAAATAACGTTTCGAGGGAGGTTTGTACCTTCCTTGGCTGGAGGTGGGTTTCAACCCCTCTGGAGTCGAGAAATTTCTTATCTCACCTTCAAAAATCGTCTATGAACCGGGGTTTTCGAGGAGGCTTGGAGGCCGGCCTCGGAATGTAACGACTCTGAATAGGTTAAGGAGACATGAACCCACCTCAAGGCCGGCCTCAGCTCAAATGTGGAGGCCGGCCTTACATTTGCGACTATGAATACCGATGGGGTGAAATTCTCCTCAACAACCCACCTTGAGGCCGGCCTCAGCATTGAGGAGCGACTATGGAATCCGCCGTACGTGTGAAAACTCCCCACAGCCCGACGACACAGACTACGACACTGACAAAGAACTGAACTACGATTACCCCACCACGTTCACTCCATTCGAAGAAGCAGATGTCACATACGGCAGTGACGATGACGAGCCAGCTCTGCCAAAAAGAAAAAGAACGACAGAGGACCTACATCTTTAGTTCTCTTCAGAGCTAAAAGACTTCCCCGAGAATGGAGCGGACGCCTAGCTTCTGCCTTCTCAGGGATACACACAAAGGCGATTCGGCCGAAACCGAGGTTTCAACGCCCGACCGCCCTTCCGCGCCTCGTGAGAATCTCGCGGGCGCTTCAACCCTTAGCCGGCCTGAACCCTCAAGGGGCGCGGGGTTAGTGCTAACGTCGCCCCATAGTGGCGCTGCCTACGCGGGCCCGGGGAGCTCAGGCTTCCCCGCCGCGACAATCACCGGCGTTTCACACGCCGATCTCCCGGCAAATTACGCCCGGACAACCCCTCTTGAAACACAGAGGGTTCCAACACAATCAGAAACTCACATGTTCCGGCCTTTCAACAACGGAATAGACGTAGTTCACGAGTTTCAGACCCCTACAACTGGGGCTCCTCACATGGCTTACCAGCTCGAGGAAACATACCCGTCCTTTGCGACCGGGTACTCAAAAGACAACAGTTCTTTTCGGAACTTCCAGTCTTCCACTTTTAATGAGCAAAAAGGTACTTTTCAAGACCTACAGACTCTCACTACCAGTGGACACAAAGAGGTCCTTCGACGGATGAAACATATCTCTCCCACGCAAGAGATATTCAAAAAGAACGGCACATCGCCGCTCTACATGGCGAGACATTTGCCTATGAGTCCGACAAATATCACCCCTTTGAAAACAGGGATAAATACCAATGTGAAGGTACTTTTCAGCACCTTCAACAAGTTCCTCATCAAGGAAAAAACCCGAATCACCAGACTCATGAAATTCTCCCGACTCAGGATTTGTCTAAAGGCATTCCTCTAGGGGTACCCACCCCTAGTCAAACATATATAAATCCTCTACACTCACTATGATAGGAATGAAGAGTACAGTGGCGGAAGAGGGGGGGGGGTTCATATAGTATGTATAATGTACATACATCATAGTCATAGTAAGTACAAATGAATGTTATGAGGCTAAAACATGCATTTTTCCGTAAAATTGTACATTTTGAGAAATTTGATGTACTTTGGAAGGGCTGTAACATAGCAGCTATTCGGTTAAAAAAAACATGTGACTAGTGAAATTTGAAGGAAATTTAATGCTCTTTCCGAAAATGTAATAAAAAAGACCTCTACAAGGCATAGTTTTCGAGTTATAGTCGGAAAACCGAAAAAAGTTCGAAAAAATCGTGGTTTTTTGGCCACCCACAATCGAGCACAGGCTTTTTTTGTCAGAAAACTCGGATTTAGCTTCCCTAGGCATCCCAAAACAACACCCCAAAATTTCATTAACTTTCCAATTATGTTCAGCAACCCACAGATTTTATGATCTCACTGCTGGACTACTGATGAAAGCTAGGAATCCACTCCCTCATTTTGTCAATTTTCAATAACAATTTTGGTTTATTATTTTCAATAATAAGCCTATGTGATCGTGTAGCAAAAAATTTTTATGACCCCCCCTCAAACTTTGTCACTTCACGTTTCAAGGTGCGTAGAATCCAAATTTGAAATGTCCGTCCGCCGTTCGCTGTCCGCCGTCCGCCATTCGCCGTCCGGGCCTTAAAAGGCCTAAGAATTGACTTAAAAACCCCGTTCTTTCGCACACAGACTCCATTTGGGGTCTAGTTGGTCCTAACGTTTAATCATCCCGATCGCTTAACTCGCTTAGATGGTATGGGCCAAAAACGGGCGAAAAAGTGTCAGTGTTAGACTGACGAACGCGCGCACGCCTTGTGGGTGGGAGAGGGTGGGCGGGAGAGAGTGAGAGGGAGGGGAGATGGAGTGAGAGGGAAGGGAGGGCGAGGGAGTGTGGGGGAGGCGGAGGGAGTGAGAGGGAAGGGAGGGAGAGGAGAGGGAAGGGTGGGAGGGGAGAGGGAAGGGAGGGGAGGAAAGGCGAGAGAGAGAGTGTGATGAAATTAATTCCAATTAAAAGAGATTGTTTATGAGTATGAAAATACTCATAATTCTATTCTACGCTTTATGATATAAAGTTTCGCTTCCTTCGGGTGTCCCTAGACTGCCCCATTTATTATTTTTTTTTTTTTTCCTCAACTTTACTATAAAGCGTAAAATTATGGGGTCCTGGAGCTGTGATGCAGTGAACCAAATATTGGAAGCCCCGAGTTTCGATACCTCGTAAATATACTATATGTGAGGCTAAATAATTACGGCAGTTTTCTACGGAGAAGGTCTGTATGATACAGAAATAATAAACCTTTGTGTAATAATTTGCAGCGTTTTTTTCTCTAAAGTTGATGGTACGCCTGCAAGACTATGTGGAAACTAAAGGCACCAAGTTTGCTTGTGATCATTAATTTTCTCAGCTTTGAACTATAACTTTTGTTTTCGAGATTTTTTGGAAGTATTATTTGCGCATATTCCGATAATGACCCCCAAAATCACAGGGCTTATCCATCTAATAGGGTCAGGGCAATGAAGCATATTCGAGAGAGTACTTACCGTTTTGTGCTTCAAGCTGCCAGGGGTTTTACAGAAGAGGCGTCAGCTTCGGGATCCCAATAAAGACCCTAAATATGCAAAGAGTCGTTTTCGGTGGACTGCATTGAGAATCACGAACTTTGATACTCACTTTAAATTTCATTTATAATATGAATACATTATACGCCCATTTTCGGAGTTTACAACCACCGGCTTTAAAATACTCAATAAGTTCAGTTTTAAGGAGGAGAGCAGGACGTACAGATATTATCCTTGTAACAACATGATAAAATCGCTTCCGATTCCATTAGAAAACTTTGTCCTTCGTCATGCACCGACTGATCATGGAGCACTAGACAGATCATGAGTTAACGTTAATAGTTGGTACTGAACCAGCGGATTGATTTACATTTCCCTGCATAAAAACATTGAAATTAGCAATTGCCAGGATGCATCCATACATGGCGATACATCATACAGGCATCTGTAACAAGGCCGACCATTTTAAGACTGAATATAGTGGTTGTTGTGCCAATATCTTTTTGTTATGGAGGGCCGACTTATAAACGATCGTTCAGGCAGGAACCCATAGAGTCTTTACACGTGAAGCCTCATTCTTCCAGAACATTCTCCAAATAAAAACAGGGTTTTCATTAGTCAAGGAGTGGAACAGTCAAATTCTCACCTTCTGTTCAAACTCAACTCAAGCTCAAACTTCAACTCACGACATTTGATATTTGAGCTTTCGGACACACCTGAAATATGTAAATTCCAAAAGTCGAATAATAACTCAACTTGCCGCTCATTCTATAATGTCTACAATGCCTTTATCATTTTCAATCAACCCCTAAAAGTCGGATTTTCAAAATCAGTAACAAAGAAATTTTTGATTAAAAGAAAAAAAATAGTTTATTGGTGACTTGAAATATATTCAATTTCAATAGATCGGATGAAACTCCCTTCATAACTATACTAACTACTGATCCCGTCCCATTAGGGCTTAGTAAGCGATGAAGTACTTTTAAAACTACTTACCGAAAAACGATTGGTAAATTTGTGTGAACAGGGAAGAAACTCCGAACTATGCTAAAACGAGAAGATATGCTAAGCGATGTTGTTAATTTTAGTAGCTCAATAACCCATCAATTTGCAGAAATAGGTGTACGTAGATTTCCAGAAATCCCCTTAGAGGCAAATAGTATCTGCCGTTTTGTAAATTGGATATATGAATCAGACTTCCTCATCAGAAACCCATTTGAGTCTTGGGAGGGTTTCATCTAATTAGTAGCGACGGATTCCCTATATTCTACTGCTACACGCCATCCATATTATCTAGCATTAACTTGTTACTAACTGGAGGTTCTCCGTTAGCGCACTCATAGAAGTGGAGTTTTGGGTGTATTAGTGTGAGGTAACTTCCTGCCGATTCAATTGAACCGATTCACGATCATTTAGATGTTTCAACTGAATCTTGATCACCGTGACTTTCAAAAAATTATCAAGCAATGTCCATTTAAACTAAGAATTATTTACCAACAAACCGATTTAGTCGGCAATAAATACTATCCAATGGTCTTGTGAGTTTTAAGAAATCGTGATTGATATCGATAGCATCATATGTTAGTAATATTTATTACTTCCGTGATCGGCTTAGTGCTGGGACAGATTGAAAACAACAACCTTGTCTTTTAAATTTTGTAAAAACCAAGCTATTTCAATAGATCCAACGAATCGCCAATGATATTGATTACATAGTTCGAATGCCGTACTTTTTAACGTTATTAACATGTGGTATACACGAAGAGCTCAAAGTCGGAATGGCGAGATGAAAATCTTCTCAAAATTGTTTTACATTTACGATCAATAAGAAAATGTTTGACGACCGGGCGTCTTTTTTGTCTCAATCTCAACATCATGGCAATATGATAATTCCGGACTTGGTAGTGAAGAACGGAATTCTACAAGCTGTATTGATGGGTGGGGAGGGGGTAAGGTATGTGTTTAAGATCTTCAAATATGGTAGATAGAACTTCCCTAGTTAGTACCACGAGTTAGTGCCTATTCGATATCTATTCCAGATTTCTGAAAGGTAATACTTGTGATACATCAACTAATTGTTTGGAGGGAATGTTTACAATTTTCACTGTCTATGAATGTATCAGTTGGGCTCTAATTTCCATCAGCTAGAGGGGCATTAATGAAAGTACATTGCATCCTCAACATAATGAAGTGTTTACAAACGGACTGCATGAAGTATCGCATCATTGTTCTAAAAAGACATTTCGTACGATTCCCTATGCAAAATGTTTGGCGAAATATATACAAATTACCGCCCTGGGACAGAGCTTTCACAACCGAGACTTAACACTTGACCACTTTCATTTATCTACGCGATCCAACTTACACTAAGGAAAAAAAGTCTTCTTACACCTAAACTCGTTTCACTAAATTTAATTTCCAGTAAATATAACGTGTAGGTGGCTGTTTTAACTGAAAATAAGGAATTTTCCTGAATTTCGGACTTCAACCCCTATTGAACATTATTGGGTAACAGGGATGCACTAAAAACGGCCTTATTGGCTTAGGTTTACGAAGACTTTGTTTTACTGAGGATATCTCTCTAAATGGGTACGTCAGTTATTCCAAAACCCTTAATACTTTTCGAAAAGTCAGATATTAATGAAACACTCAATTACTGTGTAGCACAACGAGTGCATGTTTTTGTAGTCGTAATAAATTTTGTAGGTAGAACGTAGCTACCAATAGAAAGCAAGGACTAGGCTGTGTGTTTTTGTATTGTACGTTCTTCCCTCTTCCAATAGCAGTCTTTGTACCTACCGACGATCCCACTCAACATCGGCTTTATTGACTTTTTAAAGCGGTTTCCACATGTCGTTTGCACGGGTGTTTTTCTTAGTACCCAGCAACAATTGATCGGATATAAGTACAAAACAATCCAATCCTATAGGAATGGACCTGTGTAGTATTCCAACTTCCCGCAAAAGCTTTAATGCATTTTCATGGAATATTAACCTGTTTATGAAGAGTCAACAAACTTTAGAATGTACATCCTCAAAAATGTTTAATATTGAAATCCACGTATATATAACATTTCCAGACGAAATACAACCTTTTCCTCACCAAAATAAACTTTATCCGAACCAAATTAAACTTTATCCAAACCAAAGTAAACCTTTCCCAAACGAAATTAAACCTTTTTCGAACCAGATTAAACTCTTTCCAAACCAAATTAAACTTTTTCCAAGACAAATTAAACCTTTTTTTTCAATCACTAAACACTCTCAACATGACCAGTATGAGTATAAACTGACTTAAAATGTTGTTTTATGGAAAATGTTGCGTATGGTGACTTAGAATGTTGTGTTATGGACGTATGTAGACTTTAAAAAAACCCTCGAATGAAAAATTTGCATAATAAGATTATTTTTTTCTAACATTGAATTAAGGCTACCCGTTTGTCGAATTAGCTCGGTTCAAGATAGGGAAATCAAATTTAAACCATCCCAATAACTGTTCAGTTTCCGGGAACCCTTAATTCACTGTGGAACACCAATGCTCTGCGACTGGGAATTTTTCGTTTTCCATGCCGCTGAAGGGCCCCCGGTAGGTAAGTTCTTGATTCTGGTGTTCGTTTTTATTTATTAGGCTATTTATTTATTATGTATTGTAAAACTTTAATTCGTTTGGCATCATCCTGTTTTTTCTGACGACATTCATTTTAATAATTTATTTTTTTATTACCACCATATTGTTTCCGAGTATAGGAAGCGGAAGCATTGTTTTCACTTTCGGGAGATGGAAAGTTTCTTCTCCAAAATCAAAATCTCCACTTTCATCTACGTTTTATACCATTTTAAACAACTTTTGTTCCGTGTCTGCCTGTGTGTGTGTGTCCGCAAATTCTTGTAACAAGCTTAACAGCTACAGTACCTATTCATCCGATTTTGATGCAATTTTCAGGGAATGTGCGAGCTAGGCTGTAGATTACATGTTACATAATGCTTCACTCTACTCATGCGTTAACGTAAATTTCATCAAGCATCATTTGTTACGCTCTATTTGTCCTATCTCACTCACATTCGAAGAGCAGCACAATGTTTCGACTAATGTGTTTCAGGTGGAAAAAAGTCAGAATAAGAGTTTTTGAAGAAAAGAAAGTCTTCAGCATCCAGGGAAGTATGGAAAGGTCTCAAATCGATTATATTTACTTGAAATTACCCCCCCCCCCTCTCTCTCTCTCTCTCTCTCTCTCTCTCTCTCTCTCTCTCTCTCTCTCTCTCTCTCTCTCTCTCTCTCTCTCTCTCTCTCTCTCTCTCTCTCTCTCCCCCCCCTCTCTCTCTCTCTCACTCTCTCTCTCCCACACTCGAACGCACTAAATAGAAAAGTAATGTGCGGAACCCCTATGGACATCATTCTTCTGAAATCTAATATTTAATTTTTTCCCTCCTTCTTATCATCTTGGCTTGGACTGAGATGTTTCTCCCAATGGTTATAACAAATAATATTCGCAAGTTTCGAATAATAGTTTTTAAATTCTATCTCTTTTTATCAGAAAAAGGATATTGAAAACCAGTTTAAAACAGTATGAGTTCCGGTTTGTCAAGTCTCAAAACTAAAAGCTTTCTTCACAGAATTGAATACTGAATTAGAATTTTCAACCCGTTTATTCCCCAAATCTCTGCAAATATTAATTTTCTTCAATGTATGAGTTAGACATACTCCCTATCAAATTCATTGTTCACAAATTATTATTTCACTTTGAGAATGAGCAAACGTAACATCTATAAAGCTTTGTTTTCTCGTTGCTTAATTTACCGACTTTCACGTTTTATACCATCTCTTGACTTACTATTTCTCGCAACGCTATGGAATATTTTAAAATTATTTAAAACATTTCAGTGATCTATATCTACAGTCATGTTAAGGATGCGAGGAAGATACTGGCACTCCCAACTTGGTTGAAATTTTTTTCTTTTGCATATATCGTGGCATAATATTTCAACTAAAATGCGGAAAGTAATGCTCACTAAAACCCCGTATTATAGCTACTGGATGTTAATAATAGACAGCTTGCTTTTTGTAATTTCTTCGAAGAATCAACAAATTTTCATGCACAAATGCGTATCTGAATTGTGGCAGATCGTTGTGATATATACCCATGAGTATGATAACCACTTGAAAAAAGAGCTTGTTGCTAACTGCGTAATTCTTCGCCTTCAATATTTGCAGAAACAATGAATTTTCAGTGAAACCGTAAGGGAAGTGGGGATGTGCTGTGATTCGGTCAAATCTTGCTAATTTTCTGAAATACTAAAGTGCCAAATTTTTGTAGTACCTACTTGCACGCAAGCGATAGTATTCAAGATCCAGGCCGCTTCTGTATACCAATGAACGAAATTCCTAAAACATTGTGTAAATGCACCCAATGCACATACAATGGTCGGTTCGAGAGATCTAACTAGAATTGCTGATTTTTTTTTTTTTTTTTTTTTTTTTTTTTTTTTTTTTTTTTTTGCATACTAGGTTTTTGGTGTTTATTTCAACCTTACAGCCATTAATCCCTTCAGTTGACAGACCCAATTTTTTCTAGCTGCCTTAGCGCAAGAGAAATGAGATCAAAATGCAATTTCAAATGCTTTCCAGAACTTGACTTCTTCCTTGCAATGTTTCTGCTCACAATATATATCAGAGTTGGAAAATTGGTACAACTCTATGCAAAGATCGAGGACTCTCAGCTAACCAACATTAACTTCAATACCAAGATAGGTACGGCTTCAATCGTTAGGTTTTTCAATTCCATGAATGTTTTACTGTAAAACTCACCGGGATTTTTTTTATGAAAAATTTTTGATTTCCTTTGAATAACTCAACTTTTATCACCCTCAAACACCGTTTTTTCCCCTTAATTATCACAGTGAAATTTAAAAAAATACTACATCGTTGAAAATTTTCTCAAAGTTGTATGTAATAAACGGAAAAAAACGGATAAAAAATCAAATTCTGGAAAATTCATATTGGGCTTTTTAGAGGATTTTTTTGGGAATTTTAAGATGAAAAATTTTCAAAACTTTTTCGATGCAAATCCATTTTGAAGCATTCTGAAATTATTCCTGAAGTTTAACGATTTTCAGATGGTTTCTTTCTCAATAGGCTTTCTTAAAAAATTTTATTTCACATTATGAAGATGGGAAATCGTATACATCATACTTTATCCATGCGTATAATTAATTTTAATTGTACAATGTTCCTGTAGAATATTTAGCCGTTTCAGTAACATGAGGTTGGAATTTAATTTTTAAAATCGTAAATCGTCAATATGTAACAACTAAAAAAAGGCCATAAAATACTTTTTACCGTTAATAAACTCTTCAATCTTCCCTTGAAGTTTGCAATACCTCAAGTGTGTTAACCCTGTACAATGCTTTGAGTCAACTAACTCATCTTCTTGCTAAAAATATTTAGCCAAAACTTCAGCCTTATACCCTAAAGTTGCAGATACGATTGTGCAATATTTGTTGAAAATAAATTTAGTATGTACCAAGTGTTAAATAAATAGGTTATATTTGATATTATTTTTTAATCAACAACTTATTGTTTGAAAGAAGTTCAAGTATTACACTGACTTCCTACCGTATGAATCATTGAACAACGTTGAAGGATCAACTGACAAAAATCTTTAGTGCGTTGGGATTGAAGACATCTATTTTTAATAAATTAATTTCTTCTTCTTTTGTATTATTTCGGGAAAATTACATCAATTTTTAAACTATAAATATGTTTTACAATAAGACAGAACATAATATCACAACCTTTTTATAATACCATTGA
This sequence comes from Adelphocoris suturalis, assembly GCA_030762985.1. Lineage (NCBI taxonomy): Eukaryota > Metazoa > Arthropoda > Insecta > Hemiptera > Miridae > Adelphocoris > Adelphocoris suturalis. The sequence goes on along the minus strand of CM061045.1, from coordinate 30,443,613 downwards.
ACGAATACAGGTTACCTACAAGGGTTGGATTACATTCATTTATGAGCAATAAAGATTGAAGATAAGTATACTTTCTACGGTTATCGCATCGACCCCAGGATGTTGGAATTATCACAAACGTTAAATATATAATTACAGTTATAATTATTCATGTTTATGTGATAAAACACATCCATATGAAAGTTTCAGCATTCAAGGAAAACAAATTTCTGTATGCCAGCTCACAAAAACTCTTGTCAGTAGTGACGTGGTCAGTTTATTACATTAGTGACGGCATATTTCACCAATCTCGTCTTACTCCCAAGAATATGTTGACAACTTATTCATCAAACTTGGCTTTTAAATAAGATTCAAATTTTGTTTATTACGTGGGTACAAATAAATGAATCTTTGAGTAAACGGGTAACAACATTTTGGTGTGAAATAATTACGCGACAAAATAACAAAGCCCATTGATGTAAACATACATAATTGTTCTGAAAGGAAAAGCTTCCATGAAGAAATCAAATTGATCATGATTTAAATGTTGATTACCTACATGCTGACGCTGTAAGATAGTTAACCTATGATAATCCGACTAACTTTATCACTATATTAAGTTTTGAAAATGCTGATAGTGTGCATCTTCCAAACAATCCTCAAATAACATCAACGCGAGTTTGTGTTACGAGCTGCATCTTCCCTTCGTGGTTTGAAAATAATGGAGAGCGTCATGTGAACCTGTCCTTTACCACAAATTGTTCAATTTAATTTTTCTTTTCAGGAGTCCTTAAAGCACCCTGGTGGTGCGGTGCCATCGGACGCAAGATCAAAACACTCCAATGCATTGGTAATCTCCCATACTTGCATCATCGATCACCATAAACTCCTTGATTACGCTCAAATTTCTTTTAAACCTTGAAGATTATTTTACTGCTGATTTTTAATTACAATTATGTCCTTGTGGGTGATTGTGATTATCATATCATCATACTCTTCTAACAATTTCTGCTGCCCCTTTACTTTCTCTACAACATGTCATCACTGGTTCGAAAAAACCTACAACTAATTTGAAACTTAAAATTAATTAAACTATATAATACAACTAAATGCAATCTTAAAAGTACATTGCATATACAAGCGCACATTGCTTCATGATTTCAATAACATATTCACCAACTGTCGTGATCATTTATATTTCAATAAAATCATAAGTCTCAATCAAATAACTGTATGAGATTAGTGTGAACACAGTGATAACTAGGACAACGATAACGCTCAACTAACTGCCTGTGGACTCAACACATTTGTCACTGACAAAAAACTCCCAAATTGGAACTATTTTGAAGACAAGAAGTCCCCAGTCCTTCAAGAAAGCAACGGTGGAATTGTCATAATTGGAATTTAAACATGTTTTAATTGAATTTTTACAAATCATAAATTAATTGTAATCATATTGACTGAAGAAGATTCCTCACCTGCTCTCGAATAATTATCTCCCCGTATTAATGGTATAGTACCTAGTTATTCAAATTCGCTGAATGAAGGTCGTTGACTTATGCCTTACTTTTTTCTTGTTTAATTCGTCATTGACGTCAGAAGTAATAAAAACCTGTCGTGTTTTTGGTTTAAACAATTTCCTAACACAAGCAATGGAGAGGTGAAATTTAGCTCTTCGATATTTAGTTTAATCCTTCATACAGGAAGATTTCATATCAAATCATTGTATGATTTCCTTGTGATTCTTAATACCTGAAATCACAGATTTAAGTATACTGTATCGTACCTATGGAAGCCTACCTGGCACCCTCAAATTTGTAACCATTCAAAAATTTAGTAAAATAATACCTACCTGGGCATATAAGTATTTGTCCAAATATTCTCCGCTTCACAGGTGAAGAACTTCAGCTTTTTGTTTTGTTATTTACTGGGAAATTAACTAAAACAATTTTTCTTCAACACTAAAAATTATGAAGATTGATAACAATTGATAACATTTTTAAATTGGCTACCCCAAGTTCGATGGTCTGCAGTTTTTATTACCAGCGTCACAGCTCAGGTATCATTACAGAAGTTTTAAAAAAACGGAGGGGTGGGGTGGGTATAACCCGGATAGAGAAAGAACGCTGAGATTTATCCATCTTTAGTTTTACCACATGTTTTAAACGAATCCACAAATTATTGAAACGAAGACGGAAAAAAATCAACGCAATATTTTTTTAACGTTTTGTACGATACAAAGGGCTTAACTTTTCACAACATGATGTCTATTAAGCCATACAGCAATCTATGTTACCTAGATGTCTCCTTGTCAGGTAACAGATATTAGGTAGATCGGAAATACACTATTGTATGATAATTGTGAAAGAAGGTTCCATCTGCCAGCTTAGGTTCATTCGTTCCTTGAATCAGCTATTTAATCTCATCCAGTTCCTAATCAAAAGTACTTTTTTATATGTATTTTTCTCCAAAAATGTATTTCAACTTTGTATATTGTTCATTCCTAAAAGAAAATTGTAGAAGTTGATTGGTAAGCTAACTACGAGAGAACTTAACTAACCCAAATCACAAAAACTAGCAAGTGGCGTGTCAGCATATCAAATTGAGATGTTTCGGAACAGATTGATTTTTCAATTGTTAAAACCAATAGTAAAAATTTGTTTTACAAGTAGTACTTACAATAAACATGCAATTGAAAACCATATTATAATAAATATTAAAAATAACCAGCTGCGCTTCGTAGGCAATGATTTTTTACACCTTTTATTTCATACAAAACCTGCTGATTTTTTTCTTCAATTTTTTAATTGAAATAAAAGAAGGGTTGATTAATTTAATTACTGTAACTTTTTTCCCGGTAAGTCTAATCATCAAAATAAATTATTTGAGTGAAAAGAACAATTGCGGGCGGGTTTATTTCTTTTGTGTTTCTGGTTCTGGTATAAACTGCTAAAGCAAGAACCTATATTGAGTGGGAAATCAAACATTTTTACTCTCAAGTATCCCAGGAAAAAATTAAAACTATGCAAGTTTGATAATTCTTATGTTCAAGTACTAAGCGGGTAGAGATAAAACTTTATTGCTGATAAATGGATGGATAACAGTTCTCATAAACGTTCTATCAGGTAATTGACGGGGTGAAATGATTAGAATCGTAAGTAGTGGTATAGCACACAAATCAACAAAGTGCGTTTATCCTAGACGTATGAAGTTGTTGGCTCTTTTATTTGAGTTTCGCTGATGAGGAATATTGGGAAGCAGTAAAAATTCCGGAGCCATGAATGACGTTGAGTCCAAAGCCAAAGGCGGTAGAAGACCTCCAAATCGAACGCCGATAGATCGCGACCGAGCATCACCTTCCGTAGCGGAGACATTAGGTGGTTTGTCTCGTTCTTTCATATAGTCCGAGTTGATGATATGATCTGGGTTGCTGTCTCCATCTCTGAATGTGTGATCATACTTTCTTCCTTGAGGGTCAAGACAATTTTCACGCAGAGTGTGTTTGAGTTGGTTGTCCTGTTCCTTTACGTTGCTTGGGTCAGCCATGAAGTTCTGCTCCTGGATCGTACCCGATAACTTCTGTCCGTACGACTCCATACAATTAGTGTTTAACATTTCACGTTTCGATTGCAGGTCCTCTTCTTTTGTATATCCCATATCAACTAAATCAGTTTCGTCGTCCGAGGTTCGATCCACTTTATCCCAGTTACGTTGTTTTAAATCCTGCTCAGCCGTGGACAAGTTCTGATTTACCTTATCAAATTCATTATCCCCCGATAACAGCTGATTAAAGTTGCGACCGAATCTGATAAAATTTTTTTTGGTACGAACAACCGGTTGGTTGTATTCAAAATATTTCCCGTTTGGTCCTACTCGAAATGCTTCTCTGGTATTTTCCGTTCCGAACACTGGAGATCCTGATTTTGTTATTCTGAACTGGCTCTCTGGTACAAATGGATATATATGTTTGTTTCCAATGCTTCCTTTACTTCCTCCGAGCGGTGCCCACATTGACCTTCCAAATCTCATGATGTCTCGTCCTGTTTTGCCTTTTTTCTCTGGCTTGTCGATCTTTTCGTCCAACTGCCACATACTGCCATGAATGAAGTTCGGCGGAGGCCAAGACCTTCCGTATCGCATGAAGTTCTTTTCCAACGGGCTTCGTCTCATCAAGTGGTCAACTAGATTGTTTCTGGATGAGGTTCTAATGTCCGCGACGCAGCAATGTTGATGTACCAAGAACCAGGCCCCTAATAGCATGATGCCAATCATTTCAACCTGCAACAAACAAAATTTATGGTGAGAAACGCACAGTGAGTATCGTCTTCTAAGCCTGATAGCAAGTTAAATCCAAAAAAGTATGAGGTCGAGGAAACTTCATTCAGGATTTTTAACAATCATATATATTCTCATACAACCTACATAAGTTCCCATGACCACTAGCAGTGATTCTGATCAGGGAACGTTGAGGAATTTCTCCTTACGGTTCCTTACCATTAACAAACTAGTATGTAATAATAATAAACTTTATTGTCGCGTCATCTGAACGTGGAGCAAGTGTCAACAATAAATTATGCTAAACACACACAGTAAAATATGAAATTAATAAAGTCAATGCAATATAATCGTTATAATAACGGAGTCTCACTTCGAGAAGAACACCAGGCAAGTGAATTATTTATACGTCATTATTATATGTTATTGGTATCATTATTAATTCCTATACCGATAGCAAGTCTATAATAATATTAGGTATATTACTGTTATGCGTTTATGTGGGTAGGGGGGAGGGGGTAGGGGGGTAAAATTGTTCCCTTAGTAGAATTATTTCAGTTCTGCTATTCATAAATTTATCTTTATTCTTGATAATATAAATATTTTCCAGAGATTTCCTATAAGATGTTATTGACTGACTTGTCATAGATATTACGTTGTTGAAAGCCGGTTGGTGATTCAAATTCAGCAGGAGCTGATCTAGAGCTGCTTTATATTTGTTTTTAAGTACATTTTTATCGTGTTCCTTGAGTCTTTTATGCAAATTCTATTGGCTTTATCCTATATAGGAAAGCTGCAGTCTTCAAATAGGATTACATAGACGTTGAATAGTGATTTCAGTAGGGACCCTTCATTTTTGATTGAGGGTAATATTTCATAACCTTATTATTATATTTCCAGGAGATTTTACAGGTTTTGTTAAAGGTAGTAACATTATTTGGAGTTGTTTTTATCATTCTGGGAAGGTTATAGGTGAGAAAGATATAGGTATTAATTGATTTAGGTTTTTTGTTACTATGAATTTCATGTACTTGAGATTGCTTGCAAATATGTTTGTTGATACAATGGGTATTGCTTGAGTTAGGTATTTACATTTATTAACTGGTGCTACTTGAACCACCGTATTAGTAAATACCTAATCCCAATATTGACCTAACGTAAATTTAAACATATCTTTAGGTTAAAGAAATAACGACAAAGTTCTTTTTTTCACTTGGAGAACCTCCTGAGGTCCTTTGACGGCGAAATTAGTTGTACGAATTACGTAGATTAAAAAATAAAGAACTTAAATTTGGGAGAAACCGAATGGCTACCTTCCAACCTCACCACAAAGATTTCTTTAGTTAGAATGGCTACCACCACGAATCCATTAAGTTAAATCCTAAATCTAGATAAACTAGATGATTTCTTATAGCTTCTGAAGTTCCAGATAGAAAATAACTAGTATGAAGAATAAAGAGTGTAATAATTGTTCCAAAATCCAAAATGTTTACTCACATATCATTGGCATTAAACTGATATGCCTAATAATTTCAAAACATCATTCCCCTTTTCGATTTGATTGCTAAAAGAATTAGTCAAACACAATTGATCATGAGTAATCAAAGACTGTGAGTGGCTTGATCATATGGTTTGCTGTGGAGCTATCATTTTAGATCCTAGGTTAACAAGCTCTCCTTAAATGTATCAGAAAGTTTGAAATTGAATTTAATAGATCAGAATTTGAGAGATAGGTTTTGGTTGAAGACGCTGTTGACTTCCTGTTTATACAATGTCCTCGTGTGGGGTTATCAATGTGGGCTGTTGTTTGGCCGTAACCAGTTTCGTTTCCGTGATTGTTCAGCTGTATTGGTGGTTAGTTGCACTGAAGTATTAGATAATTTGACGATAGGTTTACTGCCTGCTATTTTTTTTTTTTTTTTCTTTTTCGTTTATTTAACTATTTTAAAGAGCGTTACTTAAGAGACTTACTGGAGTAAATACACATTTTCAGATTATTAGGATAGGTTCTTCAGGTACTTGCATTTTTTGGAACAAAACTTAGTTTATCTTTCCAGTGAAGCTATTAAGAGGCTTCCGCAACTGGTTGACAAAACTATAGTTTGACCAGAGATGGTTTGCGTTCCGAGGGCGAAGTCTTTCGTGCGCATCATATACATATATATATATATATATATATATATATATATATATGTCAATCAAATCCCTATATGTCAATAAATCAAACCCAGAAAACTAATCACAATTTTGTTGATAAGTAACATGGAAGCTGACACACATGTAATTTCCAAGATATCAAGAATTACTTTCATTTCTCTAATTTCTTTGACAAAGATCAAAATCGAAATATTAGATTCTTTCTTTCCTCTATATATTTGTGAAATTCATTCTATATTTAAAACGAAGTATGTATATATATATATATATATATATATATATATATATATATATATATATATATATATATATATATATATATACATAATATTTCTAATGAGATAATATGTAAATGTTCCCACTTCATTACCTTTTTTCAATAACTACTTAGCTTTTCAATGAAAGGATTCATAAATGCATTCCTTCGTCTTTACTTTTTTTGTTTAATACCTTCCACTTACCTTTTATATTCCAAACACCTAACCAAAAATTTATCTCATTATTATATTTTAGATTCAAAGTTATACATGCTGTTTTCTCATGAGGATAGTAGAAAAACTGAAACTCTAAACAGTTACAGTAAATACACAAATTATTGGGTAGGTACTTAATAATTTCAGATACAAAGAAGTCTTTATAATTCATTAAACAGAGATAATCTTGATGTGTAATCGTAAATTTTTAAAACTTGAAAAACTTTTGGGCACGAACCCCATCTCTTTCTCCTCCAAGCACAACGATGAACTTATATGCAGTTCGACGCTCCGATTTCATCCGGAGACTGCCACGACTTTGAAACTGTACGCCTCTTTTACATGCTCCTTGCCTATACATCAATGTTTCTTCCATCCTAGCGAAATTTTGTGATGGAATCAAAATATCGAGCACCCCAAGCACTGAGTTCAGTCCGTTCCACTAGTGATGTGCGGTTTGTCAGGCAGATCTTCCATTTTAATCCAAAAATCCTGCCTAATTCTATGTCGGAGGGACGTACTCTTTTCCACAGCAAGCAACTCCATCTTCCTTCAAAGCTTCCAGCACTTCTAACCAAGAAAATCGCGATTTTTTTTTTTTTTTTTTTTTTTTTTTTTTTTGCGAATGACGGCGTCATCGAACGAATCAGTGGCTTTTTTCTTCCGATGGGGTTTCGTTCCTGTATTAGTGACGAAGGAAGTCTGGTCAGTCGTCACGATCATCTGCCTGCCTTAGCTAATGATCGAACAAAATGTTCTTGTGAAAATTCCTGTTACTTCACAAGTCAAGTTACAAATATTCACCTTGAAACAATCTTCAATTTTTTTCAGAAGTGCCTAGTCAGCGGCATTGTAAACAGTCTCCCGAACTTGACGACGAAATGACGAAGAACATTCTATAGTAGTAGTGTTCATAACAAACATATATGAAACTAGCCGCTCCGGCTCGCTACGCTCGCCTCCGCGTCCAGCCGGGGGGCAAGCCCCCCGGACCCCCCATTAAATTGCTCGCTTCGCTCGCAACGTGTGGCGTGTAGGGAATATTGCTCGCTTCGCTCGCAAAGTCTGGAATGTACGATATGTTGCTCGCTTCGCTCGCAAAGTCTGGCATGTAGAAAATGTTGATCGCTTCGCTCGCAAAGTATGGCATTTAGGGGATGTTGCTCGGTCCGCTCGCAAACGGTAGATCTCTAAGGGTAGGTTTAACTTCTGTAGGGGATGCTGCTCGCTTCGCTCGCGAACGGTAGATCTCTAAGGGTAGGTTTAACTTCTGTAGGGGATGCTGCTCGCCTCGCTCACTTGAGGAAGTTATACTGCCCCCGGACCCCCCATTAAATTGCTCGCTTCGCTCGCAAAATGTGGCATGTAGGGAATTTTACTCGCTTTGCTCGCAAACGGTAGATCCCTAAGGGTAGGTTTAACTTCTGTAGGGGATGCTGCTCGCTTCGCTCGCGAACGGTAGATCTCTAAGGGTAGGTTTAACTTCTGTAGGGGATGCGGCTCGCTTCGCTCACTTGAGGAAGTTATACTGCCCCCGGACCCCCCATTAAATTGCTCGCTTCGCTCGCAAAATGTGGCATGTAGGGAATTTTACTCGCTTTGCTCGCAAACGGTAGATCCCTAAGGGTAGGTTTAACTTCTGTAGGGGATGCTGCTCGCTTCGCTCGCGAACGGTAGATCTCTAAGGGTAGGTTTAACTTCTGTAGGGGATGCTGCTCGCTTCGCTCACTTGAGGAAGTTATACTGCCCCCGGACCCCCCATTAAATTGCTCGCTTCGCTCGCAAAATGTGGCATGTAGGGAATTTTACTCGCTTTGCTCGCAAACGGTAGATCCCTAAGGGTAGGTTTAACTTCTGTAGGGGATGCTGCTCGCTACGCTCGCTTGAGGAAGTTACACTGCCCACCCAACTTGGCAGACGTTTTTTTCTGTTGGAAATTCTTACAGACAAATTAAATCTTATAAAACTACGTGGAACCACGAAAAGTTTATTAGGGGATGTTGCTCGCTTTGCTCGCAAACGATAGATCCCTAAGGGTAGGTTTAACTTCTGTAAGGGATGCTGCTCGCTTCGCTCGCTTGAGGAAGTTATACTGCCCACCCAACTTGGCAGACGTTTTTTTCTGTTGGAAATTCTTACAAACAAATTAAATCTTATAAAACTACGAGGAACCACAAAAAGTTTATTCGGGGATGTTGCTCGCTTCGCTCGCAAGGTATTGCTGTATGTTTGTAGGAAAAAATCCGAATTTATTCTGTTGACATGGCTCTCGCTTCGCTCGCAAAGTATACCTGTACACCCTTCAAGACGTAAGTGCGTAGGCCAGGCTCGCAACCTATGTGTACCTGGTCGCAACCCGTTCCCGTCAGGTGCAAGCCCCGCCTCATCAAACCCCTTGACGTCTTCGTAGAGCCTTCTCGCGTCCGGGGCAAAATTAATTTCTGCTATTAATCGTTTCGCCTCGCTTCTGCTCGCAATTTGACCGAGTTCTCGTCACTTTTTTCGATATCCGATTTCGGATTCAGATTCGGCGGACCCAAAGCTGTATTTCGCCCGCGAAAACCGTTCCGAAAAACGTACCTTTATGGGGTATATTTTAATCGGAAAAAACGTAGTTTTTGTCGGACTTTTCGAGAAAACACGGTCCGTACTTTCGCATTTTTTTGACGCATTCCCCGATATTTTTTTCGCGATCCGATCGCGCCGTCGTCTTTCTCGTTTCAAAACCTACGAAACCGGTATTTTTCCGGAATTTTCGACGGCCGTTTAGAGGGGTTGGGGAAGCGGGGAAGTCCATAAAGCGCACATTAATTATTACTTCGACCCCCCTCCCGCCCTACGGCCCATGTTTCGGGTGGGATTAGAAAATTTTAAATTCGCTTATACACCCTATCGGAAAATCCCAAGAAGATCCCCCCACTCGTAGATCCGGCCCACTCAGCCGTTTGGCCGTGCATAGACACGACAGACAAACAAACAGACAGACAGACGGAGTTTCATTCTTATAAATAACTAGCCGCTCCGGCTCGCTACGCTCGCCTCCACGTCCAGCCGGGGGGCAAGCCCCCCGGACCCCCCATTAAATTGCTCGCTTCGCTCGCAAAATGTGGCATGTAGGGAATTTTGCTCGCTTCGCTCGCAAAGTGTGGCATGTAGCTCGCTTTGCTCGCAAACGGTAGATCCCTAAGGGTAGGTTTAACGTGTGTAGGGGATGTTGCTCGCTTCTCTCGCAAACGGTAGATCTCTAAGGGTAGGTTTAACTTCTGTAGGGGATGCTGCTCGCTTCGCTCGCTTGAGGAAGTTATACTGCCCACCCAACTTGGCAGACTTTTTTTTCTGTTGGAAATTCTTACAAACAAATTAAATCTTATAAAACTACGTGGAACCACAAAAAGATTATTCGGGGATGTTGCTCACTTCGCTCGCAAGGTATACCTCTATATAGGTATTAAAAAACCCGTATTTATTCTTTTGAAATAGGCCTGCAGGTAACATTGTGAAATACCTGACGAACCCCTTGACGTCTTTGTAGAGCCTTCTCGCGAACACGGCAAAATTAATTTCTGATGTTAAACGCTTCTCCTCGCTTCCGCTCGCGATTTGACCGATTTAACGTCACTTTTTTCGATATCCGATTTCGGATTCAGATTCGGCGGGATCAAACCTTTATTTCGCCCGTGAAAACCGTTCCGAAAAACGTACCTTTACGGGGTATATTTTAATGGGAAAAAACGTAGTTTTTCGTCGGACTTTTCGAGAAAACGGGTCCGTACTCTTGGATTTTTTTGACGCATTTCCCGATACTTTTTTCGCAATCCGATCGCGCCGTCGTCTTCCTCGTAGGAAAACCTACGAAACCGGTATTTTTCCGGAATTTTCGACGGCCGTTTAGAGGGGTAGAGGAAGCGGGGAAGTCCAAAAAGCGCACATTAATTCTTACATCGACCCCCCTCCCGCCCTACGGCCCATGGTTTTGCTGGGATTAGACAATTTTAAATTCGCTCGTTCCACCTTTCGGAAAATCCCAAGAAGATCCCCCCACTCGTAGATCCGGCCCACTCAGCCGTTTGGCCGTGCATAGACACGACAGACAAACAAACAGACAAACGGAGTTTCATTCTTATAAATAGTATAGATAGAGATGAGAGGGGTTAGTGGGGTTTGGTACTCGGATATCGAAAGAAAGAAAGTATAAATGGAATCAATCACGTCACACGAAAATAATAAGTATGTAGGTGTCTAATCTATCATAGCAGACAAAATAAATATCCGAAAAATCAAAACGGTTGCTCGAATTTGGATTAGCTGGGCAGCCAACACTCAAACGTGAAATTTCCTTTCGAGCCTTCTCTGGTAATTTTAACCATCGAAACTGCCATCGAAAGGTCGTCTGAGCTTGTAGTTCAACAAAGGGGTGCCCTCGGAACGCCTACAATTCTATGAAGTGAACTATTAATGTGCTATGTATTCCCTGTAACAACTATTCATGTTTTATTTATCCAACTATTTTTTATTTATTTATCGCAAATGACTATTAATTAGGTATATTGGTTGAGGATTATTTGTTTAAAAGCTATAATTTACCCTACAGTAATGAAGTTGGTATGTTGTAAGTTTAATGATTTAAGCAGAAATATTTTATCATCTATCCACTAGAAACCTGCGCGGACGAGCTATCTACTACAGGAATAGTTAACAACTTTTGCAGCATTTTTCGTTTTTATTTAATTATTGATTTGGTGCACCTCTACCTTGTTCTATTAGTTGTCGATGTAAAATAAGAAATAAAGCCTTATATTTTAAAGAGTTTAGAATCGCACAGGAAAATTTACACGAATTCTGAGTGACACTAATTGGAGTTTCACACCGTAAAATCAGACAGAAGCTGAAGAGTTTTCTTCTCCACCGCGAGTGATCCTACTAGGAGTGGGGATTCACTACTATAACAATTATATTGTATTTACCTTATTCATTCCATATTTACTGTGTTTATTATTTTTATCTACTAGATTGTTAACATCACGTAACCGTCAGGAGGAATTCCTCAACGTTCCCTGATTAGAATCTCTAGTATTGGTCATGGAGCCTTATGTAGGTTTTAAGAGTGTATGTATATGTATATGTATATATATATATATATATATATATATATATATATATATATATATATATATATATATATATATATATATATATATATATATATATTTTGTTTACCTCCTGTATGAAATTTCCCAGACAGTGTAATTTCTGAGCCTTGATGATCACCATCGAGGTTTTCCACCATCTATCTTTACACACAGATCTCTATTTGTCGTGGGCATTGATTTGAAGCTCTCTCGTCATTTAAATAGGTGGAGAATTTTCGTCACGAGATTGCCCAAGAACTACCAAACTTTTTATGCACCAGTTCGAAACGACTAAGTCTTGATTTCTTCTTTCAATAAAGTTCGCACAAGCTCCATTAATGATACAGTATCCTTTCTTTCATTATAATATCTACTATCGATTTATAAGTTACGTTTCGATGAAGTTTCTAACGACTATGCTTAATTTTCGTTTTAGAGAAACATTCTTGTAAGTACGTGTATAGAGAACTCTGTGGTTTATTAGAATTGTTTGGAGCTGTATAGAGTTTCCTTTGAATGGCAATGGGCATGAAAGAACATTATCTCTGGAATAATATAAACATGAAAAAAAGTAGACAGCGTGCATTGATTTGCACGGTCCCGAAATTGACCGAAATCCCAGGGAATTGTAAACCCTATTATTATTGTCACTCTCCTTTCTCTCGAGAAGCAATCCAAGCCACTTCTGTACACTTGTGCGGCGAGAATATGAACAAGGAATCTAGGATTACCGGATGAAAAAGAATGTTTCGTTAAGAGCGGGCTTCATTCGAAGATATATAGTGTGATATAGTGTGACTCTTTGTTTGGTAAAACGTGACTCCGGCCGAGGGATACATTGGGCTGAAAGAAGGGTTGGAAGCTTCTCAGCTTCATACAGTCTTTTTTTTGGCATCACACAACGGCACCAACGTGGAAGATGGATAGGTACTGTTGTTACAATTGCTGCACCTAACTGAAACGTATTTGCCTGGATAAGCAATTAGAAGACGAAAATACTTAGTAATTTTATATTACACAGCATAATAATATAAAAGTGTTGATAAATCTCTTGTGTCGATAAGATCGTCCGTTATGTGCATTTTTTGTTCTGTGTCCTCCAGAACATTACTAATCGTCACATATTATTTGTACGTATGCTATTTATCGAAATATAAGTATTGTTTGGCCACACAGTTGCCATCTACTCGTAAAAGATATTTTCCTACAAAAATGATTCCTTAGAACCGAACCTACAAACGAGTTTCGTAGTGAACTACTTTAGAATAATATTTTCTGAATTAAATCGTTTAATTTTGTGTAACCCTACTTGAATCGATTCTTGAAGTAATTCAGGCTTACTTAATCGCCAACGATTCTACAATATCATTGTCCCAATGACTAAAGTTCCAGTGATGCATAATGATTGTGTGAGCAAATTTTCTTAAGTTATCTAACTATATCATCTATGTTAAATTGTTTTGAAAATTTAATACCTTAAGTTAAAATAAATTTTTGTCTACCGATTTCATGGTAAAAATTCGTTGTAAATAATAATCTGCAATTCAAAAAATATTTCGGATTTTTAGCTTTTTTGCGGTTTTTATATACTTTTCGGCAAATATTTATGAAATTTAAATATATTTTTCAGCATAAGTTTCTGCATAAATTTGTTATTGGTCTCTTTTTTGATTTTTTTTAAACTAAAATACTGATAAAGTATTTAAATTTAACGGTTTTTACCCGATTTTTAAACCGAAAAGGTTTAATATGGTTTAGATAAAGTTTAAGTTTGTTTGGAAAAGGTTCAATTTGGTATGGATAAAATTTAATTTGGTTGGATAACATTTAATTTGGTACCTTTAAGTAGGTAAGGTGGTTAAAGATTGCATGTAGCATGTTTATGGGGTCTTTCTTGGATGCCTTGCTACTTCATGCGAAAATTGGTTAGTGGCTATGGATACAGCAGATCCTAGCTGCAAAGAGAGTCTGGACAGGAGAAATTTTTATTCGAAGAAACAAGCGAGGAATCCCTCGACAAATTTATTAATTTCCTATAGTCCAGTTGGGCCACTGGAGACTGGACTCCCAAAATGAGGGCTCACTTGTATTTCTAGTGGGTGTGCTGACCACTGCCTCACGAAGTATGAGGTAAAGTACAAATGTTTGCAACCGAATTCGATTTTCGATGATTTGACAATGACTGACGGCAGTGAAAACGATGTCTTATTGTTGTCATAGACAACTTTTAAAGCTTTTGTAGTGGTATTGATTATTTTTCGTGGCAAAAACTATTGAAAACGATACCAAACTCAATTTTTGCTTGATTTGACGAAGATCGTCGTCACCAACGACAAGTTCCTGTGGTTAGTTCGTCACTAAAATGTTTACAGCAAAATTTGGATGTATGGAGAGTCTACCAACAAAATTACAAGTGAATAGTTCCAAAATTGAGGCCTATAGTGCGGAACACATACGCAAGCATGCTGACAAATTCTAGCCGAGTCAAATCAGAGACTCACTTCATTCGTCAATAATAAAAGCGTTTTGGAACAAATAGGTATTGAGGTAATTGATGATGGTGTCAAAAAGTTTTCTAATTTTCTCTTGTTCCACTAAAAATCTCCAAATGCACGTCATGAACGATCTTGCCCTGTTAGCTGGAGAAAGATCGTTTTCGGAAAGCCTTTCCTTATGATTGAGATAAATATTCCGTTCTTTCGTCCAAAAACCCAGCTTTCCGAAAGAATAGATGAGTTCGTTAGGCAGCACTTTTCGAGCACAATAAATTTGTACAATTTAAATAATATGCGTAAAATAACACTACTTTACAAAATGTAGGGGTGGTCTTGCATTCGGCCGGAGCTTGTCGGTTTCTTACTTTTTTTTTTTTTTTTTTTTTTTTTTTTTTTTTTTTTTTTTTTTTTTTTTTTTTTTTTTAATGCTCGTTTTTCCATGATATAGCTTGCTTTCTCTTTTTTTAGCACAAAATTTTCAGATTTTTCATTGAAAACACTTCCAAATTAAATTCCTTCCGAAGGTGCCTAACTTATGTAAAATTTGTCTTTGATTCTGAACATCACCTCAATTTTTCAATTGCACCGTTTCCAATCCCCCATTTTCTCAAAAAAACTTGCAAAAAGTGTGCGAAAATCCTGGTTTTTTGTTATATTTCCCACACATTTCATGAGCTAAGAATTGAAATCAGGCCTGGAAAAATTGTTTTGGATCTGCATTTTGTAGAGGACATTCCCCCGCATCGATTGAGACCAATCGCGCGTTTATAGGTCTGAAAATAACGGAAGGGCGATTTATTTGGTCGGACATTACCACAAAATCACGACCCTCGACAAACAACGTCAGTACACAGCTCATCTTGTCTACTATACTTTTGAAATCAATGCTCAGACCACCCAAATATCTAACTATCTAGCTGTGGACAACCCAGGTAGATTGCATGAACAGGATAACAATAGTGAGCACTGTATTTTTTGAGGTTTGTGTACATAGGTATGAGGTGGCCACTCTCGGCCTACAGGCTCAAAGTAGCTATTTTTGATCTTTGTATTGGCTGTCTTCATCCCACACTTGTTGCTCTTGCCAATCCCATATTTTCCACAGATTAAACAAAATACATTGGGGCTACTCACGCAGTTTTTACGAGGTTTCGGCATCCTCCAAAACAATACATCAACTTCAAAAGCGGCGAAAGTATAAATCGGTGAAGTGTACTGTGGCAAAAGAAAGTCCAGTCATGCAGCATGACCCCATTAGCGAATTTTTGAAGAAATCTTCGATATTTCAGTCGCTATTGATCGTGTAGAGAAATTTTAGTCAATGATTTTGATAGACAAACATGGAATCAAATTATTAAAAATAATTAGGAGGTACTCATACTTTATTATTATTAAACTAATCTAGTAGATTCAAAGACAAATGAAGGTACTTCCATAAGAGTAGTTCAATCTGAATTTGGACAATGTTTCATGCAAATATTACCGATTTTTACAACTAGCGAACGGCATTATTTCGATTTTTGACTGATTTTTCAACTTTGAAATTTTTTAAAACTTGATACATATTCTTATAGGAAAATTTACGCTGATTCCGAATATACCACATGTTAGTAAGCTGAAAAAATTATTTCGCACATCAAATCGTAAAAAACAGGCTATTTTGAATTGTTTGACTACATTTTTGAACATTTCAACCCGAAGATGTAATCCGATCATGCTGGCCAACGAACTTGAACTTTCGTTTTGTGTCCTTAACATTTTAAAATTTGTTTGAAGTTTCTAGCACAATTCTACGGACTGTTATCGTCTGGAATGACACATACATACATATATACATACATACATACATAAAAAAATGCGTTAAACTTCAGAATATGATTCAGAATAGCCTGAAACGGGTTTCTGCATAAAATGTTTTCAAAAATTCACATTCTACAAATTTTGAGGCGAGAGCAATAGCTTAATTTTCTTCAAAAATTCGCTAAAATACATACATAAATGAATATATATATATATATATATATATATATATATATATATATATATATATATATATATATATATATATATAGTGTTCAACTCTAGGATTCTTCTCAGAATGCCTCAAAACGGATTTCAATGAAGAATTTTTTTTTTAATTTTGATTTTAAAAGAGCTATTGCAAAAGCTTCACTTTCTACGAAAATTCGCTAAAATTAACTAATTTTATCCTAATTCATGCTAGGCGATCCGTAGCGTTTTCTAGTATTCGCTTCGTTAGTTGCTTCGGAAGCTATAACCAAGATCTAACCGTAGAACGTCCTTCAACCTCAACAAAGTCGGCTAACACTCGAACTTGGCGTGATTCTGAACTCGGAACATGAGGCATATTCGGATGATAAGGATCGACAGTGCCTTCCCCTGCTCTCGTGTTGTGTCAATTAATGTCTGGCCCTTGGGCTATTGAGGAACAAGCTCTCGTACCCCACGTTTCATAACTTCGTTCATCATGCGTATATGTGGACAGGTGAACCCTTGCTGAAACAGTTTGACAGTCTGACAACCGTGACTGCTAAAATTCCACCCCCCCTCCCCGACATCCGTCCTAAACTGATTACCCCTAATGTTTCCACCCTTTTCGAACCCAAAGGAATCACGCTGTATAAAGTACGAAGGATAGCGTGGGTGCAAATCCTCTCAATGAGGGCCGGCTTGTCAAAGAGAAAACAAAACCACCTCTTCATCCCGAGGAGGTCGCCACAACCAATTAAATCGCCCAACAACACTGTCAGGCCCAAACTACAACTATACCGCGAGTTAATTATTCGAAAGGGGCTTGAAATTGGATTTATTTAACAATCACTGTCTAGCACAGGTTAAGTATACTTGTCGACCCTCCCTATAAACAGTCGAGCATACATGTTCATCGCCTTCCCTTCACTATTCTGTAATCAAATAATTCCTATTCTTTTCGCTGTTATTAATAATTTTTCTTTAAAAATAAGAAATTACAATCACGGAATTCCGTAAGCTACTCTTTTGAAAGGATTTTCTGTCAAAATCCGATCGCAGCCTCAATGAATTTATCGCTCTGGCTTCCGAGTTTTATTCGCTTCTGAAAAAATTGCTCCTCAATCAAAATTTTCTCTCGTATTTTCCCTATTAGATCTTTCTAGCCAGTTCTAGTTCGTATCTATCTATCTGTCTGGGATTTTTCATTTTATTTTATTTTTCATTTTTTTTTTTTTTTTTTTTTTTCATTTTATTTATTCATTTTTTTTTTTTTCGTTTTATTTATTTTTTTAAATTTACTATTATATTTTTTAATTATTATTTTTTTTATTTTTTTTATTATTATTATTATTATTTTTCTTTTTTTTCTTTCTTTTTTTTTGTAAGGCTTTTTCAAAAGGGCAGTTTTTTGTTTGATTTTGCGAGATTCCATAGCAATGAACCAAATGAAACGGCCCGGAGCAATCTCTATGTAATAATTTGCAGCATTTTCGGTGATGTTTTAATGATGCTCAAACAAAAAAAATGAATGATACTGGTGTCCGTCCTTGATTTGGTTCTCTAGGCCATAGAGATACGTCTGCAGGTTTGTAGGAGTGGTTGATGATGGGGCAGTAGAAAGGCCTGATGTATCCACGCTCATGGCTAAATTACCACACTTTCTCATGATACCCTCTCAGAGTTAGTGTTCCATTACATTGTCTCTGGTCCCAAGTGGGATGAGGATGGGTTGCAGAGCCCAGAACCTCAAGCTGCCCATACGCTCTGTTACATATTCATAGGTATCTATTTTACATCTGCCCCCTACTCGTCTCAAAAGAAATAAATTATTAATGCATGCTATGCATTATCAGCATTCACTAAGATACAGGCTCTCAAAATTATTAACTATCATAATAATTTTCACGTAAGATTGGACCTCGAAATGAAGTGGAAATAAAAATTTATCAGCAAGTAAATCGATTAGTAGAGGTACCATACGAATGGGAAACCCTGTGAATGGAAATAGTTGTCAATATTTCATAAGTCGAAATCCTATCCACAGGAACAAAATAATTTCAAATAACGCTCCAAAATTTAATCAATTCTCTGACATCGTGTTTTGGCGTTTACCTGTCATGAACCGTTCATGAGCATCAGTGTGATAATTTGTAGGAAAATTCTTCAGTTCACGATTTATTTTGAAACAAACAACAAATTAATACTAATTCACAAAACATATCAGTTTTGTTGTAATCACAGAATGGGGAAATCAAAAGCCTCCCGGAGTATATCCACAAGAATAAATGATACCGGGTGGCACTTGAACCAACCTTTGGGGAAAAAAATATTGATATTCCTTAAAGATGCATTTTCTAATTAGGGGTAGATGTGAAAAAATAAATTAATAATTGTAATTATAATATGTAAACATGTTATTAAGTAATGTGATGATGTTAAGTAAGCGAACATAGCAAATCCAACAGTAAGAAAATCGGCCAACAACCGTCGTTTTTCGCTTTTACTTCCTCCTGACGCGGAATTCTAAAATATGGCAACTAGCTCACGACTAGATACATTCCAAAGTGAAAAAAGTAGGCATTTACCCCTCTCTCAGCCCTTAGAATTCAAAATTCCAAATTTCGGTAGGGTTTAAGGTAAGGCTACCTACACAGATTTGCGCGCCCAGCTAGAAAACTATCTCGCTCTGTTTTTATCACACAGAAGTTGATAATTTAGTTTCTTTTAAAGAAACGTATGAGGTACTTCTCGGAATGTTATTCAAGAACTTCTAGGTCTTGACTTTTCAAAATTAAGCGGACCAATTTACAATAATTAAAATTCAAAATGACTTATACCAAGGGAAAATTAAAATTAATGATAAATGTTCTTGTAAATATGTGTGATTTAGTGAATTATATTTTAGCAGAGTTAATTTTTTTTTTAAGCGAAATTAGCACAACTATCTTTGATAGATTTTAGAGGCGAAGTAATTTTATTTGTTGACAACACAACATAATCATCAACATGTGAGTATAATACAATTAACTCAGTCAATAAATTAATATTGGAGTGTCAGTTTGCATGAACAACACGTCCCCTCAAACTGGCAACTCCAAGTTCTCTGGTGAAAACTTCGTGGTTTGTCCCAGGAAACTCTCTGTCAACACAACAGGAATCATGGATTCGGTTGACAGATAATGAATGTGCATTGTGTGATATGAGCATTGCCTCAGGAATTGATGAGGAATATTGTTGTGTTTTGTGTCCAAGTGCTGTGTCTGATTCTTGGTTAGATAGTTTGCTTCTGGGCTGTTCATTGCATCTTTCACGGATTTGTCTGCAACGTTTCACATTTATTTGAAAAGAATTCTCAATGAAATCCCCATCCAACAAAGTACAATGCTGTGTTTGAACTGGTCTATGATGTTTCCGTGGTCTACCACGATTTCCAGAACGAATGAACCGAGACCTTCCCCTCCCTCGGCTGGAAACTACTGGCTGCTCATCATTGGTAGTGGAAGTTATCGGGTCAGGTTCATCATCAGCTGTGTCATTTTCATCAGCTTCTTCTAAATGTTGTTGTTGATTATGTCCTTCCTGTCCGTTTCTTGAATTTTTCTTCTTCAGTGGTATTGTAATTGATTTACTCTCAGTTGCTTCTTTCTTCAATTCCGTTTCGAACCTTCATCCAGGAACCTTACATCTCTTGTTTCAGTTATTCTTCTTTCTCCTTCCAAAAATATTCTGTAAGCTTTACATCTTTCTGAATAACCAAGAAAAATACAAGATTTCCCTCGTGGCTCAAATTTTCCTTTGGTTGGTGATTTATCAAGAGCAACGCCCTTGCAACCAAACGTTCTAAAATAGGTTAGAATAGGGGGTTTACCTGTCCACATTTCAAATGGTGTTTTTCCATCCAAACTTCTTGAAGGACACCTGTTCCGAATGTGATTTGCAGTAAAAATGGCTTCTGCCCAGAATGATGGTGGCAGTCCTGACTGGATCAGCATACATCTCGCAGTTTCTACAAGTGATCGGCGTTTTCGTTCTGCTATACCGTTTTGTTCTGGAGTATGTGTCTTAAGTTAATCTTCTACCTATTCCTGCTTTATCTAAAAATTCATCAAATGCTTCATTTCTATATTCGCTTCCATTATCTGATTGTACAAATTTTATACGTCCCCCTTTTTGATTTTCAACTAAATTTTTATATTTTATAAATTCATTTAGAACGTCACTTTTGTTTCTTACAAATCTTACTTCACACAAACGTGTGTGGTCATCAATAAATGTTAAAAAATAGTTTGAACCTTACTTGGATGATGTTCGCATTGGTCCTCAAATGTCTGTAAGTATAATTTCAAGAATTTTAGAAGTTCTAAAAGATTTTGTTGGAAATGGCTTCTGCGCCATTTTCCCCATGGCACATACTTTGCAGGTAGATAGTTGTCCACTAAATTCAACTCCTGGTGCCCTACGGTGATTGACGATTTCTCTCATACTTCCTTCATTAAGGTGACCTAAACGTTGATGCCATTCTTCAATATTATTAATGTTTCTTTTTTGTGAAATTACTCGGCAATTTTCGATACCTCGTTCTTCAGCATAATATAAATTATTTTTACGTTTTGCGGTCAGTATTATTCTGCCTTCATCATTTTGAACTACAGCTTCGTTTTTCGTAAATACTGCGACATGCCCTTTATCAGTTATTCTACTGACTGACGTGAGGTTTGTACGTAAGTCAGGTACATGTAGTGTATTACTTAGTGTCATAATTTTTACATTTTCGTCTCTAGTTATAGCTATTTTAGTCCATTCCCTATTCTGATAGTTTTGTTTTTCGTAGTTTTGTCGTTTTTCTGTATGTAATCTGTTTTGATAGTTATCTTTCCCTTTAGAAGAGTGTAGTCTATAATTATTATTACCCCTCGCTGTCATTGCCTCTAAATTCCAACTATTATCTATTCTAGCATCCCCTTGTTCTATTATTTTTATTTTCAATATTTCAGGATCTGGCAGTTCATCTCGCGATTCAAAGGCGCATTTGAAGTTGTTATAACTATCTGGGAGGCTATTAAGAAGTATTAAGGATAACATATCAGGGTGTATTGTTACTTCCATCATTTTTAATTTATCTACTGAGCCAAAAAACTTTGCAAGATGATCCCTAAAGTTGCCATCCTCCTTCATTCGATATAAAATTAATTGTTTTAATAAGGTGGCTTTTCTAGCAGGACCTTTGGATTGGTAAATACTTTCTAATTTCAACCATAATTCTCTAGATGTTATACGATCTTTTACTTGTTTAATCTCCGAAGGTGATATTGCTAAAATGGTGTCCGCTCGTGCCTTCAAGTCGGTGTTATCCCATTCTTCTGCTGCATTAATGGTGTCAAGATTTCCTTCAATGACAACTGGACGTTTTTTCCTTCCATCGACATATCCGAGTACATCATTCTTGACAAGCACGGCTTCCATTTGGACTTTCCAAGTGTCAAAGTTGTCTTTATTTAGCGTTGCAATTTTCACGCTCATGGTTGGTACTTGATTTATATTTGTACCTATTTATTTTTTACTACTTTTCAGTGGAAGCTCGCTAGGAGCTTAACCTCTTGTAAATGTGTGTTATTTAGTGAATTTTATTTTAGCAGAGTTAGTTATTTTTTATGAGTGAAATTAGCACAACTATCTTTAACAGATTTGAGAGGCGAAGTAATTTTATTTGTTGGCAACACAACATAATTATCAACATGTGAGTATAATACAATTAACTCAGTCAATTAATATTGGAGTGTCAGTTTGCATGAACAACAAATGTGTCACTAAATCGCTAAGTAAACTTATAGAAGTCTCCATTTCGAAAACCTTTTCATGGTTAGTTGCCATTTGACTACTTAGTAGCTAAACGGTTTAATGTGTTACCGACTCGATTAAGAGCTATTGACGAATTTCAAGAATTTAAAGCAGAAATAAAACTATGAAACTATAGTTCCTGAATCAATAATCACAATTAAATATTGCAATAACAAAAATCACAAATATTGTATTTTAATATTTTATTTGAGCGAAGAGATGTTAAATATTTTCTGTAACTGTCGACCATTTTATTCAAGCATAGCAATTTTGTTATATAGTAGCACCATGATAATTAGTTAAGTTACTCAAGTCTATTTCTATTAAAAGAGCGGTATATATATAAATATATATATTTTTTTTTTTTTAATCAAGGAACCACCTCCTTACAAAACTAGTTAATTTCTACAGTGAAGAAAAGAATTGGACGTAATCTTTTTCAACTTTCTTGTTGAAATTCTATAAAAATAAATGCATATTTTAAAAAAATCGGTTGGAAATTGAAGCCTGACAAAAAATGAATGAATGTTTTAGACATTAATCAAGGAGTTTCAGGTGCGCTCTTTTAATGCTTTTGCCATTGTTAAGAAAAGGATAATGTTAATTATGGAGGTATATATGAAGGATTTCACTGGGAAGTTGGTGTAACGAGGTAGTACTCATCGTTCGCTTAGGTCGAATGACCTCCAATGGACTAGTAGTTTTATAATTCGAGCGTGCGGGCTCGGTGCATGTAACACCGATGTAGACTTTAAGAGTCACCTTTGAGCCGAGCGAAGTAAATTATTCACGTGGTAGAATAAATCGATGACTGGAATTGCAAGAAGAGTCCACTGGGGTGTTCCTCAATGAAAACTGGCTGGTTTATGGTTTATAAATAAGTCAGCAACCCTCGGTGACCGTTCTTCTCGCTAGAAGAAGTATGAGATAACTACATTCGCTTAACCAACTTTAGAGTCAATGTTAGCAAAGTTCAAGTCCTGCAGCATGACCATATGATTGAATTTCATAATTTCTATTGTCATATTAATGCTAAAATATTTTGAAATTTGAGCATCTTGTGTGCACAGAAATAGTTAACTATCAAGGTTTGCGGCAGAAAATGTTATTCTAACACACACAACCACCTGACCTACCTTTCCCAATCACCTACTTTTCGGATTTGAGGCAATCGAAAACAGAAGACCAACCACAGCTTCCCAAACTGCCTCTAGAGTGGGTTGGAGTTTTTTCCTTTTCTTATCCCAGTACCACAAAGGTACTGGTACAAGTCTGTAAGGCCTGTACAAGTAGGTAAGGTGCCACACATGAGGGTGGGGTACACACACAACACCTGATCTACCTTTTCCAACCACATACTTTTCAGAGTTGAGGAATTCTGAAACAGTTAATTAAAGCTTCAGATCAAGTGATCGCACGGTGTCTACGCCAATGATTGTTGATAGGAATGTGGAAAAGATAAGGTAACGCAACCCAGTGACTTAAACACTCAATTCCTCTCAGACAAGCCATTGGGTCTTTGTTGTATACACAAGGGAGGGGGAGGGGGGTCAGACTCGATACCTCATATGCTACTAATGTCTTGAGTAGACATCAGTCAAACTTTACGATATGTTAAAAATGCCATTGAGAAAACTCGTCTCGCATTGAGAAAATGCTGCTCGTGGATTGACAGCCAGTGCAGTGTAAGGGAGCCCCGCTTTCTTGCGTCGGAGAGTATGAGGTGTTGGAGTGGCTGTAGAGTATGAGTTGCCATGGCCTTCTCCACGTAAGTACGACGCTCGAGTAAAGGGACATCCCCTGCAGTGCGAACGACTACCCTTCAATGACTTTTCATCTGATGTAAGAGATCCAACTTGGTATTTTCAATAGACACCTGGAGTACATATCTATAATGCCAAACTCCTTTCGACATCGGAATCGCTCTACGTCTCTAACACTCTACGCAGCCAACATAGGATCAAGAGCAGGCGGGCTACGGTGTACAGGGTATCGGGCGGTCCCGTGGCTTCTTCACTGATTGCTGGAGCATCAGGTCACCAATGTAGTGTCGAGGATCAGAATATTAACAACTCAGAAGTGCTAGGTGTAAGTGTATTTTATTGGGGCGCTCCTGCCCGTATTGATAGGTATACTAAAGGCTGGAGAACCTCTCTCCAGACCGTGGAGGGAGCAGGAACACATGATACACAGGGGTTGTTTCAGAATGCCTCAAAATGGATTTCCAAGAACAATTTCATTCATTTATTCATTTTATTTTTTTTTTTTTTTTTTTTTTTTGGTTTTTTTTTTTTAATTATTATTATTATTATTTTATTTTTTTTCACAGTTTGTATCAGTATACGCATTTTGAAATGTTCGTAAATGCACAATAAGCACCTACCTACGTGCACTAAAATACGGACATCTTTTCGGATGTGTACAGCAGTAATAGTTCTCAGTAATAGTACTACTTTTGGATAGTTAAGGAGATTAGAATGTTTATTTACAACATAAGTACCTACAGAGACAGTAAATAAAATAAATATAATATGCATGATTTACATTGGTTATAGTAGATACAAATCTACTATTCCCCATCTGCGAATCTGCTATTCCAATGGCCAAGTAATGGAAAAATAAGATACAAACTTGATTTCAGGAAATATTAAGCTATTTTAGGTACTTCAGGGACACGAGATACCTATATTCGGAATCAGCGCAAATTGTCCTCTTCGATTAGCGAGTTCCATTTTTCGTTTAAAAAAAGTCTGCCAAATTGGGTGGGCAGTAGGTATAGCTTCCTCACATATAGTAACGTTGACATACGTAGCTAGTGTCGAATAAATCGAATTTGTCGTTTCGGTATGTGAACACGCTGGTACCATACGATAGCGACCAACCTACTAGGTTTAGGACTAACATACTCAATCCTGAAGATTTTATAGAGTACTAGCCAAACCACTTCTGATTTTTGCACCTTCTGACAATGAAGAATTATACCTGTTTGCGAATGCGCAGTGGCCATAACTAATCCAATCGAGAAGAAGTTCATTTGTTACATTGATACCGTACAAGTAGGTACCCTCCGGTTTTGAGTGAGATTATATCATTAGGTCGGGAGAAATCGGCGATTTAAGACATTAACCTCTGCACATGCGCACACGCTCCTATTCATCTGACTGTGATGAAACTCGTGGCAGCCTGTGGGTCTAACCCACACAATTCGAGAAAATTTCTTCAAATTTAGCCCAAACTATTGGGCTAATTTTGATTAAATTTAATGGGTTAGACCCTAGACAGTCCGTGTAACTGTTATAGATTTATGCATCTGACAACATACATTACGGATGCGCATGTGCAGTAGCCATTACTGGTCCTATTGCATTGATGTGCGATCTCCTTGAGACCATTCCACAACTACCCTCCGATTTTGAGTGAATTTGGGCAATTAGAAAGGAAGAAATAGGTGTTTCAATAAATTCACGTTTGCGTATACGCACACGCTTCGATTGATCCTTCAGTGATGAAAATCTTGTGCGAAACTGTCTACGTTCTACCCAGAAAATTCTCTGAAAATTTCATCGAAATTGGCCCAATAATTCAGGAATCATGCCTCTTACAATGAATCATATGTCTGCGCATGCGTGGTGGCTAATATTGATCCGACCATTATAAAAATCATGATCTCACTTTGAGATCATTCCACTACTACCCTTCAATATTGAGCGAAGTTGGGCTGTTGGATATGAAGAAATAGGTGTTCCAATAAAACCACGTTTGCGCATGCGCATGTGCTCTCATTGATCTCGACGGTGATGAAACTCATATGAGACCGTATAGTGGATAATCCGCTGGATACCTGAAAATATCATCAAAACCAGACTGAATTTAGTGCTGTTTTGCCAGGGACAAAGAACTGATCACAGACCGACAGTCAGACGGAACCAAATTGATCAGGAAGTTGTAAAACGCTAAAGGCAAGTGGGCATTTTCATTTTGGAGTACAAAAAATGTTTCAATTTCCTGCACGAATGCAAAGCTTTCCTACCTTCGGTACTGAGGAAGAAAAAGCCCTTTACAAACCCTTCGGGAACTGAAAAAAATCCCATCATGAACCCTGAAAATTTCAGTGAAATTGGACAATTCGTTGGTGAGATATCAGAGTTTTTGAGTTTTGGTGTGTTTATGGACGACCTTTATATATATATATATATATATATATATATATATATATATATATATATATATATATATATATATATATATATATATATATGTATGTATATCCGTACGGGACGCATTTCCTTATTTCGCTCATGGGATATTGGTGTTTGTGGTATTTAAAGTTTTCGCATGCGCAGATGCTTCTTATAATCCGAATGCTATGAAATTTACATATATGGTACAATCTAGGAACTAATCCGCACATTCCCTGGTATTCACATCAAAATAGGATGAATGGTTTTGGAGTTAGTCACGTTCCAATTTTTGCAAACGGACAGACAGACACCGAACCAAATTTGTTCAGGAAGCTCTGAAATTCAAAGCGCAAGTAGAAATTTTGACCTTGGAGAACACACTTTTTACTTCTCGCACTAATACAAAGCTTCCCTAGATCCGGTAATGAGGAAGAAAGATGAAAATGAAATTTAATTTCTTCTTCTTACATTATACAGCAGTAATATCATAAATCAAGTAGTAAGTAGGTTGGGTACCAACTTCATAAATTTTTTGAACACTACTTACTTACTTACCTACCCAGAAAAAAAAGAGCATGTACCCAGTTACCTAGTTATCCCACCCAAATGCCGCATTTAAATGCTTTCAAATTCAATAACTCGTGGATCCTCTGCCCAGGACCCTCAATAACCTCATATTTTTTGGTTGGCGGCGCTGACACCTCTGTTTTGCATCTGACCAGGTTTGAATGTTATTCCACTCGATTCACCGTGCAGGAAAACGAAACCAAACTCGTGCCTACTTTATGGTTGGCGTCAGATATAACTCGGTTTAGACCCTAAATGGTCCCTTCGGAATATTCAGCTGACGTGGATTCGGCCTCTAACCAAATACTACCTTACTAGGTATCATCCCCTTTATTCGATCTGCGGCAGTCGATAATAAGACAGTGATATATTGCGATTTGAATGTTGATAAACCTAGTGTGTTCTGACATTACAAGGTAAACACAATTTGCAAGATTCTTTCTCATTGGGTGCGGAAAATGGGAAAGGGTTTATCAGAAGTTATTAGAAAAAAAAAATCTGATTTTCAAATTTTCTGGCAATGGAAGACATTTTAATGTATGTACCAACCTTATTTAGCTCGTTGGGCTTGAAAATACTGATTGACTAGGTACTTTTGGTGTATATGTAAAAATTAAGAGGGACCGTTCTCCACCAGTGGTGTTTTGTCACACGGAAATATACTTATTGGACCGTTTTATGTGCCGGTTAGTTAAGGCACTATCATTAAGCCCCAGTAACATATCTGTAAGAAAACCACAAGTTTTCGCTAATTCCGTGAGCTTTTTGAGATTAATGATACGAAACCGTTGTTTTTCAGACCACTGATGTAAGCTCCTGTCAGATGCACGCCATCTGAAGGGACTATTCTCCTTCCCCATACATCAGCTGTGCTAAAAAAAATACAGTGAAGAGGGAAACGATGTAATATTTCTGTAAGAAACTACCTATTAATTTAGCTTCTCAATAAATTGTTGATTTCCTTTTTTCTGAAATGCAGACTCTATGTAGTAGGAAGAACCCCAATTCCCTCCAACCTACCTAATTGTCTCGTAAATTCGATGCTGCTGAATATAACCAATTCGCTTCGTTAATTTTTATGACAAAATTCAATTCGTTAATTAAAAAATGATGAATCACTCTAATCGATTTTGCTGTAGACGCAAAACTCCAAAAATTATCAGTGAGTTGTCTTCTCTTATTGAAAGTAAATCTAAAAGAGAGAATTGAATCACTGCAAAAACGAATTGAGATTGATTGATTGTGAATAATGCACTTTTTGAACTCCCCTACACGCATTCTACAACAATCTTGGGGAATTCGAGGCCAATTATCTACCCCATGATAACGTCAGAGTCCAGTCCCCTCTCCTCGTACTTTGTGATACGTTAAGGAAGCGGAGCACCCGCCATTGCGTAAAATTTATATACGGATGCTGAAGGCACCGCGAGATGGACGGTTCCTGAATTAACAATTTGGTGGGAGGGGAAAATAATATATTTCAATATGCAAAAATTGACAAGATAGCATTGCGCATGTTATTAAAGACGCCTAATAACATAATATATTTCGGAAAACTTGATAATTAATATGTTTTTAAGGGGGACGCTGAAGCAGAGCATCAATATAAAGGAAGCTAAATTGAAATGACTGTTGTATATATATATATATATATATATATATATATATATATATATATATATATATATATATATATATATATATATATATATATATATATATATATATATATATATATATATATAAGTATCCTGTTCAATAAATGCTCTATTTATGAAAGTTACGTATCATGGAAAATAGATTATATAGACTGTTTTCAGAGAGATATTTTTAATATGGAAATAACAAACCTTTCTATAAATCAGTTTGCAGCGTTTTTTAATTATAACCCTAAAAGCTCTCTTGGGTCACGAACAGAGTGCTGCACAGCCACCCAGATCTCAATCGATGCAAAGGTACACCACTCCTTGGACTAAACATATTGGTAAGTAATGCATTACGGGGACGTCCCCATGAATGGGTTGTATATAAATTTTGTGTGAATAGTGAATAAATCGTGATTGTACTGGATATACCCCCTTTCATTATAATCTAACATGAATGTGTTGGGAGAAACTAACTCCAGCCTTCATGTCATTTTCAGTTTACTGTCAGTGGTTCTACCAAGAGAACAAATACTTCGAGCAACATAGTATAATAGTGGAAAAAAATGATCAAAATCGTTTGAGAAAAACATGCACAGTAGGTTTCACTTCCCCCTCTACCACTCCTCTTCGCAAAATCTCTCATCAATATAAACCGATTCTTAGCACATCTAAACTAAAGGATTACAAAATAGAATGAAAAAAAAGAAGGTATCATGATTTATCGGAATCACCCGCCACTTTTACCCCCACCCTTAGTCACTTTGAAACTTCCAAGGTTCTTTGAAAAACTGGACTGAAATCTGGATCGAAAAAAAAAAAAAACAGTGACAGTAATCGCATGAAAAATAGTGAAATCATAACGATTTATTACTACTGCCCCCTCCCATAACAGAATTTAAAACTCCTGACTTATTTTCCAAAAGTATACCGAATCCTTAATGCACCAAAAAAAGGATCACGAAAATCAGATGAGAATAGTGAAAACATCACGATTTATCAGTATTACCCCCTCCATTCACCCCTTTCCATGATGAAATTTGAAATACCTGACATATATTCCAAAACGATACCAAATTGTTAATTGAATAAAAAAATAATCACGGAAATCGGTCAATAATTGTAGCTTGGGTAGTAACCTATTTGGAATTGGTAACCACCCTCTCCACCCGCACCCCAACTGCAAATCCGGAATTTTCAAGGTTTGCTGCACAACTAAACTAAAATTAGGATTGAACAAAATAAGATTAATGAATATAGGTTGCGAATCGTAACCTGGGTGGCATCGACAAAATTTGTCATAGAAAATCATGTTTTTTTCCGATATACTCTCTCTATTTTCCCCTTTCCGCCGTGAAATTCAAAATTTCCCGGACTTGATGCACAACTATATTAAAATTGGAACCGAGCAAAGAATGAATCGGTTGAGAATTGTGGCCTGGGCAACGTCGACAAATTATCAAACACACAGCCTATGGATTTTTTCAGGGATTTGGTCTTACCTTATGTCCTAATTGGACCGGGATCAATGAGCCGTATGAACGCATGAGTACAAACCTTTCCAGCGAAGGGATGTGTCCTAATTGGTTTAGGAACTCCAATCGTTCGCACGATCCGCATTCGGATGGACTCATGCGGACAAACCAGTTTGATTTTGTTCGTACGAACTGGCGTTTCTCGTTGTAGCTTTTTGGGAACTATTTAACGTTTCAAATGGTAAAATTGAATTTCGAAGAGGAACTCATCAAAGAAGTGTGGTTAATAGTACATTGTGGGACAAAAGCGAAGGGTACGAAAATCGGGTGGAAACGGACCCCGCGTGGGAGACTTTAGCAAAGAAATTAAAAAAGGTATGGTCATGCAGCATGACCGTATGAGCAAATTTTCGTAAATTATCGTATTGTAGAATGTTAAATTATTTTGAAAATATAGCTTTTGAGTGCAAGGAAAATTTCAGTAATAGTTTTATGGCAAAAAACTTATTCTAAATAATAATCTGCCATTAAATAAGAGGTTTGGAATTTTTAGTTTTTTTTTTTTTTTTTTTTTTTTTTTTTTTTGCTGTTTTTATCTATCATAGTTTTGTACTTACATTTTTGAATGTTCTATTTTATAGTTCATAAACTATATTTATTCTGCTAAAAAATATATAAATTTAAGAATAGTGATTTTTTTTAGCAATTTTTTTGAAATTTGACCAATTTAATGTGCTCAAAAAGTGCAGGTCAATTAAATCATCCTTTTTTTTTTAAAGCTTGATTTTTGGGGTAAGAACAGAATTTTTATCTTAACCCTATAATCCCAAAGGATTAAGGAGCGTTATCGCCTTGAATGACATATACCTATATACAGATTATGTTCATATATAAACATATACACATGAAAAAGTGAAAACTCTAGGATTAGTTTCAGAATGCCTCAAAATGAATACCAATGAAGAAATTTTTCAAAAATTTTGATTTTTGAATTTTTCGAGCCATTGCAATAGTTTATTTTCTACGAAAATTCGCTAAAAACCAAGTGCTAACTAAAACAATATTATATTTATTTACAAGTAGGTACCTAAGTAGTATCCATAATGTTTTATTTTCTATTAAAATGGTAAATTATGCTGTATAGTTTGAATAATAAGTTGTGAAGAGTTCCCGAGTTTTGTAGATTTCATTCACTGATTTTCTTCTGCTCGATGGTGGCTCTAGTTCAACCGCATTTACATAAATGTTGCCAAACACAATAGTGCTGCGTCCTCGACCATCTTCTTCTTTTCGCATGAACGCATGAACTACTCGTACGGTTGGGTAGCGCGACGCCTGGTCGTGCGAATAGTTGTTCACAATTAGGACACTCATTTTCATCGGACGACCACCACACGATGCGTCCGACTAGGCATAAACGCACGCTCGTACGATCACGGTCCAATTAGGACATAGTGTTATATTGATCTGAAACGGATTCGTATTCGGTTATTTTTATTTATTTTCTCTCATGCTTGGGTTGTCCCCCAACTTCCTGGATCAATCCCAATAGGTCATTCCACTTATACAGGAAGCCTTGCCTGAATGACCTAACTTCAGAAGAACGTCCGAAAAACCACCAGCTCAAATAATATAACTTTGAACAGATAGTGGTTGAGGATGAACCGTTAACATGCCACAGACATATTTACGGTTATAGACACCGTCTTGTGGTGGGGGTGTTTGAGATTATCTGCGGTGAACTATTTCGTCTAAACACCTCCCGCTCCAGCCTATTTCTCAACAGTCAATCGCTCAGCGGTGATTTGTTTCAAGTAGAAAACAACGCGGCCGTCACTATTAAGGAGGTTGTAACAAACTGCGGTCTGAAATTTCATATGGGGAGTATGCAGCGTCATTCACACCGGTAATGAGAAAGTGAGGAGGTAATTAATACGACAGAGAACTAACAGCTTCGGCGGACGCATAACAGCAAGCGAGCTCGGTAAACGGAGCGGGCGGTCTCTTTCGCCTCACCAACTCGATTACCCCACTTAGTTCGACGTAGTTTTATCGAATTATTGGGTTAAATTTAATTTCTTTGCGGGACACTCCTCTGGATCGGGTGAATCTCTGAGTACTCCACCTGCCAGGACCCTCCGGCCCTCCCTACTAAACTTGATCAGTTTCCGCAACTCGTGTCTTGTTTACTCATAAAATACGGAAACTCCCTGGTCCAGAAACACGCTCTAACAGCTCCAATCAGTTGTCTGATTAGCGGTCCCCGATTGTCGAATCTAACGGCTTATGAACGTGTCACTACGGCTGTTGGCATCAAAGATCGTAATACTGGTTCGTTTCACATCAACAAGGTTGAGTGTATGGACTTCAATGGTTTGAGTATAATGAAACTGAAGAGAATGAATCAAATGAGTAGAGGAGTGGGAAAATAGAGAAGAATAGAGATAAACGAAGCGTGAAATAAAGTGGATAACCTACGAGCAGGTTATTGTAGGGACATTTTCCCATCCTCCCATTGTCACTAACGGCCTGTATCGGCAAACTTGGACCGCCAACTACCCATATCCGATGAAATCTTCCACTCCCAGGAAATGTATTCAGTACGAGTACTTTGTTATTGCTATCTTTCACCAGAATTCAAACTTTTACCTTTCTTTGACTCGTCCCCCTGAATTCATTCTCATTCATTCATTCATTTATTTATTTTATAATTAGAGTAGAATGCAATTAGGTAACAATGTCCTGCAAATCTAAGGAAAGCACATCAGCAAACCATTACACAGAGGGTTATTATTCCAAACTGGACAGCCTTCATACGGAGTCCACTTTCATACAAATCAATAAATTCATACCCAATGCCTCCATTACAAAACGATAGTACATGTTTGCCTTCATGATTGGTATAGCAAACTCACAATCCGGTTTTTGGGTTTAGGGCCAAACTAAGTCAGTGCAATCTTGTATGATCTCCGATACCGCTGGGGCTTTTTTTTATTTTTTGTTTATAATTTTTTATTAAAGCATTTCTGAATCGAATTAACGATTTTCCAAAATGAAATGACGATTTTCCACTTCAAATTAACGGGTTTCCATTTCGAATTAACGGTTTTCCACTTCAAATTAACGGGTTTCCATTTCGAATTAACGGTTTTCCATTTCAAATTAACGGTTTTGTGAGCCAAATTGAAAATTCATCATCTCTCCTTGTTATCCATTTGGGGGGAAAAAATAAAATAAAACAATTATATATTATTGAAGAAATGTATTGTCAAAAATTGTAACAAGAAATATGCCGCAAAATATGTAATATATATACTGAGTGCTGGTTATGTCTAGGTAGTGTATATAATTGGAGGTTGAGTTTGACCAAACTAGACTTGAGTGGTTTTTAAAATTATGTTTTAATCATAATCATCCACAACGTTTCTAAACAGGGGCTGGGTCCTAATCATGTGGTACCTAAAAAGAACAAGAAATAGGTAACAATAATCTAAATGGAACAAGAAGTAGGTATAAAGTAAATGGTAGAAATGTGTGATATGAATGGGACAATCTCAGTCGTTTTTCTTATCATCTATGGTTTAGATTCTACATATAAACTAGGTTTTTTCAAGTACTTACAATTGGTTTGAATGTGGTGGAGGGTCTTTCACCAAGTGAAAGAATATAATATTAGTTTTAAATGTGAAAACATTCAACACTTTAGCAAGCTTCGAGTTACATAGGTATGGCTTGGGCCAGAACTAAAACCGTTAAAACAGTGATGGCTGGAAGGGAGAAGTGGTTGGGGGAGTTGAGATTATAATGGCTGTGGCTATGTAGTAAAAAGCGCGAATGGCGGGACTTTTTGAAGCTATGTTGAGACAGGAGTGGAGTTATTTACTGTGTAGTGAAAGGTGGATAGTAAATTTTATTTATTTATTTATTATTAATATTTTATATTTTATTTAGAAAACTATTGATAAAGTAACACAAGTCAGATTAGTGTCCCATAAATGTATAGTCCCAAGGATATGCTCTCCCAAAAGTTCACAAAAAAGATGGTCCCCAACAACTTAGACCCATAGTTAGCTCAATAAACAACCCCAATTACAACCTCTCAAAATACCTTATCCAACTTTTGAAACCATGCATTGACTCTGAAACATAAAATATAAAAAACTCATTCGAAACTAAGGAAACCCTCAAAAATATTATAATTCCACCCAACCATAAACTCATCTCCATGGATGCTGTTTCCCTTTTCACTACCATACCCCTAGATTTAGCACACCAAGTCATTAACAAACATTGGCCTCAGATACATCTTAGAAATCCTAAACTTACTTATGACCAATTTCAAGAAATTCTTAACTTTGTTTTCAATAGTAATTACCTTTTGTACGAATCCCAATACTACAAGCAGATAAAAGGGATACCACAAGGATCTCCTATTAGTCCCATAATAGCTGATCTCATTTTAGATTACTTTTTCGAAACCATCATTCCAAAATTCTATGGGCTAAAAAATATGTGGATGATTCAGCCTTGATAGTTAATGAATGTATCATTCCATCTCTCTTGAAAGAATTTAATTCTATCATCAAACCCCACATGAAGTTCACCATGGAAACAGAGAAAGATGGTTGTTTACCATTCCTAGATATAACTATAATGAAACAACAAGACGGATCCATCCTAACGAACTACTATTACAAACCAACATATTCAGGTCGCATTATCAACTTTTTATCCCACCAACCTTTTCAATACAAACTTAACACAGCAAAAAACCTCTTGAAAAGAAGACTAGACCTAGCTGACTCCCAATTCCATAATAAAATAATAGAAAAAACTAAAACAGTGCTCCTAGCCAATCAATAGGTACCCCATCAAATTAATCAAAAAAATAATATATCAAACCATCAACAAAAATAGGGTTTCTACTCAATCCAATCAAAGTAGAGATGATAACAGCCAGCAACCCCAACCCAATCCAACCACAACTATCATCAACCCCATTTATGCTTCTCTTAGATACATAGGGTCTGTCTCTGAGCAAATCAAAAAGAAAGTTAACTCCTATAATAAAAACGTTAAAATTGCTTTCTACAACAATAACAAAAACAAGAATAAACGCCACTTTTCCAAACTAAAACACCCATTAAACAAAAACGAAATTAGTGATGTTGTAAATGAAATTAAATGTCAAGATTGTGATTCTTACTACTATGGTGAAACCAAACAAGCAGCCATTGATAGGATGAAGGGCCATAATGATGACAATAGAAAAGCTTTACAAAAAAATAGTCCGGACCCTGAAAAAGCTAACTATCCAACAGCTTTAGCCAAACATATAGCCTCAAAAAAACATAACCCCATAGTTGAAAACTTCCAAATCTGTTGTATTGAGCCAAACTTTGAAAAACGCAAAATTAAAGAAATAGCTTATATGATTAAAAATGAAAGCAATTGTATAAACTACAAAAAAGACGTAAAAGGTTTATCAAATCTATACCTAAAACTTCTTAAATAACACCCCCCCCCCCCCCCTATTACTATTCCTCAACATCCAGTCTCCTCGGTTCCTATATACAATTTTTGTAACCCATTCCACCCACTATTATTATCTAATGCCTTACCTAATTACGTACCCCCCCCCCTCCCCCTTGAAAAATTTACTATCTACCTTTCACTACACAGTAAATAACTCCACTCCTGTCTCAACAAAGCTTCAAAAAGTCCCGCCATTCGCGCTTTTTACTACATAGCCACAGCCATTATAATCACAACTCCCCCAACCACTTCTCCCTTCCAGCCATCACTGTTTTAACGGTTTTAGTTCTGGCCCAAGCCATACCTATGTAACTCGAAGCTTGCTAAAGTGTTGAATGTTTTCTCGTTTAAAACTAATATTATATTCTTTCACTTGATGAAAGACCCTCCACCACATTCAAACCAATTGTAAGTATTTGAAAAAACCTAGTTTATATGTAGAATCTAAACCATAGATGATAAGAAAAACGACTGAGATTGTCCCATTCATATCACACATTTCTACCATTTACTTTATACCTACTTCTTGTTCCATTTAGATTATACCTATTTCTTGTTCGTTTTAAGTACTACATGATTAGGACCCCGCCCCTGGGTAGAAACATTGTGGATGATTATGATTAAAACATAATTTTAAAAACCACTCAAGTCTAGTTTGGTCAAACTCAACCTCCAATTATATATATATATATGCGCGCACCAACTTTGTTTTTTCAAATAGGACCCCCCAATTTTTATTGCAGATTCGCATTCTACATCAAATTGCATGAACATTTTACTTTGACAACTTTTTTTTTCCACTGCGCGAAACGGGCGCCAGGAGCGTTCAAAGTTGCTAAAGTCATCAAAATCAAGCAAAACACGGATTATGGTAAACCCAAAGTGTGGCACATGACTTGACATTGTTTTTCAGCGCTGATTCACGTGGTGCTGTCAGTTTTTAGATTAATTTAGCTCAGTTTTTTTTTTCGATTTTATAAGCTTAATCTACGTCTTTTGGTGAAATATTACAGTTTTTCCGAAGTATCAACTTTGGCAGTAGATTTATTTTCCCTCGCCCTTTCGCAATCCCTAAAAATTGGGTTTTAGGGGAGCTGCTCGGGGCGCTCCAGGCAGGGGCGTCAGCCATCCTCTCCCTCTTCTTATTCCCCATCATCATATCCCTCCTCCTCATCCACTGCCCTGGCGAATGCCCACCAGTGTGCCCATTGCAAGAGAGTCTTCAGTTCCAAGTGTGGCCTTAGTGCCCACGTCTGGCAGGAGCATCCTGTCCAGGTCAACACTGCAATTCATATAGAGCGAAAGTGGCCTGGGTATGCTTGTGAGGATTTGCGGTGAATGGCAGTAGAGAAGGCGGAAGCAATGCATAATGGGGTACGCAATATAAATGTTTTCTTGCAAGCTCATTTTCTCATGCACACGCTCCCTGCCATTCAATCTCTTTGCCTGAGGCCCCATTACAAGCAGCTTGTCCAGGACGCAATCCTAGGAAATAGCCGTGAGGCCTCTCCCACATCTCCTACAGGCGTGGGACAGCAGTCCAACATTCAGCAATCCTCCCTTGGGACCTCCGGTCTTCTTGAAGACTGAAGTGTTGAGGCTCGGGAAGCAGGTAGGTTGCACTGAAGGTGATGAGAGTGCCTATCTGCAGGAACTGGCGAGGCGGGCTGTTGAGAGGCCTAATGGCTTGGAAGACGAGGTCTCGGCTTATGTACAGAGGATCATCCCGCAGGTTGGGTATGTCACCGTCGCGAGGCATCAGAGAGAAAATTCTCCTGTCTTGGTGCCTTGTGGAGGTCGCAGAGCAGCCAAGCAAGCAAGGAGGGGGGAATACCAGCGGTTCCAGTAGTTGTGGAGGAAGTATCCGGCTTGTGTAGCTGCAGAGGTACTGGAGGGAGTTGGGGATGAACAAGTTTTACTACTGTCCCACCCAAATCCCAGTTCGGGTGGGATTAGAAAATTTTAAAATTGCTTATACACCCTTCCGGAAACTCCCAAGAAAATCCCGCCACTCGTAGACTCCCGCCACTCAGGGTGGGAAGGACAATTTTAAAATAGCTTATACACCCTCTCGAATAATCCCAAGAAAATCCCACCACTCGTAGACTCCCGCCACTCAGCCGTCCGGCAATGCATAGCGTGGACAGACTAACAAACAGGAGTTTCATTCTTATATATAACTAGCTGCTCCAGCTCGCTTTGCTTGCCTCCACGTACAGCCGGAGGGGGGGGGGGGGCAAGGTCCCCGGACCCCCCATTAAGTTGCTCACTTCGCTCCCTCGGTATGGCTGTATATGTGTAAGAAAACCCTCGTTGAAATCCAATGTATGTAGGGAATCTTGCTCGCTTTGCTCGCCCAGAGGCCATCAAAGAGAAAAACGTGCTCAAATTTCATTCATATTTGCCGAAAAAAAAATATAAAATCTGCAATCTTTTTTTTTTTTTTTTTTTTTAAATCATAAAATTGGGTTTTATTTTAACAATT
Source organism: Adelphocoris suturalis (assembly GCA_030762985.1). Taxonomy (NCBI): domain Eukaryota; kingdom Metazoa; phylum Arthropoda; class Insecta; order Hemiptera; family Miridae; genus Adelphocoris; species Adelphocoris suturalis. The sequence continues at coordinate 30,405,389 of CM061045.1, read as the reverse complement.
TTTTTCTACTGAAATTGCTCAAATCGCAATAGTATTTAACATATTACAATATGATTGATAATTTGGGAAAATTCGCTCACACGATCATGCTGCCATGACTGGAATTTTGAATCTGCTTCCCGACTTATACTGTCTTGTTTTATTTCCCATACCCACTGCCTGGCGACCCTGCTTCTGAGAAATATTTTGAGAGAGTCCCAGAGGATGGCATAATCTCCTCTCAGCTCATCAGGGCATTGATTAAGGAAAACCAAAGATATATACAGCTAGTAGCTGAGCATCAGTGAATGAGTACCTACCATCCGAGAACTATGTTGCACACAAAGAGGGAAACGGGGACAACGATCCGATTCGCATGGTAAATATAATGGATATAGTGAAGAGCTGTGTTGAATGTCTATAAGTTTTGCAACCTTTTCCGCTTTACGCTTGAACGTTTCAAGTCCACTACCAAACATCCGAGATTTGCATTTTGACGAATGTATGAGAATGGCCTTTTTTTATCACAGCCAAATCGAAAATATTGTTATTTATGGTTTTCAAATGCATTCTGATATAATAGGTTTAGGTTACGGTTGTCTGACTGGGCGTGTAACTTTTTTTCCGTCTAGTTAAAAATTTATTATTTAGGTTATCTCGAGTTGTTAATAAAAAGTTTAGAGATGGACTACTCAACAATAAATACCTTAGAGTTTTAGAAAGGTGCTGGCTACTTTCATATTTATTAATTTATTGACATAAAAATATGCCGAAAATTACTGCTAAAGGGGAATAAAGTGGATTAAACAACAATAAATTGTCTAAGTGGTCTTTATTATTTAAAGAATTCTATTAGAACTTCAAAGTTTTAATGCACAAAAATGAGCTTTAACTCCAATAAAATGTCCAGAACACATTCTTTTCATTTGCAATAGCTCAAAGATTTTTACAAATAAAATCTATTTTCTTCATGTTATCCGTTTTGAGGCATTCTGAAACTATTACTGGATTTTAACGTTTTTCATGAGTGATGTGTGTGGTGCGCACATGTACATGTGCGTGCATGCTTGTTTGCGTGTGTGGAGTTTTTGACACGGTGGGATTTGGGGGTACCACCTGCACACCAGCGATGTGGCTGGGAGCACTCAAGAGTGGCTCCCTAAATTCCCCCAAAAATATTGAGCGTGTTTGTGTTTGAGTGTGAGTGTGTGTGTTGTGTGGGTGTGTGTGTGTGTGTGTGTGTGTGTGTGTGTGTGTGTGTGTGTGTGTGTGTGTGTGTGTGTGTGTGTGTGTGTGTGTGTGTGTGTGTGTGTGTGTGTGTGTGTGTGTGTGTGTGTGTGTGTGTGTGTGTGTGTGTGTGTTCGCTTGTCTGTATGTCCAGGTTGTCAGTGGCAGCGTGGACACGGAGCAGACCTGGAGGGCTAAGATAAATAAATATAACAGGAATGACCTGCGGCAAACGATTTCCGAGCTAAAAGGAGCAGCGACCAATAACATCAAGGTAATAGCCGCAACCGTGTCATGGCACGGGTGTGGTGCGGGAAAAGTGCCACCGAGTTACTCGAGTTGGGCATCTCAGCAGGAGTGCTCCGCGGTATCACCACCCGCGTCCTGAGGGGTTCTTACTTGAACTGGTGGGGCACTGCCTTTCATCCCACTCTTCCTCCTCCTCCTTCTGCAACTTCCCTCATCTCTAAAGGCGGCGTTGGGTGAACCTAGGCGCCCATCCTACTTTTTTTATTTATTCATTTATTTATTTTCTCAAATGTATGGTGTGCCCCCTCCACCTTTGAGGGGGGTTTTGTAAAAAAAAAGGGGGGGGGGTCCTCACTTAAATTTTATTAAAATTATCTAAAACATCGGTAAATGTTTTCAAAAACGTTTCAAAAAATCTTAGATTGGTATGTGCAGCCAATCATTATTTAGAAACATTTTTCCACCATAGTTTAATAGATGACATTTTCTGGGTACACAAAAGTGCTCCGTAATGCGCTCATATGGTCATGCTTCAAGACTTTTTTTTTTTTTTATGTTATGCCCTACGCTACGACTGAGACTTTTATACCTGCAATTCTTACAACAATGACATCAGCTCCATACTTGGTAATGATCTAGGTCGGCGAATGATGACTTATGGTTTGGTTTTCCGAAGTATATGAAACTCCCAATCGCGTGGGAGAGGACACATGAGTGGGTTATTCGAGGTATATGGAACATTTATTCCCTATGGTCGAAAAAATCTTTATTAGGTCCATTGTAGTACCGGGGTCATTGTGGCAGGAGGTGTTACAATGGATATCATTTACCGAAGAAATCCGGTGCGATGATGGGGCTGAAGGGGGCCAGAGCGTATTATCAGGTGCACCACGTAGGTACCTACCCCCTCCCATTCAATGTCCAGCCTGTCTTGAAGACACTTGCCTTATTAAAGGTATAACTCAAACTCCACCGGATGGAATTATCTTTCCAAGAGGCTCAGGATTAGCCGCGCGGCCGTGACCAAACTCTCCAACGCGCCATGAGAGGCCCGTTACGACTAAATCACTGAAAGAGTGATAAATTCAAGGGAAAAGTGCGGGAAAGGAATATGTATAAAAATATTCCCTCAACTAAGAACTAATCCTCTCTAAAAAAAGATCGCGAGTTAGAAAAGCTTGGTTGGAAGACGAAACGTGTGTCATTTTTGCTAACCCTATTGAAGAGCACCATCTATACTATCCATTAAAATATTATTCAAATAGTCATGTAGAGCTTCACACCAGTCTTCATTTCCTACAAATTTTTATAGGTTTCAACTTGATCGACAATTTTAAAAAATTGCGTTTCTTACATTTTACCATTTCATTTACGTGAATATACGAAATCACTCCATCCTACTTCCTATTATTCCAATCAATGAACTTTGAACTAATCATTTAAGTATTTCTTTCTTATTAAGCTTTTGTAGTTTTCCTAAATTACATATTTTAGAAAATGGAATTGATGAAAACATAATAGAGGATGGAAGTCATAATAAAAATTCCACAATCCGAAAAAAACTCTGCCGAGTTTGATAGCTCCCAACAAAACAAGGTACAGAATTTGTTGATAGAACCAATCACGACCAAACTGACGTCATCAGAAATATATGGATACGCATTCGCACACGAATCGGTCCATCAGTTTTGGAGTTTCGCGTGTGTCAACCAACTTTAGTTTAGCGCATGCGCAATAGTTATTACTCAATAAATCGCGATAAAATTTATAGGGATCTTTCCTGAAACTCATAGTCAACAACCTTCCAACTTTGAACGAAATCGGACAGCTAGATCCAGATGAAATGGCGTTATAGAAAACAAACGTTTATGAATGCACACTCGCCATTATGGATTCCTCAGCAATTAAAATTATTAGAAACTATCTATGCATCAACCCACATAATTCATGAAAATTTCAATAACATCGGTCCACTCGTCTTAGAGTTTTAGGAGTGTCAATAGACTTCAATTTCGCACATGCGCAATAATTATTTCTTAAGAAATTATGATAAAACTTATAGGGCACTTCCCTAAAGCATATACCCAACTACACTCTGAGTTTGAACGAAAACGTACGAATAGATTGTGAGATCAATCTTATAAGACATTCAAGTTTGCGCACGCGAACACGCCTTTGTCGACCGGACGATAATGGCGACAATATATTGGGAGCTAACCCGCAGTATCCCTGACAAAAAACAAAACTCCCCCTGTCATCAAAATCGGCCAACATTTAGGATGGTTATGGGCGTAACAAGTAATTGGCAGAGACACAAAGACAGACAGACACAGAACCGAAATTGTTCAGAAAGCTCGAAAATGCTCAAACGAGTTTTTGGTTTGGGAGAGGAAATTGTTCTTTTACTTCTTGCACGATCACAAAGGATCGATAGTGATGAGGCAAAAAGGTACAGTCATGCAGTGAATTACCATATAAGCGAATTTTCAAAGTACTACTCCTATCATTGATTAACCCGCTAAATGGGAAGTACTCCCAGGAGTTTCTGAAAATGCTTAGAACCCACTAACGATAAAAATTTGGATTTAGTCGAAAGTTCGTCATTCTCTCTGTTGATTTGAGTCAGAAAATTTTGGCAATGGTAAAACAAAAACCACAAACTTATTTTAGCGAATTTTTGAAGAAAATTAAGCTATTGCTCTCGCCTCAAAATTTGTAGAATGTGAATTTTTGAAAAAATGTTATGCAGAAATCCGTTTCAGGCTATTCTGAATCATATTCTGAAGTTTAACTCATTTTTTAATGTATGTATGTATGTATGTATATATGTATGTATGTAACATGTATGTTGTATGTCATCATGTATGTTGTATAACATCAAGGTCATTGCCGCGACCGTGTCATGGCGCGGGGTGTGGTGCGGGAAAAGCGCCACGGAGTTACTCGAGTTGGGAATCTCGGCAGGAGTACTCCGTGGTATCACCACCCGCGTCCTGAGGGGTTCTTACTTGAACTGGTGGTCATTTTATAGGGGCACTTCCTTTCAGCCCATTCTTCCTCCTCGTCCTGCAACTTCCCTTATCCCTACAGCCGACGTCGGGTAAACCTGGGCGTCTTCCCCACTTTTTTATTTTATTTGTTTATTTTTCAATTTAATGGCGTGCCCCCTCCGTCTTTGAGGGGAGGTTAATTTAAAAAAAAAATTTATACATATATATATATATATATATATATGTATATATGTATATATGTATATATGTGTCATTCCAGACGATAACTGTCCGTAGAATTGTGCTAGAAACTTCAAACAAATTTTAAAATGTTAAGGACACAAAACGAAAGTTCAAGTTCGTTGGCCAGCATGATCGGATTACATTTTCGGGTTGACATTTTCAAAAATGTAGTCAAACAATTCAAAATAGCCTGTTTTTTACGATTTGTTGTGCGAAATAATTTTTTCAGCATACTAACATGTGGTATATTCGGAATCAGCGTAAAATTTCCTATAAGAATATGTATCAAGTTTTAAAAAATTTCAAAGTTGAAAAATCAGTCAAAAATCGAAATAATGCCGCTAGTTGTAAAAATCGGTAATATTTGCATGAAACATTGTCCAAATTCAGATTGAACTACTCTTATGGAAGTATCCCTGTATAACCAATCCTAGAACCATGCTGTTTAACACGTAGGTAGTAGGTGCTTGTTGAAAACAAAAACAAAACAAAAATGTAATCAGAACTGATGAGTTTACTCTGTGAAATATTCCGTCCTCCGATTCTCTCGGTCGCTCTCTTTAATGTTTTACGCTCAACTGTTTTTCGACTTGATGTAGCTTTAATACTGACTGTGGCTTAGAAAATATCAGCCATGAAAATGTTTGTCTATCAAAATCATAAACTAAAATTTCTCTACACGATCAATAGCGACTGAAATGTCGAAGATTTCTTCAAAAATTCGCTCATGGGGTCATGCTGCATGACTGGACTTTTTAAATACGTAGGAAGCAACCATTATTACGTCACTAAAGAATTTTATTAGATATAGGAATTTCAAAACATGAAACTCGTCATATTTCAAGACCAGTATTAGCTATCGTAGCGTGGTTGGTCTCATTCGATTTAGCGTGCAATAAGACATTGAAAATTATACCCCAACCCTTATTTATTTATTATTATTATTTTTTTTCTTAATATTTCTAACGAATCTAGAAAATTTCAAAATCGAATGTAGAGTATTTGGACCCGATCGATTCAGCTGGTTCATAACTCCAACTAGGGAATCGAGAAACACTCGTATTTTTGGGCCAATTGTGACCCTTCCAGCACGATTTATTCGAATGTTAGAATGCGAAATAACGGATAGGACAGGGTAGAAGAGGATAAGTGTCAGAAAAAAATTCGGATAAACGTAGAAAAATCCTGCAAAAAAATGTCCTATCTCAATCTGTTCAAAAGTGAAGATTGTTTCGTTCTTTTTTGATGAATACCTCATAAAATCGCTTTCTCAACCTGTGGGTACCTATCTTATTACCATTTTCTTTCTCATTTTCGGATTCAGCATTAAATTTTCTTCAAGAACCTATGATTTTCAAATTCATCAAACACTTTATCTAACTCGTTTTTTATTCAATTGAATGATCTACAGATCAGTTTAAAACTGGAATATAATGAAATTTGTGTGCCACACTCTCTTGAAGAATTGTTTATTTTATTTCTTCCCTAATATCCAAATGTAAGCCTTAGAAATACGAGCATCGTAAACCGCATTTATTAATATTTCTATAACTATCAATTTCAGTTATGAAATCATATAATAAAAAGTTATTGAAACTCTATGAACGCTCTTAACAATTACTTACATTAACTTTCTTACTAGGGATGCAAACATTTAACTGCTTACATGAAATTTAAAATTGTCATGAATTTCAAGTTGATGACTCGGAAGAAACATTTTATCGGTTGTAAGAAAATCTTTGAAGAGAGAAAAAAAGCGAGGGAGCTGTTCAATTAGGACTTGAAAAACTCATTCTGCCACCTGCCTAACGGCGTTATAAAATGCCATGCAAATGGTCATGACCTACCCTGCACTAATAATATTTCGTAGTCTGCGAGAGTTGTTGAATCACCCTGTTTCGCGCTAACTAAAACAGGCAATTTTGAGTGAGGGGAGGAGTTTTCTTCGCCTACCAAGGACAGAGTGACATAGAGACGCACTGTATGTTATGCATTTATCAGATTGGTAAAGATATGTCTTCAATTTCATTTTCGACCCATGTTATATACGTTTCCGATTAATACAGCACGCCAATTTTATCCATCATTTGATTGGTTGACCCATGTTGTACATCTCCTAACTCTTGTCAAATCTCACTCGGCGCATAGATGATACACTCCTCACTCGTTTGAGTACGGAAAAATTAATAAATAGTCAGGGGTAAATCCCCTGTTTCTCATCCTAGTGTTTTAAAATCGATTGAGACTGGGTCTTTTTCAGCTTGAGTACCAGTTGACATAATATTTGTTTGTTAATATACTGTCAACGTTTACTTTTTACTGCTCCCAAGTCTAACTATAGGAAGCGTAAGCGGTATTTTCTTATTCGAGAGATGAAAAAATAAAAAATAAAAAAGTTCGCCAAAATCAAAAATTTTCTCTCACATTTTACATTTTAGACCATTCGTACCAGTCTGTGTGGGTCCCTGATAATTGCATCCAAATCGGATGAAAACTGTGGAAAATAAGCTTGTTAGAAGGATTTGCGGACACACGACAGATACACACACACAGACACGGATTCAGAATGGTCTAAAACGTAAAATGCGAGTGGAAATTTTGATTTTGAAGACCAACAATTTTGTTTGTCCCGAAAGTGAAAACAATGCTTCCGCTACCTATAGGTAGACCCGGAAGCAAAACTTGATGAGACAGGCGACTTCGTAGGTACAACTATGAAGTTCCATAATAGTTTCGAAGTATTACCTTACAATATTTTACGCTTCATCTAAATTTACTACCCCCCCCCCCCCCCCCCCCCCAAACCATATGAACTCGCTTGGAATCTTTTAGGATTATTTAAAACATTTTAGTAATCTCTACATTCATGTTACGGATACTAGGAAGCCACACTTGAGCCACACGTAAGGACTGGTTTTTGTTGAATCTTATATATTAATATGAATGAAAGCTAGTATTGAATAAAACAATCCAACCAACTTTTGAACGCTTAAAATGTTGGGGGACCAAAAAATGCTTGATTTTGTACACAAAAAGTCATTAGAATTCATTTATTCAAATAGTTCGCCTATTAGCTCATCATGCATTTCTGAGGATTTCGAGTTCAAGTTGAACACTTTATGTATTAGTTAGTCTTTGTGTAGATATCCTTTCAGTCATTTCCTGAAGTAGCAAAACTGGCTACATTGTCATCGAAGTTAAAATAAGATGATAAATGTCAACTGTCGATTCTGACTGCTGAAAATGGAAATGTCAGTCACTTTACATGTAAGAGTCAAAGATTTAAATATACAAGTAAGATGGAACTTCCAAACAAATGCAAGATGTGTAAAACACAGTCGTCTAGTAGGATCAATGGGATTAATTTGGGGGGAACAAAGCATCGATATACCATCCGCCACTTGCCCTTTTACCTGCTTCCCTTATCAACCTCTCTCTCACTGCGTTTTTGCTTTCCCATTCATTCTTCTTCCACCAACAATAGGAGCAGACGTGGTTGATCAGAGTAATTACTTTCACAGTTATTACTGGCTACCTTACGTGCCCTCCTTCAACTTATTATCTGAGGATGTAATTAATACGGGACTGCCTCAACTATCCTCGATACTGTCTTGAGGCCCCAGGGTTCCTTCGTCCAATATATATTATGAGAAAATTGCGTGCCTGAACTTAGCGAGCCGCTGTGTACATCGTCCTGTGGCGTGGCAGGCTGTATGCAATTTTAGTTGTATAGCCCTTGTAGTGATTCTGCGTCCTCAATACCGAAGATTGGGAAACTCGCGCAAGAAGTCGAAAAAATGTTGTCCTCAAAAATCAAAATTTCCACTTGCTTTTAGCAAATTTTCGTAGAAATTGCAATGGCTACAAGAATTTTAAAATACAAATTTTCGAAAAATTTATTCATTGAAATCCGTTTTGAGACATTCGGAGACAAATCTTAGAGTTTAACGCTTTTTCGTGTATATATATATATATATATATATATATATATATATATATATATATATATATATATATATATATATATATATTGCTATGCAATTCTTAGGCCGACCCCCAACAATATTTTTTGTAACGTCCGTGACGAAATCAAAGATGATTTTCACGTACAACCGAGTAGTTGAGTAGTTGCTATAGATTGTGTCACAATTTCAGTGTTTTTCACGTACAACTCAGCCGTTGTTAGGGGAATGAAACTTTCGCAGTTTTCATCGCACAAAAATCGTTCGCCACTCGTTGGAAAGCGCTTGATTTATGTGATAAATGTTCACATTTCAAGCTACCAATTTCCCACTCCTTACGTACCTGGCTACATTCCAAAACTAAGTTGATTCAGGCAGAGAATTGCATAGCAAATTATCCTCGTTTTCCACGCAGTAGAAAAGAGAAAAGATCCGGCGAGGCGCGAAGCCCCCCGGCGAGGAGCGAAGCGCCGAGTATATATATATATTGGCACAGATGTGCAGTGAAAATTATAACACAAATAAGGAATGGTTTTAGGAAAGCTTACACAATTATTTATATTTCGGCGTTTGCCTTTGTCAAAATGAAGAGTAAAGTGATTGCCTCCCTTGGCGCTCTGCAGATTAGCGGACTTGGAGTGGAGGTGTTCGTTTGTTTTTCAATGCACATGGATGAGGTGCATGGCTGATGATAAGAGAGGTATAAGAGGGTACAGAACGGAGGAACAATGGATGAATTATGTAATGAGAGGTGAGGTGCGGATGATTAAAGAACTTTGATGGGACTATGGGACATGTAAATTATGCTATGGTACGATTAAATGGGAATTAGTGATGATGATAGATAAGATAGGGATGATTGTAGAAGAGAAGGGTGGATAAAAATAGGTAATCGAGGCATATAAATAAATAAATTATATCATTGGGAAAATAGAAATAAAAATAAATCATAGTAAAAATGAATTAATTCAGTAAATAGAAACACACACACAATACATACATACATATATACATACACACAATGCACACATCAACATACATACACAGATACATTCAAACACACACACACACACACACACACACACACACACACACACACACACACACACACACACACACACACACACACACACACACACACATATATATAAATATATATATATATATATATATATATATATATATATATATATATATATTAATTGCTATGCAATTCTTAGGCCGACCCCCAACAATTTTTTTTGTAACGTCCGTAACGAAAAATGTCTGTAACGCGAAGCGCAAGTTCGTAGGTTCGAATCCCAGCCAGGCTTGAAAATTTTTTTATATCCAAATTTTTTTATATCCATTTTTTTTGCATCGTGGGTTTGAATCCCAGCCAGGCTTGAATATTTTTTTTATATCCAAATTTTTTTATACTTTATTTTTTGAGCGTTTTCAGGCTAAGAATTGCATAGCAAATTATCCTCGTTTTCTACACAGTAGAAAAGAGAAAAGATCCGGGGGGTCCAGGGAGGCGAAGCCCCCCGGCGAGGCGCGAAGCGCCGAGTATATGTATATATATATATATATATATATATATATATATATATATATAACTTTCACATACAACAATAAACATAATTCAAAAATAAAAAATATAAATAAATAAATAGAAGAAAATGAAATTAACAAAATAATGATGTTGATTATTCGAATATATCACTTGAACTGGTTGAGGCCTGGTGATGAATATTATGCTCCCAGAACATAAGATTGAGCTTGTTCCGATTGTCTAACCTGTATGTCTGTTGCTTCAGTTGGGAGACATGTAAGAACCTTCAATTTAAAACATTCATCAAAGGAGGCATGATGAGTTTTGCGTGGGCGTTAATTGGCAAATCAAGTCTCCTGGTAACTGTTAACTGGTAACTGATGAACGGTGTTGATTAATCCTGAGATTCAGAGGTGTGATGGTTTTTCCAATGTAGGAAGCTTCACATTTTTGGCATACAAGTCCATATACATAGCTACGTGTTTGACAAAACGCACTTCCACGACATTGATAAGTTTGAGGGTTGTTTGGTGATGAAAATTTAGATTCATCAAGAGCAATTGCGCACAACTTGCATCTCGGCTTCTCGCAAGGATGAAGACCTGGTGGTTGACGGTAGGGATGGTGGTTTCTTTTGTGGGACAATATGCTGCCTAATGTGGGATTCTTTCTGTATGAGACAATCGGAGCTTCGGGGAAAATATCTCTTGTCTGCGTACTGGATGACAAAATTGGGTATATCTCTCGAAGTATTCCATTTAGCTTCTGAGCACCGAAGAAAAAGTTTGTGGTCAAATATGGTCTTTTGGTATGATAATTCTTAGGCTCTGGAGTCCATTTAGCATGAGCTGGTATGACGCGTTTGTCTACAGCTTTTGGTGGATATCCACGTTCTGACAGCTTTTCTTTGATGTTGTTGAGATATACCACTTTATCTTCCATTGAGTTGCAAATTCTGTGCCCACGGATTGATAGCGAGCGAGGAATGGCGTTTTTGGCACTGAAAAAGATCGGTTTAGTGCGTCTAAAAACTCTTTCAGTGAATCTTTCCCATGAATCCAAATGAGGAACACGTCGTCGATGAAACGCTTCCAGATTAAAGGAACAAGCTGTCTGGACGCCAAAAATTTTTGTTCAAGTTGTGCCTTATATAAAGTGGCATAACATGGAGCAACTCGTGTTTCCATAGCAGTTCTGTGCGTTTGAATATATAATTGATCTTCAAATTTGAAAACATTCATTTTTAAGATAAATTTTGCCAGTTCAGTGAGAAATTCAGTGGATGGCTTTAGAGGTTCAAAACGCTGATTCAAAAAATATTCAAGGCCAGAGAGCCCTTCATTGTGAGGGATTTCACTATACAGCGATTTCACGTCAACAGTGGCTAATATAATTGGATGGTCAGGATTTGATGGTAACTCGATGTTGTTAAGAATGTTCATGAGTTCATATGAGTCTTTGGTGAATGAGGGCTGACTCTGAACAATGGTTTGTAAAATGTCATCTAAAAATGCTGAAATTCGCTGTGTTAAGGATCCAAAGCTAGCCACAATCTGTCTGCCAGGGGGAGGATTTACGGGCATGGAAAATCCTTTTTGTAGTTTGGGCAAGAGGTAGAATTCAGGGATTCGATGATTGTCAGGAATCAGAAGATTAATTTCTAATTTGTTTAATCCTTCCTCTGGCTCGTTATTTTTCAAATATCTTTTGATTTCAGTCAAGAAATTTGGAGTGGGATCCTTGTCCAGTTTTGAGTAGAACATCTCGTTTCCAAGTTGTTTGATAGCCTCCAGGCGATAATCTTCCACATTCATGACAACTACAGCTGACCCTTTGTGCGCATTCATAATTTTTATGGAGTTGTCTCGCTTCAAGTTCATTAAGGCACATTGTTCTACCGGACATTAATTATTTTTAGGTTGAAGTGAATTAAGGAACGTAAGGTTTTCATAGAAGCTGAGAAATAAATTGTTCCAACGGATGAGATGCTGGCAATGATTGGAGTTCCATGCATGATGGATATATATTTATTTGTTTATTTATTCATTCACTTTTAATTTATTTATTTATGTATATATTTGTGTCGGACCATAACTTTCCTTAGGATTGAGATGAAAATTCCGTTCTTGCGCCAAAAAATCAAGCTTTCCAAACAAAAGGAGGAGTTCGTTGGCTAGTATTGTTTGAGTACATTAAATTGGTCAATTTTCAAAAAAGTGCTCAAAAAATCACTAAAAATGGCTAAAAACGGCTAAAAATTGTAAAATTTATATTTTTTAGCACAATTTTAGTCAAAAGAAATTTACTAACGATGATTTAGAACATTATACTTCCAGTCATGCAGCATGATTGTATGAGCGAATTTTCCTAAATCACCTATCGTATTATAATATTTTAAATTGTGTTGAAATTTGTGCAATTTCAGTAGAAATAAATTGTTAAAAACCAGTTTTATAGCTTTAAAAAACTCTTACTAAATAAAATTCAGTATTTCAAAAATTAATTTGAATTTTTAGATTTTTTTTTTTTTGCAGTTTTTATAGATTTTTTAACGAATAGAATTGCAATTTAACTACGGTTTTCAGCATGATTTTGTGCAAATATTGCTTCCGAGTCTACCTAAAGGTAGCGGAAGCATTGTTTTCACTTTCGGGAGAAAACAGATTTGTGGTCTCCAATATCGAAATTCCACTAGCATTTTACATTTTAGACCATTCTGAACAACATTTGTTCCGTGTGTGTCTGTGTGTGTGTGTGTGTGTGTGTGTGTGTGTGTGTGTGTGTGTGTGTGTGTGTGTGTGTGTGTGTGTGTGTGTGTGTGTGTGTGTGTGTGTGTGTGTGTGTGTGTGTGTGTGTGTGTGTGTGTGTGTGTGTGTGTGTGTGTGTGTGTGTGTGTGTGTGTGTGTGTGTGTGTGTGTGTGTGTGTGTGTGTGTGTGTGTGTGTGTGTGTGTGTGTGTGTGTGTGTGTGTGTGTGTGTGTGTGTGTGTGTGTGTGTGTGTGTGTGTGTGTGTGTGTGTGTGTGTGTGTGTGTGTGTGTGTGTGTGTGTGTGTGTGTGTGTGTGTGTGTGTGTGTGTGTGTGTGTGTGTGTGTGTGTGTGTGTGTGTGTGTGTGTGTGTGTGTGTGTGTGTGTGTGTGTGTGTGTGTGTGTGTGTGTGTGTGTGTGTGTGTGTGTGTGTGTGTGTGTGTGTGTGTGTGTGTGTGTGTGTGTGTGTGTGTGTGTGTGTGTGTGTGTGTGTGTGTGTGTGTGTGTGTGTGTGTGTGTGTGTGTGTGTGTGTGTGTGTGTGTGTGTGTGTGTGTGTGTGTGTGTGTGTGTGTGTGTGTGTGTGTGTGTGTGTGTGTGTGTGTGTGTGTGTGTGTGTGTGTGTGTGTGTGTGTGTGTGTGTGTGTGTGTGTGTGTGTGTGTGTGTGTGTGTGTGTGTGTGTGTGTGTGTGTGTGTGTGTGTGTGTGTGTGTGTGTGTGTGTGTGTGTGTGTGTGTGTGTGTGTGTGTGTGTGTGTGTGTGTGTGTGTGTGTGTGTGTGTGTGTGTGTGTGTGTGTGTGTGTGTGTGTGTGTGTGTGTGTGTGTGTGTGTGTGTGTGTGTGTGTGTGTGTGTGTGTGTGTGTGTGTGTGTGTGTGTGTGTGTGTGTGTGTGTGTGTGTGTGTGTGTGTGTGTGTGTGTGTGTGTGTGTGTGTGTGTGTGTGTGTGTGTGTGTGTGTGTGTGTGTGTGTGTGTGTGTGTGTGTGTGTGTGTGTGTGTGTGTGTGTGTGTGTGTGTGTGTGTGTGTGTGTGTGTGTGTGTGTGTGTGTGTGTGTGTGTGTGTGTGTGTGTGTGTGTGTGTGTGTGTGTGTGTGTGTGTGTGTGTGTGTGTGTGTGTGTGTGTGTGTGTGTGTGTGTGTGTGTGTGTGTGTGTGTGTGTGTGTGTGTGTGTGTGTGTGTGTGTGTGTGTGTGTGTGTGTGTGTGGTGTGTGTGTGTGTGTGTGTGTGTGTGTGTGTGTGTGTGTGTGTGTGTGTGTGTGTGTGTGTGTGTGTGTGTGTGTGTGTGTGTGTGTGTGTGTGTGTGTGTGTGTGTGTGTGTGTGTGTGTGTGTGTGTGTGTGTGTGTGTGTGTGTGTGTGTGTGTGTGTGTGTGTGTGTGTGTGTGTGTGTGTGTGCACGCGTTTGCGCGCGTGCGTGTGTGTGTTGTGTGTGTGTTGTGTGTGTGTGTGTGTGTGTGTGTGTGTGTGTGTGTGTGTGTGTGTGTGTGTGTGTGTGTGTGTGTGTGTGTGTGTGTGTGTGTGTGTGTGTGTGTGTGTGTGTGTGTGTTGTGTGTGTGTGTGTGTGTGTGTGTGTGTGTGTGTGTGTGTGTGTGTGTGTGTGTGTGTGTGTGTGTGTGTGTGTGTGTGTGTGTGTGTGTGTGTGTGTGTGTGTGTGTGTGTGTCTCTGTCTGTCGTGAGTCCGCAAATCCTTGTAACAAGATTATTTTCCACAGTTTTGATCCGATTTGGATGAAATTTTCAGGGGATGTGCGGGCTAGGGAGTAGACGGTCCCCTGTCAGTTTCATTGTTGCCAAATCAATACTTCACTCTGCACATGCGCAAACGTAAATTCCATTATGTTCCATCTTTTCCCATGTTTAGACATGAAGAACTCAGTGCAAGAGTCAACGTTGCCAAAAGAAGCTGTCACCCCTCTACATATATCATCCTATAGGCTATGCTTGTGCATAAGAAAACATATCAATTTTTTAGGCTAATTTTCGAAATGTTAATGTTTATTAGAATGCCTTTACCAATCACATTTACCTAATTTAAATGCTTATTGATTATCAGGTCTAGATGCGCATCTTGAGCATTTTTACTTACTTAAAACTATTTTTTCGAACACTTAGGTCACTTAAATTTTCAATTTCTCTCTTACATTTTCGGGTTTTTATTGAAAAACATTCCAAAAAACGTGCTTCAAAAATTTTTGAACACATTGCAACAGCATTAATTCAGAAAAGAGGAAATTAATTTTTTCGGGTTTAACTGATTATGTTATATTAAAAACTCGCTAAAATATCTAAAATGTATGGAATTCTTAATCAGAAATTTTTTTAAACAATAACTGACTTCATATTCGGATCCTGCGCCCCAAAAAATGGATGTACCTAGTTTCGTGCTAAAATTCTGGCAGTAAGAGATTTTAGTCACTTTTGGGGGTTTGGCACCATTTGCGGCGGTTTTTGGTATCTCAGCGGAGACCAATGCATTTTTAATTCTTTCTCCTTAGTCATTTTCAACTTTTTTCTCCATTTATTCATTATTTTTAATTAATTCTTTTATTTTCTTCTTGTAGGTGACATCTTCCAGTTATATTTCGATAGTCCACCATTTTTTATGAACCAGTGTTCTGCGTAGATGCTATCTAATACAGAAATAATTAACCTTTGTGCAATAATTTGCAGGTTTTTTTTTTCCCCCAACTCGTCTTTTGACGGAGGAGCCGTTGGTGCACAACTCGTGAGACACCCTGTATACGCTTCAGTAGGACGAACTTAAGCTGGTTCGGGCAGATCATGTTCGGTTTCATCATTCGAACTATCCATTCTGGAGTAGACGACGTTAGGAAAAAATAAAACATAATAATTGTGAATGGCATTATCTTGAGTTCATCAGAGAGCTTTCTACCGAAAAAGGACTGATTTGTATTGGGAAGAACACGGATTTGTTTGTAAGGTACACGGATATGTACATAGAAAATTTATAAGCCCTTGTGTTAATTTCTTGTGCAGCTTTTTTTCGATCCCAAGAACAATGTATTATATGAATGTACATATAATGTATTTGGAAAACTGATAGAACACTGGGTTCTAGTCAGGGTGCTCAAAAATTGATTTCCATGAAAACTATTAAGAAGAAAGTTGGTGGTTACCAACATTTTTGGTCTTGACCCATCATACCACTGCAATAGCTTTATTTTTACCAAATATTCACTTACGAAAAACAACAATGTAATACAAAATATACCATCAGAAGTCACCCGCGTAGATGGAAAGAAGTAAATATTTTTGTGTTAAACTAAAGAAAAACTGACCTGCTGATTGTGTACCTATGGGTAGCTTCACCATCAGAAGTTTACTGGTATACATATAATCATACCAAATTTTGTTTATGGCAAATCAAAATCATCAAAACCGTTAAAATGATGTACCAGTCACGAGTGACCGACCTTTTTTTTTTTTTTTTTTCAGTTGGATGATACTTGAAAATAAATAAAATAAATGAGCTGATGGCTCCGACCATTGTCGTTCGTTGGCGGAGGGGTTATTGGGTCAAGAGATACAAACAACGCTGTTATAATAACTTTTTCAACTTGAACTGAAATATGTGCTTAATTGGTGTCGGATGGATTTAAAACCACTCAAGCTACACATCCAGGTTCAACCCTTTCACACCGGACGGGACATGAGCTGTCCCAGTCTGGGAAAATTTTAAAATTATGGCTGGGACTATATAATGTCCCAGTTAATCTTCTAGGAAAACATCTAGGAACAAAAAATCACACTAAGTTTCGCCACCAAACGCATCATGGCCTTGTAATCGCCCATCTCAATTGCACTCCAGGTGTTATTGTTCTCAAATCGTTTCCCACACTAAAAAATGGTGTGCACTTATTCCAACATGGCATTGTACAACGAAAATGTATCACGCCATATCACACTATCCAGAATTTCGGACTTCAACTTTTATTTTATTTTATTTTTAATATTAATACTTATTGATTATTATTATTATTATTATTATTTATTTTATTTTATTTTTTATTTATTTATTTAGTTTTTTTTTTACAAATTTTTGTAGATGATGAAGCTGTTGCAATGGCTCCAAAAAATTTGAAATACATTTTTTTGACAATTTCCATCATCAGGAAAATTCTCTTTTTGCGCCAAAAATTCAAGCTTTCGCAACGAGACGATGAGTTCGTTGGCCAGCATTTTTTAGCATATCAAATTGGTCAAATTCCAAAATTGTGCTAAAAAATTTACTAAAAATTACCAAACACGGCTAAAAACCGTTAAATTTATATTTTTAGCAGAATTCAGTCAAAATACCGAATATGAACTAGAATATTAAATAATATATGCACAGATTTATGCCGAAAAAATAATGTACGTGAGTTTCAACAATATTAGCGGAAAAATAGATAAAAATGCAAAAAAAAAACCCTTAAACAATCCAAAACATTTTTTGAATGCCACAATATTATGTGGAATGAGTATTTTTTTTCGCCATAAGATTAGTAATTAACGATTTCATTTCACTCAAAGTCCTAAATTTTCAAATCAATTTAATATATTGTAGTAAGATAATTTGCGAAAATTTGCTCATACGATCGTTGCTGCATGACTGGAACTTCACTTTTTTTAGCTGCCCCCTTTCTTAGAATTTCAATATTTTTTCCTTTTTTTTACCTTTCTTATTAGTGCAATAATTTCGAAAAATGGTTCATGTATAAATGATTTTTATCATTGTGGAGGGTGGAAGCAGTGAGGAGAGGACAAGGGTCGTTTAGGAATTCGCAATCAACAAAAAGTGGCAGAGGGACAAACTAGACGAAAATTGGGATCGAACAAAGAAAAAATCTCGAAAATCGGTTGAGAATTGTGGTCTGTATTATTTAGTAGATACACTCCAGAAACAAGGAAGCTACTGACTGTTAGACAACGATGTGATTCCGGTTTGAACTGACAATAACAAATGATGAGTTTGCCTGCTACATAAGTAGGTACCCTTAAGAATACGAAAATCACGTTAAAAACGGTTAAAATCAAGTAAATAAGTCCAAATCGGATCTTTCCTGTTATCCGACCGCCAGCCCTCCCCCAGCGCTGCCTACAGATAGCATACGGCCGCCATTCGTTATCTTTGTAATCTAGTCCTCATTATTTATTTATTTATTTATTGACATACCTACATGGCAGGTTACAACAAAGGTCGTAGCTGACCCTCATAGTATTGCACAATTGAAATAACCTAGTTAATTAAACACAGGCGGCATGACCTTATTCAAAACATGGTATACAAAAATAGGCAAATATATTAGGTATTATATGGTTCAGTTGTTTTCGGCACTCTATCGTTTTCACTTGTGCGTATACGTCTTCTTTTGAAAATGAATTTCATGTTTAGGAAGAAAACAAGAAGCCAGCAACGGGACCTATTCGAAACAACAATGCAAGACATCGGTAGTAGCGTTTTGGCCACCTGGTGAGTTTTAGGTAATTTGTTATATTTCATTTTGGTACCTACTAGTTGATCATTTTGGGTTCGATTTAAATGTTTTAATACACATTGCTGGTTATGTTCATGCTTTACACTCATTGTCGCACCCCGATCACTGGTGAGTAGGATTAGATAACAAAGATAACTATTGACGGTCGTATGCTATCTGGAGGCAGCGCTAGAGAAGCGCTGGCGGTCGGATAACAGGAAAATTCCATACAAAATCTTTTAATTTTAATCACTGATCTACCTTTTCAAAACAATCAAGGGGTGGCGATACTTCCTTGCTACCTTGCCTGACGTTCGACGGTCGTCCTCATTCAATCTGGCAAATTGCTGAA
The DNA here is from genome assembly GCA_030762985.1 of Adelphocoris suturalis. Classification (NCBI taxonomy): domain Eukaryota; kingdom Metazoa; phylum Arthropoda; class Insecta; order Hemiptera; family Miridae; genus Adelphocoris; species Adelphocoris suturalis. The sequence goes on along the minus strand of CM061045.1, from coordinate 30,386,637 downwards.
CCAACAGATACAATCTGCTGCTCAGCTTTCCTCAGAAACGAAAAGGTACGAAAAACAGAACCAAAAGCAATAGGCACCTTCGCACATTAAAAATGTCCAACGCAGATGTATCGAATTTACAACTTGGATGTTGTATTTTCTGCTCAGAGAAGTGATAACATAAAATGGACGAGAAAACAAGTCTGTGGTTGTAAAAAACTGCCCCGTCATGCAAAAGCATAAAAAGTTCCACAGGAGGGGCGGAAGGAGCGAAGGAGATTCGGGGGTGGGGGGAAGAGGTGTTCGGTTCAACCGTTTATAAATAAATAAAAGAAGTGAGGAGGACGCCCAGGTTTACCCGACGCCGACTCTAGGGATGAGGGAAGTTGCAGGAGGATGAGGGGGGAGAGTGGGATGAAAGGAAGTATCCCTACAGAATGACAATCAGTTCAAGTACAAACCCCTCAGAACACAGGTGGTGATACCACCGAGCACTCTCATCGAGATGCCCAACTCGAGTAACTCCATGTCCCACACCATACCCTGTGCCATGACACAGTCGCGGCAATGACCCAGATGTTATTGGTCGCCACACCTTTTAACTCAGAAATCGCTTGCCACAGATAATTTCCATCATGCTTATTTAATTTTGCCCGCCAGGTCTGCTACATTTCCATACTGCCACTGACAACCTGGACATCCAGGATTATTTCAGACTCATCAGGCTTGATGACAACGATATCCAGCTTCTTGCCCCAGTCACTGGGCATGTGATATAGTCTCTCCCTCTCGACATCCCAGCCACTAGATGACAAAACGCCTGCAACCTGCTTGGCAACCGCATCGTGATGTAGAATGCAGCCACCTTGAGTACGAGGAAACTGATGCACCACATGATACAGGTTCTCATTTTTACCACAACAGGCATGGCAAAGGTGTCCATTGTCCCGCGACTACTCCTTGAACACCTCACCGAGGTGGCTAAAGTTGCCACCCGGACGGCCTAAAATAGCGATAGTCGTGGGCCCCAATGCCCTCTGAAGCTCATTCTACCCATTGTGAAGAGATGGGGGATTCAGAGCTCTGTCGAAGTTCTTTACCATCTACCGACTCATGCAGTGCAGCAGCAAACTCAGCAGATGAGCTGGGTTTTGGAACGGTTGGTGTTGCTCGGTTGCACCACAACAATTGCTGCATGACAAAGTCCAGGTCGGCAGCAGTGCGGGCAACCTCCCAGCTCGATCACTGAAGGGCGAGCAGGAGCTGGTAGTGTAACGATGGGATGCTGGCTGGGAAAGAGTCAATACCAAGCCCACCGGCCTTGACCGATGCTTGAATATAAGCACTTGAGACACCAGATGGGATGCCTAGACAAGAGCGCATAGCAGAGCAAACTTCACGGTCTAACTCAAGCAGCCTCCCCTCAGTAAGCCTACCAAAGACAAGCAAATACGTTAGCTTTGGCAGTGAGTACATACGGAGGAGGCGCAGCTGCAGCTGTGGCTTCAACGGAGCCTTGGTGATACGAGCTAATGCTCTACCAAGAGTCCACATGGCTTGCAGCAATGGTGGCCACACCCATGAAGTCAACTCCAAGGTACCGCCAAACCTCAAGTTGGGATCGGGTGGGGATTGGTGACTGTCCTATGACAAAATACTCCTCATCCAGCACCTTCACCTGATGCTGGCGACTTGACAGGACCAAGGAGGCTGACCCACACTTATCTGGGTTAACGACCAAACCACACCTGGCTAGCTTCTCAGCAACACAAACGCACAAACACGCGACGACAAAAACACGTTTTTTCGAATTTACCCCCTTCATTCTCCCTCTTCCATCTTGAAATTCAAAATTTCCGAGGTTCGTAGCACAACTAGACTAAAATTGGGATCGAACAATGAGAGAATATCGAAAATCGGTTGAGAATCGTAGTCTGGGCAGTGGCGGCTCTGATGGGTCAATCGTCGACAAAATTTATGTCACACACACACACACGCCCTTGGTTTTTTCACGGATTTGGTTTCAGAATGGTCTTAAACGGATATATATGCGGTTATTTTTTTATTTATTTTTTTCCCCTCTCATGCATGGATTGTCTATTGAAGAAGCCTAGCTTCAGAGGGACGTCCTAAAAACGGAAAAAACTCCATATTCGTTTAACATAATCTGAAGAAATATCGTGCGACAACGTGCGACCCCGACCAACAGACTCCTTTTACGGACAAATTGCGGTAATTTTCAGCGTATTTTACCAAAATTTCGGGGACGATGAGGCAATTGCAATGGCTCCAAAAATTTTTAAATAAAAATTTTTCGAATAATTTCAGTTTTACTAAAAATTTCTAAAAACGGTTACAAATTTTTAAATGCATATATATTTTTTTTATCAGAATTTTTGTCTGGAGAAAATTATCGACCATGAGCAAGATCATTAAAAAATTTATGCACTAATTAAGCTGAGAAATTTACTTCATATCCATAATTATTTGCTAAAAAATCGATAAACAAGGTAACAATTCAAAATCTTTTTTGGGTAGCAAAATATTATTTTTAATGAGTTTGTTTGCCATAAAATTGGTGGTGGACGATTTCTTTGCCCTCGAATTGCCAAATTTCAAAACAATGTAAAATGATATAATACGCTAATTTACGAAAATCCACTCATTATGATCATGGGAAACTTTGAATAACACTGGATAACAACAAAAAAGTTGGGTAAAGAGTTCGATGACAATGGCTCTGATGCAGGTTCTGATGATGCTGAATCCGAATTCGGGGTCGATTTTTTTTCTTGGAGGTTGAGGTTTCGCTGTCCAGCACTCAAATGTTCAATAGCTTAATTTTATAAGAAAAATCGCTAAAACAAAATCTTTGAATTTTCAACTCTTTTTTTTTCCTTCAATGAGCAAGTGTTATATTGCAGATATTTCGAGGGTTGACTCAGGGATAGACTTCGATAATCCATATCCCATGATTATAACAACAAACTAAAAGATAAAGATGATTTTATAGTTTCCAATGAGTAGGTATCATTTTGTTTGTTTCTCCGGAAAATGAAATTTCATTGATTTTTTATGTAAATTTTATGTAACATAAATTAAATAAATAAAGTCAGATCTTCTTACTCAAAGTACATGAAAATAATTTATTCTTGGGTAGTTTGTAATATAATGAAAGCTCGAGGTAAGTTACTTGATTTAAACTATATGCCACGTAGAACTGATAGAATTTACAATTATTGTGCAATGTGGAACTTGAGAATATTTTTTATTTCATTGCTAAACGCCCTATCTTGAGTGAGTTGCGGTGTAAGTATTTAAGGAGGGTTATTTTGAAGTACGAGGATGTAATAAATCTACTAAACGGAAGTAACTGGCTGAACATGCGTAACTTCATATATCATGCTGGAAATTACAGGAAGTTGCTTATAAATGAATTTAATTTTTTCTAAATTATAACGTTTCTTCCTATTTGCTCAGGAATAAGAATGAATAGCTACCATAGAAAATTGCTTACTCTCTCTTACTTAAAAAAAATTATTGCAATTAATTATCATTAGTTTGACGAGATAGTTATCCAAAAGGTAAACTCGACAGACGGTTGATACACCATTGTAATTTTCGACATATTCTAGTCTAAAAAAATATGTACATTTAATTTTAATTTTGAAGTTGATTTTATGTTCATGTATCACTCAAATATGCGTCATTTCTATTCTATTCTATAAGTCAGATGCCCAAAAGTAAAGTCTTCCTCCCGGTTTTTCCATGCAAAGACGATTGCGAGTGTTAGGATGGGCGATATAGCCTACCTATACATTATACATTCTTTACCACCCTTCCTTCGACTCCTGTCGAGAAACAGACCTCACCGTTGGATTCGGCGCAAAAAATACTTCTATAATGACCAAGTCAAACATTTTAGTATAAGTATTAACGGAGGAGAACAGCATGTCCCTCAGAAAGGCTGTTTCGTCCCATTGTGCGTGGTCCGAAGCTTTTATAGAAAACTGCTGAACTTAAATTTACGAAATTTGGTTCCAAAATCATACATCGGCCAGAAATGAGTCTGCAATCCTGGCATAATTTTCAATCAACCTAAAAAAGTGAAATGTTGGGGGGGGGGGGGGGCAATAGCTCAAAAACGTTCGGAGAAAAGGGGCAATTTTTTAGATCGATTTTAATAGTAATTATTTCTATCAATTTAATGAGACCACCTTTTAATTTATTTTCTTTATGTAAATACCTACTTCTATCTGGTTACATTTATTTAGGTATATTCAGATATTTTACCATAATTTCCGTTTAATAATTATCTATGGACAAGTAAATAGTTATCTAAGTAGAAGAACTACCTACTACTAAAATAAGTAGGTGATGAGGGGGGGGAGTTAGATCCTGAAGAACACTACGTATGACGGAGCAGTCGAGGTTTTTCTGTGGTGTTCACTGATCCCCACAATATCGTAGGTACGAGACGAGAGCTTGAAATACCGATGCCTAGAGCCGAGCTGAGTGCTCGTAAATATTGACTTGTGATGGTGGGAACATTTTTATTTATAGTGTAATCAATCGTTACTCGTAACATCTCGTTCTGCAACGTTACGAGTTAGTTTTTAAGGACATAAATCGGGGTTTTGCGAGAAAACTTTTATCAGCAGGAATCCATCGTGTTCAGGCGTTGGCCAGGCGCAAGAAACAAATAAGCTAGACAAATAATACTTGGCAATTTAGCGCGTAGACTACCTTATCGTCCGCTAAAGAACAAAAAACGAGGTTCATTCAGATCTTACCTACATATTACGGGGCCGTGCTTTATTCTATTGTTGCCTACTTAAAATCCGTCAAATTTCCTACTGATAAAATTATTGGCTACCTAGCAGGCTAAAGAAAGTTTAATTTCTAAGAGTAATTTCTAAGACCAGTCGACTGATTTTTCATCTTTCATGCATCACTAACACAGTAAAAAACGTTTTGCACTAGGAGAGGGGACTCGCTCCGATCTCGATGAAACTGTTACTGAGTTTTTACATTAAAAAATCTGTCGAAAATTATGGCTTGGGCATCGCTTGAATAAAACGGTAATCCCCCCACCATCCCGTCAGCAAATCTCGAAATCCCAAACATTTTTGCACAACAAGACTAACTTTGGGATCAATCAAGATAACAACAACGAAAATCGCTGGAATGGTAGCCAGAGTAGTGTCGACAAAACTTGTAAAAGAAAACGAGTTTTTTCGGATTTACCCTCTCTATTTTTATCCTTCCGTCATGAAATTCAAAATTTCTGAGGTTTTTAGCACAATGAGACTAAAATTTGGATTGAACAAAGAAAAAATCTCGAAGATTGGTCGAGAATTGAGGTCTGGGCCTCAAACTTTGTCAACGCACACTCAAACACACACACACACGTGGTTTTTTCACGGATTCGGTTTTAAAATGGTCTGAAACGGATTTGAATTCGGTTATTCCATTTATTTTTTTTAAGCAAATTTTCGTAAAATGAAGCCAAGCATTGCAATGGCTCCAATAATTTTAAAATATGATTTTCGAAAAATTTCTTCATTTAATCCGTTTTGAGGCATTCTGAAACGAATTCTAAAGTTTAAGCTAAGTTTAATATATATATATATATATATATATATATATATATATATATATATATATATATATATATATATATATATATATATATATATACGTGCCCTTCCAGATCTTAACTTTCCGTAAGATTGAAATAAAAACTCCGTACTTACTTGCGCCAAAAAATCAAGCTTTCCAAACGAAAGGATGAGTTCGTTGGCCAGAACTTTTTGAGCACACAAAACTGGTAACATTCCAAAAAAAAAATTTGCTGTACGAACCAGTAAAAGTGCCTCAAAATTGTTGATATTATATTTTTTAGCAGAATGTAAGTCAAATGAAATTTATCAACAATGAAAAAGAACAATAAAAACATTCACTTTAGCTTCCGGTATATTGATGCCTTACTTCTACGTCCCTCTTAAATACAAGTTGATTATCAAGTTTTCCAAAATATGTCATTAGGCGTCTTCAATAAAATGAACATTGCTATCTTGTGAGTTTTTCATATTGAAATATATATGTATATTCTATTTTCCCAGACCACGAAATTGTTAATTCAGGAACCGTCCATTTCGTGGTGCCTTCAGCATACGTATATAAATTTTACACATTGGCGGGTGCTCCGCGTCCTTAACTTTTCAAAGAGTGTACACAGAGGGCGATGGACACTGCCATGGGGTAGATGATTGCCTCGAATTCCCCAAGATCGCCGTGGAATGTCATTACTACTTTCAAAAATTGCGCAATTTTTTCATGTGGCTCCATTCTCTCTTTTAGATTTACTTCCAATAAGAGAAGACAACTCACAGATAGTTTTGCGTCCACAGCAAACTCCATCGATGAGAGTGATTCATCATTTTTTAATTAACGAATTGAATTTAGTCGTACAAATTAGCAAACCGAATTGGTTGTATTCAGCAGTATCGAATTTACGAGACAATTAGTAGGAGGGAACTGGGATTCTTCCTACTACTTAGAGTCTGCATTTCAGAAAATAGGAAATCAACCATTTATTGAGAAGCTAAATTAATAGGTAGTTTCTTACAGAAATATTACATCGTTGCCCTCTTCTCTGTATTTTTTGGCACAGCTGATGTATGGGGATGGAGAATAGTCCCTTCAGATGGCGTACATCTGACAGGAGCTTACATCAGTGGTCTGAAAAACAACGGTTTCGTATCATTAATCTCAAAATACTCACGGAATTAGCGAAAACGAGTGATTTTCTCACAGATATGTTACTGGGATATGGGATATAATGGCAGTCCCTCAACTAATCGGCAATCAAATTAACGATAAACGATCCAAGAAGTATTTCCGTGAGACAAAACACCGATGGTGGAGAATCGCCTCTATCAATTTTTATATACACACCAAAAGTACCTAGTCAATTAGAATTTTCAGGTCCATACGTTAGAATGTCCTCCAGCGCCAGAAATTCTGAAAATCAGATTTTTTCTCTAATAACATCTAATGAACCCTTTTCCATTTTCCGTACCCAATGAGAAAAGAATTTTGCAAATTGTGCTTAACGTGTTACGTCAGAACACACTAGGTTCATCAACATTCAAATGGCAACATTTCACTGTCTTATTATCGACTGCCGCAGATCGAGTAAAGGGGATGATAAGGATTACCTAGATATTATGAACGCAAACACGAAAAATAAATGACTAAAATAAAATACAATAAAAAACGCTGCGAATTCTTGAAACAAAGATTTATTATTCCCGTTGCAGATAACCCTCTCCGTACATATCACTTCCACGTTTAACACTATCACATTTCCCGCGATCAATCCACACAATTTTGTAACTCAAAATAAATCTAGATTGTATCATACAGGTAAATTCCATAGCATTCGGAGCATAAGTAGCCTCTGCGCGTATGCATACGTTAAATACCACAAACACCAATATCCCATTAGCGAATTGACGGATTTAATCATACTTTCAGGGATGATGTGGACAGGACTCTAGATTTTCTCCTGTGAATCTAGTTGCAATAAATCCACTGGTAGTCTCTGCATAGGTGCAAACGCGAAATACCTAAATACTTATTATCGAACCTTTTCAGAGTGACCAAAGGCTGGAGAGAGGCGGTTTCATTCGGAAGGACAGTAGAATCTACTACCTACTACTTAGTAATCATTAGTACCTACTCATTTATTATGAGTGATAAAAATTGACTACTCTTGCACCTACCTACGTGCAATAAAATACGCACATTTTTTCGGATGTGTACAGCAGCAATAGTTCTACTTTTGGATAGTGGAAGAAAATATAATGTTTATTTACAACATAAGTACATTGACAGTAAATAAAATAAATATAGTATGCATGATTTACATTGGTTATTGTAGATACAAATCTACTATTTCCGATCTGTGAATCTGCGATTCCAATGGCCAAGAAATGGAAAAATGAGATACAACTTTGGTTTCAGGAAAAATTAAGCTATTTTAGGTAATACAGGGACATTGGATACCTATATACGAAATCAACGCAAATGTTCCTCTCTGATGGGAGAGTTCCATTTTTTGTTTAAAAAAAAAAAAAAAAAAAAAAGTCTGCCAAGTTGGGTGGGCAGTAGGCATAGCTTCCTCACATATAGTAACGTTGCCATACTTTGGGTTAGATCCGGCATGGTCCGCTGTGAAAATAATTGCTAGTCTATCAATAAGAGCCAGAGCGCATGCGCAAACTTGAAATCTTAAAAACGTATATTATTCGCGAACCAATAGTCCTGTTCTCCTCAAAGTTGAAAGATAGTTGAGGTTTCAACGTTCGTTGGTCCCCTCTGAATCTACCTCTCTTAATAATACATTTCAATGATCCTTATACTCATATCGTGGATACAAGGAAGCTATGTGACACAAATTTTGGTTTATTATTCTCTGAATAATACACCTACGTATTCGGTTTGGGAAAAAAAATGTTCGCCCCAATCTTCATTCTCTTACGTTTCAAGATGAATAGATTCCAAATCTGCAATGTCCGGCCACTGTACGCGCCTTATCTACTCTTTAAAATGGCCGAAAAAATCTGAAACTTCGCACAGGGGCTTCAGTAATGTAGGTACTGGAATAGCTTTTGGGCTCTAGTTGTGCCCCAATACTTGTCAGTCCGATCCACCCTCACTCGAAATTGTTATGGGCAAAAAACGGTTTTTTTTTAAAGGTTTTGGGAACAAATAGTTAGTTAATTGCTAAACCCAATGAGACTCTAACTCCAAACAAGTTAACCGTTACGTAAATCGAGTAATCGAGGTACCTAAGTTACCAAACAACACTAGGTAACGAATAATATTATTATCACAGATTTATTTTGAGTGACAAAATTGTGTGGATTAGAGAGATGCTGTATGGGTGTCATTTCAACAATATTGATCGCGGAAAATGTGATAGTGTTAAACGTGGAAGTGATATGTACGGAGTGGGTTGTCTGCAACGGGAATAATAAATTTTTGTGTCAAGAATTTGCAGCGTTTTTTATTTTATTTTATTCGTTTATTTTTCGTGTTTGCGTTCATAATATCTAGGTACCTACTGTGAATGAATTCGTAATTACGGCAATTCTGGGGAAACGGGATAATTGGAAAATTTCCAAGAATTATCCAACTATTAATGGTTTAAATTGATGAATAATCTTTTAATTTTTTTTTTTTAAATCAAATAATGCGCAGAGGACTGCGCCTTAAATCGGTGCACTGCAATAGTTAGGTGCAGCAAAATAAATGGCGTGATGTTATGAATAATGTATTACTGATCAGCTTACAAACAAATACCTTGCACCAAAATCGTCAAATTTTGCAACTTTATGAAACATTAACTTATGTTCACAACCTTTTGTTCAGTTTGAGCATTGGATAGAATGTTATTTGCACTTTTCGAGACAACGCTAATGAACTAATTTATCAAAACTATGCTCATTATACAATAATAGTTTACGTACCTTACTGGAATTCCTGCCGCAACTAGCAGGTCGAGTAAGGAGGGGGGGGGGGGGCTAGGTCATATGCTCGCTATGTTCGAGTCATAGGAAAAGTTTCAATCCGTATCTATAAACTGTAATACAACCCGCTGTCACTAGGTGGCATTGAGCGAATTGTTCTGGACGCTTCTCAGTAGCGAAATGTTTTCGACTTGGAACTGATCAACGCTAAGATGACAGAGAGAAAATATGCATTTCTATAAACGTAGGTAGGAGTAGGTATCTACTGATGACGAAAAAGCTTCTTCCAATCTGAGAACAAAGCGGGTGCTTGTACAAGTGCCTACTTTCAGTTCATGAGAAGTATTGAACTAACTTGAATTTCAGTGATTTCGAAAAATCATGTAAATTTATGTAGGTATGAGTCCACGTCTATATCACAGTCATCATCGTCTTGCATCATCCCCCCGATTTGGACATGTGTCCAGGTGCAGGATTAGTTCTGAAGTACTAGAAATATTTTTGATACAATCTTGTGTGCATCACCCAGTACCTACAAGCAACTTCAGCACCATTATAAGAGGCAATCTCATGCCTAACTCGATCAATCCCTGAAAATTTCTTTATCATAGGAGGCGAAATGTTGAAATTATGCGTGTGGCAAAGATTCGCGGACAGACGAGACAGGGAGGAAGGTCTAAAGCGTAAAATTTGAGATGAAATTTTTATTTTTCGGAAGGCAAAATTTTCAGATCTCAAAAGTGACGAAACTTTCACTACTTTTGGTAAACTCTGAAGCATAATGTGAGGATAGCCTTTATCCTACAGCTGACATTATTATTTTTTCCACAGCTTACTAGGTACTTATCATCCCCTTTATTCGATCTGCGGCAGTCGATAATAAGACAGTGAAATATTGCCATTTGAATGTTAATAAACCCAGTGTGTTTTGACGTAACAAGGTAAACACAATTTGCACGATTCTTTCTCATTGGGTGCGGTAAATGGGGAAGGATTTATCAGATGTTATTAGAAAAAACAAAATCTGATTTTCAGAATTTCTGGCACTGGAGGACAGTCAAACGTATGAACCCACCTTATTTAGATCGTTGGACCTGAAAATTCTAATTGACTACTTACTTTTGGTGTGTATATAAAAATTAAAAGGGGCGATTCTCCGCCATCGGTGTTTTCTCACACGGAAATACTTATTGAATTGTTTATCGTGAATTTGATTGCCGATTAGTTGAGGGACTGCCATTATATCCCAGTACAATATCTGTAAGAAAATCACTCGTTTGCGCTAATTTTGAGATTAATGATACGCAAACCGTTGTTTTTCAGACCAGCTGTAAGCTCCTGTCAGATGCACGCTTGCTATTCTCCATCCGAAGGGACTATTCCCCATCCCCAACCATTAGCTGTGCTAAAAAATACAGTGAAGAGGGAAATGCAAATGATATTATTTCTGTACGAAACTACCTATTAATAATTAATTATTAAGCTAGATAATTTAGCTTCTCAATAAATTGTTGATTTCCTATTTTCTGAAATGCAGACTCTATGTAGTAGGAAGAACCCCAGTTCCCTCCTACCTACTTTAATATCTCTCTAAATTCAATACTGCTGAATATAACCAATTCGATTTGTTAATTTGTATGACTAAATTCAATTCGTTAATTAAAAAATTATGAATAACTCTAATCGATGGATTCTGCTGTGGACGCAAAACTCCAAGAATTATCAGTGAGTTGTCTTCTCGTAGTGGAAGTAAACCCAAAAGAGAGAAGTGAACCACATGAAAAACTTACGCAATTTTTGAACGTGGTTATTCCACAGCAATCTTGGGGAATTCGTGGCCAATTAACTACCCCATGACAACGTCAGTGTCCGGATGCTGAAGGCACTACGAGATGGACGGTTCCTGAATTAAAAATAAAATATACATATATATATTTCAATATGCAAAAAATTACAAGATAGCAATGAAAATTTTATTGAAGACGCCTAATAAAATATTTCGGGAAACATGATAATTTATGTGTATTTAAACGCTGAAGTAGCGCATCAATATACCGGAAGCTAAATTGAATGGCTGTTGTATATATATATATATATATATATATATATATATATATATATATATATATATAACATCTATAACCGACGAGACTTCGCTCATACGATCATGCAGCAAGACTGGAACTTTTTTTCCATGCATGGGTTGTCTCATATCCATTCGGATTTGTTCCAATAGGTAGTCCGTATAATGACGAAGCCTAGGAAGGACGTCCTAAAAATGTTAGAAAATGGCTAAAACTGGTTTTTACAAAATTAATGATACTCCAACATGTCGGAACTGATTTCAATGCAATTCATGTGAGTGGTTCTACATAAAAAAATATATATCAGACTGGGGTACGGTTTTCAAATATACATGCTCCAGGGTGGCCAGAATAGAATACACAATACACGGCTTAGGCTTTTTCTACATAAGGCGCCAACAAACACCATGTCTATGTCTTATCTAAGGATCTTTGCGTTTGTCCATGTTCAAAACATATACTTGAAAAGGAAAGAAACCGAACGTCATTTTGCCCATCTTAAATCATCCGAACAGCTCAGTAATGCTGGAATCCCGACGACCGGTTCAAGATGGATCGCTAATTTGGTTTCCTGATTTCCTCGGAAGGTAACCGCATTTCGTTCTGGTCTTACATAGATACAACATTTTTTAACGACTAATGATTTAGATTTTTTTTTTACTTTGCACTTTTACTGAATTAGGGAGGCTCCACATCTTTTAATCCCAAGGGTATTTTATTCACTGCTGATATAGATTATTTTTTAATCACTTTATACTTTATATATTTGAATGCGAGCATGAGAAATTATTGCCAGATAAATGATTAGGTTGCCAAAATTACCTCAATCCAACTGTTATGCGTTACCTCGATTAAATCGTCTGTTTAGTCTGAGAAGCTACGTATTAAAATAAAAATAATAACAAGGATAATAATAATAATAATAATACCCCGTAAGGGGGGGGGGGCCCTTCTGGTCCTACAGGGTTGGCGTGCCTACGGGCCCGAGCTAGTGTTGGTTCGCCCTTGGTGATAGGCCTAGATGTTGATCCAACGTGCCCTCCATGATTGTTCCTCTGATCTTCTGGCATCAGGAGGACAAGCGTGTTGGGTTTAGTAATTCCTTATCCCCTCTCTTTCCTTCTCCTTGATGCCCCTTCAACATTCCCAATACTGTCCTCACACAAAGACATGCCTCAACACAACACTCATACCACAGACACGGGCGGGGTTTGCGCTACAACCTCTGGCGGCCCCCGTAATGTGGTTGAGGAAGTAGAAGGTTCGGTACTGGACACGCCATTTTCACTCTGTTGTCAACCCGAACAGCTAGCTTTAATTGGCCCCTGAATACCTTTGGGATTTGGCCCCTAAGTAGCCTAAACAGGTACTACTGCCGATGGTTGTAGCTGTGGCTCCCAACGCCGCCTCGCCAGAGGTCCATTGGCTGACCCAAGTAACGTCCGTAAAAATCCCTCATGTTCTGTAGTACCTGTTGGGATGTTGCAGTGCATATGGAGGCCCCCCTCTTGACCCCCAGCGGACCAGCGAAGAGGTTATAATTAATATACCGGAGGAGGTAGCATTGGCCCTAATGTCAAAAGCGACACCACTGCACGCTACACTTAATAAACTACACTCAGACACACACACCTACACCCTTTCTCCAATGACAAAATGAAAATGTCCAATACAATTATTGCGGGTACCAAAAGTGCCACCCCCGACTCCCCGGGGTTCCCAACCCAGCTGCATAGGTCTCCACCCCCCCCCCCCAATGCCATCCCACGTGGAGGCAACCAAGAATGACGAGGTCCCCCTCACCGTGAATACAGAGACTAAGGTCTCTGTTGTCAATACTGACAACCCGGTGTCTCCAGCAGTGGAGGCACCCAAGAATGGCGAGGTCTCCCTCACCATGAATACAAAGACATCCAACCCTGTTGTTGCTACCTTCCCTCTGGGAGGGGCAAACAATGATATTCATTTAAACACTGGAACAGGAATCGCTGACTGTTCAGTCCCCAACTTTGTGACCGGCACAAACATAAATTTTATTTGGGAGCCAAGCTATGTGGGTATCCTTGGCAACGAGTGTGTTGATGCCATGGTAAGGAAAGCCTTTGGTGATGGCTCCATCCAAGTGTTGCCTATGCGTATTGAGGATTGAATCTCTTGCATGACGCAGAAAGCCAATTCCATCTGGCTCGAGCAATGGCAGGAAGAGGTCACTGGTCTACATGGAGTCCCTCAGGACCTTTGCCTGGTTGATTATTTCGGGACCCACCTTCCAAGAAGGGACCAAGTAGTGGTCAATTGGGTAGTCACTGGTCAACCCGTCTCTCCTTCAGACACCTGCTGGATTCAGTAGCTTGTGATATTGTGTGTAGGAGATGTGGGGGTGATTTGTCTATCCGCCACATTTTGGAGGAATGCCCAGCCCTCATGGACCTCAGGATCCAGCTTGCACCCCCTCAACGGGTGGATGTCCTGTCCGGACCAGACAAGGTCCACTGCCTGTTGGTGTACCTGAGAGCCTCTGAGCTTTGCAACGAACTGAGATATTCTGATGTGCGATATATTTATTTATGTGCATCTATTCATACCTTTATTTAACTAAAATGTACAGTATTTATCATTAGGTATATGTTTATCAGTAGTATTTATGTATTTGTAAGTATCATCTAGTCGTAGTTTATTTGGAAAATAGGAAAACAGGAAACTGAATTTAAATGCAGAAAAAATGGGTCCCATGTGGGAATCGAGCCCTCATCATTTGGTTTTCCATACCAACGCCTTCTCCATCTTGGCCACAAGGACCACTGGACGGAGAGAGCTTGGATCTGAGCCAACAACCTCTGTGAACCATTACTCTGCATTTTTCGATGAATTTAACTTTAAATCAACTGTACCCTTTATATTAGTCACCGCTAACGAAACGGCCCGAAGAATTATTTCTTAATTTATATAGTCGCCGTATGGGTCCGGCTGGGGGTTTGTTTGGAAAATAGGAAAACAGGAAACTGAATTTAAATGCAGAAAAAATGGGTCCCAGGGATGCTACTAGGGGAGTTTGTGATGGCAACCCATTTAGTGACGGACGATCAGCAGGGCTCCCTTTAGAATCGAGCAATATATGGCAAACAGATAGGTACATGTAGTTAAAAGACCCACTGAAATCATAGAAGGATTTGATTTTAGATTTATCTGAAACATACATCGAGTAGAGCAATTTGAATCATGGTTCATTCCAACCAAAATTAAATGCCACACTATGGTCCAGCCGCGCAAAACATTCAGTGTGTGACAAAATTCGAAGATTCTACCATTATATATTCGTGAACTGAGATATATTAACCTATCACTGCATACCCTTTGAGCTTGATAAGTTTCAAGACTAGATATCTTGTCTTCGGGTCAGTTCAATGCAAGACAAAGATCTTCTTCTTACGTCGTCCTTTAGGTATTTTTCGCAAATCATGAATTAGGTACCTAGGTACCTGTTCAGTTCGATTTTAGATAGCCTACAACTTTTCATGGCTTTTTTCTGTTTTCAGGTTTTTGTAAGACAACTTAAAAACTTCTCAAAAAGGAACAAAATGGTCTATGTCCTTTCAGATATGTTTTCTGCAACCATTTTCAATAATTTAGTTACAGCATGAACAAAATTTTAAAACTGTAGCAGCGACTTTCTTATTTCCTATTTTGGTTGATTCTTGATTAAATCACCTTAAATATTCTTATACTTGAAATGAGTAAATAAAAGTGGGTAGAAGTACCTACGTTTGCTACCGCTCCATTTCTTCATCTGATGTATTTTTACCACGCCAAAAGGCTATAACAAGCTACGGTCTGAAATTAATTTTCCCAGACGGCTGAGGAGGTGAATTGATGACCTTATAAGTTTCAAAACAGTTCTCCACCGTTTGCGAGTTCAAGATTATTTAAAAGTTCACGAGGTAGTAAGTATTAAATATTCCTAATGTACCACTTTTCTCCTGACTTGGTTACTCAGGAAGAGCATCTAGAATCACTGCAAACGAAGATATCATACCTATGATGCTGGTAACCGGATCCGTCTATACGTCCTTAATACCTCAGAAAAAAATACTCCCGCTGAGCACAAAAGCGATTGCTCTATTTTAACACAACACATTGATTAATTTTATTTCCATTATTATCTCGCAACAGAATCGTAATTATTTTTCCAAATGTACTTCCATAATGATTTTTAATCTATAGAGTCAGTAGATATCAATATTTGTACCTTACAAATACCAGTACTTTCATAATTTTACCACAACTTCGGTTCAGAAAATTTTAATTTTCCCAGGCGTGTGCTTTGGTCTCGATATCAATCTCATCGAGTCAGCGACCAGATAGGTATCAAACGTGGCCGTATTACACACACCCAATTTGAACACTTATTTTCCATCTATACCACCAAAGGGTACTGGAATATCGATCTGGCCACCATCTCAATTGCTTCACTGTCCAAAATTACACGGAAAACGATAACCCATGTGGCAACATATAAAAGTTGTTTAAAAATAATTTGTTGATTTCCCAAATATATATTTTTTTTTTCTGTTGTTTTGTTCACATTTGAAAATTCGTGCTCAATAGTAAATACTGTATTTCTCCAGCACTAGACCTGCTGACACTTGTTTACAAAATAATTTGTCGAGTTTCAAGAGCCAACGGTTAATTAAAATAGGAACACTCACAGGCATCCACCAAAAAACTGGTTCCCAGCCGAAAGCGGACAAGGTGATGTTTAAGAATAGCCATCAGTAGATGTAGTCTGTGTTCAAGACCCCCAAAAAGAGTAATTGGTATAATTTTTTGAACCCGACGAAACTTATTCCACATGTTCCTGTGACCATGTAGAGTATGAAAAACCATGATGACTATCTCATAACGGGGGCTTTTAAAAATGGCGGCCATTCAAAATGGCTGCCAGCCACTATTCTGCAACTTGTCGTATCTTACAAACGGCCGTTCCGGTATTTCCATGGCCAAAATTTTTGGACCTGATGACGAAAGCTGAAAAATACTAATTTCACTATGAAAAACTGAAAAAGTAAAATTAACATTTTCAAGATTTTTGTTCTAGTAGATTACAAGAAATCGGTGCAAGATAGGAAAAAATACTACTCCATAAAAGTTGATGCAAATGAAATACCCTTTAAATTAAAATAGAGCATTCAATTCGGTGCATCTTTAGCCGAGATATGTCAAAAAACTGTGCGACCGTGATGCTGTTCCTCCAACAACTCTTGGAATAAAACGATGTGAAGTGTGGTCAGTAAAAGTTGACTTAGGCCATTTTCAATGTATGTATTTCCTTCGGGATGACATTATTGATGTATTCTTACTGAAAATACACCCCTCCACCCTGTAATATATATACAGGGTGCCCCAAAAGCACACACCCCCCCCCCCCCCCTCTTACCATCCTAATTTTTGAGATAACGAAGTGAAACATTTTTGGGTGGGATGCCATACACCAAGTTAAAAAAAAAAGGTTTTGGACAACCTAAGGGGGGGGGGGGGGGGGGGATTCATTTTGAAGATTTTCTAGTGCTGAATACGATGGCAAAACCAGAATTGCGATATGTTATTCGTTTCTCAGATTGGAGCTGATGAACCATGCTGAAGCACGTTTCTTTATTATTAATATTATTTTATTTTTATTATTATTTTATATATATATATATAGATTTTAAGCCGCGCCTCAACGGGAAGGGTCATTAGTGGCAATCAAAAGGGGTGTCAAAGGCGCACTGCACCGGGCACGATTCGAAGGGGATCCATGCTGACCGCCCGTCACTAAACGGATTGCCATCACGGACTCCACTAGCAGATCGGAGGGGGAGAAATGATAATAATAATAATAACCCGCAAAGCGAGGCATCACCGCACTCTGCCTCACGGGATACAGCGATGACCACTTCTTAACCCCTACATCAGATAAAAATACACCGTACTAAGAACTAAACTACAGTTCGTTGTAAAGCTCAGAGGCTTTCAGGTACTCCAACAGAGATTGGAGCTTGTCTGGTCTGCACAGAACAGCCACCCACTGAAGGGGTGAATACTGGACCCTGAGGTCCATGAGGGCTGAGCAATCCTCCAAGAATTAGCGGATAGATAAATCACCCCCACATCTCCCACACACAACATCACGAGCTACTGGATCTAGAAGGTGTCTGTGAGTAAGACGGGTATGGCCAGTGGCGACCCGATTGACCACTATTCGGTCCCTCCTTGGAAGGTGGGCCACAAAAGGATCAACCGGGCAAAGGTCCTGAAGGACTCCACGCAGACCAGTGACCTCGCCCTGCCATTGCTCAAGCCAGATGGAATTGGCTATATGCTGCATGTAGGAGATTTGATCCTCAATGCGCATAGGCAACATTTCGTTCATGTTGAGGAAATCAACATGCATCCTAGACAAGATCCATGGAGGGCCGGGGGGGGGGGGTTACTTCAAAAGGGACCAGTGGGTATCTCTCTGTGCAGTCCCACCTGGTGAGCTCCTGAACACGAATGCCCAATGGGCGAGTTCGAGTCTGGAGCGTGGAATATGTTTCATCCAGGGATGGTAGAGTTACCATGGTATGCAGAGGGTGCCCTGGGAAATAAGGAAGGTGCTCTGCATAGCGGAGTGTCAGTAGATTTCGCCTAATCTTTTAGTGACTGGCTACGCCCGAGCACCTTAAGCGAGGCTGTCAGGGTAGTTCGAAAGGCCCAGTGGCCAAACGAACACCCTTGTTTAATATTGGATCCAGCTTACTCAGCAAGGACTTTCATGCTGATCCATAAACGGCAGAGCAAAAATCAACTATTGATTGCACCGCAGCATGGAAAATCCGTAAGAGAACTTCCTGATGGGTGCCCCAATTATAGTTAGATAGGGCCTTTAGCCTGGCGTATCTTCTCCGAACATAGCACATTACGCTATTAGTACGAGTTGTATCTTTTATGGTACTGTCACACTCTCCTCTCTCTATGTAGCGCCGATTCAGGCCCCATTGCGCCTCTGGGGGTGACCCAATTCCGTGACAATATATATCTAGGGTGGTAACGACTTAATGTTAATCCCTACCTCGATCTCCGTTAATAGGGGGGTTAGAAAAAAACTGCAAGCGGTAACCCCCTTATTTTTAAGCAACAAATTCAAACAACACACATTCGCGCACCGCGCATGCTCGCAAATGCGCGAAACTCGCATCAACTTCGTTATTTCAAATGAGAACCCCCCACTTCTTATGCATATTCGAATTTTGCGTAAAATTGCATGAAGACATGACCCATGACTTTATTTTTTAGGTGCGCGTAAACGGGCTAAATTCCGCTCCAAAAGTGCTTGATTCCGCTCTAAAAGTGCAAAAATAGTGAAATACTGAGTTTTTGAAGATATTTAACTGCCACATGTAATATATAATTTTGGAATATTTTCTCATGCTGAACCTCGTAATGATATTCATTTATTGATATTTTCATTGATATTGTTACCAACTTTATGCTGTGTGGAAATGAGTAAAATAAGTGCAATACTGGCCGATTTCTCGGTGTTTTCTCAAGGTTTTCTCAATAAATGAACATCATTACGGGGTGCAGCAAGATAAAATATACCCCAAAATCATGTATTACATGTGGCAATTGAATATCTTCAAAACCTTAGTACCACACAATTTTCGCAATTTTGCGAATGAAGCGGAATTGCACACTTTTGGAACGGAATTGAGCCTGTTTACGCGCACCTAAAAGATGAAGTGAAGGGTCATTTCTTCATGAAATTTTATGCAGAATTCGAAGCTCCAATAAGAAGTGGGGGGTCTCAATTGAAATAACAAAGTTGATGCGCGTTACGCGCATTTGCGTGCAAGCGCGGTGCCCGAATTTGTGATATTTGAATTCCTTGCTTGTACACCGTAACCGGAAATGTACGAATAAATTACTACTGTGCCTACTAATATACGGATGAAAGTGTCACGTATCGAATGTATATTCCATCCTGATTGGAGGGAAAATAGTGCCAGACGATCAGGTAGGTGCTAGAGCACAGCTAGACGCACATATTCCGCCAAAATTATAGGTACCTACTATAAACTAAACCGAAAAAATGAACAAAACGGATTTAATGAAGAACGTTATATTTTTCCACAAAAATAAAAAGTTACAATGTTATATAGATTCCGACGGTTAGGTCATCATCAGTAACTAAAAAAATGTAACAATAAGTAAGAAACAAGTTATTTTTAGCTACTGATTATGTCCTAACCGTCGAAATCAATTTAACATTGTAAATTTTATTTTCGTGGATAATATAAGGTACGTTCCTCATTAACTTCCGTTTTTTTCTTCTTTTTTTCGTTAAAATGGTTTTCAAAACGTTATCACGAGTGATTTTATAATGTTATGATTTTATGATTTACTGAGCATATGTATAGAAGTTTCACATAAATCAATTTCATATAAACTGAAATGCACCACCCCCTGTATGGTTCATATTCAAGTTTTAGTAACATTTCATCTTTTAGTGGTCTTCGTAACTTTTTTCCATTACCTGATTGTCAGACACTAACAGCAATCAATTTTGCAAACAGTTGAGTGGAAAATAGATCACATATAAAAGAAAATAGATCACATACGACAAAAATTAATTTGTTAATCTATTCTATTATTCTGATTCTGTCTTAACAATGACGAAGAATAAATGTCAATGACGTGAAGAAAGTGATGAAGACCATTAGACGATGAAAGGTTATTGACTAGAAAACTATGTATACGAGTTGGTAATAACAACATTGTAATTGATACTTATTTTTAATAAAATCAAAAATTATTGCAACATGATACCTTCATACCTATTTTGAATTAAATTAATCGATGTAAGTTTGATTTATCGTGGGTGATGCGTGTCTGTTTTTGTGAGTGAG
Organism: Adelphocoris suturalis; assembly: GCA_030762985.1. Classification (NCBI taxonomy): domain Eukaryota; kingdom Metazoa; phylum Arthropoda; class Insecta; order Hemiptera; family Miridae; genus Adelphocoris; species Adelphocoris suturalis. The sequence goes on along the minus strand of CM061045.1, from coordinate 30,366,108 downwards.
TGAAAACCGAAATGGCATAATGGGACATTATTATATATTACATAAGATTAAAGATATGTATACCTATGGGTTGGTACTCTGTTACATATAACCTCATACATTTGCCGGTACCCTATACAACCTATGCAATCGAATCAACTAGACATATTGGTAAATGATAAATGCATTGCAGGGACGTCTCTAAGAGTGGAATGCATATAATTTTGGTAAGAATGGCTAATAGATCGTGATTTTACTAAATGTACCCCCTCCATCATAACCTAACATTTATATTTTACATAGGTACCCCTCACAACCATAATAAACTATGAATAGCTTTTATAAAAAATTACTTGTAAATACCGCGATGTATCGATATTTCCCCCTCCCTTATACATCATGAATCACCAACATCGGTTGATTATTCCGTAAATAAACAGTTCATTTCCCCCTCTATTACTCCTTCCCAAAATAATCCGTCGTCAAAATGAATTCCCCAATCTTTAGCAGATTTAAGCCAAAAGATTAAAAATAGATTAAATAATGGAAAATATCATGATTTATCAGAATTGATCCCCACCGATAGTAAATCTACCGATTGAAGTGAATTTGAAACTTCCAAGGTAACAAACCTGGATAATGCAACAAGCATTACTGGACTAGAATCTGGATCGAAAAAAATAAATAAAAACAGTCACGAAAATCAGATGATTGTAGTGAAAATTATCACGATTTATCACTATTACCCCCTCCATCAATCCCTGCCATCATGCAATTTTATACTCTTCACATATATGTTCCTAAACTTGACCAAATTCATAATTGAACAAAAAAGAAATCACTACAATCTGACGAGACAAGTGAAAATATCACAATTTATTACTAATACCCCCTCCTTTCACTCTCTTCCATAACTAAATTTGAAACTCCTTACAAATGTTCCAACGTTAGACCGAATTCAAGAAAGACATGCCAAAAAATAATCTCGAAAATCGGTCGATTCGGGTAGCGCTTGAAAGAATCGGTCATTACCGTCTGCACCCACCATCACTACAGCAAAGTACCAAGTACCAAGGTTAGTTGCACAGCTAGACCGAAATTGGAATAGAACAAAACAATAATCGCAATAATCAGTTGAGAATTGTAGCCTGAGTAGCGTCGACAAAATTTTTCAGAAAAAGTTCTAGTCATGCAGCATGATCGTATGAGCGAATTTTCGTATAAGTATTATCATATTGTATACTGTTAAATTGTTTTGAAATAAAAGCTTTTTCAGTGCAAGGAAATTTTCAACTATTAATTTTATAGCAAAAAATATTCTAAATAATAATCTGCTATACAAATAGAGGTTTTGAATTTTTAGCTCTTTTTGCAATTTTTATCAATTTTTTAGTTAATTTTAATGAATTTTAAGTTTTTTTTTTTTTTACGCATTTATTTAGGTAGGTATTGCAATACAAAAAAAGTTACACAAATCAATAAATGCTACTCCCCACTATAAGTCGTAGACTTGTGCTGTGGGGAGGAGTAATACATAATCAGCACACTCATTCAATACCTTATTCAATAATAATCAAAGTACTACATTTTTCAGCATCATTTTGTACATAAATTTTTGAATGTTCTGATTTATAGTTAATAAAGTTTATTTAAGCAACATTCTACCAAAAAATATAAATTTAAGGATTTTTAGCAGTTTTTAGCCATTTTTAGAGATTTTTGTAGTAGATTTTTTGAAATTTGACCAATTTAATGTGCTCAAAATGTTCTGGCCAACAAACTCATCCTTTCGTTTAGAAAGCTTGATTTTTGGCGCAAGAACGGAATTTTTATCTCAATCCTAAGGAGAGTTATCGTCTGGAATGACACATAAATATATTTAAAAAATATATATATAGACATATATATATATATATATATATATATATATATATATATATATATATATATATATATATATATATAAGCGTTCAACTCTAGGCTTCGTTTCAGAATAACTCAAAACGGATTTCAATGAAGATATTTTTCAATGATTTTATTTTAAAATTTTCTGAGCCATTGCAATTGCTTCATTTTCTACGAAAATTCGCTAAAACATGTTTTTCGGCCTTACTCCCACCACTTCCTACCTTCCATCATTTGAAAAAGTAAAGCTACGAACCCATTAATTTTTAGTTCTCATGGCCCTGGATAAAGAACCGGTGGTCTGGCAGTCAGTACCCCTTGCTTTCCTCTAGAAAATTTTGATTAAAATCCGAAAATTTTGCACTGAATTTAACTGGGAGATAAATGGTTCGAATTTTCTTTAAAATGTTTGGCATACCGTCCTGATGGACGATTTATGTCACCAGACCATTTACCTACTTGCGTTTTCAAAACTCACCACTTTGAATTTCATGAAATTTAGCATTCAATTCAACTGAGAGATAAATGACTGGATTTATTTCTCGAATATACAGCAGACTTTCTTCTCATATGGAAATTTGGTCTGCCAGACCAGTTGCCACCTTGCGTTTTCAATACTGACCAAACTTTCAATTTCAATTGAACTCAATTTAACCGAAACCAAAACGACTGAACCTCGCTACAATCTGTCACACAGTTCTCTGAGGGTAAGGGTATAACCAACTGACCGATGCATAATGCTGAATTTTGAAAACTGACCAGTTTAAATTCGATGAAATTTTGAACTGAATTTAACTGGGAGGTAAATTACTGGAATTCGTTCTAGATGTTCATTAGACCTTCATAGTTGAGAATTTGGACTACCAGACCACTTGCCAACTTGCGTTATCAAAACTGACTGAAATTTAAAATTCAGTTGAATACAATTCAACCGAATCCAAAATCATTAAACTCCACTACAATCTGTCACACAGTCCTCAGAGGGTATGGGTATTTATCACCAATTGACCATCGCATAATGTTGCATTTTAAAAACTGACCTGAATGTCTCGAATTTTTTTCTAAAATATTCAATAGATTATACCGAGTAGGTAATTTTGGGTGCCAGACCAGTTACGAATTTACGTTTTCAAAACGACTGAAATTCATAGCTTTCTGTCATACTGTGTTGAAGTGGATGAGACATGAGGCAATGCTCGTTTCAATAAGCTACCATATCATGTGTCACATTGTACCGTATCACTGATTTATCCTCAAAAATAAAAACGGCAATTTTCTTATTTTGGGTACATTTTTTCAAAATACATTTTGAGCGCTTCGGTCTCTGAAACGGTTACTTCAAATTAAAATATTATTAATTGAAAGTTGTTGAGCATCTAATTCAGTGTCTAATGAGTACCTACCGAAAATTGGATAATGAGTAAATTTTTTGCGCGTTCAGGGCGAAACACTCAAAATTGTCACCAGACTACTACACCAGAGGTGGTTCGTATTCATAAATAAGTTTCAATTTGGTAGGGCTACTGAATTTTAAACGAAATTTAATTTAATTATCCTTATAGTACTGAATTTAATTAGTACTAATAGTATTAATGGTGAATTTAATTCATTATTACGAGAAAAAAACAAATTTAGTCCTAAGCACTGAATCTTGACAGAACATGGAACATGTTCCTTGGGAGAGCAGGAGAGAATTTAGGTCACTCAGCTGATTAGGAAAGAGTCCATCATTACAATCGCCCCTTAATATCCCCGAGAGTCTCCCTATCAAATTTCAACTTCCGAGTTTCTTTCAAGTCCAATAATGGTAGCAATCAAGTTTACAAAATTAACTGAAAAGGATCACCTGTATGTAAACAATTATTCAGACAACCGCGCTCATTCTTCAGATTGTTGGTCTCGCACTGCGCAGTGGTTAACGTAATAGGTTAGGTAAATCGAGAGCTTTCCAACGACTGGCGAGCGATTTTTGTACGATGATGAATGCCTAAGATACAGTTCCGTAGCAACGATTTGGTTGTAAGCGATAATCATCAGGAAATAGGAGCATAACGCACGAAATGTCACATTAATTTTCTCTCATTTCTGGCCGGGTTATGATGACAAAACATGTTTCATGGTAATACCTTTGAAAACCACCAATCCAATCTGGGATAAGAAAATCATACCAACATTGTCAATGATTCAGTCCATTTAGCTCTCGCCGAAGCAGTGTTGATGCAGAGAGAGGAAAATCTGCTGAAGCTTGCCTTTTTGCACCTGCATACTCGTCCAGTGCACTCTTTTCTTACACCCACATGACATATGGATTTTTGGCATGCATCTAGGGTGTTAGATCCTGATTACTTGTTATACAGCCCCAGTCACCCGTGTTAATCTCGTGTAACTTCCATTTTTGGACAATGTTGTATCTCCAACAAAATTAGGTATGGTGTAAAGACCCTATTAGAGCAAGTGACCACAAAATGAATGCGGTGTGTTTCAAGCAAACTGGCCACAAGATCCCCCTTAATGCATAGCATGAGAACCCTGCTGAGAAACGGTTAAGAGTCTTGAAAGCTTCAAATTAAATTGGAGGATATTCGTCCGGGTCCTTCCTACATCAGATATCCCGAACGTATCTCCAAACGCATGAGATCATACGCATTAAACAAAAATTTGGGGCTCTGACAACTGGCGCCAGATAACTCATCGACGATCCATATTTTATATCATGTATTAGTTGTAAGAGAGCTGCTGATTTGCAAAATGCCATGTCTCAGATGCATCAACTGCATCGGTTAAAGCTGCATGAACATGCCTGGCGTTCCCTACGGCGAAATTGAGTTAAACGTTAATGGAAACGAGGATGTGCTAATTATCCAGACAAGCATAAGTAGTTGATGAGGAGGAGGCTGGAGGATTGCCTGCGAAGTGGAAGAGAATGGTGCACAAATATTTATTATTACAACAATATTACAAAATTATTGAGTACTTTAATGATCTTTATTACATCATCATTGTTAATAAACAATATTATTGATAATGTTTTCGTGTTTTATGTTTTCCATATTGGCCAGATAGGTTTCTAAGGAGATGAGTTTAAAGAAAATTATTTATTTCGGCAATAATACTATTAGTACCTAATGATTAAAATTAGTACCGCAAGGTTAATACAATTAAATTAAAATTGTGTTGCCATATCAAAGTCATCCTTATTCAGACGTACCATCTTTGTGTAAGAAGGATGTCTAGTGAAATTTTTAATTTTTCGTCATAAATGCCTTTAAAAAATGACGGAATTTCCAATTTTTGGTAGGTGCCCATTAAACACTGAATTAGATGTTCTACGACTTTCAATTAATCATTTTTTTCGTTTGGGGTAACCGTTTCAGAAACTGAAGCGCTTAAAAACCAACAAGCAAGAAATTCTTCTTCAATGAAGAAATGATCTTTTGTTGACCAGTGATTGCAACTTTACGACTTACTCAAATTTGAAATCCAAGTGAATCATTCGTTGCAGAATTTAACTCTCTTGAACTCATTTAACATAAATATGTTTTCTCCGTAATAGCTTAGTTTTGGTATACAATAAAACAAACTTTAAAAAAGTACGAAAATGTACATGTTTTTTCGCTATAAACTCTGCAACTATTTGGAATTGGCGAATCGGCGAACCTGAGGTTTTACTACTCATATGTATTACTATTGGTCCTAACAGCATAGGTAGACAAATATCAAAACCATCCCTTGGTTTTTTTAAAGGATAAATCACACTGGCCTAACCAGTGATATGGTACAATGTGACTTAATTAGGGATGGACAGTTCCACCGGTTTCATGGATCGGTATCGGTATTGATCCCGACATCCTGACCCAAGTCAGGTTTTTCTCTCAGAGGTGTCGAGCGGTGGGACCCTTCGATTCGTTCCATGGAGGAAGGAAAAAATCTTCCTTCCGTTCTTGGAATCTTGAATCGTTCTTTTGTCTTTCTCCCCGCTCACACTCTGCCTCTTTCCCTCGACTTTTCATCCTCATCAGGCTACAATGAAGTTTCCATTTTTCTTACAATAATTATAAAACGCTGGTGGGAGACCTCAAGGTCAAATAAACAGAAAATTAGGTATCTCAAGAACCTCAATAAAATATTTAATTAAATCCCAAGAAAACATTATTTTATCAGATAAGAAGGTAGGTGTGTATAATCAATTTAGTTTTTAAATCAATTTGTTTTACCACTATGAAAGATACCAAATTTGAGTTTAAAAATACCAACATTTTCGCTTTTTCAGCTGACAGTCAGGTACGGCGATCGTTAACCATCAGGCCTGCTTTAGAGAAAACGCGTTCGCAGGGAACGGATGTGGAAGAGGCATACAGAAATAGAATGTTTGCTGCCCTCTCCCTTGTTCCTTACTATTACCCCCCCCCCCCCCCCCCCCCCTCCCCTACGTTTCCTTATTACTTACTAAGAATTTCTCTGGAGTTTTGGACTCGCAGATTGAGTTGGAGCATTAAATATACTTGGAAAGTAGGGAAAAAAACGATAAATTTCTTAGGAGGCACCTTTATAATTTCCGAGAATACCCATAGTAAGTGCAATGCAGCCTAGTAGGAATGAGTAGGCTGTAGCTGTGATAATCCATAACCTCTTGTTCCAAGAACGAAACGGGACAGTCTCGTTGGAAGAGCAAATCCAGGCAGCGTAAGATCTCATTTCGATCCAGCGAAAAGAAGAGATCCATACGGCTGGATCTCAACCTTCGGGGTAGGGTCATCCCTACTATGGGGTTCCGATCTCGCTCCTGATCCGTTCCTTCTTCACTTTTTTAAAGTGATAAATACCTCGACGAGATAGGCAGATTCAATTTTAAAAAACCTTCGGTGCGTTCACAGCAATTTCTTTTCGATCCTTGTGGATCGGTAAAAGTGGGAGTGGGTACTGACACGTTCCGATCCCACTGCGGATCCGTCATCCGATCCTTGTATCATTACACCCGGAACGGTCCACCCTAGACGTGATGTGGTAGCTGATACATGTATTTTCTCAAACACTTCAACACAGTTTGGCAGAATGCTGTGAATTACAGTCGTTTAGAAAACGCTAATTCGTTACTGGTCTGGCTGCCAAAATTATCAAATTGGTAGATTAAGTGATTATTTCAACAACAACAAAAAATCCAGACATTCTGGTCAGTTTACACATCGCAGCATTATGCAATGGTCATTTGGTAATAGTCTTGCAGTCTGAGGACTTTGTGACAATTTGTATCGAAGTTTAGTCATTTTAGATTCGATTGAATTGTATTCAACTGAATTTTAAATTATGGTCAGTTTTGAAATTTTGGTCCGACAGCCCAAATTTTAATCTAGGAAGGTCTAATGAACATCTTAGAACAAATTCCAGTCATTCATCTCTCAGGTAAATTCAGTGCAGAATGCAATCATAGTTTTAACATAGTTTAATCAAGTTTAAACTGCAAATCAGTTTTCACATTCCAACATTATGTGTCGGTCAGTTGGTTATACCCGTATTCTCTGATGACTGCGTGAGAGATTGTAGCGAAGTTTAGATTCGCGAAGTGTTGAGTATTCAACTGAAATTTAAATTTTGGGTCAGTTTTGAAAGCGCAAGGTGGTAACTGGTCTGGCAGAAAAAATTTTCATGTGGGAAGGTCTACTGAATATTTTAGATAAAATTCCAATAATTTATCTCTCAGTTAAATTGAATGCAAAATTTCAAGAAATTTAAAGTGGTCAGTTTTGAAAACGCATTTAAGTGGTATGGCAACATAAATCGTCTATCAGGACGGTATGCCGAACATTTTAAAGGAAAATCGAACCATTTATCTCCCAGTTAAATTCAGTGCGAAAATTCCGAATTTCGGTCAAAATTGGCAAAAGAGAAGCAAGGGATATAGACTGTTAGACCACAGGTTCTTTATCCAAGACCATGAGAACTACAGATTTAATGGGTTCGTAGCTTTACGTTTTTCGGTTAAATATCGATGTTGCTGGCTTTTGATCTAATACACACACACACACTCTCTCTCCCCTATCCACCCCACCATCTCTCTCTCTCTCTCTCTCTCTCTCTCTCTCTCTCTCTCTCTCTCTCTCTCTCTCTCTTTCTCTTTCTCTTTCTCTCTCCTACACACACACACACACACAAATACACACAGACACACACCTATGGTTTTTTTCACGGATTCGGGGTTAGAATGGTTTGAAGCGGATTTGTATTCTGTTATTTTTTATTTATTTGTTTATTTATTTATTTTATTTTATTTATTTATTTATTTATTTTTTTCATATTCTTGGGTTGTCCACACTCCCCTGGATCAATTCCAATAGATCGTCCCTCCATTGACGAAGCATAGCTTCAGAAGGACGTCCTAAAATCGTCTGTGAGTGCCCTCGTGCTTAACGAATTGTACGGGTAAAAGACTCATAGTTTGGTATTCTGGAAAACCGATTCAATAAGGTTTTCTACCAATGCATGTATGTATACCTTTTCGTTTAATATATCAGCGATTTTGGAGCGTTTTAGTGCATCTGACTGAGCACCGGCAACAACTCGATCATCTGGCGATATTTTTGCTCCATTCAGGATGCAATATACTTTTCATTAGTGAAGCTCTCATCCGTATACTCAATATACCGTATACCGCATGTAACCTTATCATATACTCCTAGTAACCTTGTCATACATCAATCGGATAATTAAGCTCGATTTTGGCGCGCCTGGCTGCACTCTTGTGCCAACCTGGTCGTCTGGCACTATTTACCCCCACTCAGGATGCAATTTACTTTTGATTAGTGAAACTTCCATCCATATACAGTTTTGGCGCACTTTGGTGAGACACCATGAGCTTATGCGCCAGGTAAGTAAAAAACTATATTTGAAGGTATTCAAACTTTCTATCTCCTTTTCCGTTAAGTTTTTGGTTGCTGGGTCTCCGACTATTATTTTTAATTAAAGCTCGGTCTCATCCTGAAAATTTGACACCAACCACGCTCTTCCAAGATGAGTAGTTCATTTTCTATCATTTTTCTATCATTTTCTATCAGATTTACATAATTACTACATCGCAGCACACCTTTCGCCTGGGCAGGACCTCTCTACCTTGTGGCGTGATAATTATTTGAAACTTGGAAAAATCATAGAAAAAGGAACTATTCATTGTAAGAGTGTGTTTTAGATCAAAGTTCTCAGGATGACATCTACTTTCATTTAAAAATACATAAAAAGTATGAGCGCATATCACATTTAGTGAATACTATAAATGTGTTACTTTATCGACTACCTGTAATGTTAGGAAACAACCACCTCCAATTATTATTACGACGTTCACATGTTTACATCAATTTGTGCTGAATAAAAAAAATTCCCTGGAGTTCTAAGGTCCCGTGCGTATAATTTTATGTACAGTAAGTTTTATTGCATTCATCCAACACTAGCAAATATTTCATGAATGTGTTGACTTGACCCACTTCAAATTATCATGTCAACAATTACAGAGAAGTAAGTATTTGGTTCAATATCAAGTATTTCAAATCTTACAATCAATAATCTATTGTATATAACTGATTGGCTATTGTGTTCCATAGGGGCTTCATAATCATTTGATCAAATGAATCAATGATCAAAATTCATTACTCTACTGGAACTACTTTTACGAGAAGATTCATAATTTCATTCATTTCAGCATATAATGTTGGTAAACTACGCTACACCGAAACGCGCCGGACGAACACTGCCGGAAACATCGATTTTTCCAATCAATTTGCCAATGATTAACGACATGCTGAACATGCAAAACTGGGTGTGTGTTTTTTCCTTTTTTTTTTCTATTTTCCTCACTCTGTCTTTAATTGCACTACCTGGTGAACGTGGAAATCCCGAGTTTTCCGAGAAAAACTCGTCGATTTTGGGGGAAAAGGCTCCATTAAAATCAAATAAACGTGCCATTCGTACAATTAAGTTCACCAGTAGTGGAGTTGGAAGTGGGTAATATTGAATTTTCTATATTTCTTCGTGAGGCATCATGCAAGCTAAATATCGAAAATAATATCTCCTGTTACCTGTGCGATGTTATTTTTATTTACTTTTTATTTTTAATTAAGATACAGTATTTGAATGGGGAAACAAGTCGGCTATTTTTGATAAAACTCAGATGGAGCCCAGCCGATGAACTCATCACCTTCAATGTAGGTGTACCATATCTTCTATTACTTCAATTGCGCATTGCCCATTAAACCGTCATTGACTGGACCTAACTATTCTAATAACTTGGACGGAAAATCAAATATTATTTACGTAGATCTCTTGAGTTTATACATCACCTTAAAGCCACGTTCATAATAATGGCATAACCAAGGTAAATAGTTATCATTCTGAACCTAACCAGCGAAAAATGTAGTTCAATCGTATTAAGGAACTTTTGTGAGTCATTTATTACAGGGTTCTTAGCAGTAGGAAATTGGGAAGTAGAAACTAAGGAGGGAAACTGTCATGTGTTTGCAAAATTTAGCTAATATCTGGTGAACGAACAGTTGAATTTTCCAAGATTTTCCAACTTTCTATTCAGCACTTTGTTCGCTAATGAACGGAACAAATAGACATCGTAAACCTTGATATATCTGACATTTTATGGCATTTGCTACAGCACGAATTTTTAAGCACACATACATCATTGTTTGTGTAATTGCAGGGCATATATAGTGTAACTAAAACTGGACTTTGAAGCAGTACAGTAAAATACTCGACGCAACCATTCAAGGCGAGTTTGTTTAATGCTAATCCAAGGTTTCGTTACGTAAATATCAAATCCAAAATTGGAATTTCATTATGAACAAACTTTCCCACTAATAAACCTTAGCCGAAACTAACTTTTTTTTACAAAAAGGTGTTAAACCGCAAATATTTCATGTTCCATGCTGCGTATAAGTAGAATCCTTGAATCGAATATTTATTTGTCTAAATATATATCAATCGTTAGTAAATTTTCATCAGAAATAAATGTATGGACCTTTTCGAAAAGGCCCTCCCATAGAAATCCGTTTCGGGATGAGTAATAAATACATTAAGTGTGTTAACACATTTGTTTATGAACCTTCCAATGATAGATTCTAAAACTAATTTCCAACAAAAAACCTTCATCGTATCTTTTTCCTTTTTTTTAATGTTTATTTTCAAGTATTTTCGCGTTTAGAAGATTTTTTCCATGACTCCCCTTAGGTTCAATTTAGAACCTAAAATAAGATAAACGTTGGTAACAGCGTTACATTTTCTAACAGAATAAGGACAAAGAATACATATATATTTATGGGGAAAAGTTCCTCATGACCGCAGCTTTCATACAGTGAGTTCAAGTTTATTTTTACTTCTATGGATTTGACTTAAAATTGTGTTTACGCGTTGAAAATCATGGAATTTTTAGGAGTTCAAGGTCTTTCGTGCGACAAATCTTCCTCCACAAACTTTCGAGTTTGAAGTCAATTTTCCAGTTTTTTTTTTTTTTTTTTTCACGCAAAATCAAATGGGAGTACTCTCTGATCTCACCGACCCCATAACCGAGTTTTATTGTTACAAATTCACAATATCCAACATAAGAATGAACTAATTACTCTTTGATTAACGTCTAAATTAAAAACTCGGTTATTATGGTACACGAGGAAGTTTGCCTCATAAAGCGTGTGATGAATTGGATTTTTTTCCCCCAAGGGACCCGACACTTTACGAAAAAATAGTGATTTCATACATTTGAGATGTTTTGTTTCAGTCAATTTTCCGACCGCTGGTTATGCTTTTAAATATATATATGTTCTGACGATATATTAATTAAAGAAAAATTGAACACTGTTTACAACAGTGTCCTTATTTTTTATTTTACGTGTGAAAACAATCCTAAATGTGGAAATTCTCGAAAACGATGTGTTTAAAAAATCTTCACGAGATATTTTTTGTTGGGAATGTAGTAGAATTGAGCCCTAGAAGATTCATAACTGAGTATTAACCAAGTATTAACACTCTGCATATGTATAGTATGTATGTGTCAATCTGAACGTATTCTGACGTACGAATTAATATAAAAAATCGGAATTTTTCAAAAAAAAAAAAATGAGGGATGGGCTGTAAATTGCTTTTATCATGTTATTAGAGTACATCACTATATGAGCTCAAAAATTTGCTCGTGTTTCAAAGTAAATGCCAATTTAAAAAATCGCTAAAAACAGCACGAAGTTGAGAACATTAGTTTACTTCATGGTATTATTGAGGGAAAAAATATTGAAATTAATTTCGTCTAAAATGTGTTCTTCCGGAAAAAAACAAAAACAAGTTACTTGGGGCCTTTCTTCCCATTGTACTGACTAAACCAATGTTTAGAAGCCTTATCACAACGATCCCACAACTTAAATCTTCTAGACATTCAATAGTGGGTAGTCGTTTTAAGTTAAATGAAATATGTGTAATTTGCATTCAAATTGAATTTTCGTTTCCTGTAATGTTTCCTCTAATTTTGCTCCCCAATAGTTTGAAAGATTTGACATTTTCAGACAGAGAAAAATCGTCATGACTACGAGTTAGCATGGAAATTATCTGCATTTTCAATTAAAAAAAAAGAAAAAAAAGAAAGTAGATTGGGTACAATTTATCATTCTACATATGCATATGTAGTTTATTGAATGATCAAAAGATTTAGAATAAATCATCAATTTTCAAACATTTGTTCCTTGATGAACACAAAAGTATGTGTATTTCATAGGAGCTGAGTCCCAACTTTTAGTTCTCTTTCATTTCAACTTTGATAGATTGATTAAATAATTCAGCGCTCTTGCTCATGCCAGAAACTGTATGTAGTTACAATTTATTCATCACGGAATATTTTTATATTGAAATCTGAAAGATTTATATTCAAAAGTTATTTGACATCTGGGCCGGTCCCTGATATTTTCTTCTATCAAGAATAATTCACACATTATATTCGACAATGTAGAGCAGCTTTTCACATCTGGTTTTTATGTATTTTCAAAATTCGACAATTCATAGAAACGATTCATATTAGAATTACATATTGAAAAGTTCTTCAAGAATGCGATAGAGGGGATTTGATCCTGTACCAAAATAAATATCTCACTCTTCTCGAACGACACTAAATATAATCTTACGGAGGAAATTTCGATTCTATCTTAACATATGGATACCCACCAGCCCGACGAAGCAAACGCACGTAATACAATCGGCCTGAAAATTTTCTTTTGAACTTTCCCGATACATGCATCGCAGGGTTGATTTACCAAGGCCATGTTTCAGTGATATCGAAAATCGGGAAGAATTTATTTTATTTTCCAATTTTTTAAATTAAATTAAATTTTTTATTATTATTTTTATTTATTTTTTAATTTAATTATTTTTTATTTATTCATTTTTGAATACATAAGCAACTTTTGAGTATTGATCGTGTTGTGTGTACTTTTCAAAAAGTATTATTACGGTCGTTCAAATGTATGGCAATGATACTTCTTTATATAGACAATTCTTCACAAGAATTAATTTTAGATTAAATTTGTCATTTTTCCGAACATTTTGGGAAATATTGGCACTTTTTCTTTGAACTTATATTTGAAGTAATGAAGATTGGTGTACCTACTTATTATTTTCATGGTTCCACACAGAAGACACAAAAGCGCTTGGTATATTCAAAACATCTTGGAAAACTAAGTAGGAAGCTTGGCTCCAGACGTATTTTCTTTCGGTAGAGAAATTATGTTTCAAATTTCCACTAAGAATTATATTGCTGGACATTGAAATGAAGGTTGAATTAAGAGCTTTCTATTGATGTGGATAAAAGTTGATGAGATGAATACCTACTTATTCAATACACCTTTGTTACCAGATGCCCGCAAAACAACATCAAAAATCATCATTCTCTGAATCAACGTCCATCTTGCGTGTTAAAAAAAAATCACCATTCGCTCTCAATTTATAGCAATAAGTGGTACACCCCGAGTAAAAAATGTCTGTAGAAAGAACGAGCAAATTATGTTAAGCTTACAAGCTTCCATCCTTTTGACGCTATCAATTTTTTTCTAATGTACACATTTTAGACATTAGGTTCAAGCTAAGTTAATCAATACTCATATTACAAACAGGAGAAATATTATTTTTTGCGATTTCAGTCGCATTGTTTTATCGGAAGTTCATTGTATGATATTTAAATTTTTCAAAATACCATCCAACTATGAAAAATTGATGCTAAGATTATATTTGCTGTTTTTTTCCGTGTGCTTGGTACATTTTGTGAAATTTATGGACAGTTTGTGAGTTCTGACAGTGCTTTCTGTCTTTTGAACTCTTCTTTTCTCAAGTAATTCCTGGATTTAGGGTAAATTCACAATTTCGTACGATGTTACCTGAGCGAATATTGTTTATGAGGGTACAAATATACATACAAACATAATGTATGTATAAAGTGTAAAAAAATATATGGAGTATGTATAAATATAATTTACATACTTATAATTGTATTTTATCAAGGATATAAGTTTATGTTCCACACTACATATATGTTGGGTTTAATTCAGAGTTGAGAAACTGTAACAGGAATCCTCTGGGGAAACATTTCAAAAAAAGTAGGCAACTTTTAAAAATTTTAGCAGTCTTCTCATTGTGTTCTAAAAATTTACTAAAATGAATTAAAGGCTGGGAATTTAACTTTTTATTCTAATGTGGATTATGAATTGTCATTAGATATTTTGATAGATGTACTTGTCTAAAGAAAGTACGAGCGAAAGAAGCTACAGTACAGCTCTGCCTAAACAGGATGGGAGTGTGCGGAAACCAATTATATTGTACCTTTCAAATATTGGATTAATCGTTCACTATTAATTAGTTTGAGATATAACATGTGAACCGTGATTGTGTTTGATGGGGTGAAGAAATTACAGTACTTTTTGGGAGGCATTATTGGAAACATTATTAAAGAACCAATATAATAAAATGGAAATAAATCTGGAAAGAAGAAGGAGTGCAAAGGATGTTTCATTAGAAAGGAAAATAGTTGTATACAGATATAAGTAAAAAATTTTCTTTTTTTTTCGTTTTTAAGAAATGGAAGGTAGAAAGGGAATGAAAATGAAACGATTATAAACAGAGATGCGTCGACGTAGACTCACAGCGTATTAAAGTTGTAGAGAGGGTGGTGTAACACATTTAATGTTGGCAATAGACTGAGATGGTGTTAGAAGAGGTGGCTCCTTTATATAGGCTGGGAGACCACCCGCTTCTCCTCCGGACCACCCTCCCCCTCCTGCCCCATAACCCTCTCCACCCCTCCACCTGTTATGCCCCACGCATTTTGAATTTATGGTCGGCCCTTTATCAGCTAAACAGCTTCGTACGTCCGATCTTTGTGTTGGCGAAATCGTTTCCTGTGCGAGCAAGGGGTAAGAAATAATAAGCGTTTAGGATATGAACTGTTATCGGTAACGTTCATTAGTTTATGAGCAGTAGGTACCTAGGGAGCATTAAGTGTGGATGGTGCAAGTGAAGGTCAAAGTGGTGAAAAATCAAAATGCGTGAGTGGTGTTTACAATAATTTAATCATTAATATTCGGTTTAAATTTATGCTTGGTTTGCCGATCAGTAACTCAGGTAGGTGGGGTTTGTGGAGATTGCAACTGTGAGTTCATTGTTATTTATTATCAAATCCGGGCGCTTTCGCCGTTAGGCCTCTTCAGGAATACATTTGATAGTTGTAGATGTTACATACTAACTAGTTGGTCCGCTCACCAGGTTCCTCACTCAGGTTTCAAAACTGGTTGTCTTGTAAAATGTACTCGACTTCGCTTCTTATTCACGATTCTATTTGATGGAAACCATCGAAAACGATACTAAACTCGACTTTCGGTTGATTTGACGACGATCGTCGTCAACGGCAACCGTTAAAAATTTACTTAGTGGTTTCAGTTGATTCTGTGAGTCGAAAACTATTGAAAACTTTATACCAAACGTGAGTTCTGGTTGGACGACTAGTTCCTTTCGTCGGAGCGTCACAAATAACTATACAACTGATTCCGTATATTTAAAGAGTCTACCAACCAAATTCCAAGTTGATAGCTCCTAAATTGCGGCATGTAGCGCGGAACACGTACACACACACACGCCGACAAACACTATACCTACTGTGTCACGAGCTCCACCAGGTCTTTCTGCGGTTTTATGTTTATAGAGTTGATTTTCTCTGATTATCCGAGTGTGGTCCTGTTTCACATAGTGGGACACTTTGATGTCCCCAGTACACAAGGTAGTTAATTTTGATCAAAATCTCTCGTAAATTGTAGTTATATTTAGTATTTAACGCTATCAACCTTGTCCATTTCTTTTAAGAGAAAAATGTACTATTTTATTACAAGAAATTTGAATTCAAAGTTGTGATTTGTCATTTCGGTCACTGTCCCTTGGTCACACCCTAAATCTTCACAACTGCACTGATATTCAATCAGCAAATTTTCGTAGAAAATGAAGCTATTGCAATGGCTAGGAAATTTTAAAAATAATAATTGTTGAAAATTTTCTTCATTGAAATCCGTTTTGAGGCATTCTAAAACGATTGCTGACGTTTGCGCTTATATTCATATATAGCATTTACAGATTTAATTCAACCTTTTACAGATTTATTTCAACCTTTTACAAATTCAATTCAACCTTTTACAAATTCAATTCAACCTTTTAAAAATTCAATTCAACCTTTTACAAATTCATTTCAACTCTCCACCGGAAGGGGTGGATATGGAAAGTAGCTGATTAATTAGGAGGAAAGTTATAAGTAGTAGGCTACATGAGGTGGGTAAGTAGGTACGTACATACTACCTACCTACGTGGCAGTTCGCAAAACCTCTATGTGCGTTTCACGCTCTCGACATTACTTGAGTCGAGCTTTTACTCGTGACCGATACCGCTGACAATAGCTAACCCTGCGCTCAAACGATCCAATCACAGTTCAGACAATTCAGAACTACGAATTTGACCCCGGAAAACCGATGGAAACTAAGGAATTTTACAGAAAAATGGGAAAATTTTAGCTATTTTCTCCATTTTGCCGCTATATTTGGCAAATAAGTACAATGCCGGTTCAAGTCCTTGCCAAATTACCTACGTCTTTGTACCGAGTATCCTGGAAAATACCAAATTTAATCGGCACAAGGTATTTTGGGACCTTAAATAATCAACGCGACATAATTTCTGGTGAAATTAGGGTGAATTTGTCTGTTACCCTACCGTTAATTTGAGGTTAATGGCCGATAAACGAAGCAATCATCGCCGGTAAAGTATAGTAAAAAACAGGATAGTGTTCAGAATATCCCAAAGCATAGTAGCATGTTTCTAGTACAATTCTTAACCAGGCGACAGCATTTTCGGTGAAATTTTCGATTTTTACTTATCTTCAAGCAGCGCCCTCTGCCAGTTTACCGAATAACCTAGTGGACGAAGCGTAAAATAAATAAGTTCATCGTGTTCAGCGTATGCAAAAACCCACAAATTGACGCAAAAAAATTGAAATCCGTCCTTCAAATCATCACCACGCCCGGCCTCGGCACCAATTTAGAGGTTGGTTTACGATAGCGGTCGATAACTGGCCAAAACCGACCCAGGAAAAGTGGTTAGGATTAATATTTTTTGCTAAAAATTTAGGAGGGTCATCCTGACATACCGAGGAAGCAAAAAAACAATGGGGGGCAATAAATCCCAGAATTTTTTTTTTTACCACCCTAATGTACGTAGCTACCTACTTACCCACCTCATGTAGCCTACTACTTATAACTTTCCTCCTAATCAATCAGCTACTTTCCATATCCACCCCTTCCGGTGGATAGTTGAAATGAATTTGCAAAAGGTTGAATTAAATCTGTAAATGCTATATATATATATATATATATATATATATATATATATATATATGTGTGTGTGTGTGTGTGTGTGTGTGTGTGTGTGTGTGTGTGTGTGTGTGTGTGTGTGTGTGTGTGTGTGTGTGTGTGTGTGTGTGTGTGTGTGTGTGTGTGTGTGTGTGTGTGTGTGTGTGTGTGTGTGTGTGTGTGTGTGTTAAGATAAAAATCCCCTCGATCTTGCGCCAAAAAATCAAGCTTTCCAAACGAAAGGATGAGCTCGTTGGCCAACAGTTTTTGAGCACATTATATTGGACGAATTTCAAAAAATGTACTCAAAATGGCTAAAAACGGCCAAATCGTTAAATTTATAATTTTCAGCAGATTTTTAATCGAGCCCAAATCATCAACGATTAACTAGGACCATAAAACAATTTTGCACAAAATTATGCTGAAAAGCGTACTTAAATTTCATTAATATTTGCTGAAAAATCTATAAAACTGAAAATAAAATCCAAAATATCTTTTAATCGCTGAATTTTATTTAGTACGAGTTTTTTTGCCATAAAATTGGTTTTTATCAATTTCTTTTTAGTGAAATTGCTCATATTGAAATGCAATTTAACTTATCATAAAACGATACATAAGTTAAGAAAATTCGCTCATTCGATCATACTGCATGACTGGAACTTTTTGAAAATCAATGCATTGGGAATGACATTGTGGAGTTCGGATACCCATGGAAATGTTAACTGCATATATTTCGAATCACATCCTGAATGAGTCAAGTCACTGAATTTGAGGAAGACGAAGAAGAGATGCGTGTCACGAAATCCAGTAACAGTTTCGGAACTAAGGATTCCGAGGGCGCTAGTTATTAGAAGAGCCGACAAGCTATTTGTACAAATACGCAAGTACGAGTACAAATAGCACTTCTGTCCCCTTCTTCATCTTTGGTTACAACGTGGCCATGGGAATGAGAAGTTGAAGGTAGGTTTGTATAATTATGTTTCTTGTTATCTTCATTTATCAGATCAATTATTGGAGACTGTTTTTTCGGTGCATCATTCAGGTTACACTTCTTTTCATTAGAATGGGTGAATTCATGACCTCCAAACTTAGTGGAGTGATTATGCTTCTTTTGCATAGTGGCAAGAGGCTAAGTCAGTTCACCAATCTTCCCTTCCACATTTTCAAAAAGCGTCTCAAACACGAAATCATCATTTTGGTCACAGTCATTTTCGGTCATACTACCAAAATTGTTCCCAGTGACCGAAATGATGCTGAGTGACCCAAATCATGGAAACTACAAATACTGAGCTGTAGAACCTTGAAAAACGCTATTTGGAATAAATAAATAAGTTCCTGTCATGCAGCATGATTTTATAAGTGATTTTCATAAACTATCGTATAATATTATGTTTATACGTTTATATATCGTATTGTTTATACGTGGTTGAAAGTCGATGTTCTAATTCTGAGTTTACCTAATAATTACGAGTATTTTGCCGTTCAATTACAGTTTTCCATTCATCCCCATGATATCATGAATCTCCATGTTTATTGTACTTACATAAATGTTGTGGCAGAGAATGGAGGAAATCAAAGTTTTTGTAATTTTGGTCGCAGATTGGTCATTTTGGTCACACCAAGTATTCTGCTCAGATTTCAATAATATTCAATAAAAACACGATCTGAATATGACTACATGATTCACAAACTTAAGCTCTATAACGCTTAGCAAGAGCTTGGATTAAAACGAAATTTCTCTTGACCTGTGGAAAAGTTTATTGTCAAATTTCTGATGTTCGAGGTAAATTCAGAAAAATTAAGTCAATAATTCAAAATTCACCATTCACAATATTCACTTATTTTTTCTTTGCAGGTCCACAGCATGACGATCCTGCTGAAATCTTCTGCCTCATCAGCACTTTGATACTATCTTCTTCTTATTATATTGATATTTTTTTTTTTTTTTTTTTTAACCTGGGTACAAAAATGTGGAAACTCATCTATAGTAATTGTTTCTCTGATTTACCTATTTATTCCACATGTAATTATTCTCTTTTAAATTACTATTTCTAGAAATTTATTTTTAAAATTAAAAGCAATCCTTTTTAACCGATTTTTATTTATTCTGTCACCTTATTGTAATTTTGAAACACAATTTATTTATTTACCTATCTTGAAATTTTCTTAATCCCGTTTCCCCTATTCATTTGAAAGTAAAACTTGTATTCCTTCTTATTCTACTGTTGGATTTCACTTTCAAATTTTATTGGGAAAACGGGAGGAGGGATATGATTATGACAAAGGGTGAGGGGTGAAAGTAGGATGAGGGGGAGGGAGGGGGAGTCAGAGTAACTGAGATCACGAAAACCAAAGGCACGAGAAGAGCGGATTCGCCTTTGTCAGAAAAGTGCGCCAGGAGCGAATGGATGCTAATGCTTATAATATCCATGCTTGCCGACCATTTTAGCGTTGGCTTTCTTCTCTGTTGAAGTGTTCTGTAAATCTGTGTCCAATAGTGACGGACTGTCAAATCGTACTGGCGAATTGTATAATCAGGCTGCCGATATAGCGCTCTCTTTTGGATCCTAGCTGACGCTCTAGCGTCCCCAGCTGGCTGGCGCTGGGTACCGTTCCCAGTGTTCCACCCGGGAAATATACTAGATTTGTGATGGATTGATGCCCTTCTTATAAGATATGTATCGTAATGCCCTTCTCTGAACATTCTCCGAGGGGTCCCTAGCATTAGAGTATATGGGTGACGAAACCTGGGAG
The DNA here is from genome assembly GCA_030762985.1 of Adelphocoris suturalis. Taxonomy (NCBI): domain Eukaryota; kingdom Metazoa; phylum Arthropoda; class Insecta; order Hemiptera; family Miridae; genus Adelphocoris; species Adelphocoris suturalis. Next base: position 30,345,574 of record CM061045.1, on the reverse strand, counting down.
GAAATCTCAACATGCAGCTGAATGAGTGGTGTGTCGAGAAGCCATAGGGTCACTGAACTCTCTGGTATTTCGATTCCAGCATCCAAGTGCTCTAAAAGCTTTCGACTGAATCTCCTCTGTATAGCTGGGTCAGTTCTTCGTCGAATAGGACACCCAGATCTCTGATGCCAGAACTAAGTTGCAACTTTACACCTCTTATACTGTAGTCTGCCAGAATGGGTGAGTTCGATCTTGAGTAAGAGACCATCGAGCATTTAGCTACATTTAGGTGGAGATCATTATTACACACCGTCTATCAAGGGCATGAAGTGCATCCTGAATCGCCCTGTAGTCATCACCAGACCTCACCATGGAATAGATCTTCAAATCGTCTGCAAACAACAGGTGCTTCACCTCATCCCCCAATATCTGCCCCACGTCGTTGATAAGTACAAGGAAAAGCAGAGGACACAAATGAGAGACCTGGGGAACACCAGATGTGGCACAAAAAGGTCGTGACAATGAATCCTGAAGTCGGACTATCAGCTGACGATTGCAAAGCTAGCTCCGCAGCCAGGCCAAGAGATATTTGCAGAAACCAAATGCTTCCAACTTGTTCATCATAATCTTGTGGGATACTTTATCGAATGCTTAGGCGAAATCAGAATAAACACAATCAACTTGAGGTCCCCCAGCAAACGCCTGTGTTTACGTGCTGCTCAAAGGAATTGAGATTAGTCGTTCATGACCTTCCACTCATGAAACCATGCTGGTTTGATGACAAATGGGGACGCAGCAAGGGAGTGATTTGGTGCACCATTATCTTTTCAAGCAACTTTGGTATGGCACTCCATGCGCAGATTGGGCGATATTAATCGACCCTAGATTTATCGTGGGTTTTTGGAACAGGTGTAATAAAGGAATGTTTACAGCAATCAGGGACAACACCAATTTCGAGGGATCTCAGGAACAATACACAAAGTGAAGCTTCCAAACTCCCAGCACAAGCTCACAACAACACAGGTGGCACTCAATCCGGGCCAACCCCCTTAGATGGATCCAAAGATCGAAGTTGAGCCCCAACAATTTCCACACTAACTTCCAAGGAACCCAAAACAAACAATGACTGAGAGAGCTTTTTCTCACTAACATCTGATGATGAAGACGGAGAAAAGGCAGAGGAGAAGTGCTCCCGGAATAACTCCACAACATCTGCCGGTGACTCTGCAGTTTTACAGCCCAAATGAAGAACAGAATGAATTTTTAATATTATCCTCAATCAAAAGTTGCACATTTTCTATATACGTAGTATAAGCCCTTTGTGATTCTTCCTTACACTGCCTTCGAAGCCCAGAGAAGATCAGTTAATCTGTGTCCAAAAATGTGCATTTGAAGTGAGCATAAGCTTGATTTTTCCTTTTCACTAAATCTTTCAACTTAGCGTCGAACCATTTTGTAAATCTGAAATTCATTGTTCCAACCCTGGGGACACATGTCTCAATAATCACCTCAAGCCCCCTATAGAACTCTTGGATGGCCTCATCAAATGGCAGTCCCAAACAAAAGCTCAGATTTTCAGAAGAGAGCAGGGCGTTCATTTGTTCGAAATCGGCCTTTCGGAAATTAAACGAGAAGCCACATGGTGATTGGTAGGAGGATTTCTGGTTGCTGGAAAAAGCACAACTGGCGGGTGGTGTGCATCGAGCGGAACATCCCTCACCTCTGGTCATTTCAGGATTAGGTGAAGGAGAGTCAGGCGAGGGAATGTGGACTTGACAGTAAACAGTTGCCCACCACTTGATCGAGTTGAGTAAAAATTATAAAACGAAGACATTCAATTAATGCTCTTAAAGACGTACCTACAACAACAAGAAAATTCAAATACTAAACCACATAACGGTCTGCTAGGAGGTCCAGGTGAGGGAGAGTAATTAATAAAACCACCTTCACTGGACGCGCACTTGGAACTGATTGATCAGCTTGAAATTGAGGATGACAGACAAATGAAGTTTGATTTTTGTTTTCGCAGGTAGAAAACAATGTAGTGAACCCAGCTGATATTCCATAGAAGGCTGTGAATGGTTTTAGAGCTCATTTTAAAAATTGGAGGGAGTGTGAACAAACTAGCCCATGGGACATTGAATAAAGCCCGTGGTTTTTTGTTAAATGAATAATTTATCATTATCGTACCATTATTACTCGATTCTCATTGCTGCATTTATGCGATAAGTGTCTAGACGAAATGTATTCCATATTTCTAAAGTAATGTTAATTCCCAAAGATGATGACCTCAGCATGGTGAGGGAAAGTGAAAAAGGGACTTTGAGTAATAGATAATGAATGATATATTGATGAAGGCGGGTACGATCCACCAGAAGTAGGTACTTGTTGAAATTGCTAAGGAATGCTCAAACTAACCTCTTTCACCTATCCTCCACATTTGAGCGAGATAGGATGACGGCGTCGTGATGAGAAAATGATGCTTGATGGAATTTACGTTTGCGCATGCGCAGAGTGAATTATTGATTTGGGAACTACGAAACTCATCTTCACCCTAACCCGCAAATTCCATGAATATTTCATAAAACTCGTAGAAAATTGTGGAAATTAAGCTTGTTCTCAGGATTTGCGAATACACGACAGACAGAAAAACACGGAACGAAAGTAGTTCAGAATGGTCTAAAACGTAAAATGCGAGTGGGAATTTTACTGCTGTAAAAAAACAAAAACCGTTTGATTTTAGTGGAGGCTACAACTTTTCCATCTCTCAAAACGGAAAACAATGCTTCCGCTACCTACAGGTAGACTTGGGAGCAATTTAAGAAATGAAATTTAGCATTTAGGTACCAATACTTCACTAACTATTTAGGTACCAATAATTCATTAACTATCTAGCGATTTTTTAATGGAATTCAGAGCTTAATCGGATAATCAATAGATTCGCTACCAATACTTCACTAACTATTTAGGTACCAATAATTCATTAACTATCTAGCGATTGTTAATGGAATTCAGAGCTTGATCGGATAATCAATAGATTCGCTAGCAGCGCATTAGAAATCTTGCTTAGATATTTGAAGGTGTTTTTCAATGTTCGAGCCCTTAGGGAAAGCGAACAGATTAATGTACGGCGTTGCGGATGGTTTTAATCGATTGATCATTGACAAGCAAAAAATCATTACTGTTATCTTGAAAGTTTTTGAGATCTCGATTTTTGAATGTTTAGCCCTTTAATGGGCATTTAGGGTTGACAAGAATTGATGCCGAGCTTCGAGGACCCTCTAGACCCCTAATGCGATTTTTAACGAAGTTTCATGAAGTTTGGGCTATTAATTTCGGAGAAAAGCTGCGGACAGCGGACGGACGGATTTTTTAAATTCGATTTGTGGGTTCTACGTATCTTGAAACGTAAACCAAAAAATTTCCAGGGGGGGGTAAACTTTTTTTTTCTTGGTCCATTACAAAGGTTCATTATTGAATATAATAAACCAAAATTTGTACACAACATTGTGCCGAGAAACAAATGAATTCCATCACTGTTTGAGGAAAATTCGACAAGTACTGCAAAAAGTTGAAAAATCGGTAGGTAGTCCATTGAATCGCCGAATTTTATTTAGTGAGAGTTTTTTATAATGCAATGGGAGATTTAAAAAAATCCGCTCATACGATCATGCTGCATGACTGGTACTTTTTAATACATTTTATCGGAATTTTCATTAGGTACACATTCAGTATAATTTTAAGGTCAAACCAGTCATGAGAATTGTCATATGAGAGAAAGAAATCTCAGACTCTCCCACCACCACATGTTTTCTTGACGCCCGATATCTCTTAATCAGGACATTTCTATGTGTGCAACATTTATATTAGGCATACCTAACCCTAATAGAAGCCATTACAATGAAAATTGTTTGCAAATATTCACATTCAGAGTACACGAAATTTCAACTCAGATCCTGGCCCAACTCAGAGAATCACCCATTTCTCACATCCAATCATTGATTTCGCTATCACTTCGGATAAAACTACATAGCACCCTCTGTATATAGTTAGTCATATTGACTAGAAAACATAATAATTAATCAGAAAATTCAATTAGTGACAGCGGTAAATTAGCAAAACCATGTTCACCGATGTTACATAGCTGAATGCGAAGCACTAGGTAGGTACCTACATCGGTACTCCGTGCAGCTAGTGTTAGGGTTTTTATTAGAACTCTTGGAAATCGGGTCCTACTATGAAGTTTCAAAAAACGCCGAAACGCTCGCTCAAAATACCCCGGACTGTTGTTTTAACGTTGAAGTCTAGGTATTGTCCCACATTTTTTGTGCTTTAACATCAATAGGTGTCCTTTTTAGAACCTTACTGATGTAAATCCCGAGTGTTACCAGCAAATCTCCAATTACCCAGCTTACTTACCACTCTTAAAACTGTTGGTATGCGGAACTTCATAGTAAGACGCTTGCTATAAGTAACATTGACGCACTCTATTGCTTCCGTGTCTGCAAGACAGCGGAAGCTTTGTTTTCACTTTCTTTATGGAAAAAAAAGTGCGCTCCAAAATCAAAATTTCCACTCACTCTTTGCGTTTCACGGCCTCCTGAACAAATTTGGTTTCCTGTCTGTCTGTCCGTCCGTCCATCCGTCTGTCTGCCCACATTTCCTTGTAACAGCCATTACCTACTTCCACAATTTCGATTGAATTTTCAGTAATAGTGTGGGTTTAGCCCTAGATGGTCCCATATTAGTTTCATCATGACTGAATCAGCGGTACGCTCTGGGCATGGGCAAACGTGATTTTCTTGTTACACTCATAAGACCGTCAGTGTTGAAGAGATTTTAGTAAGATTTTCAGGAATAATGCGGGGAAGGTTTTTTGAGGTCCCTCACGACATTAATCATGATTTAATCAGCGGCACGATGTGCGAATGCGCGAGCGCTTGTCTGTCTATATCTCCTTGTCACAGCCATAACTTCCATATTTTCGATTGGATTTCGATGAAATATTCAGGAATAGTGTGGGTTTAGCCCTAGATGGTCCCCTATCAGTTTCATCATGATTGAATCAGTGGTACAATCAGCGCATGCGTGAACGTAATTTTCTTGTAAAGTCATAAGTCCGTCAATGTTGAACAGATTTTACTTAGGTTTTAATTTTTGGTTGCCCAGTACTATATCGTCATGATAATGGTGAACCGATCATTTCGGCACTCAGTGGTGAAATACTGTGAAGGCCACGAGGAAGCTTCTGTGCCATGTCCTTGGCAGTGTATTTATTTCTATTCCCTACACAACTAGTTGATGGAAATCTACCAATATACAATATGTTGAGAACTTGAAAAACAAAATGTCCTCATTTTGAGAGTGACTAGTAACACCTTTAAGGGCCGGTTTTATAAACAGCACTTGGGGCTTGAAATGCCTCAAGTATCACTGGAGAAGTTCTCCAGACGCCAACGGAATTCATAATCATCACTCGAATAGTTGAGTTACGCAATTGATTCAGCGGAGCCTCAACTCGGGAAATGCCCGGATTTATAAAAACAACTCGCTGTTGAAGTCAGAGCGAGCCTCGACTTCAACAGCCAAAATCCCAAGGTACCGCCTTGGCTACCTTGAGGAAGACTTGAAAGTTTATTTCATTGCTCGCATGTTACTCTGCCATTAGTTTTGGTAGGCATATATCGTGAGCTTAGAGCATTAGGTACCTACCTAACTAGGTAACTCAAACTTTTCAGTTTTTTCAATATTTGTGCCAAAGGCAATCTTTTGACTCTATTTTCTAAGAGGTTAAAAGGATATCCCGAAAAAACATATGTTTAACAGCCAAATAGGCAAAAAACAAAATTGGGTATCTCGAAATAAGACACATCGTTCAATTCTACAGATGGGCAACTCGACTAGCCTATTTGTTGTTCTATTGAAACATGAAGTTTTAGGTGCAACAACTCGGTAACTCTAGATGCCTAGTTTAGTTGTAGCACCATCCGATTTCAGTGACAGCCCACTTTACGTTACTAGGTAACTCCTTGGTTGACTACAATGCATTGTTAATATTTCTATATTATTAGCCGTCTGTAGCGGTGTGGACTCTCGGTGTCGATCTGTAGCTGCAAAGAACACTCGATTTTATTAGTAACAATTACGCTTAAGGATCGAAACGAACGATAGGAGGCTTACAAATGAAACTGAATGGGATCATCCCTGGAAATTTCCTCAAAACCGAATTGAAAATGTGGAAATTGGCTTGTTACATGCATTTTACATTCGCGCATCCGCAGCTGTTACTATTGATACAATCATGTTGAAAATGATAAGAAATGATTAAATCTTCTTTTCCCAACTATCCTCCAAATTTGAGCGAGATCGGACGACTTGGGTGTGAGAAAAGATGCATAATGGGATTCACGTTTGCGAAGGGACAGAGGGGAGTATTGATTTGAGAATGATGAAACTGATGGAGGGCGATCTGATCTACACCCTAACCCGCACAGTCCCTGGAAATTTCACAAAACCTGATGAAAACTGTGGCTTGTTACAGGGTTTTGCGGACACACGACAGACATCACACACTCAGAGACAAGGCACGAAAGTTGTTCAGAATAGTCTAAATCGTAAAATGATTGTGGCAATTTTGATTTTGGAGACAAAAGTTTTCTGTCTCCCAAATTGAAAAAATGTGATTTCCTAGATTGTTTTATATTTACAATTTGTTAACTCATGAACTTGGTATACCTACCTAACTAATTTTTTCTTTTAATTGGTTTTTATTCTGTTTAATACAACTCTAGATTTTATAAATACCTATACCTACAAGTTGAGCCTTAAACGAGTATGTAACTCATCACAATATATCTGCTTGACGTAAAAATGTATTGAAAAATAATGGGACCTCATATGGCACTAGGTAGTTCCATAAGAACCTCTGGTGGGACATATTAGTTAAACCTTTCCGGAAAACTGAAAATTTAGTTTTTTCATCCTAGGTACAGCAATTTTTGGGCACTTTGAGCAAAATTCTGGTAGAGTATTAGTAGAAGGCGTCAGTGGTAAGCCTAGTGACCGTCTCAAGGTGGATCGCCTTCGTTGCCATGCAGATGTACAGGCATATATACACTTTTGAGGTCAAGGCCTTTCGTCTCAAAGAATCTCTCATAACAAATGGCCCAGCAAAATCAATGCCAACGTGAATAAACGCTTGGCCTCCATCCAGACGGTACCGAGGGAGATTACCCATCAGCTGGTTGAAGATTTTCCCCTTTGACTTATAGCAAACAATGCACAGGAATCCACGTTTACGGACGAACTTACAAAGGGATGGAATCCAGTAACGTAGCTGAATGAGTGATTGCAACTGTGATGAGCCAGTGTGTAAGAATAGTTTGTGATAATGGTCTACAAGTAGTAATGAAAAGTGAGAATCGTTGGGAAGTAGTATTGGATGCTTTCTATGCTGAAGTAGATCTGACAATGACAAGCGTCCACCAACTCTCAGGACACCCTCTGCATCCAAGTATGCAGCCAGGTTAGGGAAGATTCTAGTGGCAATCTCATTAGTTGGAGTCCTTGAATCAAAGAAATGGTGCCTTTGTACAGCTTTAATGCAGGTGGTGGTTGCTTGTTTGATTTCATTGAGAGAAAGCCTACCAGTCAGCAACATACAGCAGCAACATCCAACGTGCTTGGTGTTGTATCTCCATCTATTAATCCATGCAACTGCTCTTACCAAGCAGCTGTATGATGAAAAGCGAGACATCCAAATAATAAAGGAATTGTAAATCTTAGTGGTCGCAAGTACTATAGGCTCCTTGAGATCTGGAAGCTCCTGCTCGTTTGCCAGGGTAGGAGTTGGCCATTCTGCCTGTGGAAGGACTAGCCATGGGGGTCCTGTCCACCAGAAGCTGTTTCTCGCCAGCTCTGTAGGGAACACTCCTCTTGAACCCAGATCCGCCGGGTTATCTTCAGATCTCACATGTCTCCATCTGGATGTAGGCAATCTATCATTGATATGGACTACACGGTTGCACACAAATGTTTTCAATTGATAGGGAGCCATGCTTAACCATCCGAGGGCAATGGTAGAATCACAAGAGAAAACTAGCTCTTCAGCCCTGCCTGGCATCGAATTCAAGAATGCGGATAGTGAGTGGAAAAGATCAGAGAGCAAAAAAGCAGCACACAGTTCCAGTCTTGGCACAGAGAGAGTCTTCACAGGAGCTAATTTTGACTTAGCAGTTAGGAGAAATACTGTGACACTGGAATCAGTCTGCAACCTCATATACACAGCATCACAGTATGCCTTGACAGAGGCATCAGACAATCCTCTAATCTGGTAGGAGTAGTTGCCAGTGGTATTGATAAACCGTGTGATTCTAATTTTGCTTATTTCAGGCAGTTGCTGAACCGAATGTCTCCAGAGCTGCTGCAGATTACTAGGAATGGGTGTATCCCAATCAATTCCTATCTTCCATAGGTCTTGGATGAAGGCCTTGAGCTGTAATGTGACGGGAGTTAGAAATCCTATAGGATCAAAGATTCTAGCAACGGATGATAAAATAGCTCTCTTAGTGAAGACCATTGATGGCTGCTTGATAGTTAGCAAAAGCAGTCCAACACAGGATCCCACTCGAGACCCAATATCTTTATAGATTGATCATGTTTATCACTAAGTGAGACTGGATTATTATCATCTTCGCTTGATATAGCTTGAAGCACCTGTCTACAGTTATTAGCCCGCTTGCTGAGGCTAAAGCCACCACATTTCATTATATTTATTACTTGACTTTGAAGTTCACAGATGTCTTCGATTGTGTCAGCACCAGTGCAAAGATCGTCCACATAAATGCTGCTTGAGAGTGCCTGGCTGGCAAGTGGGTATTTAGTTCCCTCATCTATACACAGTTGTTTCATGACTCTGAGAGCAAGGTATGGGGAACAACTGAGGCCATAAGTCACAGTCTTCAAGGAATACATCTCAATGGCATTGGCTGGAGATGATTGCCAAAGGATGTTCTGGTACTTCCAATCTGCTTCATCAACAAGGATCATTCTGAACATCGTAACAGCGTCAGTCATAAAGACATAGCGGTGCTGACGAAAGCCTAGTAGAATGTCACAAACATCCTTCTGGAGTTTAGGGCCAGTGAGTAATTGCTCATTCAAGGATGATGGTGGGACTCGAATGCTTCCATCAAACACCACCCTCAACTTGATGTCAGCCCCAGCTTCCTTGATAATGCAATGATGTGGTATGACAAATTTAGGGGGTGTGCGGGCAATAGCCATGTGATCCATAGCTATGTATTCTTTCATAAATTCACAGTATTTTTCTCGCACATGAGGGTTGTGCTCCAGTTTGCGTTCCAGATTCTGAAATCGCTTAAGAGCTACACTAGTTGAGTCACCCATCAATGGCTCATCATCCCGGAATGGGAGTCTCACAGTGTACTGACCACTTTCCGAACGACGATGTGTCTGGACAAAATGCTCCTCACAGCGCTCATCCTCAGGACTGAGAGGTGTGGGGGCTGATGCTGGCTCTTCCAACTCCCAAAAGCGCCTGAGCTCAGTGTTCAGGTCCGTAGGCTCACTTAATGAGAACAGTACAGTGGATTCTCCCGCACAAGTAGCATCATTGTATCTACCAATTACTATGTGTTCAAAGACCGATGACAATAGCCGAGGCATGCTCTCTTCAAAGGAAACCCTGCTGCCTGTGCAAATATCCGCAAACAGGTCTGCTCCAAGCAGAAAATCTACAGGTCGAGGAAGCCAGAAGTCGGGATCAGCCAGGGGATACTCCTTATATCGAGCTCGGATACCAATTGGCAGCATCATGCTTGGTAGGTAGGATGTTATATTTGCCACCACAACAGCATCGGTGACAAATTCTGGTGAAGCTCTGTGGTATGGACGGAGTTTGACTGAGGTCTTCCCCTTAACACCTTCAAATATAGTGTAGTGGATTTATATATGTTCTACTTGGTGTAGGTAGACCAAGTGGGACGTTGTGAAAAGTACCCATATCTTGGTTATGCGGGTTAGTCCCTGTATTATTTCCGAAGGAAATGTGAGCGAAATTGTCAAGGACATTTGGCTGGGTGGTTGAACCTCGTGGTTCGTTCATTGGTAGGCCGCGAGGGGCGCCAGGTTCGGTTCGAGCTGTTTGGAAATGCGTATTCGGATGCTGAACCGTTGTGTAATATTCCGGTCTCAGATTTACATCTCTAGGAGGAACGGAATGTGTTTGATTGAGGTACTGGAAAGTACCTTTTGGTCCGTGCGGTGTATGCAGGATGGGAGTGTGTTTAACACTCGGATCGGCGGTGCGATCGTGAGATGAATATTTAGTATATTCATGGGTAGAACCGTAAGAACTACCTTCCGAGAGATTCTAAAAAGAATCCTCGATCCCTTGCGTGAGCGCGGGAGTAGCTAACAAACTTTTTGAGGGTTTATTAGGTAAAGCTGCGATCTCGTCGAGAGGTTCGAGCTTTGGTCGCGGAGCTGGCCCGGGTAGTTTGTCACTACGTTTTGAGTGAGAATCGAGTTTCGGATAAGGAGCTGGAGCAGGGCCGACGCCTGTCCCCTCGCCAAGTTCTTCTCCCTCGAACCCGAGGAAGTAAGAGGGGCTTCGCTCCATCGAGATATCCGAGTGTGTTTACTCGATAGAAAAATACCTTTCCGTTCGGATGAAGGATTTATGTAGAGGAGGGACTCGCTCGACAAAGCTCTCTCCCAGCTTGATGTCGGGGTCCTCTCCGAGCCTTGATAAAGGCTTCCTTGGACGGTAAATTGGAGCGTATGAGCTGTGCAATTTCCCGGCGTACCCCTCGGGCAATCAAGAGCCGAAGGCTGCGAGATTCGGGTGATACGGCTCAGGTCTCCCTGCGGACGCGACGTTTTAGACGAAGTCTTAAACGTGCCGGGTGGGACCCTTACTGGAGATCTACGTTGGGCAATGAGTAGTGCAATGACTAGACTCGTAGATGCCAAGAAGATCGAGAGAATCTGTGAGGAGAGGAAGATATGCCTTTCTGAGTCTTGAATGCGTGTAGAAACTTCGTCGAGAGATGAGAAGAGTCGTCAGCGAGAGCAGAAGGTGGAATGAATACGGAGGGCTCCGTGCGGGGTATTTATAGGGAGGTGGCCGCCTCCTGCCGCCCCCTGGTTGGTCCGCTTAATTTCATTAGTTCACCATGTGTTTCCTTATTGGCTCGCATAGTGTTTTCTCAGAATCTGTGAATATGATAGCTGAGTTGGTTTGCCAGCCTCGCCCTTGCATTTCGTAGAGGTCGATTGATTATTTGCTTGGGCTGTTGTTTTCAAGACAACTTTTGTGAGTTGTCCTGACGAACCCTTCTCCTGCAGTGGGTGTTTGGCTTGTTGCTTATTTGTGAATATTTCGTTCGTGAGTGAATATTTCGCATATTCTCTCGGGCGAAATATGTTATTTTGCTGAGTTGTAACTCGACGTCTTTTATATGTGATTGTGTCGTGAGTACCTCTTTTTGGTAGCCCTGAAAAGGGTTGTTGCAATACTGTGGTGGAATTCACCACAGGCGCCCCCCAAGACGTCGTGTTACTAACGATGACGTGCTCGGGGAAGAACTGGCAGGGAAACACGGAATTTTCCGTAGAGACCCTTTCCAGTTGGGGCGGAGGTTGCTGAGTAACCGGCCGTCCTCACCTTGGAGTGGACCTCCGGCCCCGTCGGTTGCGACGGGCGTCGGGGTTTGGTCACCCCCGATCCGCACCTTGTCGACGGGTACCAGACCCGTGAGGGCTGGCCCCGCGGCCGCGGAGGGCTGGTTGAGGGGAGGGTAGGTCGGTGGTGGGCAGTTTGGCAGAGCGTGGTCACCCAACTCTCACCGAATTTGTTGGAGGGGACGCGCCCTCTGGCGGATTTTCGGAGATTTTCCTCCTGCTTTTCTGTATTAATTGAGTTTCGTGCCGCCGTTTCATTGTCATCCAGCGTATAAGCTGGTTTGATTTGCTGTTTGGGAACTTTTTTAAATTGTTCACCAATTTGCACTGTGACAGAGACTTTATCTCGTTTTATCACTTTGAAAGGCCCTGTGTATGGGCATTGCAATGTAGACAATTGAGTCGGCACTCTTATGTAGACGTATGAACATGTATCCAAGTTTTTGGGCATATTCACAGCGTATTTGGTGTTATTATGCTTTATATGGGTGGAGCGGAAAAATATTGGTTCAGAAATATTCGTTGATGTAACGAATATATCCCCTGGAAGGGGTACATCTATCCCGTAGACTTTTTGGAAAGCTGTTGTTTCCGTCGCTGGGTCCACCGCTGTACGCATTGCTAGTAGTACTTTAGGTAGTGCGTCGAGCCAATTTTCGTTTTGAGCTTTGATCGCTTCTTTCAGTGATCTGTTTCTACGCTCCACCATGCCGTTTGTCGAAGGTTTGTATGGTAGTGTGTGGGTATGTTTTACCCCTAGACGCTCCATTATTGATTGAAACAGAGCTGATTCGAATTGTGCTCCTTGGTCGCTGGTAATGTATTTGGGAACTCCTTTGGAAGATACCCAAATTTTAATAAATGCGTCAGTTATAGAGGATGTCTCAATATTAGTTAGGGGGACAGCCTCCACCCAACCTGTTGCTCTGTCGACCATCATGAGAAGGTATTGTTTTCGTCCTTTTGCCAATGGTAATGGCCCGGTTATGTCTATGTGGACATGAGAGAATTTCGTGGCCGTTTCGAATTCTGTGTACGGTAGTTTAACAGAGCGAGTGATTTTGGCTCGTTGGCAAGTTTCACATGCTCTTACCCAGTTTGAGACGTCTGTGCGTAGTCCTTGCCAGAAATACCTCTGTTTCACCTTGTATACTGTAGAGTGTATACCTGGGTGACCCAAATTGTGTATTTGGCTGATTATATCGTGTCTCATGTCTTTCGGTATGTAAGGCCTGGGGTGTCCTAAGTCTAGGTTACACCATAGCTCTCCTTGTGGAAACTCAACTTTTGAAAGTTTCCGTGTGTCCTCTGACGTGGGAGGAGATTTCTCTTGTGCTTCTAGTACGTGGAGTAAAAGGTTGCACTCGACTGCGGCCGTTACTTTCGAAATTTCGGCTTCTGCCGGACCTTCGTCTGTCTGAGTTGAAATTGACTTGGTTTGAATTTCAACCGGGTCGAACGGTCTGGAGAGCGCGTCTGCCACGACGTTTTGTTCTCCGGGTATGTGTCGAATATCACTTGTCATCTGTGATATGTATGTTAACCACCTTAGTCTCATTTTAGAAAAATGAGCATTTTTCTTCAACATTGTGCCTAGCAGTGGCTTATGGTCTGAGCATAGGTGGAAAGAGCGTCCGTCCAAGTCGTTATGCCAGTGTATGCAAGCTTGATACGCGGCGAACATCTCTTTGTCGAAGGAGGCTTTATTCTTCCATTGTTCAGGAATTTCTTTGCTAAAGAAACCCAATGGTTGGTATGTCTTTGAGCCATCCTTAATAGTTATTTCTTGCTCCAGAGCTGCTCCGATGTGAGTGTCGGACGCATCGCACACTATCCTCCATTCCGCTGTAGGGTGAGGATGTGCTATGTTATGCAATGTAGCTTTGATCATTGCTTGTTTTAAGCTATTGAAAGCTTCTTCCCTTGCTGGTGTCCATTCAATCGGAGTTTTGTCATTTTTCTTGTTTGATTGAATGGCGTCGTATAGGGGCTGAGCCATGTGTGCGAATTTACTGGAGCAAGCTCGGTAGAAACCACACATTCCCAAAAATCTACGTAGGCTTCGTACGTCTATTGGTCGTGGGAACTGTTCAATGGCTTCTATTTTGTCTCTTTTAGGGGTTATCCCGTGTTTTGAGATAGTAAAACCCAGGAAGTCTACGGTGGGTTGAGCAAAAATGCATTTTTCGAACCCTACTCGGAGCCCGTGTTCTCCTAATTTGTCAAAAATTTTTTTGAGGTGTTCCAAATGTTCCTTGTAGGTTTTGGAAGCAACCAAAATGTCATCCAGGTAGACAAACGCGAATTCGAATTTTCGCATTACGTTGTCCATGTAGCGTTGCCAAGTCTGGGCAGCGCCGGCTAACCCCATGCTCATTTTTTTGAATTCGTACAGGCCAAAAGGGGTGATAATGGCTGTTTTATGAGCGTCATCGGGGTGCATCGGGATGTGGTAGTATGCCGATTTTAAATCTATAGTCGAGTAGATTTGTGTATTGTGCAAATTGGCTTGGAAAGAGCGTATGTGAGGTGGAGGATAGGCGTCTTTCTTCGTCTTAGAGTTCAAGAAACGATAATCGCCTGTGATCCTCCACGTCCCGTCTTTTTTCGGCACGCAGTGTAGGGGTGAAGCCCATTCGGAGTCAGACGGGGCGATTATGCCGTCTGTGAGCATTTTTTCGAAAGTGCTTTTTACTTGGGATCTTTTTTCACCCGCCATAAGCCTTGCTCGGAAGTGTACAGGTGAGCCTTCGGTAGTTATACGGTGGTAAACCCCGTTGTCCTTCCACTTGCCCTGGAGCTTGTCCATTTGCCGTTTATAAATTTCGATTATTGAGTTAATGTTCTTGTCCTCAATAATTTGTGTGCTATCTGAGCTTGAGCTGTAGTCCCAGTGAGGAATAGCCGCTTCGATTTGTTCGTCGGAGAATTTCTGTTGTATGACAGCTGCTATTGTTTGGTCGGCATAGCTCTTCATTTTTTGTCTATAAATGTATTTATGTTTGACCCTGATCCCGATGTCCCAGGACTCAAGGAAGGGAATACCTAGGATGGCTAGGTCGACTTTTGTGATCATGAAATCGGTGGTCATGTCACCGAGACCGATGTTGATCGTTGTGTTGGCTCGTCCCAATGTTTCGATTGGGGCGCCGTTTGCAGCTGTGAGCTTGACATTGGTTTTGAGAACCTTCAAACCCAGCTTTTTAGTGATATTTTGGGGCAGAATGTTCACTTCTGCTCCCGTGTCAATGAGGAATTCGGTGCCGTGAAGTTGACACTTGAAAAAGAGCCGTTTAAAATCTTTGGTCTGCCGGCGTATAGGCTCTACTACACTGGCAGTTACTCGTTTTCCGAGCACTCGTTGTCTGAAGTGGGAATGGTACTTTCGGGTACCGGTTCCGGTGTAGTTTCCTTCGAAACTATTTTATGTTTTGGCTGGCTAATAGCTGCAGCCTTTTTGTTTGACTTCGAGACGGTTGGTTTCCAACCACAGTGCTGCGGATCCGCACACTTACGTGTCTCTGTGCCGAAACGAGTGTGGTTTCGGCAGATGTAGACGTTAGGTTTGTGAGGTTTATACTCAGTTTTTTGTGTAACAGACTTCTTAGGGCTTGAAGTGCTTGTTTTGTTGGTTGACTCGACTCCCCTAATGTTAAGGGAAGGAGTTTCTGATTTATACGCGTGTAGCGTGTCGGCCAGGTCAAGCCGGGCGCTCGTGCTTGCTTGTGCTGCGACGAGACCCCGTGCGTCGTTTGGCAGAGTTTCGATCCACTTTTGTGTGATCAATGCCTCCGAAAAGTACCCAACTGCTTTAGCATACATTTCATGGTACTTAGTGCTGGGTTTTTTGGCGAGAGATGATGGATATTCTAGTGCGAGGAGTCTGTCTTGCAAAGACAACCCATATTCTCGTGTTAGGCGTTTCTTAGCCTCGTCGTAAGGTGCGTGGGGTGCCGTGAGATACGCTGAGTCAATAGCTTCTCTCATTTCCTCAGGTACCCACTTGTAAATGGCGGAGAAACACTCGTTTTGTGTTTTCAAATGTTTGCGAATGCAGTACTGATCGAACTCTGCGAGAGCTCGATCAATATTTTTTTTCTGAAAAATAGGTTTTTGATAGTCACCTATTTCCTCCAAAAGTGCTTTAAAGCCACTTTGTGGAGAGGGTTGAAGTGTGAGATGTGGGGCGTAGAGGCCCGGCGGGGGTCGCACGCCCGCAGTGGTTCCCTGAAATCCACTAGCTTCATAAGAGGGAACGTATTGCTCTGTGTTTAGCCTGTTCAAAGGCGGGGTCACCATTTGTAGTGGATTTATATATGTTCTACTTGGTGTAGGTAGACCAAGTGGGACGTTGTGAAAAGTACCCATATCTTGGTTATGCGGGTTAGTCCCTGTATTATTTCCGAAGGAAATGTGAGCGAAATTGTCAAGGACATTTGGCTGGGTGGTTGAACCTCGTGGTTCGTTCATTGGTAGGCCGCGAGGGGCGCCAGGTTCGGTTTGAGCTGTTTGGAAATGCGTATTCGGATGCTGAACCGTTGTGTAATATTCCGGTCTCAGATTTACATCTGTAGGAGGAACGGAATGTGTTTGATTGAGGTACTGGAAAGTACCTTTTGGTCCGTGCGGTGTATGCAGGATGGGAGTGTGTTTAACACTCGGATCGGCGGTGCGATCGTGAGATGAATATTTAGTATATTCATGGGTAGAACCGTAAGAACTACCTTCCGAGAGATTCTGAAAAGAATCCTCGATCCCTTGCGTGTGCACGGGAGTAGCTAACAAACTTTTTGAGGGTTTATTAGGTAAAGCTGCGATCTCGTCGAGAGGTTCGAGCTTTGGGCGCGGAGCTGGCCCGGGTAGTTTGTCACTACGTTTTGAGTGAGAATCGAGTTTCGGATAAGGAGCTGGAGCAGGGCCGACGCCTGTCCCCTCGCCAAGTTCTTCTCCCTCGAACCCGAGGAAGTAAGAGGGGCTTCGCTCCATCGAGATATCCGAGTGTGTTTACTCGATAGAAAAATACCTTTCCGTTCGGATGAAGGATTTATGTAGAGGAGGGACTCGCTCGACAAAGCTCTCTCCCAGCTTGATGTCGGGGTCCTCTCCGAGCCTTGATAAAGGCTTCCTTGGACGGTAAATTGGAGCGTATGAGCTGTGCAATTTCCCGGCGTACCCCTCGGGCAATCAAGAGCCGAAGGCTGCGAGATTCGGGTGATACGGCTCAGGTCTCCCTGCGGACGCGACGTTTTAGACGAAGTCTTAAACGTGCCGGGTGGGACCCTTACTGGAGATCTACGTTGGGCAATGAGTAGTGCAATGACTAGACTCGTAGATGCCAAGAAGATCGAGAGAATCTGTGAGGAGAGGAAGATATGCCTTTCTGAGTCTTGAATGCGTGTAGAAACTTCGTCGAGAGATGAGAAGAGTCGTCAGCGAGAGCAGAAGGTTGAATGAATACGGAGGGCTCCGTGCGGGGTATTTATAGGGAGGTGGCCGCCTCCTGCCGCCCCCTGGTTGGTTCGCTTAATTTCATTAGTTCACCATGTGTTTCCTTATTGGCTCGCATAGTGTTTTCTCAGAATCTGTGAATATGATAGCTGAGTTGGTTTGCCAGCCTCGCCCTTGCATTTCGTAGAGGTCGATTGATTATTTGCTTGGGCTGTTGTTTTCAAGACAACTTTTGTGAGTTGTCCTGACGAACCCTTCTCCTGCAGTGGGTGTTTGGCTTGTTGCTTATTTGTGAATATTTCGTTCGTGAGTGAATATTTCGCATATTCTCTCGGGCGAAATATGTTATTTTGCTGAGTTGTAACTCGACGTCTTTTATATGTGATTGTGTCGTGAGTACCTCTTTTTGGTAGCCCTGAAAAGGGTTGTTGCAATACTGTGGTGGAATTCACCACATATAGTACTACCAATTCCCGATATTTTCCTAGGGTATTTTGTAGCTAATAACCCTAATCGATCCAAACATTTTTTTATTATGAAGGAGAACATACTGGCAGAATCAACAACCATACGTATAGTTTGAAAGCCACCACGGAGATCTGCTACTTTAGCAATTGGTGTACCCAATAGAACATTACCTTCAGCACTGGTAGAGCTCAATGCAGGATTGGGAATCTGGGATGTGGTGGTAGAAGCGAGTTGGTGTAGACTTGCATGATGTCGCTCGGGGCAAAAGCGGCAATGCCATCTTGATCTGCAATCCTTGACCGAGTGATGGGGAGAAAGGCAATTGACACATCCTGACCAATTTCTTAGCATGGCAGCACGTTCAGCGGCTCGTGCTTCATCGTATTTCTGGCAGCTCAACAGGTGATGGCGTGAACCGTCATTGCAAATAATGCATGGTAAGTCCCTTGGCTTGGTTGGGCGTTGGGATTCGTTTGAGGATCTTGAAATCGACGAGCTTGTGAGGAGCGCAGTCCTCTTGGTCTGACGTTGGTAGTCAAGTCTGGATTTTCTTGTTGGAGAATCCTCAATGTGTGTGAATCCTGTGATGTGAGCTCCACCTGATGCCAGTTGAAGGGCGAGGCAGCGATCTTTGACATATTTGTCTAATGAAGTGAAAGTTGGAAAATCATGATTAGCGATTTCAAATTGTTCCCAAGTGTTGGTGTCCAACACTCTAGATGCCAAATGAAAGAGGATGAATTCTGCAGAATTAGCAATCTTCAGAAGTTGGAATGGTGCTATTGGGTCAGAGACGCCTGACCGGAATGACTGCAGGGACTCTGCCGTTGTTTTCCCTAAAAGTGGCTTGAATTCAATAACCTGATTAAAGTATGCTGATGCGAGCATCCTCCTGTTATCATATGCTTCAGTGACAGCTTTCCAGGCAAGCGAATAGTTAGCATGACACTAGCAGCTGGACCCGTCAATGCGGCTTTTAGATATTGAAACTTGGGGCTGGGACTAATTGTATCATCGGTATGGACCAGAGAGATATAGATGTCCCTGAACTTCGGCCACTGGGCAATGTCACCATGGGATTCTGGGACTTTAATGGATGGCAAATTCTTGATGCGGGACTGCTGCAAGGTAGAGTTACAAATGCTGGACGTCGATAATGGTTCCCTACTAGAGAACTTCTCAAAATAAACATTGGCTTGATAATATAATTTTTGAGCATTAGCCTTAATAGTAGCCTCATTCGAGGAAGGGAAGCTAGTAGTATACTTAACGAGATACCAGCTTTGTCGTACTTGTCTGCAATTTCGTCCCAAAGTGTCTCTTATTTGGTATAGTATCTATCGAGAGCCCTAAACATACCCTTAAATTGATCCACGTGAGAATCGTCTCTCAAAGAGAATCGGCTACAATTCCTTCATTACAAATGTTCTTCACCTCGTTATATGAAGCCTCAAGACGGCGCTTATATGGTTGAATTTTTCTGACGAAATCAGCAGAAGGCTCAGCTCCTTCGCCCCTAGGAGTAGTCATAATTCAGTTACTTGACCAAACCACGCTCTGCTACCAAAATGATAGGGCTCGACAACCAAAACTTAGGCCCTAAATGGAACCTAATTGTTCTGTGCCCTAACTACTCGTATTTCCAAAAATACGTGGCTGGTCAAATAAGTAAACTCATACACCAATTTTGTTGGTACATATTCAATAAACAACAAATTTTATTAATGAAATGGCAGTGGAAACAATAATGATACAAAAGATGAATTTTAAATAGAATGATGAGATGAAATGGCAGTGGAAACAATAATAATACAAATAGATTAATTTTAAATGGAATGGTCAGCTCGTAGAATTTATTTTAGGTACTTAGATTGTAGGGCTTAGATTAGTTTTAGTATTAACACAGTTATAAGGCTTGATCCAGTTAATATTTATGAAAATTCCTAGAATATAGCAGCCTCCACAATTTATTATTATGTATAGTCTTTAGTCCTTGCATTAATATTTAATTCGTAGTACACTTTTCGTAGCTTTAGCTATAGAATATTACGAACTGACCTCTTTTCTGGTTAAGTACCTTGAAGCCCTGGGCAGGGTAGCGGTATCTCGTCTTCCGGTGGGCTCCGACATAATTCCAGGTGATGATTCGGATGAGAAGAGTGACAAATCGGGGATAGCTGCGAATTCGTCGTAAAGAACGTGGTTTTACGGGAGAGACTAGGAGCGTAGAGTCAGCTTCTGAAGACAGGACGACACTGAATCGGATATTACGACGTCGAGCTTCGAAATTGTGGCGAGGCAGCACGAGGTGGGAGACAGGAAGGTCCGAAGATGTGTGAGATATTAAAAGTAAACAAACTGGAGCGTTTATCAAGGCGTAACCCAACGTTCTTGCAAAAAAACATTAATATGTCGTACCCCACTGCGTAAAGCCTCTGCCTTCTCTGCTGCCATTCGCCTCAAATCCTCAGAAGCATACCTGGCCGCTCTCACTACATGTCAATCGCAGCGTTGGCCTGTACTGGATGCTACTGCCAGAAGTGGGCACTGAGACCTCGCTTAGAACTGAAGGCTCTCTCACAGTGGGCACACTGGTGGGCATTTTCTGGGGCAGTGGAAGAGGAGGAGGGATAGGATGACGAGGAAGAAGAAGAGGGAGAGGACGGCCGACGCTCATGCCTGGAGCGCGCCCCCTAGAACCCCGCGTGCCAATGGGCCGGTGGGGGTTATGAGGCTCGTCGTTAATTTGGTACACAACAGAGGTGCAGAATAGAAGGGTCGGGAGACCGCTGACACGAGCCTCCCCCCTAATCGCCAGCAGGTCATTTCGCCACCCTCTGTTCACAAAACACACACACACACACACACACACACACACACATATATATATATATATATATATATATATATATATATATATATATATATATATATATATATATATATATATATATATATATATATATATATATATATATATATATATATATATATATATATATATATATATATATATATATATATATATATATATATATATATATATATATATATATATATATATATGAAAAAATGCAAACTTCAGAAATCGTTTCAGAATGCCTCAAAACGGATTTTAATTAAGAAAATAAATTTTTCATAAATTTTTATTCTAAGGGGACCCGGCACCCACCCCCCTCCCGCCCTTTATAGACCTCTTTTTACAGGCGTTTTCCTCAGCCCCCCTGCAACCAATTTCAGTGCTTTTTTTCTCTTTTTGTTCCTTATATTCTCAATTTTCAATTAACAAAGGGGTTTCCAGGTATCTCAAAAACACGAATTCGTAGGTATCATGGAATAAATGTCATATTTTTTTTAACTTCAGAAACATCTAGCAGCAGTTGAAATCAACATTTTGTAAAACCGCTACGTTAATATCTTGGCCCAGATCTCTTCTTCAAAACAAAAATCAACCGAATAGGGTCAACCGTTCTGAAGAAAAAAGCCCGTGAACATGAAAAAACATTACTTTACAGGAGAGCAGAAAAACCAACAGCATCCATCTTTTCATGACGTCGCAACGCATTATGCAAATAGAAGCTGTTTTTGCTTTCCCTAGACCTATCTGAAATGAATTGTTGTATCATGATAGCTTAACTATGTCATCCATGGATAATATAAACATAATACCCATGGTTGTAGCCCAGTTAAATAAAGACAAAGAAGAAATTGATGAAGAGACTCTTATCATACATCTTGCGGTTTCTTTGTGATTTTTAGTGGCCCAATTTCGTGTTTACGCTTTATTTTGATTATTTATTGAAAATGGGTGGTTCTACATGAATTTTCAAAAAAAAACAAAAAGAAAGGACCAGTAAACCGCTATTCAAGAATAAAGACGACAGAGCAACCAGGGCAGCCTATGCTGCTGGCCTGTACTTAAACAAAAAATTTACGCATTTGTTAGCATAAATTTGACTATGTTATTTAATTTAACTGTTCTCTAGATGTTAATACATCGTTTTATAAAAGAAAAAAAATCGATTTTTCTCAAATTTTTTGCTACCGGGTCCCCTTAGAAATTTCCGAGCCATTGCAATAGCTTCATCTTCAACGGAAATTCGCTAAAAGGATGAATGAAGGTACCTATCTGTTTTTCTGTTAAAAGAAATATCACTGTTATTGCAGTCACTAACTTCAAGCTACGACCACCTATCCATCTTCTGATTATAGCCATAATTTGACCATATTCTATTTGGGCCAGTTCAATTGTATGGACAGAATTACTACAGCTACATAAAAGTGCTTTTTGTTCAAAACGACGAACGAGAACATACACGATACTGGTAAGTAGGAGCTGCATTGGATAGGCGTTTATAATTGATAATAACATTAAAAAGTAAAAACAAGGAACAGGTTATATATACGAATTAATGAAACTCAAAAATAAAAGTAGTGATTATGGAAGCAAAATTTACTATATTAAGAAAATACAATAAAAATTACCTACTAGGGGAAAAATAACACCAAGGCACAGTATAAAATGACTGAAAAGTGAGGGTGAATCATCACACCTCCTTAGGAGACACTCCACTAACCTATTAAGATACATCCAATGTACCGGTAACTTCAACTGTAGCAACAACAAAAATTGACTGTCTTTTCAGTAGGTTCTATTTAAAAAATAAGGTCAGGCAGCAAAAATAAAAGTGTTGTTGTAATCCACACACACAGTAAACAAAACATTTGAATCGTTAATGTGAAAGTTTAAGCTATGCAAGTATTGTAACACAAAAATAAACATATTCATAATGATTTTGTTTCAAGAGAAAGATTAAAATAATTGATGTTAATTCTAATGACCTATGAAACTTTTGAGATCGATACAGTCTGTAAGTTACACGAAGGCCCCCACAAATGAACAACATGATATACGTAAGTTTCAACCCCTTCATGGCAGATAAACTGATGTGGTACTTATGTGATTACAGCAACATTCAAGGAATTTGATTAAAAACTAGAACAATAACAACTATACGTTATCAAGACGGATAAATATTTTAAAACTTAACATTCAAATAGAATGAGCAACAAGAATATAATCTGCATGATAGAGAAAATTTTATACAAGAATAAATATATCGTAGATAGTGAAAATCATGTTGAGCAGACAGAGAATAATTATATTGTACGACCACCACGTACGACTGAACAGGATGCGAATTCCTTTTATGAGCTATCGAATTGATCGTCAGAGCAACAGTGAAATTATTTTAACGATATGTATCAACTCAATAACACAATATGCATCATAGCAATAATTGAAACACATGACATCAAATAGTAACATAAATGGATCAGTAGAAAAATAGAAAGTGGCGGCTATTCAACAATGATATAATTGAAAAATACACATCCTCAGGAAGGTTCAACACTCCACAAGCCTTCGACAGTTATGGTCAAGTAAGAAATATAAAATAAAGCAGGAGAAGCCCACCTTTTAAAAATACCAGCCCACAGGTTCAACAATAATAATGACATTTAGCTATCTAATTTTTCCATAGTGGCTTCACAATAAGGTGTCAAAAAACAGGTTTAAATGTTTCCAGGAAAGAACATACCCCAGAGAAAAGTTGAGGAATAGCCTGTGTTAATGTTCTTGAAAATCTTCGATTTTTGATCAGTTTTCGTCAAATTGGAATGGCATGTTTCCAGATTCCAGTACTTCAATGGGTCACATCACTATATACTACGCAAAGCAATCTGATAGCCTGTCTGGTGGTTCATTGACCACTCCACCCAGATCAATCATTATTATGAAGCGTGTGTTAGCATAATCAACCCTAACATTAACAATTTTAATCAAAGGAATGGTCTAACATCACAAATAATTGACAAAATAATATCACAACTGCATAATCAAGTACATAAAATGTGTCAGTTAATATTACCACTCATTGGAGTGATATAAACACATTGAAAAACTTATGTATGCAACAATAATTTTATACAGGTAACAAGACATCTTCTAAATTAGGAAAGTTAGTCGAACACTCACCAATAATTACATAATTTTAAAAAAATTGAACAAATTAATAATTCAATATTTACACATTCTTTTCATATAATTTGCTTTAAATTATACTTTTGAGGAAGTTCGAAGGGATGTTTTCATCAGAAAAATTTTCAATTATTTTTGTTGGTTCGGCCTTCATTAGGGTTGATTAGAGACGATTGTTGTGAGTCTTATACTCAAGGACAGGATTGGGCAGCAGGTTGAGGACTTGTCTCATGGTATTCCGAATACGAGCTGTTGTTGCTTGGTTCAAAGCAGTTTTATTCAAGACGCAGATTATATATTCTTGGAATTTGATGGATACTACAGATCCGCAAACTTCTAGTCCCACCATGAACTGTTCACCAAGCATGGCAAGAACAAGGGTTTCCCACCAACACGAAGTCAGGCCCTTTCTGGGCCATACAATCCATTTCCCGCCCCTCTGGTTGGCCTCATCCTTCCACACTGGTTTGATGATGACTTTAAAAAGATGACAATCAGAATGGCTCTAGAGATCTGAAGGGCGGGCTAGGCTAAGTGACTATTTATTGCCCAAAACAAAGCCACTATGAATTTCATCCTTTGGAAGTCGGCACCAAACCAATGTGGGAAGATGAGGCCAACCAGAGGGGCGGGAAATGGATTGTATGGCTCATAAAGGGCCTGGCTTAATGGTGCTTTGATGAACAGTTCATGGTAGGACTAAGACAAGAAATTTGCAAAGCTGTCAGATCCATCAGATCCCAAGAAAATATAATCTGCGCCTGGAATAAAACTGCTTTGGATCAAGTAACAACAGCTCGAATTTGGGATACCATCAAGTCCTCAACCTGCCACCCAATACTGTCCTTGAAAATCATCCCGAATGAAAGCGGAACCACCAAAAAGAATACAAAGAAATTCCAGAAGAAGTCATCCTTCAATCTTCCGCAAAATTATAATTTAAAAAAATTATAGATCATTCATTCATTTTTTATAAGACAGAGTTCCAAAGAACATTGCCACAGTGGCAACTGCAAGAAACAGTTGATATTGCATGGGACAAACACATTGAATTTGACACCTGTATGATTCATCTTCCCAGGCTTGGTAGGGAGGAGAGAGAGAGAGAGAGAGAGAGAGAGAGAGAGAGAGAGAGAGAGAGAGAGAGAGAGAGAGAGAGAGCAAAATAACACAGGAAGCATTTGAGCGTGAAATCCTGAGAATTATATTTCGACCCAGTGGGGAATCAGATTTAATCATTGACTGGATTGTGCGATTGTGCATTTCTTGACTTCTATTTATATTGGTAAATGTTGATACTAGAGACCTTGCATTAGAAATTAAGAGACCTTGTGATACCTTGAGTAGTTGATCAAATTGGTTTATTACCCTGAATCAAACGAATAATATATACGAGTAGTACTGGATAAAATATAGATGAGACAATGCTGAAAATATACGGAAGGGTTCTCATCAATTAGAGGATCCTATATGTTGTTCAACAACGTACTGTATCATTATCCCAACAAACGAGCAAAGAAACCATGTCCTCCTAGAGACCAAGTCGACATAGTTTGATAATTGTCATGGTTCGCCATTAAGAATCTACACAGGCAGACAGACTCTGAGTTAATAAATTCTTCCACAATCTAGGCCTAGAAGTGAAAATAATTAATAAAGATGTGTCCGAATGCACTATTAGTCACAGATCTAAACTGGATCAACGATCTCACTGAACACTATCATCTTTCCCCACCCAAAAGCCGATGAAAAAAATGTACATTGACGTCTGTGGCCCCCTTCCCCATACCAGAATAAATCATACACATATTTTGATAGAAATAGAGGGTTCAGTAGATACCATTTCCTAATACGACACAAAAAGCTAATGTCAGAAACAATATCACAAGCATCGAAAATAAACATCTTCACGGAGTTTGGGTTTCCATAAATATATAGGTTAGTGATAATGATTCAGTTTTTAAGTCAACTGAATTATACCACTCCCAACTCTGTGGAATAAAAACATTGAAAAACACACTTATGGCCTTTCAAGTGGAAAACAATAACAAATGGAATACCAACTTAGAGTACATTCAGCTAAGACTAAATGCAGTACAACATAATACACATTCTATTCATCCACTAAACTATTCCTGTAGTCTCCAGTAACCTGCGAGCTGGAAAACTTAGCAGTCCCCATGACACAAAACACCAGCATGTTTCCGAACTCAAGGCCTTCAATTAAGTCATAAATAATAACAAAAAACCAACAACAATTAAAAAAATGCATCAAAAGAAAAGACCCTACTCAGATATGTAAAAACAATCAAATACCATGATGTAAGAACCCCCCTCTTATCCTACACCACTGATGAGCTAATGGATTTTCAAACATATTTGTTCCATACGAAACCAAAGACCCACTCATGACAGATAAAACACGTCAGAAATCCCCACCACCATGGAGGATGAGGTGAAGGAATTGGGGTAATGGTGAAGCAAGGATTACGTCATTACACCACCTCCACTGCCACCACTTGAGCTGACACAACTCGACAGATGAGGCAGTTGAACACCCAAACCACTTGATGCCAACCAGAACAAGCTACTGGCTGAGTGAGGCTAAAGTTGCTGGCATCAAGATAGAAGCGGGACCAGTTCATTCAATATATCTCAATATCAGTCAGAGAATCCTTCTTTCATACCTTCCCTTAGAGAGCCATTTAAAGAAATTGGTATTAAATTTCCAAGTGATTTCGTATCTCATTTTATAGCACTTATTTCAATAAAAAAGTATTTATTACAGGGAAATGAGAAAATTGATCACGAAAATCACTGAGATAGCCTCAGGTGAACATCCTAAGAATGTTGGAATAGCAAAGAGGAAAACTTGATGAATCTAGCACAAGCCATTCAGTCAGTACTGATCTGACATAGTGGTAACCAAGTTAGATCAGTTTACATCAAATTCGAAAGAAATGAATTTGACAGTAGGGAACAGAATCCCTAGGTGTTTGAAAGGTGCAATACATTCATCACGAACTGGTAATAAGTGTAGTGATAAGGATATCTCAGGATTCCATTGTACCAGTTTAGTAAATCGGTAGGACAAGGTGCGTATAAAATGTTTGAAGACTGCATCATCAATTGCGATAGGTTCCTAACCATCCTTACATTTTTCCAAAGATAGTAGCACAAATTCCGACTCACAAGGCACCTGGCAATTGTAATTTCCAAAATTACAAAATTAACAGGACTATGTTATTTTACAGTATACAATCGATTAGATCTTCTGACAAACTACCATGAGAGAATTGATGTAAATTTTATTACTCGAATTTGAGCACACTGGGTGCACAGAAATATTGTTACCTTCCAACATGTAAAATGTGTGGCAAAAACTTGTTCTTGATAATAGTCCGTTATGCTAACCAATTATAGGTACTTGAGCATTTTTCTGCAGTATTCATCGATTTTTCAACACATTCTAACGAAATTTAAGCACTCTTTTCTGCTCACATTTGTGAATGTAATAGTTCATAGTTGATAAACATTTTTACCAAGTAATATTCAGCAAAAAAAAAAATGAATCCAACCATTTTTAGCCCACTTAGGAGTTCTCAGTTCATTACTTAAAATTTGAGCACTTCATTGTAGTGCTGCACAACGAACTTATTCGTTTTTTTTTTTATTATTATTATTTTTTTTTTTTTTTATGATTGATTTTTTGGCAAAAGAACGGATTTTTTCAAACGCGAATCTAAGGAAAGATATTGTTTGAATTTAGGGGTGCGCAAACGCACACATGCACACACAAAATCCAAGAATCATTTCAGAATGCCTCAAAGCGGATGTCCTAGAAGAAAAGTTTGGAAAATAGCTTCGCTAAAAGAAACCAGTAAAAACACTTGACGTCATTTCGTTTGTGGGAAGCAAAGGAAAAGGCATTATGAAACCGATAACATTACATATACGTGTGATGTATGGGGATTTTACGCTTTGTCAAAAGTGAAATCAGGAATAGAAGATGGTGAATGTTGACCAACCTCCATAATTTGTTTTGGTATTTCCTAGTGTTTTGAACGAGAATTATTCAGGTAAAACTTACTAAAAGACATACACAAGTCTAATCGTTGAAAAATTATTATGAATGTGTTGCACAAAATGAGACAACACAATCTGTGACGGAATGCGAGGAAATATTAAAGATGAGCACAATATCACCCCAACAAGATTTTCTAAAAGAAGTTTTTTACACTATTGTATTCTCATATAATTCTTTATTTCCTACTTCCCTGATTTCCTAGAATGAAGTTATTTCTAAGACTAATCTACACAATGACTAGTTTAACAACAATATCAACTAGAAAATCCTCCATCAAAATCTATACAATCATAGTTTTCGAGATATAATTAATAATCCCTTGAAAATAAAGATGAATATTCATATTGACATGGGTTTTTAACAAAAATAACTACATATTTACATTCTTGCAGTCCTCTTCAACATTGCAGCCACGACTGTCAACGATCCTGCAAATTCATAAAACAACAATGTATTTTCCAAAATAGCAATTCAACGTGGTATTGAGGGAGCAAATACGAGTACACACTACGATTTCGCTTTGAAACTTCTTGGCAGGGCCTATGTGACGTCAAGACTCTGCATTCGGAAGCAAGTAGAGCCCCAAAAGGTTAGTTTTGTTTGCGTCAAAGTTCATTCAGTCGGACACCAGAACTCGTGAAGCTGATTATTCCCATAGTTTACAAGGGGTTTTCGAGTATTGTCGAAATAACGTCAAGTGAATTGTCTTGTTTTTCTGTGATAACGAAATAGTAATGGTGAGAGCCCGTGGAGGTGTGAATAAACATAGAGGAGCTTCATCACACGTGTCTTTACAAAACTGCTTTTCTTTCTTTTTTTTCGTATTTTTTAATTTTTATAAGACACATTTTCCTAGTTTGTATCTAGTTTATAAAATAAAATTACTATTTCCTATTATGAATAAAACAATACCATCAACCATAATTGCGAGTTTTGTACCTACCTACATACTGAATCTAAAATGCGTTTATATTATTTCTCCATGAACAAAATAGAAAATTTGTATTCTCCAAACTGATTGAATTAATAAAAAATAACTTTAGGTACAAGTAAAACTCAGATTAATTGATTCCAGCACCAATGTTCCCCGAAAATCGAATTATTTCAAATGATGGATCTGCTGCAATTTAGCTTCACTTTTGTCGAAAATTCGCAAAAAATTGTTGATAGATAATAAAATAGTTCGATTTGATTAGAAATAAATTCTATTTGATTAGAAAACGCTAACAAATGATGTATTAGAAAAAACAAGCAGAACCAACAAATTGCAATTAGATGTACTAAGTGTTTTACATAACTAAGTCTGTCTGCCACACTGATGACCTCTTAAGAGAAAAAAAACGGAAAAATTTAGTATTTTATGGAAAAATGTTGAAGTT
The DNA here is from genome assembly GCA_030762985.1 of Adelphocoris suturalis. Lineage (NCBI taxonomy): Eukaryota > Metazoa > Arthropoda > Insecta > Hemiptera > Miridae > Adelphocoris > Adelphocoris suturalis. Next base: position 30,316,467 of record CM061045.1, on the reverse strand, counting down.
ATAAACAGAAATGATGGAACAGGCCACTTATGTGACATTTATAGGTTCAAAAAACTCAGTGTGGAGGAGGAAGGCCATGATTTTTATCGTAGATGGAATAGGTTAAGCATTTCCATCACCTTCATTGTCACAACTGCTAATGAAGAAGTAATTTTAAGTTTTTTATTTCATTTATTCATTATTTTATAGTTATTATAAATTTTTTATCACATATTTATGAAATTCAAGTACATTTTTTAGCATTATTTTGTCGATAAATTCTTGAATGCTCTAGTTCGTGGTTAATAAATTTTATTTGAGTGATATTCTGCTAAAAATATAAATTAAACGATTTAGTTGAAATTACATTAGTTATAATTAAATTACCCGTTTTTTTCCATTTTTAGTGAGTCATTAGTAGTAAGTAGTTTTGAATGACACACACACACATGTATATATATATATATATATATATATATATATATATATATATATATATATATATATATATACACACACGTGTGTGTGTGTGTGTGATGAAATCATAAATCGCTTCTCTTGAAGTGAAGCTGCTTAGCCACTGAGCTCAAGGGGCTTGAGTCTCTCTCTTCACTTAGTCCCGTGTGTTCCCTAGTCTCCGTGTAACATTTCCCCTCAAACAAAACTAGCATTTTTTAAAAAAAACTTTTTTAATCAATCTCCCCATCACTGGCGCAGTCGTACCGACGTGAAGCTACCGGACCTTTTTGAAGGAATATTGTCAAGGATCCGGAGAACACGAGAAGCTACCGCACCCACACAGGAAGCCGCAAGAAGGGCCCGGAAGACGCATAACAGAAGAGAAGACTTCTCACACAGATTGAATGACGGCACCAGCATGAGTAAGCCCCAAGTTAATTTAATCTTTGCATCTTCCCCAAATTGGATCGACAACATGCAGAATTCTCCGATCCACCAAGTGGAAAGAATATTCACTCTCCCGCCTATCGACATAGATCACTTAACTTAGAATTTTATTCTTTAAAGTTCATTTCCGAACTAATTGATCAACTTGGTATTTGTCACAAGCACAGCCGGCCAAGACCTTTAATGTGACCTTACGAAAAGTCACAAATATCTTTCATAAAATCAGGAGTTTTCTTGAAGTATCAGAAGAAAATCTCACAAACAGAACTTGAAAAGTTTCGTTCTATTTCGCTCTATATGAATGTGAAGCAATATCATAAGTCACTTGAATCAACCTTGTGGACATCTCTTTAGCTGCATATGTGCATCTGCTCGTAATCAAACCCGGCGAGATTCTCCAAACTATCTCATCTACTGCCTCCTTACCAGGAACTCCCGGCTTGCCAACCTCGGATCTACTCACAGCTGTGACCTTCCGATTACATATTAAGACATTCCATTTTATTTTTATTTCATATCATTTGGTATGTATGTGCATGACTAATCAAATCACTAAGATCTTTTGAATCGCCATTACTATTTGTATTTTTGTTTGTTTTATTTTTATGTTTGACAGCTACAAATTATAAAACCATCCGGACCCAGTAAAATCAAAGTCAAATCATACCGAAAATTCGAGTCTATTTAGTAAAAACGAAAGTTTGTCTGAAAATTTTCAATTTAAAACATAATAAGAAATTTGTACGAGACGCTGGATTTCCTTGGCTGAATTTAGAACTGTTGCCCCGAAATTCTATAACAATCCCTGAAACAATGCCCTTAGAAGGAGCTGCAGGACTGAATCAGGTCCAACCAGACAACTATGTTGGCATTATGAATGTACAAGCTGCTCTAATTGGACAACTGACTTCATTAATCGAAAATTTACTTGTCAATCAAGTGATTGCACCCAGGGAACGAAGAGGAAACGTAAATGACCAAACTGTTCTTCGAAAGGAACATATAGATTTGATCCCGAATTTCAGTGTAACCCCAGAAACGCTAAGCCACTTTCTGGAAATAACCCAACAAATTCATACCAGGTTCTTAAATCCAAATGATCCCCAAGATTCCCAAAACACAATGGTCATCAACGCCATCAAAGCAAAAATATTGCACTCGGCATCCAAGGAAATCTTTTCCACGAATTCAACAACCTATGAACAAATCAAACAAGCCCTAATCGAAACTTATACTGATAGCAGAGACGATGTCACACTGTTGATCGAATTGGTTGCTTTAAAATGAAGGCAAAACACCCTTCAAATTCCATGACAAAATTACAAAAACCCTGAACCTGCTCATAGCTTATCTTCAAACTCACGATGTTTCAAACCGAGAAATTTTGATAGAAAATTACAAAAACGCAGCGTTGCGTTGTTTCCTACTCCAACTTAAAGAACCCCTTGGTAGTATTTTAAGAACTAGGCAACCGGCAGACCTAGGAACAGCCCTCTCTTGGCTAATAAATGATTATCAGATGTTAGGCATTAACAAGAGCAGAGCCCCTCAAAACCAAAACTCAACGCAACATAAACCATTCAATCAAAATAATAGATCCAACCAAAATTCTCCACGACCACCATCCAACTTCCTGCACAAAGCTTACAACCCCTCAGGTATTAGACTTAACGAAAATTCTTCAAACCAAAATCAGAACCCGAATAACTCGAGACCAGCCCCTCAGGCACAAACTTCAAAACCAAACTCAAGCCCTCAACCATTGAATCAAAAACCTAGCATATCGCCAACACGACAGAACGTGCCTTATCCGCCTAACCTGACCGGAAGACCAACTCCCGTGTCGTAGCAAACCTCAAACCAAAATTTCAACAACGTCGAAACGACAGACAGACCTGACGACCCCAACGATAACTACGACAAAACTCATACAGAAGAACACACGCACAAAACGGACCTGTATCAACCCACTGAATTTTATTCAACCCAGAGAAAAGAAACCTCAAATCTCCCGATACAATTTGATGAACCTTGAAAAAAAAAAAACAATAAGCGAACTTCCGTAAATTGACCTAACAAAATTGAATTTAAAAATCCTAGTAGACACAGGAAGTACGAAAAGTTACGTAAACCCCGAAATAGCAATTTTTTGTCGAACCAACTCCAACCTGAACCATTTTTTGTTAAGACTGCTCCCTGCTCTTCAAAAGGCAGCCACACAACCCTAGTGCCTTGCAGAGATGTTTTTCAACATAAAAACCCAAATTTAAATGGCAACGTGTTTAAATTCCATAACAAGTTTGTTTATTACTAGGAGTAAATAATCTCAAATCGATCTGGACGGAGATTAATTGCTCACCCCGTACTTGAATATCCCATTAAAATACCTAGGCTAAGAACATGCAGAAACCCATACGATAGACGCTAGGTCAATCCATCAAGTTTAAATTAGGATAACAAATCTTAAACAAGGTGATGCCGTTCTCCCCTACCTAAAGATAAAAGAAATGGAAATCCCCGAAAGTTTAGTCCACGTTGAAGACCATGAAACCAATGTAAGGATCCTAAACCCAAAAAATGACTTCTGAAAAATGTTCCCGAATTTCCCCAATCAATGTAGTGTGACCTTAGACAACTTGACCAACACTGAATCCCTAAATAACGTCTTCAATGAAACTTCCAAATTGAACTTCGATATATCTGAACATTCCAGCTGCAGTCCATGTGAAAACGGTTCAAAAGCAGTCCAAAAACCAGACAAAAACGAAATACTTACGAACAAATTCGGACTAAAAGTGACACGAGAAGACCTAATGACCCTGAAGGACAGTAACTGGCTGAAAGATGTGATAATAGCAACTAGAGCCGACTAAATAACAAATTACCGAAATCCTATTCCTTCAATAGCTTCACATATGTATCCTACAAATCAGGCACTTAAGAACTCGTTAGAAGATACACCAGAAAATCTAAAATCTTTAGCAAGGATGTAATCTTGATTCCCATTTTCAAATCCTCCCAAGGGAGATTAATTGAAATTAGGACAAAATCAAAACAAATAAATTATTGCGACTCTATGAACAAAGACGGAACCGAAATTTTAGAAGACATGATTCGATATTTAGATAGCGAACACCAAGACAAGAAAGGAATACCACTAGACACTCAGAACTGGAAACTTCCAACTCCGCCTAACACACGCAACAAAATAACGGAAACGATTGTGACATTTTCCTATGCCATTTCACGAAACTTCAAGCTACCAACTAACAACTCCCTGATGCTTGCTGCTGAAGCAGTTGACAGCAACTGTCATGCTATTACTATGTCATAACTAGATATTAAGCGCACTGGGTAGTGTGCGAATATGGTGGCATGCAGGACCAAGCACACGACCCATAAGTAATATAAATATGAAATGTAACCTTTTTGTACTTTTATTTATCATATCATTAAATAATTAATTACTCACTATTGTATCATTTTAGCAAATGATGTATTGTTGCACTATTGCATATTCTTTTTCGCTTTTATTCCAAAGCTTTATTAATTGTATACCTACTGTCATTGTAATGAATACTGTTCAAATTAATTCTAAATCAATTCAATTGTCAGTTCAATCAAATTACATCAATTCAATTACTAGTAAACGAAATATTGTAAAACACACGGATAGATAAAACTTGATGTGAGGTTGCTCAATTTAGAAACACAAAAATTCAACTTAAACTCAACTCAAAATTTTAAAGTCAAGGCATTTTCAGCCCAAAATTTCATCTTAGGGGGGACGTGTTTTGTAACCATAAATCGTCTCTCTTGATATAGGCTGCTGACGTGGGGCTTCACCCACACTGACGCTCGGGAAAGTTAATATAAGGGAGCTACGAGCTCAAGGCTTGAATCTCTCTCTTCACTTAGCCAGTGTGTTCCCTAGTCTCCGTGTAAAATTTGCCCATAAATAAAAGTACCTTTTTTAAAAAGCCTCCCTTTCAAACCAGAATGACAATCAGCCTGATATTTTTTATGCTTTTTGTAAAGAACCTGGTAGATCTCGCCCTTTTTGCAAAACCAACCTATTCTATCCGCATTCGCTCGCATCTCAAGAATAAATAACATCAAGTAGTCAATCCCTTAGTAAAAATTCAGATTAGTTGGACATATAGGTCAGGATGATGTGTATAGTTTGTCATTCCAACGTTTTTATCACGAAAAGGCAGCGTATTGTAAAAAGGTTAGGCTTTTTACAAAAAGGCTGATTTCACAAAAAAACTGCGACATATATAAAATGAAAAAGCTTTAACCTCAAGGGATCGTTTCAGAATGCTTCAACCGTTCAGTTTCAGAATATCCATGAAGAAATTTTTGTAGAAAAAAACATATATCTAAAAAAAATTTGGAACCATTGCAATAGTTTCATTTTTTAAGCAAATTCGCTAAAACCCACCAGAGAAACTAGATCCGTACCATACGCAAATTTATTGTGTTGAAATTCCCACAAATAAATGAACATGAATAAGGGCGCATCCCAATAAAAATCCTATGAGGAATCATTCATTACTCACTCATGTTTTTTTTAGCGCAAATATGCCCTGAGCTAAAAACACGTATAGAAGGTAGGTAGGTACTTAGCTTCTACAACCTTCTTTCGTTTAATTTAAAGTCCGACTCTATATGAAATTTTACATCAAAATCTTCAATTCCACGAAGATTTTAAAAATGGGAAAGCTATCTAAGAAACAGGAATGCAGCGTTCTAGAATTGTTTGTTTTGCTACGGCTCAAAAGTTAATTGCATTACAAATAATGTCTACAGTGACTGGGATGTCTAATAGTTGTGCTGCATTTTTTGGAGTTTTTGGATTCACCCCACACAAAATAAATTAATGAATGGCTCTGATTACAGTACCTTGTTTTTATATGTCATCAATTCTACATGCTGGACACTTGAAAGGAGATGCTGCATGAATGAGACATATTATATGATAGATGTGTCCACAATTGAAAGCCCTGATCCCATTTCTAATTAGCTGCTCAGAATTCAGAGTGAGGGAACAATGGAAACAAACATGGGAGTTTAAGTCAACTTTTATTCCCCACTGAGAATTTCTGATACTATCAACAGCAATTTCGTTGTTCAAAAGGTAGAGTTCAGAATCCTGAAACAAACGGTGAACAATTATATGAAAGAAACATTTTGATTGTATAATAATAACACCTAAGAAGTCAGAGCATACGATTTTCAAGGAACATTCTAATACTAACCTCTGAAACTTCATGACTAGGTTTGCAGATGGTATCACAGTATGAAGACAAGATGGATGAATGCTGCTCTGGGCAATGTGCAAGTAGAGAACTGCTCAACATGCACGCCCTGTAGAAGCTAAAACATGACCAAACAAAATCGAAAAGATGCAATCAAACAGATAAATTTGTATACCCCCCCCCCCCCCCCCCCCCACCGTTTTGTATCAAATTTGTATTTGATAAACGATGGGCTCTTACTATGATAACTTTTCGAAAAATGAAAGAAAAAATCTTGCAGTTGGGTCCAAAACTTGAGTAAACGAATGACCTAATTTTTTTATTTAATAAGTACAGTTATGTGACTGAAACTAAAGAGAAATGTAGAAGTCAGTAAACTACGCGTCAGTGTTACACTTGTGTGTCAACTAGTTTTCAAAGCAGACTCACCCGATAAGATCAGTTTCTTGATTGTATCCACACATTTCAAGATGTTCCCCAAATTTTGAAGGGAAAACAAATCGTTGATGGAAGAATCAATCTTCTTCTTTTCACGTGATCATTAAAATAATGTACCAAGCTAATGGCTTTAGATATTTTCTTCAGAATGATCTGGGTAGGAACATCCTAAAAGGGTGCATATAAGCAGAGTCCGTTGGTTAGAAGTCAGCAAAAACAGGTAGGTATCATCTAAAAATCTGGTACATCTACATCTTTTTCGCAGGGCTGAGGAATCCTTGCTCCAATAATCCCTCCTACTCAATTTATGATTGAACTAGATGGCAAGGGGTAAAACCCGCGTGCTGAATCCGATTTTGGGGCCAAAAGTGCAACTCTGACCCACTGGAATACCTCAATAGATTCCCTCAGGAAAAATGAGTCTTCAAACATCGAATCCATTCCATAAGGTTCCATCTATAAGAACCATTAGCCACTAAGAACTGAGGTGGAAGTATGAGCGATGGAGCAAAATCTAGTGGATGATGAACAGATTTACCAGTAAAAATAGGATTTTCTGAAGAAAAACGTATAGAAGTTTTTTTCTCAACGGTTCTCTATGTTTTTTGGGTCGCTGAATCCGAATTTTAGGTTTGCCCCCTCGCCAGAGGTGAGCTAACTTCAGGAAACGCGTAAAACATCGAAAATGTCGGACTCTTTCCAGTTTTTTGCATTTATCTTGAAAACGGTATAAAACATACCGCAAAAATACTACCATGTACAAAATTAAAGAAGACAAAATTTTCTAGAAGATTATATAATCCAGTTTTTTTCTATCTTCAATAGGACCGCTGCTAGAGCGCTCTGAAAATATATCATTTTAGCGAATTTTTGAAGAAAATTAAGCTATTGCTCTCGCCTCAAAATTTGTAGAATGTGAATTTTTGAAAACATTTTATGCAGAAATCCGTTTCAGGCTATTCTGAATCATATTCTGAAGTTTAACGCATTTTTTTATGTATGTATGTATGTATGTATATATGTATGTATGTATGTACGAGTATGTATATATATGTGTCATTCCAGACGATAACTGTCCGTAGAATTGTGCTAGAAACTTCAAACAAATTTTAAAATGTTAAGGACACAAAACGAAAGTTCAAGTTCGTTGGCCAGCATGATCGGATTACATCTTCGGGTTGAAATTTTCAATGTAGTCAAAAATTTCAAAATAGCCTGTTTTTTGCGATTTATTGTGCGAAATAATTTTTTCAGCATACTAACATGTGGTATATTCGGAATCAGCGTAAAATTTCCTATAAGAATATGTATCAAGTTTTCAAAAATTTCAAAGTTGAAAAATCAGTAAAAAATCGAAATAATGCCGTTCGCTAGTTGTAAAAATCGGTAATATTTGCATGAAACATTGTCCAAATTCAGATTGAACTACTCTTATGGAAGTATCCCTGTATAACCAATCCTAGAACCATGCTGTTTAGAACGTAGGTAGTAGGTGCTTGTTTAAAATTGCATTCCATGTTTGTCTATCAAAATCATAAACTAAAATTTCTCTACACGATCAATGGCGACTGAAATGTCGAAGATTTCTTCAAAAATTCGCTCATGGGGTCATGCTGCATGACTGTACTTTTTTTTTACTCCAAGTGAAAAATGCAGGAAACTCGAATCTACCGTTGCTCTTCTATGCCATTGAGTTTTAATAGGCCTATACAATGTTTTCCCATTAATATCTGATAAGTCTGGGTCATTATAATTGGTTGGACGATCGTCAGTGAGGTGTGCTGTCAGCGGACCGCCCATTTTGGTTTATTATTTCCAATAATAAGCATATGTGATTGTGTAGCAAAACATTTTTATAACCCCCCCCCCTCAAACTTTGTCACTTTACGTTTCAAGGTGCGTAGAATCCAAATTTGAAATGTCCGTTCGCCGTCCGGGCCATAAAAGGCCTAAGAATTTACTTAAAAAACCTGTTCTTTCGTACATAGACTCCATTTGGGGTCTAGTTGGTCCTAACGTTTAACCATCCCGATCGCTTTACTCGCATAGATGCTATGGGCCAAAAACGGGCGAAAAAGTGTCTTTTTCGAGGCTTTGAGTGTTAGACTTACGCACCCACGCACGCTTGGCAGGGGGTCACGGTCAATTGAAAAAATAATAAACCTTTGTGAAATAATTTGCAGCGTTTTTTGAAACCGCGCTTCTCCCAGTTGTGCGAATTGACCAGAATCATAATGGGATATTTTCATCAAAATGAATCATTCCCAAAGGAACTGCATATATTTTTCAGGTAATTAATGTAATATTATAAAATACTAGAAGATAAAAAATGTAATATGTACAGGTGATTGAGGTAAAAATAATAACGATGATGGTAAAGGCAAAAAATGTTCTTCTGTTGGGGCTCGTTTTTCATCTTGAAAAGAATGAATAGAAAGAATAAATTCGAGAATTAGTTATGAATAGTAATTTTAAAAGCGTAAAGGTAATGTATTGCGTATCAGTGCAAGTCGTCCTTTTTTTTTTTTTTTCGCTTAATCCCGAAGGGCTCGGGCTGGGCGTCAGGCCGACGTTTTGGTTCCTGGGGGGTGGGGGTTCGTTCTGGCTCGGGGGTAGGGGTCCCTTCTGGTGCGAGGATGGTGGGTGTTAGTACCTCCTCTGAAAACATACCATGATAACTGAATAAGACCTGTAATATTCACATTCATGTTGTAGATGTGAACTTAATAAATATTAGTTGCTACTTGAAATGTTGATAAGTAAAAATAAGTACCTTCCAAATTATGTAAATCTTCATATATGTCCTCTTCGTCAAACAATGAGACATTGATGTCGATATTCTGGCAGGTCCCCTCACACACCTTGCACAGCTTTGAGCAAAACAAGCCTTTCCTATGGCACCCACAATTCCCCCTGCAGCCCATCAATGTCTCACAACACTGGCAACAAGTGGTTGCTGGAGTGGGTGGTTACTGGCAACAAGTCGCAGCCTACCTTCCTCCATCCCCACATTTCAGGTGCCACCTTGTTGCCCAACCACTGTTGTACTTGCCAGTACACTCTAAATGAATGCTGTGTGGCTGCGGTATTAGTGGGAGGCAGTGCTGGGATGTTGCCTCTGACCTTGTACGCTGTGGTCAGATATTGTCTGTATCTGACCTGGTTCAGAGTGGTGGAATGATAGTCTCTACCATACAAGGCCACAAGGAACCTTTCCCCAGCCTCAGCAATGCATTTAGATGTGGTGCAAGGGTCATAAAAGGCACGAATATAGGGGTGAAGATTTCTGTATCTTTCGACAGTCTTCATTGCCTTTATTTTCCCAACCTGGAAAAGGGCTGAAGTCGTATCACAACCACTTGCTGCATGAGTAAAGAGAATGGACTCCTTCAGAAGGGGATCAGTGGAGGTGTGAGGGTGGTAGAGCAGTGAAGCAACTTTTCCTTGCCCTGGTTTTAGGAAATAAACATTTGGTGGCGTCGTTGTTCCTATTAAGATGACAATAAGGTCAATGTTCTCTCCAACCACTGCAACAACATCATGGTCTGAAGCTAGGGACTGAGCAGTTTCAACGATCATAGTGTCAGCATCTTCTGCCGCCTGAAAACAGGTAAGGAGATGGAGGGTGGAACGGTACCTATGCTGGCATAGGCACCCGGCACCGGGTGGATGCACCCTCTGTAAGCCCACCTCACTGACGATCGTTCAACCAATTATAATGACCCAGACTTATCAGATATTAATTGAAAAAAATTGTATAGGCATATTACAACTCAATGGCATAGAAGAGCAACGGTAGATTTGAGTTTCCTGCATTTTTCACTTGGAGTCAAAACATGGTCTATTTTCAGAGCGCTCTAGCGGTGGTCCTATTGAAGATATAACTTGGTTATATAATCTTGTAGAAAATGTTGTCTACTTTAATTTTTTACATAGTAGTATTTTCGCTAAAACATACCATTTTCAAGATAAATGCAAAAAACAGAAAAAAGTCCGAAATTTTCGATGTTTTTCGCGTTTCCTGGAGTTAGCTCACCTGTGGCGAGGGGGAAAACCTAAAATTCAGATTTAGCGAACCAAAAAACAGAGAACCGTTGAGAAAAAAACTTCTATACTTTTTTCCTGAAAACGGCCTTTCTGAACCTAGATTTACTGGAATATTTATCTTCATTCAACAGTTCCCTTCCTCTCAGGGATTAACTGAATTGAAAGCAGAGTTGGGGAAGAATCTTTATCACTTATTAAACTAATACAGTCGCAATTCAAGAGTGATAACCATCGCTATCTTGTACCAAATGTCAGGGGCATGTTTCGACAGTATTTATTCATATTTTCAGAAAAAAATTGCAGATAAAACAACTTTCAAGCAATTTCGACTCATTGCAATAGCTTCATTGCATACGAAGATTTGATATATGCACAGCATATATTGAATCATTTGAGTCAAGTTAATGAGTTTCATTAAATCCAACAATTCAGAGAGATAATATTCATCAGGTACAAAATTGTAATGGAATTTCAAATATATAAACGAAATTAAAGGAAGATAGTACCTCACGTCTAACTTTGATGAAGGAATGTCACTGGTGTAGTCTTCCAGTAGGTTGATAGTTCGTGGACCTCCCAAAGATTTTAGCACCAGCTTCATCAGGTCATTCCAGGACACATCCACCATTTCATCTAACTTGGTGCAGCAAAAGCAGCATATCCCTTTGGCATAATCCCGATTCAGATCACATAGAGTCCTCAAAAACTCTTCAGGGGCTTTAGCTATGTATTCATTGAAATTCTTAAAGAGACCAAACTGTACAATGAAATAACTACACTCCATCAAATCACAATCTGCTTGCAGCAATACACAGTTGATGAGACTAGGCATTGCTCTGATCAAGTTCACAATTGGTAAATAGTCTTTACAAAATGAAAACACATTTGGAGACTCAGGATCCTGGACAGGTTTAAGACGGATAATGTCCAACATATACTGTTGAGATGAGTGTTCCTCAATATCAATGTAAGAGTCGAAATACTTAAGGGGCTTAAGCTCGAAATGTGGGTCTTTACAAGTGTGATCACGAGTCTTATAATCTCTCAACCAGAGCTGCACCAGCAATTTTCCAATGACTGGGTACTTGATTGGTTCACAATTTTTTGTCAATATATTATAACCGCAAGTGCATACTTTCTTCTTGGTACAATTCAGAGCGAGAAAAGCATTTTCAATGTGCTCACGTACCGGAGATATTGATACTTCATTGAAGTTTATAAGATCTTTGTCAAGAATTTTTGAAACATACTTTAGTAACAATTCATTACATTGTTTATCTGACTCATTAGACGGAGTGCCAGATGTTACCAAATGGGTAGATAGTTTCAAAATTAAATACGAGATGTGGTACAGAGCTAAATTTCCATCATCTGATATATGACAACTTGAGTCAACTTGATTCAAACGAAACATCAAAAATAATGTGTTCAGTAACAGGGGCATTGGCCAGTCTGAATAAACAATGCTATTGGATTCATCTTTTTTAGATATATAATTGAAGGCACTATCCTGAAAGATATCAAGTATCAGACACCATGATAAATAGAAGCAAGGCATATTGGAACATTCCAAGCACTGTAATATTGAAAAGGGATCGATTATTTCAGAGAATACCAATATCAAATTTCTCAAGTGCAAGTCCATTTTCAAAATCGGCACAGAAAAAACTTTTTGTAATAATTGTGGATGTTTTGGATTTTCGAACGCATTAAAGCCATTATCACTCAGCTTTTCTAAATACTGCAATATATGTCCAGATTTAATCACACCATGAAAAGCGGTTTTTACCACATTGAAGCAGATACTAGGGACGTATTTACTGAAAGGGAATCCATGGTTCGAAACAAGTGATTTTTGTTGAAGGGAAAGAGCTTGGTTCAATTTCACATATTTATCCATTATACTTTCCAATAATTGGAACGTCACAGAATGATCAGAGTAATCAGTATTTTCCAGTTCTTCACAAAATTTAACTACATCACTACAATCCAAAATTATCGTTTTTTTCCTATTTTGATCACCAATTAATTGATTGTGAATCACTAAATCATCATTTTCAATATTGAAAGTAGGATTTATGCTGGAAGGTTCCCTGTAACCATTTATATGAATTGGCTTGGTATCCATTCCTTCCGGAGAGTCTTTTAGGTGCCTGAACTTCCCTTCCAAGTTTTGCCATTTGTTTTTCAAAGAAATGGTTCCATTAAGTGATTTACCAAGAAGATTTTGCCCAAGTTCAAATAATGAGTTCTGAAATATATCAGATGATGCTGACAACAGAAACGGAGATTCAGGGACAGAATGTTCGCTTTGGGAAGAATCTTCTACCATACCACTAATCTCTTCATCAGATGTACACGACTCATTCACATATACATTATGAGAATCGAGAGACATTTTAATGTTTGGCAATGAAGAACTGAATCGTGAATCACAATAACTGGAACAAACTGGTTTTGGTGGGACACTAGCTGACCTAAAGCGAGGTCTACTTTCATCTGTTTCGATTTCAGCATTGTTAACAACTTTCCACTTTTTCCAATGACGGTTTTCAACTAGAAATATGCCTGAATCTAGCCTAGAAGCTAAATAATTGAGCTTACTATTGACATGTTTTGAAATATTTGTAATAAATTTTAGAACTCGATCATTTTTAATACTTGAGCTCTCCATGTACCATAATAACCCAGATAGCGGGCTCAACAATGAGTAATCATTAGGAGAAATACTATCAAGGAAAATATCACATAAATCACAACATAACTTATACTCTTCTTGGAAATATAAACTCAGTAAACATTTATCAAGAGAATTGATGACCAAAGACTGCAATTCACCACGCATTGTCCATATGTAAATGGTATAATTAACACATTTAGCACTCGAAATATTCTTAATATGATTAGACCACAAAACAACGCCAACATTTACTGGGTCAAAAAGATAAATTCCGTCTTCTTTAAAAGTAAATAAATATCGATCCATAATGGTTGTTAGGTAACAAAAATTAAATGCTTGTTCAGACCAATTAGAAGTTTTTGGGATATCAACTCTGTTTTCTTCCAAGAGAACTACTTCAACAGGCGGTGATGCAAGAGCTCTTTTGAACTGATGGGTACTTTGTACCATTCCGGCAGTTGAAACTTCCCATAGTCTAGAACCAGGTCGAGCACAGTATATGTTGAGATTTTGAGGGGTCTTGAAAAAGCAGGCGCCGTATGGTCCCTCTCTGGGTTTACTGCCAATCTGTTTGTATTGCTCTCGATTTGTGTCACAAACATAACACCAATTTTCAGTAGATACTAGGAGAAAATTTTCGAAGCAAGAAACTTGAACTATGGCTGATTCTAACTGCATAAACACGAAGGCTGGTAACTGAAAAATAGTTTTGCTCTGAAAATGAAAAACATAGATGTTTAGCAGAATTGCAAAACAACATGGCACATGAAAATCACAATCACCATGAAGTAGGAAGTGAATAGTTCTAAATAAATTGAGATTTTGCTTCACAAAATGGTTAGGTTTTCACTACAGTAACTGTGGAAGTGGGGATCAGGGAAACACAGATGAAAATTTAGTTAATACATGATCGCATTACAGAAAATGTGCATCATCCATTGAACTACCAGAATTGTATGGTCACAACTAAAACCATGAGTGGGAGGGGTATATGGGGGAGAGGGGGGCTCAACCAGTCTTCCCTTTTTAGAATGAACTAATGGTTGATGAATTCACAAAAGAAGTGTGACAATGCTAGTTATTATAAGGACAGTTGAAAAATCGCCTTCGTAGAATCATAATATTCACTGGCGACGAAGTTGTAGAAACCCATTTCAAAACGGAAGTTAGTGACAAAACGTTGTAAACATCATTTAACATTATAAACTCTTTATTTTTCGTGGAAATAGACAAGGTTTTTTCACTAACTTCCGTTTTGATAATATTCAAGCTCCTAGACACTAAAAACTCTGTGAAGATATGTGCAACATGGATCGCATAAGTCTTCAGAAGGCTTTAACAATTTATTTGATTTTAACAGGAAAACCAGAATTGCTCATGTAATTGAATACAAGATAAAAGTTGGGAGGGGAGAGGCTGGTAATAGAGGAATCCTCCTACCAAAATTCTATTGAAGCAGAATCATAAGAGAACATTTAGTTAAAATCAGTAACCTCATCACTCTAGCAGTCCCATGTCAACTGAACCCCAAGCTTAGTTTTAGAATCAGCTGTCAAAAGAGCTCCATTTCTACTTACAACATTTAACCAATGAGCCTCATGACTGAATCAGCTGATCATAGAATTTCATTTCAAATTTTCAGATTTTTCTTCTCCTGCAGCAACAAGCTAATTGGTTTGTGTAATGATGGCTCAACCAAAGTACACTGGAAGGCTATGTAGGAAAGAATTTCGTTGTATCGGAGGCTAGTGTATGGAGTCAAATGAATGAGATATTACTAAATAGTGCTAGGTGATGGTCAAAATTTCTCTGGCTATGAATGGGTATTGAGTGAATATCTGTGTCCCAATACCTGTGTTTGGAGCATTTCAAATTGTTTTACATATTAATGTCTCCTGAACCTGATTTCTAAAGAGAAATTCTTCAAAAAAGTAATTTCTAACAATTTTGGAGGCATTTCAATAGCGTCAATTGTTAGCTGGTAACAATGTGTTTGCCAAAATACAATTTATAAATTTATTCAATTTACAGCATAGTTGAACACATGTAATTCTTCGGAAAAGGTATAACAATATTACCATGAACATGGAAACATTGATCACTGATAGTCGACCAATGTTGTCTCCCACATACAGCTGATTACAAGTATCACTCCAAACCAATTCCGTGATAGTGTAGCCACTATGTTCCAACGATTTGTTAATCAATTTTGCTTTATCATCAACATTCCATTCGTAAACACAGGCAATGCCCCTTGCAGTAGAGAAAGCAATAAATTTTTCATCTCTAGACATGCATACTTTGGTCACTGCACCCTCCTGAAAAATAATGGAGAAAAATAGAGATCTTATTGGGGAAGAATTTCATTATAAATGGAACTAAAAACAATGAAGAATAGATTTTATGGGTGGGTAATGTTTTGACTCTGTGCCTTACATCCTCAATAAACAAGTAAATACCGAGAGGCCTGCAAACTTCCACCACCACCTTGTTTTTTGTTTGTAACCCAATGACTCCACAGGGTAGGGGTACCTACTCATCCCACTCACATCGAGCAGTTAAACAATTGACGTAAACCTGTTTGCCCAGATGTATATAAAGGGATCTAGACCTCTCGATATCAAGTTCATTCTAATAATTCAATCTTTTCACTTCATACTACTCCTCCTCTCCAATCACCAGGATAGTTTGCCTAACAGTGGGTCCAGTAATCACCTTCTCCCTCGCCCCTGGATCAGTAGCAATCAACCGCACCATGGAGGACTTCCTCATGATTTCCTACTCCGGTAAATTCTTGTTCGAAAATAGAGTAAAAATTGGATATGTAAAATTAGGTATAGTTGAGAGTCAATAACACACATTCGAGAAACTGGAAAATGGATCAAGACAACACACGCTACATTGGTGATCACCAATTCTTCAAAGCTGTCAATAGCTGTCAAATCACTGAGGTCGATGACGGTGATGATCCTCCTCCACCTCCTCTTCTTCCAAATCAGCTGAGAGTCAATGCCGCTCCAAACGTCACTTTAGGCCCGGTGCACACGAGCGTCAAAATGACGCTTGACGCCGCGTCATTTTCAATCGGATAACTAGAGATACACAGCGGAGCATGGTGCGGTGCACACGGGACGCCGATACCTATCTGCAGCTGGCGTTGACGCGGATAGGTATCAAAGTTGACGCAGGTTTCTGTGGGACGCGCGTTGCGGGCGATAGGTATCTTGCCGCCCGATACCCCTAGCAGTACTCAGCAGTCAATCGTCCGGTGCACACGTGCAGCTGCGTCACTTCGCGTCAACCATCATTTTGAAGATTTCGGCCCACGATTTTTTGAAAAACTTCAATTTTCTGCACATTGATTCATTGTCAAAGGATACGAGAAAGCTACGTGCTATGCCCAACATGCCGTTTTTAGCGAATCTTCGCAGAAAATTGCTACTGCAATTATAAAATAACAATTTTCGAAAACATGCTTCATTGAAATCCGAGTCCTAGCTCCGAGGTCCTTCCAACTTTTCGTCCAACCCCAACCAAAATCCATATTCATATCAATTTCATATACGTATACATATGGGCATGTATGTGGGAGTATGGGGATGTTATTTAGAAAAAGTTCCAGTCATGCAGTATGATCGAATGAGCGAATTTTCTTAAATTACATGTCTTATTATATTATGCTAAATTGTATCGAAATTTCAGCAATTGATTATATATATACCTAAATATATATATATATATATATATATATATATATATATATATATATATATATATATATATATATACATCATTCCAGACGATAACTCTCCTTAGGATTGAGATTAAAATACCGTTCTTGGGCCAACAAATCAAGCATTCCAAACGAAAGGATGAGTTTGTTGGTCAACTACGTATTTTTTAGCCCATTAAATTGGCAAATTTCGAAAAATGTACTAAAAAAAATCACTAAAAATGGCTAAAAACAGCCAAAAAGCGTTACATTTATAAGTTTTAGCCCAATTTTAGTCAAAACTAAACTATAAACGATTAACTAGGACATTTAATAAGTTTTGCTCAAAATTATGCTGAAAAACGTAGGTACTTTAATTTCAATAATATTCGCTTCTTCAGTACTTCCGATTTCTGCCCTCTTCTTTGCGAAATACGTACTTGTGCACCAAATACGAAAAAACCACTTTCTTCTTCAATATCTGGGTACAGATCCATCCTCGTAGTTGGCGAGCGAGTGACTGACACGTCATGACGCGGCGTCCTGCGTCCTTTTGCCGCTCGTGTGCATTGAAACTCAGATAGGACGCAGATAGCGATTCCAAGAAATGACGCGGCGTCAAGCGTCATTTTGACGCTCGTGTGCACCGGGCCTTATACGCTACAATGGTTTGTGTACTGCTGACACTATCTCCATTTTACCACAACAACCCAAGATTCATACAAGTTCATTCAATTGGATGCCACCTTTGGGGATACTAGGATCTGGATGTTTATGCCTGAAGATATTTCCAACTTACTTACTCACCCAACTTTCATGAAGAATAATTTCTCCTTATTCCGTCAACTACATAGACACCAAAACAAATTCACCATTATTTATTTTTCCGTTGTGTTCAATTATTATTTATCTGAATGAACCACTCATTACATCCTTTATCAATGATTTAGCAAGGATATTGGCCTACACCTGTAGCGTTTATTGTTTAGTTGTTGTCTCTCTATTTTCTGACCAGTGGGGGTTTGTTTCTTCTTTATGCTTGACACTTTCTTGCTTAATATTTCTTTTATTATATTCTCTTTTATTATATTCTTGTTAGTTGTTATACTACTAATAAATATTCCTTATAAAATTATTGAATATGGTGCTATGACCTAATGAGTATATGAAGTGAGAGGAATTGTGGAGCTTAGGAAGGCATAGGAAGGCACCGGGAATTGGCAGCCTTATATATATATATATATATATATATATAGTCACTTTGTTTTCTTGACCACTCAGTATATAAATTCTTGTATTGATTTTTGACAGTTGGTCAACCCATGACCAACCCTCAAAAATCAATACAAGATTTTATATATATATATATATATTACAGAAGGTTGGAAAAAGATAGGAAACACTTAAATAAACTTACAAAATTGAGAGAATATTTCGCTGTGTCAGCGTCGTCAGCTCTAGACTAGAGCTGACGACGCTGACACAGCGAAATATTGTAATACCTCAAAATAATGTATATATATATATATATATATATATATATATAATTTCCAAGATCAAGTCCTCCGAGTTATCTTAAATAACTATTCTAGATCCAAACCAAGGAACTCCGGTAATTGGTACATGTAGATACCTATTTATCATATCTCAAACTTTAGGCGCCCCACTGGATGCATCATGCACATTTCTTCCGAAACACTGCGATTCAAACTGCTGATTTCACTTAGCATAACCTTCAGAACCTGTATGATGAAATTTGGAAATGTCTCATCGAGATTAATGAACTCTCCCAGCATGCTTGTCTCACAGCCCACACTGATCCTCAGCAGCTGGGTGATCTCATCTCCTCTGACGAATCCTCCCCACCATCAAATTAAGGATAACTCATCAAAGGAAATTAAAAATCATGAAGGTTACGGTCACATCCCATCGAGATACAGGCTATGATCACTCTGTGGCTCAACGATGAGATAAATGATCTCGCCTCCCTTGCTGATTCCGTCCATGAACTAGGCGTTTCTTCACTGGGTCGACACCAACGTCGATGAGGCACGGAGGTCTCCGACTTTTATTAGGGGAAAAATAAGAATTTGAAAGCAGCTGCACCAAGCACCTGCCCACCATCCCAGAGGAGAGTCAACAAGTAATTTTACTGGTACCATAATAGGTAAAGCAATAAAGCAAGTAAACGTGCACAACCATGCAAAATTTGTAAACTATTATAGCAGGAAATATTATGCCAGGGAAGCAAATTCCCCACTGGGTAATGACACTTCAGTAGGGCAGTCACAAAAAAGGTTTCATATCGGCTTTTCTGTAGTTTCAAAGTACTAATTTCCCATTTCTGATAGATAGATTCAATTCTCAAATTCAATATTTTCACTTCATACTACTCGACTCCTACAATTGCCAGTACGGTTATCCTGAAGGTGCCAGAAGTCCCTGGATCAGCAGCAATCAAACTCATCAAAGAGGATTCGCTGATGATTTCCTTATCCAGTATATTCTCGTTCAAAAATAAAAGTAAAAATTGGATAGGTAAAATCAGATAAAATTATGGATCAATAAAACAACAGATAACAAACCTTATTAGGGGCAAGTTGAATGAAATTGCAAGGATCTCTCTGGAAAATATAAATGCCTCCACTTGTAGCACCAAATATAAGAAAGTTTTGAGAAACTTCAAAACATGTATACTGAAAAAAAAAAAGAAAAAAAAGTTAACGTACACACCTGCAATTAAGAGATAGCAATACTCTCAAATACCATTATTTCTCAGTCTTATGTTGTTTTAACCCTTTGACTACCAGTGGGACAATATGTCCTAGCACAAGCTTCAATGAGGAGTGAATGAATGAATGAATAGATTTCACTGTAATACACTTGGTTTTTACAAGATAGGAATGACTTTAAATATTGCCAAACAATTAAGGTAGGTATGTATGTTATACCTACCCAAAATAAGACTAAAAATACACTATCGGAATGCTTAATTAATTTTGCACTGAGCTCATACAGAACACTTGAACATTTTGACTGCTAGGATACCTACTTAATATTTAACTTACGAACAAATTATTTATATATCTCCACGTTGATGAACAACTGCAAACACTCCTTATTCTATTCAAGATGTCTTCACACAGAGACAAGTTGAAATGCTCATCACTCAACCTCTTCTCTCAGCTTTACAACACTAAGGAATTGTGGTGTTGAGCCACCATTTTGAGATCCAACTTTCCTAACAGGTGGAAACATGCTTGAGTGATAATGTTGATAAAAAATGGGTAAGAAAATAAACAATCTTCTTCCTTTAATTTCAAAAACCCTTGGAAGTAACCCCCCCCCCCATCCAATACTACTATTTCTCCCTTTTCTTTCCTCCGACACACAGCTACCTTTAAGCAATTTCATTCGTGTTTACAACCACTACATGGAGGTAAAGAAGAAAGCCTTATCCACTGACAAGGATACAAAGGTCTGCCTGGGTATATTTTTGGATATAGAGAAGGCTTTTATTAAAGTGTGGCACCCAGGATTGCTTTCCTAGATAAAACCACGGTAATTGTGCACTATTAGGTGACCAACTCTGGTTTTCTTAAAAATCGGATATTAAAAAAATCGTTTCTTTGAGTTAACCCATTTAGGGTATCTCAATTTTTAGTATTCAACCACATACTAATTCTCGCACTTAGCGTATAGACCCCAATAGTGCACAATTACCAAAACCACATCTTCTGGATATCTAGTACAGGATTATTCTATCCTATTTGTTTCAACAAAGCACTTCTACAGTGAGATGTGACAGCATGATATATCTGCCTCGAAACTAATCAGCGCTGGGGTTCCTGCGACAGCAGTGTCCTGGGGCGTCTGTTACTTTTTATATGCAAGAGACTTTGAAGCGCCTCCAGGGATTCTGCAGATGATGTTGCTGCTCTTCATAGTTCTCACACATGTGATGAAGCAGAAAATTATATGCAGCGATTTTAGGACAAGGTAGGACCTTGTTCTAACAAGCAAAGAGTACCTACGATTCCACTAAGTCGACCCTAGTCACCTTCACTTGCCTCAAAAATGTATGAGCCCCTATGGTCGGATTAAATGGTATTCCAATTATTGATTTGAATTAAGTACCTCTTCAATAGCGTTTTTGGAAAATTTCTAAATGGATTATAGGTACTTGAAGAGAGGTACATGAATGGATTATAGGTACTTTTATAGTTGTACTTGAAGGTACCATGCTTGGTAGGTACATAGTATCAAAACAAATCATATGACCAAAAACTAAACGTGAAAAAAATGTGATTCGTCTTGCCACGGTCTCCTCTATACAAGATATATAGGACAAACAAGGCAGTCCTGTAATAACAGGAGGGATGTCGACCCTGGATACAGCCTTAGTTCTTATTACAGATCAGAACAGAACTGTTAATAGAACCATCGTAAAAATGGTGAAAACCCTACAATATAACAAGTCGTAAATGCACCATAATCTAAACAATTGTAAGTACCAAGAGAGAAATTAAGAACTTTATTGTACAAATACTTACACGGATTCGTTGGGTGGATCTGAGGGGCGTCGTTACCGTCGATAAAACCTTTTCCTTTAATATTATTTGCTTATCTCTAATCGACATAGTATCACTTGTGCAACTTATCACAATGTAAAGAAGCGTAGACTACAATAAATTCTGGTCATTAAACAGCTATTAATTTTTAACAGACATCTAAATCCCGGTTAAACGTTAAATGCAAGTGAAGGGCGTAAAGGGTCGTGCATCTACCTTACAACAACAAAACAACAACTACATTAACACAAATGTAACCTTCCAACTATATGGATACTATATATATCAGCTCAGCTGCGCCTCTCCACTCGTAAGTGGACTGCCTTACGACAGAGGATGCTACTCACTTCTTCTTTGGGTTCGTTTTGAAATTCTTATCGTCTTCTTCTTCTTGTCTGTCTTGTCTGAAGGTTTTTGTCAGATTAGGTGTTGATACATTTGGGTGTTGTTTCATTAGTTGGGTGCGTAGAGGTGGTTCTTCAATATCCTTATAGATAGTCGGAGGGTTTGTTGGGAGATTTGGCGAGCTAAATCTAGAGGTAGGTTCAATTCCTTTAGTGTGTTAAGGAAGAAATCGGGTATGGTCCCTCTAGCCCCTACCATCAGCCCGATAACCCTAATTTCTGTCAGGTTGTATTTTTCTTTGAAGAATGGGATGGTTGGGACATATTTCGTTTTCTTCTCTTCATTTATCCTCTGTGGCTGGTCCGCATGATCTTCAAACACCACTGTAGGGTCTAAAATCACCCCCTTCCTGGTGATGCGGTCAAAAGATATAATGTCGACTCTCCGGTGGGATCCCCCTTCTTCCAAGCAGTGGACCTCCTCATAAACCTCTTGCCCCTTCTCCCTCAGTGCGGAGGCCAAAAGTCTGCGGATGGCATGGTGTCGCTCGTTTCGCAACAGTGCACCGTAGTCGCAGTAGCCTAGGATGTGAGAGGCGGTCTCCTGTATTTGATTCGTCTCAGTGGCGCACCTGCGACACTGGAAAGAGCCGTCTCTGGACCTTCCTGGCACTGCTCGGGCAGCAACACAGTTGGTGACAAGTTTCACTGTCTCGGTGAATTCGCTGGAAGTAAGTCCGCCCTTGATTGTCAAGTGCTTGTTGGTTTTTGTTGATTGACGGAACAATTCAACTCCTTTTCCTTTAGACTGAAGAGCTTGCCATTTCCCCACCTCCCTCTCTCTCATCAGTTTGCGGATTCTAGAAGAAGTCAATGCCGGCTCGTCAGATATCTCCAGTTTCTCCAGACACTGTCTGCGCTCATCTCCCAGGTCCCGGGCTACCTCTAATAACTCGTTATGGGTAGATTGGAGTGTCTTAATGATATTGAACTGTTGAATAGGGGCTTCCCATTCAGCTCGGAAGATCTCAAGACCTCTGGCTGAAACTGGGGAGTATAGCATACTATCTGGTGTGTCTCTAGGAATTTTTAGGACCTTGAGCTTGTCAAGGTCACAGAGGAAGGTTTTGGGAATTTTTGTTAGTGGAGCAGTCTGTAGAGGGTAGATCAGCACTGGCCAGATATAGGTTTGAAGAATTTTCAATTTTTGGTCATCTTTCAGCACTGGTGAAGTGACGATTTTTTCAATTTTCTCCCTGAGGGATCTCAATACCGCAGCTTTGTTCAATTTTATTTCATCATTGAAGGTAATCCCCAAGTATTTGATTTCTTCATCCTTATCTAAACTTTCCACTTCCACCTCTCCCAGTGTGACTCTCCTTTTCGACAGGATTCCCTTTTCTATGTTTATAATCTGTGTCTTCCCCGGATGAACGGATAGTCCCATAGCTTGGAATTTGGATGCCGCGATGTCATAAAGGGCCTTAGCACTAGCTAGATCTTTTCCAACCAGTGCTGTATCGTCGGCAAAGCCTACTATTGTCAAGGGTTGCAACTGTTCATTCAATGCCACCCCATAGTTGTTTCCAACGTCAAGCTCCGTCATTTCCTCGAAAATGCTGTTGGTCGAAAAATTATATAAAATTGGCGAAATTGGTGCCCCTTGAGGTAGTCCTCTTCGCAGTGTTATGTCCGACGTCCTCTTTCCATTGCACTCTATTGTCACTGAGTTGTTTTCGACAAGGTCCATTACTAGTTTTTTGAACATAGGGGGGAGTGAGGAGCTATCCAACTTATCTCTTACTTGTGCGTGCCCTATGTTGTTATAGGCCTGGGTGATGTCAAGGAAAATCAAACATAAGCTTTTCTTCTGCAATTTAGCTTTTCTGAGAAGACAATTCAAAATCGAGGAATTTATGTGACAGCCAGTCATTGGCATGAATCCACGTTGATGGTGGTTTATGTGAACATGCCTTCTTATAATTTTGTCTATAATACGTTCAAAAATTCTTCGCAGCAGGGGAAACACAGTTACTGGTCTCCAGTTCCTCAACTCCTCCTTCTCCCCTTTTTTGAAGATCAATACCGTTCGAGCTTTCCTGAAACACTTGGGCACTTCTCCCCTCCGGACTATCCGTGTGAAGATCAATGAGAGAATCTCATAAATCATTGTATCCTTCAAAGCTCTCATCAACACCCCGTCCGGCCCCGGAGCTGTATCTACCTTGATTCCTTTCATACTTTGATTTACATCGTCCACCGAAATGGGGCCAATTTCCTCTGTACTTTCCATGGTTACTACTTCGACTTGTGTTTCTGGTACATACCCATCCACGTTTGGCGTACCAAGCGACCTCTGAAACTCTTCTTCGATAGATTTTATGTCTATTTCGCACTGAATGTTGGCCTCCCCAAGTACTCTCCTTACAGCTTTCCGTCTGCGATTGAAAAATTCAAACTGCGTTATCTCATAAAGGTAAGCCTCTCTACGCTTTTCTTTGTCCCGTTTGGCTTTCCTCTCAGGGTTTGAGTTAGTGGATTTTTTATGTCCCCGAGACACAAATAGGCCTCCTTTTCTTTTTCGGAAGAATTTTACTGCTGGGTGTTTGGGGCCCGGCAACAAATGAATTGCTTCTTTCAGAAATTCCTGAAAGCCCTCCACGGCCATGTCAAAATCCTCATTGTTCAGGTTCTCCTTGAATTTGAGAAGCCAATTGTTGAGGTTTGATTTATAGGAATCTAGTTTCTCCTTCTCTGACAATTCCTCCCCTTCCTTGCTACCTGAGCCGTGGCTATTGACTATTCTGTCCCTGTAGAGAGTGGGGTGAGCCGAGACTATGTGTTGATTCAGAGATTTAAAATATTTTCCGCATTCATTGCAACACGAGAGACCATTGGTACTAGGATTGCCATTTTCCTGGTTGGGTGGTTCATCCAAGGCAACAAAGTGTTCATCCTCTGGGGTGATCCGTGACTGGTCGGGTAACTGGACAGGTAAGACTTGTTCGGGTGTAGATCTGTCTCCTATGTTTATATTGGTGTTCTCCAAAGGGTTAACAAAAGCCAAATAGGAATCCTCTTTCTCTCCATCACAGCTTTTGAATGAGATATTCAATGAATTGTTAGCACTTTCAGTCACATTGGCCCCGCTATCTCTAACCTCGTCTAACCCCTCTGGAGTATCATTAGAGTAATCTGGCCCCCTCTCAAAAGTTGGCTCATTTGGTATCCTCGGGTCCCCCAATATGCCATTAGATGTTCTAATGCAGGATTCACATTTGAAATTAATTTCTCCCCTTTTCAAAGGCCCATACTGCCCCCTTGATTTTTTCGCGCATTTTGCGTGTAGCCATTGGAGACAAGACTCACATTCAATCATAAAGTTTTGGTTTTTAATTTTGCATATCGGGCAAATATTTAAATCCATACCGTGTTCGGCCATATATGGAGGTGTGAAAGAGACGGAGTTGCAAAGTACCAAAGAACCAAAGTGCAAAGGTGGATGCTGTACCTTTGTCCCGCAGATACTACGCATGCAATTGAAAAGCAAGTGACCACGTCTTGGAATATGTGGCGTGGCGAAAATTTTTTTTACAAAATAAGGATACAACAATATCATACAAAAGAGAAAATAATAAATTGCGAGGCTTATGACTAAGGTGAACAAAAATGCAGTATAAGGAAGGAATGCTTTTGAGAGAGCAGGAAAGGGGTTAATAAAAATTTGCAATATCACCTAGATGGACGATGCTGTGAAGCAAGCAGGAAGCGTTTCTATCATCAGGCTGCACTAAAAAAAGGCAAGCAGGGAGGATCATCCGACTATTATGAGAGATTATAAGTTTGTGGATGAGGAGGAAGCACGACTATTCGATAGATTATAAGTTCGTTAATGGGGATTCTCACTGGATTTGACGAGGAACCGGTCGTTAGGGCCGCGCGGGAGCAAGCCGAACTAGGTACACGACTATTAATTAAGCTGTTTACACTCGCGTTATAAAAGGCAAACCGGGAGGATCACACGACTATTAAGAGAAATTGTAAGTTCGTGGATGAGGAGGAAGCACGACTATTCGCTTTATATAAGTTCGTGAATGGGTATTCAATGGGAAGCAAACCGAACTGGGCACGCGACCATGAAGCGGTTCTCACTCGCGCTACTCGGTGTGGAGAAACTCGAACAAGTCTAATCACTGACACGATCCGAAGAATAATGATGAATAATCACAACACCTAAATGGAAATATTACAGTAAAATGCAAGAAAAAACACGTTGAGCGAAGAGAACACGAGTCCGCGACCCTACCCCGTCCCATACATATACCATCATCTAAGCGTTTAATTTAAATTAATTTAAGCGTAGATCTGAAACCACAGAAATTCTTCTTCAATGACAAGTCATGAATCTACGAGGGTTCATGACAGGAGTGGATCGAGAGAACCATTAATCTTGAGCTGTTTGGTAGGTACTAGTTGTTAAGCACTAGTAGATGTTCAGATTCTTCAAAATTAATCGATTTACATCGTATCGATTCTTTTGAAATGAATCTAAAAAATCGTATCAATTATTTAAGAGAGTATCGATTTTTTCTAGAATCGATACTTTTTAGTGGATTTAGAACTAAAATTATTTCAACTTTTAACCAACTTAATCGCTATGGAAAAATTGACTCAATTTTTTCACAATTTTCAATGATAAATTTTTCAATGTTGAAATCTTGAGACCTAACCATGTTGTCCATGAGACAGGGGTAGTTTGTATTCGTAAATTCGTATACATACTAGGTATACAATGAAAAACGTATTTAAATTCCAATAAAGTAGAAGGTACATTACCTACTTGGTAGATATGCAATATTTCACGAACTTTCTATCACCCTGAGCTCTTATTACCGACTTTATCCAGCAATATCATTTGTTCATAGATAGAAAATGTGACGATATGTATACCAAGAATCAAAGCTCATGAAACAATAATACCTAACTATATTTCAAAAACATCGACCATTACTAACTCCATAAAACAAAATGCTTCTTTGGGTACTTTTATTTCTACTTCTAGGAAACATATTTACCGAATACTTCTTCTACTTTAATTACCTACGTATGTGTCGGTGGTTTTTCATTGTCTGTTCATGCAGCTGTTGAAAAGAACCATTGTCGTAAAGTAAACAACCATTCCAAGTTGAGGCTTTTCATCCGACTGCCTCGGGCGTCGTGGACTTCATCAGCTGTTTTCCAATGTGGATGAGAATTCGTTCTGATGATATCGCTTAAAGCTACTCATTGCCTCCCCCCACTTGAGTGAAGAGGGGTTCGCCGTACAGAAGCGAGAAAATTACTTGGACGTCTGACCCTTACCTGGGCGGTCACCCATCCATGTACTCACCACGCTCGGCGTTGCTTAACTTCGCTAATCGCATGAGAAACGGTTCATTGCAACGCCTAACCCGTACAGCGCTGTTGAAAAGAAACGGCCTCAGATTCTTGAAATTTTGAATCAATTCACCGATACTTAAAAAAATAAAAATAATCCAAAAGTATCGATACTTTTTCAAATAGGTATCGTAAATGGTGGTGAAGAGGGATCCGGTGGTGAAGATGGTACAAAGACGGATTTTCCAAATGAATTGACATTTGACGGAAAAGGGGGGTTCCCAAGCAAAAATGGCCGACAGGTTTGTGTCAAGGGCACTAGGGAGCAGCATCTGAGCGGTGGAGCACCTTCTTCTCATGTACTCTTTGACGTTGATAACACTATTAGTGATAACGTTATAATCAAGGTGAACTGTGTTTTCTGCCAAACTGCTCCTGGGGCTGCGACAATTGAACAGAGATCACCAATTAAGTGTATTTCCTTGGTTACACATCTATTTGGGATTAGAAATCCGTCGAGAAATCCAAATTATCTCTTTAAGAAAAATTCCTGAAGCCAAAATTGTAAAAAATTAAGTTTTAGGTGGTGAAGATGGTACAGTCGTTTTCTTTGCTTACCTACGAGTAGGTATGTTGAAAAGACTGATTCGTACCATTTGAAGATACGTAGATACCGTTTTGTTGTTCCTGGGGAAGTTACCCAAAAATCCTTTAACTTGATCGAATTGTTTGCTCAATAAAGCCCCTTTCTGTTTTAAACACATTTTTTGCTAAATAGAGGCCTTTTAATTTTTTTCTTGCATTTGATTCAACCTTAGACCTTTTTAGTCCCATTTTTCCATCATCCCTCCACTTGTAGAAAGAAAGTAGATGTTAAAAACGATGATGAAGTTGGTACAGAAGCCTCTGCAACCTGGTTGGAGGTGTAGAACGACGGTGTACCATCTTCACCACCAAAGTGTGGGAGAAGATACTTAGTACAACTTTAACCCCCCGCCCTCGAGCTTGCAATTGATGAATTTCAACAACTCAAACGTCGTTCGAAAGGTTGATAGTTTAAGTTACTTCAGTATGAAGTTCACAAAAAAAGTATGAAAATTGTGGCTGGAAGAGGTGGAAAACTATCAAAACTGTACCCACTTCACCACCATTTACGGTAATCGATTTTTTTAATGAATTGATTCTTTTTTACCGTCGAACAAACCATTCTTGGTTTGTTTGAACAGACCATTGTGAACGCGGCACCGAAAACGGGATAAACAATGAGCGGGAAATCGAAGATAAATTCAAATATGGCGAATACGAGACTCGGCACATTTTTTGGGCATGTTGACTTTTTTTGTGAAACATCGTGTCAGAGGTCTCCTTGCTACGTTACCATAACCTATAATCCACTAGAATGGACTGGAGACCCGAATAAAGGAATCGAAAATCAAACCTGCCCTCCAACACCTTCCCGAGAAACGTACCTTGTGGGGTGTAATTTAATGAGAAAAAAAAACCAAGTTTTTTTTCAGAATTTTCGAGAAAACAAGTCCGTACTCTTTCATTTTTTTTACGCATTTCCCGATACTTTTTTCGCAATCCGATCGCGCCGTCGTCTTCCTCGTAGAAAAACCTACAAAACCGGTACTTGTCCGGAATTTTCGACGGCCATTCAGAGGGGAAGGGGAAGCGGGGAAGTCGAAAAGAACAGCATTAAAACGGGCTCCCACTCCCCTCCCGCCCTACAGCCCATGGTTCGGGTGGGAATAGAAAATTTTAAAATCGCTTATAGGTACACCCTTTCAGAAAATCATAAGAAGATACCCCCACTCGTAGACTCAGCCGTTTGGCCGTGCATAGCATGGACAGACAGACGGAGTTTCATTCTTATTAATGTAGAGATAGAGGATACTATGAGAAGTGGAGTTTTTTTAAAGGTGATGCAGAATAGAGGACCAAGTGGGGACCACTTGACGTCTCTGTGAGTATTGTAAAACTATTAATTTAAAATTTCATTACCTACTTCAATATATTATTTTATTATGACGTAGCTTAGAAATCTAGATAGGAGATGATGGTACCTATTCAATTTGAATTACTTGAGCGCTTATGCGACCCAATTCTCAATTTTAGATTTAAGTTAAATCAATTTTTTCTCGTTCATCGTTGACTATAATGTTTTCAAGTATGTATTATAAAACTATTATTGTCAAGTTTATTATTTAGTAGGCACCTAACTAGTTCTAAAAAAACGCTGCAAATTATTACGTCTATTATTACGTATTATCGTCTCTTAGGAGTCTATATTCTGACACGAGAGCTGCAGTATGGACAGGTGAGGCGGTTACTGAGTATTTCCAGGTCAATAATGGTCTGAAGCAGGGCTGTCTACTAAGCCCGATCGCATTCTCGCTGTTTCTAAATGACGTGGTGGAGTTTTTGCCCTGCGGAATCGATGTCGATGGAGTCATGATTTCAATGCTAGCATACGCTGACGATTTGGTCTTGTTGGCAAAGAGTCCGGAGGACCTACAAAGAAACATAGAAGCTCTGCAGGAGTATTGTGAGTTGTGGAGTCTAGTGGTTAATCTCGAAAAGTCAAAAATTATGGTATTTCGGAGAGGTGGCCGACTGGCGGCAAGGGAACGTTGGGAATACCAAGGCCAGAATGTCGAGGTAGTTAACAATTATAAATACTTAGGGGTTACTTTAACTCCCAGGCTGTCCTATGTGCTTCACTTTAAGCAAAAAGTTTTAGCATCGAAGTTTGCTCTGAATGTCACTTGGAAGAAGTTAATGGAAAGTACAAAATTACCCCTGCGAGCCAGGTTGGATGTTTTTATGGCTGTAGTTAGGTCCATTTTGGGTTATGGAGCTCAGGTATTTGGCTACAGGTATTTTGAAGAGTTGGAAAAAGTGCAGTTATATTTCGTTCGAAAGATTTTTTGGCTGCCTGATAGGACACCTCGTTATATATTATACTTAGAGACTGGACTGATCCCCCTGTTTTTATACTGTCTCAAATTGCATTTGCAATACCTACAAAAGGTTTTCAAAATGCAAGAGGGAAGATTTCCCAAAAGAGTAGCCATTGTAGCAGCAAGGGAGGAGTCTGCAGGTTTTTCTGATATCAGGGACCTAGCAGCTAAACATGGAATCATCCTTACATTTGAACAGAGTTCCCTCGACACCAACACCATTGGAGCTCTCTTGGATAGTATTGTGGCTGAATGGAAGCGGAACTGGATCACCAAGGCAGCAAATACCACGCACTATCTCCTTTACCGTCAACTGAACCATGAGGTGAAATGTGCAGATATGAGCCAGGAGTCTGGAGTGGGTCAAATCAGGTGGATAATGAAGCTGAGATCCGAAACACTGAACCTAAACTATCAACCTTGTATCGGAGACCGTGTGGAACAGTGTTCAATGTGCAACAGGAGAGCTACAGAGGATATTACACACTTTGTTGCCCAGTGCCCTGTGTTGGGAGAGTTCCGCCGTAAATGGTTTGGTATGAAGGAGTTTTCGGAAGCCCACCTTATTGAGATGCTGAACGAACCGAAACACTGGCCAGGATTGGCGGGATACTGCTCAGATGCCTGGAGATATAGGAGATTCCTTGTAGCCGAGTTTAACTACAACTAAATGGTGTTGCCAATCTAGATCGAAGCTTTGATTTTGGTGTTGTAGCTGTTATAAATATAATTTAAACAATAAACTGTACTTGTATGTTGAAAGAAAAGAGTTATTTTATGGATATCTGATTTATTGATTAAAAACTAACTAATAATAAAATAAATAAATAAAAATATGAACTATGTTGCGTTATGTTTATAGATTTCAAATTCAATGAGTTTTGTTATTAAATGTATTGTTATATAATCACTATTATCTACCCAAAATATTCTTCTGTGGTTTATTATTTATCAAAAACGAGAGTAATTGCTGTGCTAGATTGATTACTGCATACAATTATTAATTATGTAATATAATAAATAATATAAAAAATGTAATATTAATTATGTAGTAAATTTAAATTAAAATTAAATTATTAATAATGTCATTATATTGTTCCGTTTTGTATTACATAGGTATGTTATACTTAATATAATAACGTACTTTAATAAGGGGGAGGGTGGCATAGGGTGATTTGCACTCCAACCGGTAAGATAAAATCATAGACGATACTCCAATTTATAATTTAATATGGACATCGTAACATAAGATTTCCTTAATTAGGGTCAAATAGGCTGACGGCCCTTACGGCCATGGCTTGTGTTGCCTTTTGTTTAGAGTAATTCTGAATTATAAATTGATGAAGGAATGTATCCAAACAACATACAAGAATGTGTATTTTTCATGAATAAAGGCGTAATTCATTCATTCATTCATTCATTCATTCATTCATTCCCCACTCGTAGACTCAGCCGTTTGGCCGTGCATAGCATGGACAGACAGACGGAGTTTCATTCTTATTAATGTAGAGATAGAGGATACTATGAGAAGTGGAGTTTTTTTAAAGGTGATGCAGAATAGAGGACCAAGTGGGGACCACTTGACGTCTCTGTGAGTATTGTAAAACTATTAATTTAAAATTTCATTACCTACTTCAATATATTATTTTATTATGACGTAGCTTAGAAATCTAGATAGGAGATGATGGTACCTATTCAATTTGAATTACTTGAGCGCTTATGCGACCCAATTCTCAATTTTAGATTTAAGTTAAATCAATTTTTTCTCGTTCATCGTTGACTATAATGTTTTCAAGTATGTATTATAAAACTATTATTGTCAAGTTTATTATTTAGTAGGCACCTAACTAGTTCTAAAAAAACGCTGCAAATTATTACACAAAGGTTTATATTTCTGTATAGATTGCCCTCCTACGCAGAGCACGTATCCATAATTATCAAACACTGTAATTATACATTATCCTAATCTTAAATCTAAATCAAATATCGGCGGACGGCGCACAGTAATGGTTTTATATATATATATATATATATACACCGGGTGTTTCAGAAGTAATGGTCCACCCTCCCGCATTTCCTTATTTAATTGCATACAATAAATAGGCCCAACGCCATTCTTTATATATTTTGTGAAGAATTTAGGAAAAATACTTTTGCACCAACCACCTGCGCGCAATAGACACCAACTTCAGTTTTTCAAGTAGGAACCCCCCTCCCTCTCACTCTTTTATAGCAGATTCGGATTCTACTTCAAATTTCATGAATTTATTTCATGAATTATTATTTAGTTGCTCAATGAATATATTTATTCCAGTGTTTATATTGACATTATGTATTGTAACGTATATTTTTATTTTAAATATATAATGGATTTATGTCTTTATTTTTCAAATGTACTAACTCATTTATTATGCTGATAAACCCTGCAATAACCTTTGTGTTGATTGATTTCATTATATATTCGGAGAGCCGAAAAACATAAACGACTCAAAACACGAGGTTTATTTTATAGAACTCGTTAGCCGTTAGCCTTGCATACCTACTTACCTTTAACTATCAGTTCTAAATGCAGCCTCACTGCTAGTGCAGGAGCTAAGAAAAGTTTCGTTCGCAAAAATAGAGGCACGGTTTCGAACAAAATTTGTTTCTTGGTCAATTAAAAAGGTTTATTATTGAAAATATAAAATGAAAATGTTTCAGAGGAACTTTTGTTCAGTAATGAGCTCTACAATCGAACCCTGAAGTTTGTACAAATTGATGTTTTTCTTGCATACCTACTCGTAGGTATTATATATATATATATATATATATATATATATATATATATATATATATATATATATATATATATATATATATATATATATATATATATATATATATATATATATATATATGTGTGTGTGTGTGTGTGTGTGTGTGTGTGTGTGTGTGTGTGTGTGTGTGTGTGTGTGTGTGTGTTTTGTGTGTGTGTGTGTTTGTGTGTGGTGGCGAACAGAGGGTGGCGAAATGACCCGCTGGTGACTGGGTGGGAGGCTCGTGTCAACGAGTCTCCCGACCCTTCTACAGGTGCTTCCTCAGTTATGGATCAACTCAACGACCAGCCTCATAACCCCTGCCTGCCCATTGGCGCGCAGGGTTCTAGGGGAGGCGCTCGGGGGCGTCGGCTATCCTCTCCCTCTTCTTCTTCATCTTCCTATCCCTCATCCTCTTCCACTGCCCCAGCAAATGTCCATCAGTGTGCCCACTGTGAGAGAGCCTTCAGCTCCAAGCGTGGCCTCAGTGCCCACGTCTGGCAGAAGCATCCTGTACAGGCCAATGCTGCAATAGATATAGAGCGAGAGCGGCCCAGGTATGCTTCTGAGGTTTAAGACGAATGGTAGCAGAGGAGGCGGAGGCTGAGCGCAATGGGGTACGTCATATAAATGTTTATTTGCAGCAACGTTTTCCCATGCGGACACTTTCTGCCATCCAATCTCTTCGCCTGAGGCCCCAACATAAGCAGCTTGTGCAGGATGCGATCCTGTCAAATAGCCATGGGGCCTCTCCCGGATCTCCTACAGGCGTCGGGCAACAGCCCGCCGTTCAGCAATCCTCCCCCGGGACCTCTGGTCTTCTTGAAGACTTAAAGACTGAAGTGTTGAGGCTCGGGGAGCAGGTAGGCCGTATTGATGGTTATGATAGTGCCTACCTGCAGGACCTGGCGAGGCGGGCTGTTGAGAGGCCTGAAGGCTTGGAGGAGAAGGTTGCAGCCTATATACAGAGGATATTCCCACGGGTTGAGGAAGCTACCGTGACAGGGCATCAGGGAGCGGTTCCTCCTACTTTGGTGCTTCTTGGAGGTCGCAGAGCTGCAAAACAAGCAAGGAGGCGGGAATATCAGCGGGTCCAGAAGTTGTGGAGGAAGCATCCGGCTCGTGTGGCTGCTGGAGGGAGCTGGGGATGAGCAAGTTTTGCCCCTTCTCCAGGAGTTTGTGGATTACTTGGAGCCACTCTTGAGTGCTCCCAGCCACAATCCTGGTAAGCCGGTGGTACCCCCAGCTTCCATCAGGGATTCCTTGTGCGGTATCATGTGCACACCGGTGCTTCAGGACAAGGCACATAAGTGCCGTGTCAAGAACTCCACTTCTGCTGGACCTGATGGTGTTTCTGCCCGACGTTGGAACAAAGCACCGAAAGCAGTTAAGCTGCTCATCCTCAACCTGCTGCTTCTATCGGGAAGACCTCTGAAAGCGTTGGCCCACGCCCGGACAATTTTCATCCCAAAAAAATTGTTAAGTGGGCCTAGAGGCTACTGCCCGATATCTATATCGTCTGTAGTCTTCCGCCATTTCCAAAAGATTCGGGCATCTTGCCTTCAAGCTGCTGGTGTCATAGGTGACATAAAGAGAGCATTTAGGCCAGCGGATGGCACAGCAGAGAACCTTACAGTTCTCCAAACTGTCATTTCGCTGGCCCGTATTAAGAAACGGCAACTCCATCTTGCCGCTCTGGACGTCGCCAAGGCCTTTGACACCGTTAGCCATTTGCCCTGACCAATTGTCTTCGTGGTGTCGGGGCACCTACTCGTTTAATTGAGTATGTTGCTTGCGTGTACCACGAAGGCGTGACGGCCCTCGAGGCACAAGGCGAGATGTCGAGGGATGTATGCCAGGGGGATCCTTTGTCGCCACTCCTCTTTAACCTGGTCGTGGACACGGCCTTGGGTAAGCTGCCAGCCAAAATAGGGTTCGATCCCGCCCCTGGGGTGCGAGTAGGTGCACTGGCTTTTGCCAATGATGTAATCCTACTCACCGAAACCCGTGAGGGCTTGCAGATCGCCCTCAATGCCTTTGCTGAGCAGCTAGCCAGGTGTGGTTTGGTGGTTAACCTAGATAAGTGTGGGTCAGTCTCCCTGGTCCCATCGGGTCGCCAGCATTAGGTGAAGGTGGTGGATGAGGAGTGTTTTGTTATAGGACAGTCACCCATCCCCACCCGATCCGTGCTGGAGGTTTGGCGGTACCTTGGAGTTGACTTCATGGGTGTGGCCACCATTGCAGCAAGCCGTGTGGACCTTGGTGGAGCTCTAGCTCGTATCACCAAGGCTCCATTGAAGCCACAGCAGAATCTGCGCCTCCTTCGCACGTTCTTACTGCCAAAGCTGACCTATGGGCTTGTCTTTGGTAGGCTTACTGCAGGGAGGCTGCTAGAGTTAGATCGTGAAGTTCGCTCTACTGTGCGCTCTTGGCTAGGCTTTCCACCCGGTGTCCCAAGTGCCTAAATCCATGCACCGGTCAAGGCCGGTGGGGTCGGTATTGTCTCTCTCTCAGCCATTATCCCATCTTTACGCCACCAGCGCCTGCTCGCCCTTAGGGGCTCGAGCTGGGAGGTCGCTCGCACTGCTGCTGACCTTGACTTTGTCAAGCAGCAGTTGTTGTGGTGCGATTGAGCAACACCAACTGCTCCCAAACCCAGCTCATCTGCTATGTTCGCTGCTGCGCTACATGAGTCAGTAGATGGTAAAGAACTCCCACAGTGCTCTGAATCTCCTATTTCTTCCCAGTGGGTGGAATGGGTTTCAGAGGGCATTGGGCCCGCGACTACCACCATTTTCACGCCGTCTGGGTGGCCACATTGGCCACCTCGGTGAGGTATTCGAGGAGTAGTCGCGGGACAGTGGACACCCTTTGACGTGCCTGTCGGGGTAAAAATGAGAATCGGTATCATGTGGTGCAGCAGTGTCCTCGTACTCACGGTGGCCGCATTCTCCGTCACGATGCGGTTGCCAAGCAGATAGCAGGCGCTCTGTCATCCAGCGGTTGGGCTGTTGAGAGAGAGAGACTATATCACATGCCGAGTGACCGGGGCAAGAAGCCACATATCGTTGCTGTCAAGCCCGATGGGTCTGCCATAATCCTGGATGTCCAGGTTGTCAGTGGAAGCGTGGACATGAAGCAGACCTGGAGGGCTAAGAAAAGTAAATATGATAGAAATGATCTGCGACAGGCGATATCTGAGCTAAAAGGAGTGGCACCTAATAACATCAAGGTCAGTGGAGTTGGGCATCTCAGCAGGAGTGCTCCGTGGTATCACCACCCGCGTCCTGAGGGGTTCTTACTTGAACTGGTGGTCGTTTTATAGGGGCACTTCCTTTCATCCCATTCCTCCTCCTCATCCTGCAACTTCCCTTATCCCTAGAGCCGGAGTCGGGTAAACCTGGGCGTCCTCCCCACTTTTTTATTTTATTTGTTTATTTTTCAATTTAAATGGTGTGCCCCCGCCGCCTTTGAGGGGAGGTATTTAAAAAAAAATGTGTGTGTGTGTGTGTGCGTGTAAATGAAAAATAAAAAAACGCAAACTTCAGGAATCGTTTCAGAATTTCCCAAAACAGATTTCAACTAAGGAAATTTTCAGAATTTTTTTATTATACGAAAATTTGCTAATTAGCATCTAAGGCCAGATGCATTCGTTCTGAAATGGAACTTTCCCGATTCCGGCTGGTCGGGCGTCATCAGATCGGATCGGATATAATAACCCACAGGTACCTACCTCCTTTCTACTTACGTCTACTATGAAAACTTGTAATATCAATAATGAAGTTAGATTTTTCAAACCTCAAAAAATTGTATTATTTGGTACAGTATATTTTTTATCATATATACAGTATTTTTTCCAAAAATACAGTAAGATACTTTAAATTATAGTATGTCTGGCAACCCTATGCTTAGGAGGCATAGAACCGACGCTGCCTCTACTTCCTCCTTTGCCCGAGCGCGAAACGGAACTGGGAAGCATAGGCAGCATATAATTTGCCCTTATTATATTTATTATTGCCCTTATTATAGGCAGTAAATACGGCAGGCTCTGCGGTGGGGGTAGTGGCAATGGAAACTGG
Organism: Adelphocoris suturalis; assembly: GCA_030762985.1. Classification (NCBI taxonomy): domain Eukaryota; kingdom Metazoa; phylum Arthropoda; class Insecta; order Hemiptera; family Miridae; genus Adelphocoris; species Adelphocoris suturalis. The sequence goes on along the minus strand of CM061045.1, from coordinate 30,279,316 downwards.
AAGTGTCTGAATGTAAACGGGGCTTATCGGTCTTGACTACGTCGATTTGTTTTGTTCTGATTTTTATTTTGCCCCTATTCCACCAATTTGAATAGGTACTTACTAAGTATAGGTAGGTATACACACGTATACCTAGGTATACCTACTTATACCTACTTACTCAATCAAATAATACTGTCAATTAAGAACGTACCACCGAGTAGCTCATTGGAAACAACTATTTTATTTCTGCGATGAGTATCTCTTTAGTTCTCATGAGTCCTAGTTTCTTATATGATAAAATTGATCAGGACCAGGACGATAAGTTGATATTTGTTTTACTTCGTAACTGTCCCAAAAACAAAACGTCAGCCGAGTTGGATGTGACACATAACTTCCTCGTATCCGTAACACGAATTTATAGATCATTGAAATGTTTACAATATTCTTAAAAAATGCCATTGCCGAACATAGTAAATCAAGACGTAGGTAAGTAGGTAGCATAAAACATCAAAATCGGTCAATTAGGAAATGAGAAAATGATGCATGAAGTACCTAATTTACGTTTGTCCATGTGTAGAATGAATTATTTATTTCAGAACAATTAAACTAGTGGATAGGGGACCATCTACAGCCTGACTAGCACATTCATTGAAAATTTCTTCTAAATCGGATGAAAACTGTGGAAATTAAGCTCGTTACAACGATTACACATTCGCGCATGCGCTGCTGCTATTATTGATTCAATCATTTTGAAATTGATATAGGTTGATACAATCCCGCCCCCCCAACTATTTCCTAAATTTGAACGTGATCGGACAACTAGGACGTGAGAAAATGATGCTTCACTGATAGGGTACCTACTTGCATCTGCCACCTAACTCGCACATTTCCTGAAAATGTCATCAAAATCGGACGGAAACATTGGAAATTCGTGACAACGGATACTTGTGACAAGGATTTCATATTTGCGCATGCGCAGAGGCCGCTAATTATATGATCATTTCGAAATTGATATGGGATGCTAAAATCATCTTCTTTCCTCTTTCCACCATATTTTAGTGAGATCGAATCTAGGACATGAAAAAATTGAATTTACGTAAGTAATGGAATTTACGTTTGCTCAAGCGCAGAGTGGAGTATTAGTTTGGAAGCATATAAACTGATAGGGAACCATCTACAACCTAACCCGCAAATTTCCTGAAAATTGTATCAATATCAGTGGAAAGCATTTTTTGTTCTCAAATACATCTTTATTTTTTTTTATAAAGGTAAAACATACCATTTTCAAGTCACCAATGTTATGAACCCCTATGAGAAAACTTGTGTGGAGGTCGGAGTGCTGACTTATGCCAATTATAATTAAATTGTCCAATCCAAATACGTAATGTATCTCATAGAAAAGAGCAAAAAAAGCTCCCGCTACCCATAGGTAGACTCGGAAGCAATATAAAATAAAATAACAATACATATTTACCGGGATACCGACGAAAAACAACAATACATTGAAAATGGATCTATGATTCAAAATACCAATAGGCAAAATAAAATTGAATACTTTTTCAAATTTATTTTTAAAATCAACGTAACCTGCTTCCCCATCAAGGAGGATGGGAGAGAATTAAAACGAGAGACCCCCCAAAATGAATACAACCTCTGTCCCATAGCAATGTTCTGTCTCGGCGTAAATAGGGTAATCTCATCAGCAGCCCACGTGATATTGAGGTTTCTTTTGAGTTTACCACGACAGAACTCCTTTTAAGTAAATATCAAAGTAGTTTTTTCTGGAATTTTCCCTTAATCTAGTACTGCAAACTCCATGAATGTCGAGGAAGTAGGGAATGATCGGTTTTTTAAGCAAAATTTTAATTAGGCTTTTTTGAATTACTGCTAGGGGATTTAATTTCGGTTCACATGTTGAACCCCTGCCATTACACCGTAAACCAATAAGGAACGGACCATTTCATTGTAAAATATATAGGTATGTAGGTACCTTTTTTTTAAGCTTCATGCACATAAAATTGCGCATTTCAAAGAAAATAGAGATAAGTCAACGTAATTTTACGTTGATAATTTTAATATGTTTTTTCCCTGGTCAAGTTTTGGTCAATAGTTACCCCTAAATATTTGGAGTGTGGAACCTGAGAGATAGAGGGACATTGAAGGAACTGAAGATGACTTGAGTGAGAAACAAATGAATTTTGTTTCGTCAAAGATACAAGGATTTACGAACTCACGGACAGACACACACAAACACACACACACTCAACAGATAGACACGGAATGAAAGTTATTCAGAATGTTCTAAAATTTAAAATACGAGTGGAAATTTTGGTTTTGGAGACAAATGCATTTTCATCCCCCGAAAGTGAAAAAATACTTCCTCTACCTATAGGTAGACTCGGAAGCAAAATTATCTACGTACGTACCTCTGATTGATCTCGAATATTTTACAATAAGTATTTCAGAAGCCTCATGAATTTCCATGAAGAATTTCATTTTGAGTACTTTTGTAGCCTTTGATGTTCTTCGAAAAATATGTGTTTGATTTCTCATCTAAAATTTCGCGATCTAAAAATCGGATCCTGTGCTCCTACCTCCTAGAAACCCGTCATTTGCTAATTTTCAGCTCGAAATTCGGCTTGACGCGGGGGTGATATCATTCCCCTATGCCGCCATTAAGCTTCCTTTATAGGTAGGTAGGTACTACTATTTTGATCACTTTCTATCATCCAATACCGTCCATATTGACCTGTTTTGGAAAGCTCTCATTAAGATCTTTCAGATGATGGAATAAAATAAAATAGTTAGGAGAAAGTGACCGTGAAGTAAATATTCAAAACTGAACTTATGAAATAGGTATGTTAATGAGATCACCAGGGCTCGGATTTATACCCCCAATGATAGGTACTCAAAATATGAAGGAAAATGTCCATAAGTAGAACTTAATAAGAAAAAAAACGCTGCAAATTATTACACGAAGATTTATCATTTCTGTATTAGATGGCACTTCTATGCAGATCATTAGTCCATAATAAATTATTATTAAACCTCGTATATAGTAAATGTCCAAAACTTGGCGCATTGTGCGTCCCAAAAGGGCTCACACCTTTACAGATCCTGGACCCCAAAATTTTACGGTTTGCAGTAAGTAAATATCGAAAAAATTGTAATAAATTAATGTCAAAAAAAGTCTGGCAAGTTGGGTGTGGCACATGGGTTTCCTCGTTTCCATATCATGGATATAAAGATCATTGAAAAGTTTTAAATAATCTTGAAAAATTCCAAAGCGGAAAAGAGTACTAAATAAAGAAAGTACTAAAATAAGCTTGAAAGGTCAAAATCGGTCAATTAAGAATCGAAAAAATGATGCTCAGAATGATTGATGCATTCATGCTCAGAATGAAATGATCATTCGAGAAGAATAAAATTGGTACGGTACTATCTATTGCCCAACCCGCACATTCCCTTGCAATTTCATCAAAAGCGGATGAAAAATGTAGAAATTAAAGTCGTTACTAGGATTAAAAATAGGCGCATGCGCAGCAGCTGTTATGGATACAATCCCGTTGAAATAAATTTTGGAAGATCAAATCGTCTTCCCCCAACTATCATCCATCCAAATTTGAGCGAGATCGAACGACTAGGGTGTGAAAAAGATGCTTGGTGGAATTTACGTTTGCCCATACGCAGAATGACGAATTGATTTGGGAACAAAAACTGATAAGGGATCATGTACTGTACAGCTTGACCCGCATATTCCTTTGAAATTTCATCGAATGCAGATGAAAACTGTGGAAATTAAGCTTGTCACAAAGAATTCACATTTGATCATGCACAGCATCTTCCTACTAATGATACAATCATGTTGAAATGTATATCGGATGATCAAATTGTCTTTTCACAACTATCCACCAAATTTGAGCGAAACAGAACAAGTATGTGACAGTATCTACCCGTCATTTCCGAGAACGTGCATTTACCTTTCGCTCAGCGTTGGGTTGAACGGCGCTTTTCTCGCGTTCTTGAGCTGCTGCTATTGGGGATATACTTAAGTAGCCCTCCTGTTAAATCGGGAAGGATACTTCCCAAACGCAGCACATAATTATGCTCTAGTAGGGGAAAGGGGCTGTCACACCTTTCTTCTGTTTATACCAATGCTCGGATTTCAGTCCTGGACGCCCAGCACCAGGTACCCTTAATCCATGTTATAGGGCGTGAAAAAATGGAGCATAATGGAATTTATGTTTTAGCATAGGTACGCACAGTGAAGTATGGATTTGGCAACAATGAAATGGATATGGGACCATATACTGCCTAACCCGCATAATTGAAATTGTTAAGTACCTACTGCGTTCTTCATCCGTGTCTCTTTTATCAAGTGACCGTCGTAAGGTTAAGCACTATACTAATTATACTATATATAACTGTACTATACATAACGTAGGATTGAAGATGGCAGCTCACGAGTGTTATAAATTTTCCTTTGACCATTAATGAAAGTTTTTGTGAACTATGTATATAAATTAGAAGCTAAAACACAGCATCCCTGACTGTGCGTGTGTGCGTTTGCATGTACTTGTGCGTGTGTAGGTGTGTCGTAAACTCCAATGAGTTTTTACGTAATAGTAGTCACTTGCGAGCTGCAGACATTCAATTTTGAAGTTATCTTGATTTTTCGAAAAACCTGGAAAAAATCGACCGTTTAATGATCGTGGTGCCTTTAAGGTTGAATCAATTTTAAATTTTAGGAGCTCATTTGACGCAATAATTGATGTTCTTTTATTTACTATATAAAAATAATATGAGCTACAACGCTCCGTTTCAAAATTATTCGCAAAAAAACAAAAAACAGAAATTTCATTAAATTTGACGGTGTTTGGCCCATAAATTTAGTTGGGAAGCTTCGGATTAGGGTTCAGCACCCCACAAGATATATAAAACCGTTAAGAAAAATACTGAGTAGGTACATCAAACGTTGCCTCCCCACACCCCTTTTGAGGCACCCTGTGATTGGACTATATGGAATTGACGCAGGGGATTGGCGACCGCCCATGCTTAGAAAACTTGCGTCTTCATTTCAATGTTTATTTATCTTGTTTACAAAACCACACCCAAAGAAAGGCTAATGATAAATGGGTGGATATGTACCTTATCTAATGAGGTTGAAGGTCATTTCATTCTTTTGTTTTCCATAGATATGTAGATAGGTCTAATACATTAGACGTGGACTTGAGACACTTGTACAGGAGTCAACGTGAATGTTGTAGGTAGTAGGAACTTATCCCGTTTCCAGAAGGCCGGTAAACATTTCAGAGTTTACCAACCTATCACAATTAGTTTACATTGGAAAGCCATGGTGTTACCATGTGGTCTCCATTCAGAAAGCTGATAGGCCGAGTTAAATCGTGTATGTTCACTCCAATGGCTTCTTCTCCAGAACCGTGTTTCGAGAAAAATTCATCTGTAGATGGTGACTATGAGAAGGAACATGATCATGTTCAGCCTCATAATGGATCAATGTTTGGAGTTCCACAAGTCATCAATTCCTCGTCCGTATCAATTGTAGTAAGCTCCATTCTCTTTACTAATAAGAATATATAAAGGGACGAACACATAGATTCCAAGTTTTTAGGACGTCCCTCAGAAGATAGTCATACAGGCAAGGCTTTTTATAGAGGAGGGACGACCTATTGGAATTGATCCAGGGAGAAGGGGGGACCCAAGCACGTGAAAAAATAAAATAATAAATATATGAATAAAAAATAGAGAGTTTTTGCAGTTTTCCATCTGTCGTTCAGCTGAGTCGAAGTGAGGATGAATCCTACAAACCAACCACCTTTTTTTAAAATTGCGAATATTACAATGTGCATGTCATCACACCTTGAAATAGGAACAAAATAAATAAATAAATAATAATAATATTAATTACAGCATTATAAGTTATAGTCATTGAAGGTTACATGCGTATTTGGAGCTGTATACGGCTTCCCTTGAGCTCCGAATACCTACGATTTTTCTATTCGTACAACGAATGAACCGCTAACCGTTAGCATTTTGCTTGCATGCGCAATGCTCTATTTCTATTCGTAGTTCCTCCCGCTCGACTACAACTCAGCATTGCAAAAACTCCCTGATAACAGAATACAAATCCGTTTTAGACCATTCCAAGACCGAATTCGTGAAAAAAGAACCATATGTGTGTGTGTTGTGTGTGAGACCAATATCTTCGACGCTGCCCGGGCCACAACTCTCAACCAATTTTTGAGATTCTTTCTTTGTTCGATCTCAATGATAATCTAGTTGTGCAACAAACCTCGGAAATTTTGAATTTTATGGCAGAACGGATAAAATGGAGGTTGTAAAGCCGAAAAAGTTGCAGTCATGCAGCATGATCGTATGACCGAATTTCAGTAAATTATGTTGCATTGTTATGACATTTGAGCACTTTGAATGCAAAAAAGTGTTAACTACCGATTTTTGACAAAAAACACGGTCTAAATAATATTCTTCGGTTCAAAAAGGATTTTGGATTTATAGTTATAGCGAATACGGAATTTATAGTTAGGTATAGGAATTAAGTTATATACGGAATTTATAGTTATAGCGAAACACGGTCTAAATAATATTCTTCGGTTCAAAAAGGATTTTGGATTTATAGTTATAGCGAATTTCTGTAGAAAATGAAACTATCGTAATGACTCCAATATTTTTAAAATCAAAATTTTCGAGAATTTTCTTCATTGTAAAAACATTTGAGACATTCTGGAACAAATCCTTGAGTTTAACGTTTTTTCGTTTATGTATATGTGTGTGTGTCATTTCAGACGATAACTCTCCTTATTGAGCCATGTAACTGGTAAAATTCCAAAAAATATGCTTCAAAAAATCACTAAAAATATCTAATAACCAATGAAAGTCGTTAAATTCATATTTCATAGCACAATTTTAGTCAAAAGAAGTTTATCAATGATGAACTAGAACAATAAAAAAATTTATGCTGAATAATGTACTTGAATGTCATTAATATCTGCCGAAAAATTTATAAAAACTTATCGAAAATCTTTATTGAATCTCAGGATATTATTTAGAACGAGCTTTTGGCTAGTTAACGATTTTGGTAGATAAAAATTTCTTTTCACTCCAAGTCCTTAATTTTCAAAACAATGAACAAAATACAGTACGATAATTCGCTCATACGAACATGCTGCATAATGGAAACTTTTTAATATATTTTTTGCTGTTTTTATCGATTTTTCAGAAAATTTTCTCCAATATTTTCAAATCAAGATTTTTGAAATTATTCTTCATTAAAATCCTTATATATATATTTATATACGTGTGTGTGTGTGTGTGTGTATACATACAGGGCATCCCAGCTATTATAAACCAAGCTAGTGACCCACTTTTAAATTAGCTTTAAAAAAGGGTTCAATTGTAACCCTCAGTAATTTTCGGCAAAGAATTCAAATGTTATTTTTGCGCGTCCCCCCTCAGGATTTTTTTGACCACGGGAAACCCGTTCAATGCGTGAGAGACTTTGTGCGCAGTTCATGATTTATGGCGAAATTAAGTATGACCGTAATAGGTGCTGGAGGTTTGGCGGTACCTTGGAGTTGTCTTCATGGGTGTTGCCACCATTGCCGCAAGCCGTGTTGACCTTGGTGGAACTCTAGCTCGTGTCACCAAGGCTCCATTGAAGCCACAGCAGAAGTTGCGCCTCCTTCGCTTGTACTTACTGCCAAAGCCTACTTACTCCTACTCTACTCTGTGGCCAAAGCTAACCTATGGGCTAGTCTATTGCAGGCTTACTGCGGGGAGGCTGCTTGAGTTGAGTGTGTGTCATTCCAGACGATAACTCTCCTTAAGATTGAGATAAAAATACCTTTCTTGCGCCAAAAAATCAAGCTTTCCGAACGAAAGGATGAGTTCGTTGACCAGCAGTTTTTGATCACATTAAATTGGTCAAATTCTAAAAAATATGCTGAAAAAATCACTAAAAATGGCTAAAAATTGTTAAAGTTATAATATTTAGCAGTATATTGTGCGATATATATATATATATCCTGAGACTTCCTTCATCCCTAGAGTCGGGGTCGGGTAAACCTAGGCGACCTCCCCACTTTATTTAATTAATTAATTTATTTTTTAAATTTAATGGTGTGCACCCTCCGCCTTAGAAGGGAGATTTGTAAAAAAAAAAAAAAAAAAAAAAAAAAAAAAAAAAAAAAAAAAAAAAAAAAAAAAATGTGTGTGTGTGTCATTCCAGACGATAACTCTCCTTAGGATTGTGATAAAAATTTGGTTCTTCCACCGAAAAATCAAGCTTTTGAAACGAGAGGATGCATTTGTTGGACAACACTTTTTGAACATATTCAATTGGTCAAATTTCAAAAAATGTGCTCCAAAAATCACTGAAAATTACTAGAAAAAAGTCTAAAAATCGATAAATTAACCCATTCAGTGCGGATGGCATCATATGATGCCATGGCGGTTTTCGTGCCGTGCGGGTGGCATCATATGATGCCATGTCTAACAAGCAGGGCGTCTCCCTTCAAATCGTTCGGACCGCTGGGTTTTCCGTCTTTACCTGCCTCGCACAGTTGCAAGTCCTTCAGTAACAATATGCGAGTCACCCAGTACGTTTCGGAAGAGTCTAGTGCAATTTTTTCATTCCCAAATCCTGAATAATCGAAGGTAAGTCAATTTTCCTTATTTTTAGCCAGTTCTTTCGATTGTTCTTGTCTAAAAGTAATATTTCAACGTAGATATTGCGTAGGATACTAATAAATTTACAGTGAAAATAATAAACCTCAAAATCAAGACCTCAAAATAGTGATAATTGGTATATTTTCCATGCAATTCCCAGTTTTCTGATTTCATATTATTTACTACCTAGTTTCAGTGAAAAAGCCTGCAGTACTTTCAGTGAAGACATTTGCACTGAAGAAGCTGGAGATTGGGAGACTGCTATCTGTCCTACCATAGCAAATAAAAATATATTTATAAGATATTATGTACAAACTTTATGTATGTTTTTTACTTCAAGTATTCTAATTCACAAGCATCATTTTTACTACATTTTTTACTGAATTGATTTTATATATTTAGAATTGTTATGGTTGATACCACTTCTTTGTACACGATGTTTCAATTTTCCATTGTTACTTTCATTCAAATAATTATAATTATCATAGCAGTACAATAATCGTTCATTTTTTTACATCATCACCATCATACCATGCTAATTCGTATTGTAAATGTAAAGTTTATTTTTTTGTAATACCAAAACATTGCATTTGCATTTTTTAGACCATTTTCATCTAAATCATAGGGGTTCATGGCAGTGATTTCTTCATTAGAAAATCGGGCGTCTTGAGGGTTAGCATAACCAGTGTTGCGGGTTTGCATACTCTGCCCAACCCATCGTACTTGTGGCATCATATGATGCCATGCGCCAAAAATGGCGCAAATGACCTGATTTCGATTTTTTTCATTATTAGGGACAATAATGAGCATTAAAAAATACCGCAATGTCAAATATCAAACATGAAAATTTTCAGGATGGGGCGTAACATCACTTTTTTTCCCCGCATCGAATGGGTTAATATTTCTATCAGAATCTTAGCCGAAAGAAGTTTATCAACGTTGAAATAGAACATCAAAAAAATTATTCACAAAATTATAGTGAGGAACGTACCTAATTTTCATTATCATTTGCTGAAAAATTGATTAAAAAAACCGAAAAATTGCTAAACATCCAACATTTGTTTTGAATCGTAGAATATGATTTAGAACGAGTTCATTTGCCTTAAAATTTGAGGTTAACAATTTCGTTGCACTCAAAGGGCTCAAATTTTAAAACAAAGTAATATACTATAGGTACATATTATGTTATATGAAAGGTTTTAGCCGCACCTCAACCAAAACTTGTAGAAGTTCGTTGTGTTTTGCTTTGTATTGCCATTTTTCTTTTTTGGATTTTTAGTTCTAATTCAGTAATGAACTGTCTCATAGATTGTTCTGTTTCGGGGACATTTTGAAAACTAAACAATATTCTTGTATCATCATTCACGTTGTCTAATATGGTTTCGTTGAGTTTTTGTCATTCATTACTTGCAATATCTGGTTAGCACTATAAGTTTGTTCTATGACAATTCCTGAAATTTTCTCGGTCACCCTGCAGTCTATGTATGTACTTTACTGTCATGTATGTTCTCGTGAGAGTTGGTAACACTCAGTTGTTAACTTAGTACACAATGTCTGGTATGAAGGGGCCTCATTATCTAGTTGTTCCAAGTATTTATTTAGATACTTAAATTTTGGCATTATAACTAGGGCGTTGGATTGTGAAGGAATTTATATTTTATGAGAAAGAACACGGAGACAACTTTTAATTCGGAACTGTCAGGTTACAATATAACATAACGGAAGGTTTGAGATAGAAGCAGCATTAAGGGGCAAAACTATGCTATACTGCAACGCAGTTACTTTCTAATCTAGGCGTAACAAATTCACACCTCCAACACGCCCTCTTGAATTTGTGGTTAAAATTCAACAGTATCATTTACAATTTGAAACATTTTTATGATAGGAACATTATAAATTAAACATTCATTGTGTTGTAAATATGCGAATACTAGAAATTGACTAATGTTTATGTTACAATTTTTTAAATTAATAATTACATAGTTATATATTATTTATATGGTATAGAATTATATGATCACAGTTATTTGAGTCTTCGACAAGTTACAATATATGATTTTTTTAATTTAGACAATTTGCAGAACGTGACAATTTTTTCTTGTATTTAAATGGAGCAAGAGTTGTAACAATAGGACTCTATTTTGACATGAATAATAATTGAAATAAATATTAATAATTTGACATAATAATATTGACAATAAATAATTTATTTCAAATAAATATCCTAAGACAAAAAACACTTCTCTTTATTACGCCTTTAAGCCATAAAGTTCAACAAATTTCACAAATTTACTTCTTTCCAAAGGTTTGGTTAACAAATCGGCAAGCATTTCAGTACCTGGAATATGCATAATTTTAATTTCATTTTAGCGAATTTTTGAAGAAAATTAAGCTATTGCTCTCGCCTCAAAATTTGTAGAATGTGAATTTTTGAAAATACTTTATGCAGAAATCCGTTTCAGGCTATTCTGAATCATATTCTGAAGTTTAACGCATTTTTTTATGTATGTATGTATGTATGTATGTATGTATGTATATATGTATGTATGTATGTATGTATGTATGTATGTGTCATTCCAGACGATAACTGTCCGTAGAATTGTGCTAGAAACTTCAAACAAATTTTAAAATGTTAAGGACACAAAACGAAAGTTCAAGTTCGTTGGCCAGCATGATCGGATTACATCTTCGGGTTGAAATTTTCAAAAATGTAGTCAAAAATTTCAAAATAGCCTGTTTTTTGCCATTTGTTGTGCAAAATAATTTTTTCAGCATACTAACATGTGGTATATTCGGAATCAGCGTAAAATTACCTATAAGAATATGTATCAAGTTTTCAAAAATTTCAAAGTTGAAAAATCAGTCAAAAATCGAAATAATGCCGTTCGCTAGTTGTAAATAGCGACTGAAATGTCGAAGATTTCTTCAAAAATTCGCTCATGGGGTCATGCTGCATGACTGGACTTTTTATTAACGTGGTCTCTCAAGAAGTGATGTTTTACATCTATGTGTTTGGTTTTCTGACTAATTTTATTATTATTCGAGAGATCGACGGCACCTTTATTATCACAGTAGATGGTAGTTGGATTATTTAAGTTCAAATTTTCAATTTCATTCAATAGAACCCTCAACCATAAAACTTCTTGGACAGCAAAGGCTAATGCTTGATATTCGGCTTGTACTGTGCTTAGTGCAATGGTATTTTGCTTTTTACTAAACCAGGAAATTAGTCCTCCCAAATATTTAATTCAACACCCACTTATTGAAAATCTATCATCATTTTCATTGCCATAATCGGAATCAGAATAACACTCGAGTTCAGAATTACCAGTTTTGTTAAATTCAAGTTTATAATCAGATGTACCCTTAATGTACCTAAAGATTCGTTTAACAGCTAACCAATGAATTTTCCTCGGATTTTTATTAAATCTACTTAGTAAATTTACCGCTTGAGCGATGTCAGGTCGAGAAATCTGGGCCAAGTACAAAAGGCTTCCGATGGCTTCTTGGTATGGGACATCTATGGTGCAGGTTTCGGCTGATTCGTCCTCGGGATCGGTCTCGTTTAGCTTGATTCCGGCTTCCATGGGGGTGCTCACTGGATTGGCATGTAGCATGTTGAATTTTTGGAGCATTTTCATGGTGTAGTCTTCTTGGCTGATCCAGGGTTTTCCAGCTTCACGATCTCTAGTTATTTTCATCCCAAGGCAGTTGCTCACATTTCCCAGATCTTTCATAGCAAACTGGGCTTCCAAATTCTTCTTCATTTGAGTTTTCAATTTGGAATTATCGGTGAACAGGAGCAAATCGTCGACATAAATGGCGATGATTAGGGTGTTCTTTTTCGATCGTAGGTAGTAGATGCATGGATCAGCTTTTGATTGAGTAAGTCCAAGCTTAACCAGAGTTGAGGTAAGGCGAGCGTACCAATTTCTTCCACTCTGTTTCAACCCGTAGACAGATTTTTTCAAACGCCAGAATTTCTCATAATTATTGGGTGGCGTGATTTCTCGTGGGGGTACGACATAAATTTCCTCTTCCAAGTTACCATGAAGGTAAGCTGTGGTGACATCCCAATGTGACACGTCATAGTTGTTCTTTGTAGCCAGAGCAAATAGATATCTGAGTGATGTATGCCGAATCACGGGGGAAAATGTTTCCTCGTAATCAATACCTGGACGCTGAGAGCAGCCTTTCACAACCAAACGAGCTTTGAAGCGGGGTTCTTCAGTTCCCTCGTTTTCAGAATCCATTTCGCTCGCAAAGGTTTCTTGTTGGCCGGTAATTTCACCCAGTCATAAGTGTTATTTTTCACTAGTGCTTGTGACTCTTCATGCATGGCTCTTTTCCACTCAGCTGCATGTGGGGACGACAGGGCTTCTTCAGCGGTCTCTGGGTCACCCATGGAGTGTTCAGCTAGGAAGGTGTAGAAATAGTTTGCATCTCTCTTCGGCTTGGGAGGTCGCTGTGATTGCCGGACGTTTGCTTGAGATGAATCTGGCTCTTTTTCAGGAGTTTTCCAACTGTCTGAATCGCTGTCGGATGCGTCGGGCGTCTTTCCATCACTCGCCCTCTCGGACGACGCGTTCAATGTGGTTTTCTGCTTGCTTTTTGTTTTTTCATGTTTTGGTAAATGACTGGGAGAGGGAGTGGGAGTCGGGGTATCGTCATCGTCGTCTTCTCCAGAAGAGAGATCTAGCTCAACGAGAGTAGGAGTGTCTATTTGTGATGCTGGTATTTGGACTAGTGATGATGAGGCTTCATTTTTCTGCACACAGTTGGGAGTTGAATTTAGCTTGTCTTCTAAGAAGATGACATCTCGGCTGATTGTCAGCTTGTGCGATTCCGGATCGATGAGGCGGTAGCCCTTGACGTCATCTCAATATCCCATAAAGAGCATTTTCTTCGACTTGTAATCCCACTTTAGTCTCTTTTGTTTTGGCACTTGAACCATAGCCTCACAGCCAAAAATTCGAATATGGCTAAGATCAGGCTTCTTGCCGGTCCAGGCCTCGTACGGAGTCATCCCCTTGACAGCTTTTGTAGGTGCCCTGTTATTCAACCAGACGGCAGTCTCTACGGCGTAATCCCAGTACTTCTTGGGTAAATTGGATTCAGCAAGCATGCAGCGGGCTTTTTTGGCAATCGACCTTTGCGCCCTCTCAGCAATGCCGTTCTGCTGGGGTGAATAGGCACACGATTTTTGGTGTCGAATACCCTCTGCAGCGAAATAATTTTCAAAGGAACGATAAATGTACTCAGTTCCATTGTCAGATCTCAGGGTCAATAATTTTTGGCCGGTGTGGCGCTCCGCTTCTGCCTTGAATTTCTTGAAAAATTCGAAAACTTCATTTTTCTTCTTGATGAGATATACTGTGGTGTATCTGCTGTAATGGTCCACCAGAGTGAAAAAATATCGGCTGCCAGAAATACCAGTAACTTGCATTGGTCCATTCAAGTCCGTATGAACCAATTCTAGTGGCTTAGTGGCTTTGAATTTGCTGGTTTTGAAGGGTTGTCGAGCATGTTTTCCAAGTGCACATACTTCGCAATTCACAGTCATGTTGCTGGCGCCGACTCCTGTTACCAAGTCTGCTAGTTGCTTCATACCATTTCGGTTCAGGTGGCCCAATCTTCTATGCCACAGTAAACTGGATGCTTTAGCCATATACGAGACTGATTGCGAAGGTGGTTTATCTATTTTGTAGATGCCGTTGTGCTCGGATGCTGTAGCAATGACGTCTCCAGCTTCATTCATGACACGACCACCAGACTTGTCGAAAAACACCGTGTTACCCTTATCTACGATTTTGCTTACAGATAATAAATTACTGGCAATTTTCGGTACGTAGTGAACGTCATGAGCCGTGATTTGATCAGCAACATGATCGACGATCACTGGAACTCGGGCGTTTCCGACAATCTTTGTCTCCAACACAGTTTTGTCGATCGTGGTAATAGTTGTACTGCTTGGTTTCGACTGTTTTTCTAAATGGTTGGGATCGCTAGCTAAATGCATTGAGGCACAGCTGTCTAGGTACCAATCGTCATCTATGACGTCGACATTAGCGAGGAAAGCCATAAAAACATTTCTAGAGCCTTTATTATTATTATGATAAGATTTGTTCGAATTAGTATTACCATGGTTATTGTTATGTTTACCTCGGAAATTCGTAGAGGATTCATTGTTTTTTCAATGCGAAATATTCGAATTTGACGAACTTTCTTGATTCTGCTTTTTTCTTCGGCAGTCGATTTCGTTGTGATTTCTAAGACCACAAAATCCACAAGGTGGTCGGTTACGATTACGACGATTTCGGGTGTAGAAGGCTGATTCGTTCCGAGATGACCTATCGTAGGATGTACATGAACCATCTTGAAGCAGTTTTACTTTGATTGAATCACCTGTGATTGGGATTCCAGAACTTTCAAGTCCCATTATCATAGGTTGAAAGTCATCTGGAAGGCCTGCAAAAAGCAAACCTCCAACCCACTCATCTGGCACTTCAAAGTTAATTTCTCGTAACCTTTGGGACGTTGACAAAATTTTGTTGACATATTCGTCCATTGATCGACAATCTTCCAATTTCGTGGTCGCCAACTGCTTCAAAAGACCGACTTTCCGGTCAAACCCGAGTCTGAGAACGCCGATTTCAGATTATTCCAGGCTTCTTTGGCGGTTCTTGCACGATTTATGTGTGGAAAATTGACAGGCTCGACGAGAAGTGTCATTTTTGCGAGGGCTTTTTGATCTTTGCCATGCCAAAGAGCAAGGGCTAACTGATCTTTTGTGATCGTGTCTTGACTTGCCGACCTCGTGGGATCTGAGGGAACCGTAGAAACTGTCGGTTTTGGGGGTTCTTCAGCTATTACGGACCATAAATCGTCCAATAATAGTGCCGCACGCATAGTTGTGCACCAAGACGTATAATTTTCACGTCCTTTGAGTTTCTCAACAGGTGGCATGCCGCCGCCGGTGGCCATGGTGAGATTTATGTTGAATTGAACGACGATTTATGACGCGTTCTAAGCCGCAAACAATTTCACTCACGAAAACTCGCGCAACGGAAGTAGTGCAGAGCTCATAACCTGAAGGAATTTATATTTTATGAGAAAGAACACGGAGACACATTTTACACGGACAACTTTTAATTCGGAACTGTCAGGTTACAATATAACATAACGGAAGGTTTGAGATAGAAGCAGCATTAAGGGGCAAAACTATGCTATACTGCAACGCAGTTAATCTAGGCGTAACAAATTCACACCTCCAACAGATTGCCACCTCCATATATTGTGGCGCTACATTGTCTAGGCTACCGAGGGCTAATAAAAATAGCAAAATTGATTCGGGGTCATGCGTAGCTATCCACAGTAATCGGACGATCGCATCTTCAATCTGTTTTGGTATTTTCATCAAATTGTTTTGCTTCCAGGGCAATTGGCTTTGTGCGTTGATTTGTGTGACAGATTCTATTAACATCTCACTTAGTTTTCTTTGCCGCTCCGTAAATGCTGTCGTCATATCATGCATATGGAACTTGAAGGGGCGGAGTTTGCAATTGTTGAATTGATTGAGTTAAAGCTAGCATGTTTTCTTGTGTTGTTTTGTTGTTTATGTTTTCCACGTGGTTAGTGCCGGTTTCTCGTTTCTTAATCAGGTTCGCGAGTGAGGTTCACGATGGTGGCAATTCACCTTATATCTAAACACACATGCATATAAAAGAATCCGGCGGATTCTGGTTATAAGTTGTTAGGATTATATTTGTAGCAGTGGAAGCCTATCTTCTTGTCTCTCAGATTTCCTTCTTACTGATTTATTGGGTTGGGATTTTTAATCTTTTATTGGATGTTAGTTTTATATGATGGTGATTTATGGTGTTTTTTAGGGGGGACTGTGCAGCTTTGAGTGGATCTCTTGCTCGCTACCATGTGACAATGAATGAATTTTCGTACTATAAAATAGTACAGAAAAATATCTGATATTGATATTCAAGACTTCAAATGAATAAGAGAAAGTAATGGGTAGACAGAATTAAGCCACTTTTATGTTTTATTCAAGGAACTATTTATGAATTGCTCCAAGAAGAATACTGTGGGAATTTTGATTAGATTGAAAGTAGTTATGTTTTAGATTAACTCTTCAATAATAATGAGAGACACCACACCGGGAAGGGGAGAGGTAAGTCTGGATAGCAATTAAGTGAGGTATACAGATATTGGGAATCAATCAATGAATATCGAGCTTGCTAATTAGGCAGACTGAGGAAAGTAGCTTACTGTCTTAGTGAGAGGTCAGGAACGTTATGATCTTCCCCTCTTAAAGGTAGCCCTCACTCTCCGATAGATTGAGATAGGTCGGGGTTGTTACACCGGGTATGCATGACAAACAACGTTTCGAATGACGTCTAAATAAACTGCGCGTAGTTTTCGATGTGCCTGTCAAAACAAAAATGGGTTCATTGAATGATAGTTTACATGTTGGACCCAAACTACAGGATGACATTCGTACTATTCTTTTGAACTTACGAATTCATCCTATTGTTTTCTTCACAGATATATAGTGAAGATTACTCGACTTAATTTTTTCTCACAAATAAAATTTCTCGTTTTGTTTGCTCCAAGACAATCTCTCATTATCGAATAGTTGGGTTTTCAGATGACTCGTCAACAGCGTATTGTGGTACTTTATATTTGCAAACCATGTGCCCCGCAAAAATTTCGTCTCGCCTTTTAGTCGCAAAAACAAAGCTAGCTCCAGTTAAGCAGATTTCTATCCCACATCTTGAGCTGTGTGCAGCATTGTTGCTAGCTAGACTTTATGACGCAACATCCTCCTTCATCAAGAACCTTCCTCTTGAAATTCTACCGTCCAGATTTTTTTCTGATTCATCCATAGTTTTAGGGTGGATCAATACTCGTTCATATAAACTAAAGACTTTTTGTATGTAATCGAATTACTGAAATCAATAAATTTACTCCAGCAGAATCGTGAGATCATGTTCAATCTAAAATGAATCGGGCAGATTGCAGATCCAGAGGTTTACTTCCCGAAAATCTCATGAACTTTCAGCTGTAGTGGAACGCTCAACCTTGGTTGAGCCTTCCAGATGAATCATGGCCATCTAGTTCTCCAGAAATCTCGTCTGTGCTGCCGGAAGTTTCATCCAATAAAATTACGATAGTAGCAGTTCAGGATCAACCTGATTTTATTAAATTGATGTCTTGATTTTCATCTTTTTAAAACTTTGTTGGTCTATAGCATGGGTGAAGAGATGCATTCAAAACAGGCGAGCTGCAAAATCTGGTAATTTGATTCAAAGGGGACCATATAATTTTCAGAGCTAGAACAAGCCTGTTGGATTTGCATCAAATCAGTTCAGGCCAATTTTCTTTTCAACGGAGAACTTGCTAAGCCTCAATCAGCAATTCAGAAATTGATAAAACTGCAGCCTTTCATTGATAGTTTTGGCATTTTTCGAGTCGGTGGTCGATTAAGAGATGCAAATTTTTCAGAAAACCAGAAACACCCAGTTTTACTTCCTGTTAATGCACGTTTCACCAAGTTACTAGTAGATCACTATCACAAGATTATACAGGGTGTCTCAACCTAAGTTCCTGTAACTTCAGGGATCAATAATACGTCTAATTTGGAACAAAAAGTTCCTTATTTTTATTTTAGGGGAGACCGGGGCAACGTGAGCCAGGGGCAAGACAAATCAACCGCCATTTTGTGTATTGAAAAGGAGGGAACTTTGATTTCCCCCTCATTGTGATGTTGGCAACACTGGATCTTCCTTCTAAAGTTGTTGATTGAGGAAAAGCAGCAGTTCACCAGTTGCCATTGACAGGGAATGGTTTTGGAACCTCAAAGTAAGTTATTCATTTTCTCCTTGACTCTTTCTCATTTCCTCACTTGTTTAGTTTCACAATCTGTACTTTCAGTGTTGGTAGACCATGAATCAAGGATCATATTGCACACATAACTTTTTGGTCGATTGTTTTCAAGATGATGTTATCAACACTTTTCCAGACACTTAGCATTAGGGGCAAAATGAACCACTCGATTCGGGGCAAGATGAACCAAAGCAAAGATGGCTCATCTTGCCCCATACCTTTTATAGAACCACTATAATAGTGGTTCTTCTTGTCCCATAGTACTGTATTTTTGGATCTTGATATACTATTATATTTTTTCTATTCCAGTTATCAACAATGGTTCGGAATTATGTCGAGAAGACGGATAAGGGAACAGTCCCTCCTCTGGTAATGGAAGCAGCAATTCAGAACATCAAGTGTGGAGCAAAAACCAGGAAAACGGCTCGGGATTATGGGATTCCATATGCAACTCTCCGGCGTTACAAGACAAAGGTAGATGAAAACACATCAACGTCACTACAGCCAATTTACACATTTAAAAAGGTATTTCCAGATGAATTAGAGAAACAGTTGGTAGATTATATGATCAACTGTTCTCAGATGTGTTACGGAATTGATACAAAAAAAAGCAAGGCCATTTGCTTTTGAGCTAGCAAATAGAAATGGATTACCATATCCAGAGACTTGGGAGGAGAACAGCATGGCTGGAGAAGACTGGTTGAGTGGATTTATGAAAAGAAATCCGAACGAGTATTAGGAAGCCAGAATCATGCATCCTATCCAGATCTACAAGCTTCAACAGGCACAACGTTAATGTATTTTACGAAAAATTACTTCTTGAACAAGAAATAGATCTTCTTCTTGCGAAGGTAAATAACAAAAGAGTTCCATCCACAAGAGAAACATCAAAAATGAAAGAAAAAAGAACAAAACGAATTCTGTCCTTCAGTTCTGAAGGTTCAGAAGAATCATGCCCAAGTTTGAATGACGACGTAGATGATTCATCCTCTGAGTCTTCCAAACATATTTCTGAAGACTCAGAGGATGAATCATCTTTGGCCTTAATTCCTCCTAATAGAGATGTTTTTGTTCTGGTAAAATTCCAGGATGGAGGGAATTTGGCTCAGGTTTTAAGGGTTTGATGTGAGAATGAATTGGAAGTAAAATACATGCAAAGAAGCCATAAGCTGAAAGATCATTTCCACTTTCCTCAAGTTGACGAAATATGTTTTGTGACGTCAAAGGACATCGTGAGGATTTTGAAGCCAGTTTTTAAAAAAGGGACGAAGCGCCAACAAAGCTATGTTACCTTTGATGTACAATTTGAAAACATGAATGTTCGTTGAAATGCTTAGTTTCCTACTTCTATGTTCTAAATGGGAATTCATGTCTGCTCCTTTCCAATATTCTTTTCCAAAATTGATTCATATCTTTGTTTCTTTTAACCATTCGTAGGTAACTGCCTTTAATTTCATTTTTGAGAGATATGATTCAAGTAAGTACCTAATTTGATTTCGACAGAATGTTATATGTTCGTTAGAAGGTATTTTATTCTTTGAACCTTATTCTTAGAATTTTATTCTTTTTACCATTCGTAGTTAACTGAACTGCCTTTCATTTCATTTTCAGGAGAGCTATAAATTTTACTTGATCTCAAAAGAAAATTTTTTGTTCGTAAGTTTTTTATTCTTAGATATGTACTTTACTTACCTATTATTTTGTCTTGTAATTCTTTAGATATTATGCAAGTTAGTAATGCAATGTTCCTCTTATTACTATTATTTACTAACTGTGGTTTTAACAGCTACGATTTAAAGACTCATTTTTTAACGAAAATAAAATATTTTGAACTATATTTATTATTGATTTGTCTTGCCCCAGGTGTGGTTCATTTTGCCCCGGACCAGGAGCAAAATGAGCCGTTTGATAAAAAAAATTGGATTCTAAATAAGTACCTTTCAAATGACGTTTTCAGAAAATTTCTAGATGTATAGTGTAGGTGAAAAGTTGTAGTTTAAGATATCAAACTTGGTCATAGTCTCAAATCAAGTCATAAGACCAAAAATTCAATTTGAACAAAATTTGATTCGACTTGCCCCGGATTTATTTATTTTATTTTATTTTTATTATTTTATTATTAATTTTTTTTTTTTTTTTTTTTTTTTTTTTTTTTTTTTTTTTTTTTTTTTTTAACGCTTAGTCTTTGAGAAATTTGATACTTATTTAAGACTTTTATCGTGTTTCAACCGTATATCACTAAAATAACCATAACTCCCTCAGATGACAGTGAAAATTGAAAAATGAGTACCTACACACCATTGAAAAGAGCGTTAAATTTCCTACCATTCTGATACCAATTCCAAATTTTGTTAGTAGCTTTAATGGGAAAGAAATCTGGCTGAAAGTTGAAATTTGACAAATCTTAAGAAATCTGTCTAAATTTGGTGCGCTGTAGCTCGAAAGTCTTAAATCAAATTGTACTCCCGAAGATGTTGAAAACTGCGCCAAGATCTCACCTTTCCAACAGTGTGGCCAATGAATTTTACTTTTACTTTGCAAATTAGGGGAGGAAACTGTTTTTTAATGTTCAAAAACATAGTTTTTTCAATGAAATTGAGGGTTTTCTTGAAATATGACCTTTTATGAAAATACGGGTTCAGGGTCGGTTTCTAAGTATTTTTTACGCTAAATTGAATGGTAACACCAGCATATCTCCCAAACCCTGTTATAACCAAGCTTAACACTTTAACTCACAAATTTTGGTTTATTTGGTATGATAAAATTCAAGTGTTTTAAGGGATGAAACTAGTTAGCTTAAGTGTAAAATTCGGTTATAACAGGGAAAGCTATGCATCGACTTTTTGAATAGACCGCCATTGATTTAGAAATTGGCCACTAGGCTGCAGTTGGGGTTCTTCAACAGGTGTCTGTTGTAGTTATCAGAAGTATGGTCTCTCGATGATGCAGGTTGGAGAAAGAGGTAATGTCTGTTTTCACCTTTTCGGTGTAATTTTCTGAAAACTTAACGTCAATTTCGTGTGAAGTAGGGTTGCACCAATTAAATCAAATAATCATCAGTTGTTAAAACTATAGTTAGTCTTCAATATTGGGGGGGACCGTTTCTTCAAATCACTCTTCCTAAAATTATCAAACAATTTTCGTAAACATGTCAAATGGGGCAAATCCCTGCTCGTTGTGTGGAGCAAATCCCTGCATCCGTTGAGTACAGGGATTTGTCCCATTCAGTTCTAGCACGTATTCTGGTATTGTATGTAACAGTATGGATAAAAAATGTATCACTTTAGAATTTATTATCGACCAAAAGAGTGCACATAATTTTCTAACAATATGGTTGGTACCAGTAATGACCATGGTTTATACAAAAAGAGTTAAATCCTACCAATATTTTGTTCCAGGAATTACAAAAGAGAAACGGATTACAAACCTCTAACGAAGGAGGATCAGCTTACTGAGGCTCGAAGACTGATTACTGCAGGATCATCATATCGTCAAGCTGCCAAGCAGATTGGATTCAATGATACAATGCTGAGAACTCAGTTGAAGAAAGGAGCAAGTGGAAAACTTGGACGGTACAGGAATACTTTTTCAGCCGATCAAGAGAAGGAGGTTTGAGCCATTGCATAGCACTCGATCACCAGTTTTTTGGCCTTACTTTGAAGTCTTTATGATTTCTTCTCTTCAAATATGCAGAGGACAACAAAATTCCCCATCAATTTCCTGTCGACTCCATGCTCGCAGGAAGGGATTTTACGGGAGAGTGTATGAATAGAAACAGGCTGTCCCACGGGTGCCATGAAAAACCAGCATTGCCCAAGCAATAGGTTTCAATCCAGTTCAACTTCCAAATTATTTTGACAATCTGAAGGCTGCCCTGAAGAAGCACTAGTTTACTCCCAACCAAATCTATAATATGGACAAAACAATGGTGCAAACTGTCCCAAACATACTCCCTTTACACGTAGCACCCACTGGCAAAAAAGAAGTTGCGAAGACAGTCGCAGCAGAGTAAGGGCAAACAGTTACTGCTGTCTGTGCAATGAATGCAGTCGGGAATTACGTTCCGCTTACTTCATCTATGCCATCAGAAGTCACAGATCAAGATCTCCCAGAACAAGATCCTACCAGTGTTGGTAATAAGGAAGATCGTCAAATCATATTTCTTGTTGATCAAGACCCTGGTCTCAAATGAAGGTGATGCCACTGCTCCAGAGCAAATAATGTTTACTTATCAAGGACCCTTGAATTCTACTGCATCAGCTGCCACACTACAAGAAGATAATGCTAAATTGCAGCTAGGGGGCAGCGATCCAAATTTGGTTACCCCCTCAAGACATGGTGACTAATCCACCTCACCCAACGATATAATTTCACTTCCTAAAATCAAGATAATGAGGAAACGTCGAAGTAAAGGGCTGAAGTTAGTGCTCTTGATACCGTCACCAAATAAAAAACGTTAAGAAAACGAGTTCAAAGAAAAAGAAAAAGTTGCTGCAGAGAAAGAATGGCGTGCCGAAAAAAGGAAACGTAAGCTAGACTTCGGTTCGTTCAAGTCAGATGAGGGGAAGAAAAGGATTATAAGCAACAAAGAACCAGATGATGACTCTTCAGAAAGTGAAACAGAATACTCAATACTCGACAGTAGTTCAGATTTTGATGGCATTTTCGAACTCAGTGAAGATGTGGAGGACCAGGAAAAAGAGGAGCTCCAACAAGAGCCAAAGGTAGGAACAAAAACTCTGACGCAGAAAACTCAAAAATCACCAATGCTCTCACTGAATGATTACACAATACTCTCAAGGTGGTCAACAAAAAACCAATTCATTACTTCATCTTGGAGGTCAACACTTGCTTATGAACCTAAAAAAGTAGTGATAAACATCAATTTACGCTCAAAAGCTCACCTCAGTTTGTTAGCCGTTCTCTCAAGAAAAGCACACTATGAACTCCAAATTTTGACTTAGGTAACTTAGGGGATATCTCCTCCTATTTCTTTTTTCAGTATCAACTTCTTCTTCATTGTGGCTGCTTTCGAATAGCTACTTGGTTGGATGCAAAAGAATAAAACTGTCTAGGTGGCCTCAGATCCTTATTTTAAGTTTTTTATCCCAGTGTCTGCTATTGGTGCCATGTCTGCTATAGGGGTTTTTCCCTTAGGTACTATTTCTTTATTCAATTTTTTTGAAGTTTTTGTAATTTTCGAGATAAATATAACATTATTTTGAGTATTTTTGCTGAAAAGTAGTTTTTCCTGTCCATTTTCACCTTGTTGGGGCAAATCCCTGCACTGCGTGGGTTTGCCCCATTTTTTGGGGCAAGCCCTCAAAAACTTTTTCCGTAAATATCAAATTTCTCCTTGAATATTGATTGGTGATGGCTGTATTTCCCAGATGTTGTAGGTAAGAGGCCAACCTAAAACCCAAGCATAAAACTTTCGAGGAAATCTGCTTTTTGACAGTTGAAAAGGTCGAAAAACGAAAAATTGCAGGGCTTTGCCCCCACCTACATTCAGCAAAAAAAGATTCGTAGAAACAGACCCTGAACCCATATTTTCATAAAAGGTAATTTTTCAAGAAAACCATCCATTTCATTGAAAATACAATTTTTTTCAACATTAAAAAACAGTATCCTCCCCTAATTTGCAAAGTCAAAGTAAAATTGGCCACATTGTTGGAAAGGTGAGATCTTGGTGCAGTTTTTCCCGTCTTTGAGAGTACAATTCGACAGAAGAATTGTACTTGGCACACCGAATTTAGACAGATTTCTTAAGATTTTTCAAATTTTAACTTTCAGCCGGACTTCTCTCCCACTAAACCTACATACAAAATTTTGAATTGGCATCGAAGTCGTAGGAAATTTAACGCTCTTTTCAGCATTGTAAGGTGAAGTCGTGTACCTTGAGTCGGATGTGCCTTGAGTAATTTTCAAGATCTGGAGATAGGACCGCTGAAAAAAAAAAAAAAAAAAAAATTGGGTCCATCAAAATCTACACTCCCAATTGAGACAATCTAAGAAGAAGAAGTTTCATCTTCACTAATAAGGCGCGGGATTGGTAAGAGTTATTTAAATTTTTTTCTGACCTTTATCCAGGTTTGCCTGCTCTTCATTTGAAGGTCCCCAAAGAAAGATTAGTGTTTTTTTAATACTAATTTCGGTTGCAAAGTGAACTAGAACAATAGGTTAATCTGATGGCTATACTTTTTGTGGTTAATTATGAGTGATAACTCACCATTTGATGTTTTGTTTTATTGGTGCATTTGTGTACCTTGAGTCATTTTTTGCTTGTACCTTGAGTCACTCAACTTACGTTTTTTTAGCAAATTTTCGTAGAAAATGAAGCTATTGCCTCCAGATATTTTAAAATGAAAATTTTCTTCATTGAAATCCGTTTTGAGACATTATGAAACGATTCCTTAGGATTGAGATAAAAAATGTCTTTCTTGCTCTAAAAAATCAAGCAGTCCAAATGAAAGGATGAGTTTGTTGGCCAGCATTTTTTGAGCTCATTGACTTGGTTAAATTTTTAAAAAATACACTGAAAAATCAATAAAAATGGCGAAAAAAAACTGCAAAAATTGTTACCTAAATTTTTTTAGAGCAGAATTTTAGTCAAAAGAAGTTTATTAACGATGAACTAGAACATATCCATTGCTCCTCCACTACCAAATTCTACATGGGCACGTGGAACAGGTGAAACCATGGAAAAAAAAAATATCTTTCTGCCAGACATAGATATTTGGCAGGCATAATTTGGGGATAATGATAGTATCCTGCCAGAATTAACACTTGGCCGAAGAGGCCAATTAAAGTTTGCGATTTCATTGAAAACAGGCATTATTAATGTGTTTTAATATTTTAATTATCGATAGTATTTGATTTTAGTTTATTATTTTCAATAATGAACCTTTGGAATCAACCACGATTAATATACTTTCTAGTTCGTGGTCTTTTTATATTGCAATTTTCTGCTTTTCCTGCCTACGGAATTGTCAACAATAGAAACTTTTGCTATGATAACAATAAGATTTCTATCAAAAATTCATTCTATTCTAATAATAATTTGTAATGCGTTTCTTGGTGTGAGTTGGGGAGACCAGGGCAAGTCGAATCAAAATTTGTTCAAATTGAATTTTTGGTCTTATGACTTGATTTGAGACTATGACCAAGTTTGACATCTTAAACTAAAACTATTCACCTACACTATACATCTAAAAACTTTCTGAAAACGTCATTTAAAAGGTACCTACTTATTAAGAATCAAATTTTTTTTTTTTTTTTTTTTTTTTAATCGAACGGCTGAAACACACACAAACGGCTGACACCTGGGGCAAGACAAATCAATAATAAATATCGTTCAAAATATTTTATTTTCGATAAAAAATGAGTCTTTAAACCGTAGCTGTTAAAGTCGCAGATAGTAAATAATAGTAATAAGAGGAACATTGCATTACTACCTTGCATAATATCTAAAGAATGACAAGACAAAATAATAGGTAAGTAAAGTACATATCTAAAAATAAAAAATTTACGAACAAAAAATATTCTTTTGAGATCAGTAAAATTTATAACTCTCCTGGAAATGAACTTAAAGGCAGTTCAGTTAACTACGAATGGTAAAAAGAATAAAATACCTTCTAACGAACAAATAACATTCTATCGAAATCAAATTACCTACTTAAATCATATCTCTCTTAAAAACGAAATTAAAGGCAGTTACCAACGAATGGTTAAAAGAAACAAAGATATGAATCAATTTTTGAAAAGAATATTGGAAAGGAGCAGACATGAATTCCCATTTAGAACATAGAAGTAGGAAACTAAGCATTTCAACGAACATTCATGTTTTCATATTGTACATCAAAGGTAACATAGCTTTGTTGGTGCTTCGTTCCTTTTTTAAAAATTGGCTTCAAAATCCTCACAATGACCTTTGACGACACAGAACATATTTCGTCAACATGAGGAAAGTGGAAATGATCTTTCAGCTTATGGCTTCTTCGCATGTAGGTATTTTACTTCCAATTCATTCTCACATCCAACCCTTAAAACTTGAGCCACGTAAAAAACGAAATGCCCTCCATCCTGGAATTTTACCAGAACAAAATCATCTCTATAAGGGGAAATTAAGGCCAAAGATGTGTACAGAAATATGTTTGGAAGACTCAGAGGATGAATCATCTTCGTCGTCATTCAAACTTGGGCATGATTCTTCTGAACCTTCAGAACTGAAGGACAAAATTCGTTTTGTTCTTTTTTCTTTCATTTTTGATGTTTCTCTTGTGGATGGAACTCTTTTGTTATTCACCTTTGCAAGAAGAAGATCTCTTTCTTGTTCAAGAAGTAATTTTTCAGGTGTATCTGTCGGAATAAAACTGCGTTCTCTCTTCCGCTTGAGTCCAGCATTCTTTTGGGGATTTGTCTTTGGAAGACCAAAGACCTCTTCAGGAGAACCGACGGTGGGGTGGGATGAAGAGGCTGCTGGGGACGAGCTGGGAACTGGTGCAGTAGGTGTGTCAATATTTGTAAGTTCATTGGGTTTCATCTTCACAGGGTCCGTAGGTGAAGCAATAGTGTCACTTGGAGTTTCTGGAGCTGGACGATTAGTCACGTCACTGATCATGAAATCTGTATCTGTGAAAAGTTCACGATTGAATGGGAAAATGCCTGCTCGACGAAAACCAGCTGTCACAGTGCTTGGGAGCATAGCTTTGGGAAAAGCTGCTCTGACGCACCCTGCTACATCATAGATCGTCAATGGCTGGCCTGCTTTATGCAGAATCGCATTATCCAAAGCCTGATTATAGTATGACTTGAATGGCCCAAAAACTGACACATCGAGAGGCTGAAGTTTGTTTGACGTGTGAGGGGGTAGTGTCAAGAAAATCACGCCATTTTCTTTTGCTAAGTCGATAGCTTCAACTGACAGATGAGACTTGCAGTTATCCATGATCAGAAGAGTGGGAGTTCCATCTTTGCTGCTCCGCAAATGTTTAATAAAATGTTTTATGATTTCCACAAAAAGATTGGTGTTTAGCCATCCTGTTTTTGTGGCCAAGCCAAGAGTTCCACTTGGGGCATTGTGCAGCATGTATGGCTTGAAGTTTATCCGAGGGAAAATTATGACTGGTGGTAGATAGGTTCCATTTGTACTTACAATAAACATACTGCTCACAAGAACACCGTGTTCACCACTTGTGGCTTGCATAACTTGTTTGGCGCCTTTTTGTGCAATTACTTTTGTTTGTCGCGTAGGAACAGTCATAGTTGCAGTTTCATCCAGATTATAAATTCTGGTTCCATCTTCCAACAATGCTGGATATCTTTTGTAAATATTCTTCAAATTGTTGTAAAATACATTCACGTTGCACCTGTTGAAGCTTGTAGATCTGGATGATTCTGGCTTCCTAATACTCAAGTTTGGATTTCTTTTCATAAATCCGCTCAACCAGTCTTCTCCAGCCATGCTGTTCTCCTCCCAAGTCTCTGGATAGGGTAATCCATTTCTATTTCCTAGCTCAAAAGCTAATGACCTTGCTTTTTTGTATCAATTCAGTAACACATCTGAGAACACTTGATCATATAATCTACCAACTGTTTCTCTAATTCATCTGGAAATACCTTTTTAAATGTGTAAGTTGATTGTTGTGACGTTGATGGGTTTTCATCTACCTTTGTCTTGTAACGCCGGGGAGTTGCATATCGAATCCCATAATCCCGAGCCGTTTTCCTGATTTTTGCTCCACACTTGATATCCTGAATTGCTGCTTCCATTACCAGATGAGGGATTGTTCCCCTATCCGTCTTCTTGACATAATTCCGAACCATTGTTGACAACTGGAATAGAAAAAATATAATAGTATATCAAGATCCAAAAATACAATACTATGGGTCAAGAAGAACCACTATTATAGTGGTTCTATAATAGGTATGGGGCAAGATGAACCATCTTTGCTTTGGTTCATCTTGCCCCGAATCGAGTGGTTCATTGTGCCCCTAATGCTAGGTGTCTGGAAAAGTGTTAATAACATCATCTTGAAAACATTCGACCAAAAACTTGTGAGTGCAATATGATCCTTGATTCATGGTCTACCAACACTGAAAGTACAGATTGTGAAAGTAAGCAAGTGAGGAAATGAGAAAGAGCCAAGGAGAAAATGAATAACTTACTTTGAGGTTCCAAAACCATTCCCTGTCAACAACTTTAGAAGGAAGATCCAGTATTGCCAACACCACAATGAGGGGGAAATCAAAGTTCCCTCCTTTTCAATACACAAAATGGCGGTTGATTCGTCTTGCCCCTGGCTCACGTTGCCCCGATCTCCCCTAACTAAGACTTTTAAAAGACTGAACATGTGGTTTCTCACTAATATATCTTTTTTTTCCAATTCCTATATGCGACCCAAGGTACGGTAATCACTGACCCAAGGTACATCAGAAATGTACCTTGCGTCAAATTTCAAGTTTAAAAAAAATTCCCAAGTCGTCACCCTACAATTTAAAAATAGAAGGTGATTTTTTAAAAAGTTTCTTTACCTTTAAACTTGAGAAAAAAAAAAATAATAAAATAACCCAAGGTATACAACCATACCCTACTCATTTTTCAATTTTCACTGTCGTTTGAGGGAGCTCTGATTATTTTTGTTATATTAGGTCGAGAACACGAAAAAAATTTTAAATCGTGAATAACTTGGAAACGAAGCCCTTAAAAAAATTCTATAGGGCACTTTTTGTAGCCCTTGAGGTGTAAAATCGAATCCTGAAGTTATGGGAACTCAAGTTGAGACACCCTGTATTGTATTTTCATCTGAATTACCTTCTGACTTCATCTAAATTATTCAATTTCTAATATATTACTCAATGTGATGAACTATTTGAAATTGAACAACTAGGTTTGTCCCTTAATAAATTAAATAAATAAATGTAACTACCTATAGTTTTTTGGAGGACTAGGTCGCACACAAAATGGCAGCCGGGCCCTATAGTCGTCTCCCACTTTTAGGATAACGGCCCAAACGATTTATTGCACGGAAAGGTTTCAATCTACCCAATGGAACATGGATGGAGCTCACCATCGTGCAATGTCCTTTGATGTGTGCTGCCCGGTTTCTTCCATGCCTGAAGATTGGTATAGCGTCCACGTAAACAAGTTGTTTTAATCAATTGTTATCAATTCCAACGCCAGGAAACAGCTGCAAGCCTGGGGCAACTTGAGACCGTTACTCCGAGCGCTTTGAACGTTTATTCAAAATTCGAAATCAATAATAAAGGTCCGTGTTGTTCGTTGCCGCTGATTCTGAAGTTTTCAATTTCGAACGGTCTACCTATAACTGGGACTTTCGGATTTTTCCAGTTTCATTGAGATGTGAAAACAGTGAATTGACATGAAGGTGAATAAAACCAATTTGTGAATGCTGGATTTGGGATGTTATAGGGTCAATATCACGGACAACTGAAGCTCAGTTGAATTACCGAGCTGTCTCACTAATAGTGAAAGAGAGGAATGGCTTTTATCCAGAAAGTAAGTTCATTTCCTTACCCTTAACGAGGTGAATCATATCTCTATCTTTTATTTTATGTGATGACGAAAGGTGGGCTGCTATAATCTTTAATCAAAACAACTCCCAGTAGATACGTTGTCAAGAAATCCGCTTAAACTTCCTCTCCATAAAAAATTAGTGCTTACGCATTGTATCTTATAAAAAAATTAGTGCGTAGGTATGTATTGTATCTTCGTATAGAATCTCCCTAATCAATCACAGAAAAATGGGAAGACAGGATGTGGTCCTTTCGTGCAACATGGCTATATTTATTAGCAAATCTTCGTAATTATTTTCGCAATATAATTAGTATATAAAATTATTTGGAAGTTGGAATACCTACTTACTGTGAAGAGAAATGGTTGAACCCTAACTAGGTATAAAATTTATATATAACAAAACTTCTAAATAACATCTGCTGTACAAACCAATTTTAGGATACCAGTTTTTCTCTAATTTTTGCCTCTTTTTATCATCTACACTTTTTGAACTAAGCACCTCATTGTCCCCCTAAAATGATATCCTACGAACTCATGTCCTTTCATTTTGGTATGCTTGAAAATAAACACTAATTTTAAGTATATATAGCATTCGCACTTTGAATTAAACCTTTCACGAATTGAATTAAACTTTCTGCGAATTGAATTAGACTTTCCGCAAAATAAATTAAACTTTTCCCAAAATGAATTAAACTTTTCGCAAATTGAATCAAACTTTTCGCAAATTGACCTTAGGCGAATCTATTGTTTTAATCGAAACAAAATGTAAAACTTCAACAAAATGTAAATATTGTAACAAATCATGCAAGTGATGAAACAAGCACAAAAATTGTAGATTTAAACATAACCCAGCACCTCATGAAGTTAATCTGAAGGTTCAAATTATTTATTTATTAACAAAACTGAGCTCGCAACGTATCCATTCCTAGTTGACATTTTATATAATTTATAGGCATTAGTAAGAAGACTTCTAGAAGCAAAAGGTAATGGAGAGGTCATCCAGGAGCAGCAGAAACATATCCATCACGTTTGCACAAATGCTGAGCCGTCCTATGAGAATAACTTTGGTACCCAGCAATAGGGAGGGATCATTGTTCCTTTCTTGATGGTTTTTCTTTTAAATTTAAGCCGCGTCTCAAGCGGAAGGGTTTCTTAATGTTATTGATCTTTTCACGTATGTAGGTTTAATTCATTTTGCGGATAGTCCAATTCAATTCGCAAAAGGTTTAATTCAAAGTGCGAATGCTATATTTGTTATGCTAAATTGTATGGATTTTTTTTATAGTAAAACGGAGTTGGAGAGATCTGCAAGCATTGCCGGGTGTAGGTACTTTTGTCCCCCTGCAGTGAATTTATGTATGTTTTACTAGGGGTAGGGTACCCCTAGAGGAATGCCTTTAGACAAATCCTGATTCGGGAGAGTTTCATGAGTCTGGTGATTCGGGTTTGATCCTTGACAAGGAACTTGTTGAAGGTACTGAAAAGTACCTTCAGATGGGTGTTTATCCCTGTTTTCAAAGGGATGATATTTTTCAGACTCGTAGGCAAATGTCTCGCAATGTAGAGCGGCGATTTGCTGTTCTCTTTGAATATCTCGGGCATTGGAGATCTATGTTTAGGGCCGTCGAGGGGCCGCTTGGTGTCCACTGGTAGTGGAAGTCTGTAGGTCTTGAAAAGTACCTTTTGTTCATTAAAAATGGAAGACTGGAGGTTCTGAAAAGAACTGTTGTCTTGCGTGTATCCGGTCGCTAAGAACGGATATGTTTCTTTGAGCTGCTAAGCCATGCGAGGTGCCCCAGTTGTAGGGGTCTGAAACTCGTGGTCTCATGTAAGGGTTTCATATCCTTGAACGATGTCAATTCCGTTGTTGAAAGGCCGGAATATGTGAGTCTCTGTTTGTGTTGGAACCCTCTGTGTTTCAAGAAGGTTCGCCCGGGCGGAATTAGCCGGGAGATCGGCGTATGAAACGCCGGGAAATGTCGCGGCAGGGAAGCCTTAGCTCCCCGGGCCCGTGAAGGTAGCGTCACTATGGGGTGACATTAGCGCTAGGCCCGCGCCCCTTGAGGGTTCGGGCTGGCTAAGGTTTGGTGCGCCTGCGAGATTATCGTGGGGCACAGAAGGGCGGTTGGGCGTTGAAACATTGGTTTCGGCCGCATCACCTTTGTGTGTCTCCCCGAGGAGGCGGAAGCTGGGCGTCTGCTCCATCCTTGGGGGAGTCTCTAGTTCTTAAAAGAACTAAAGTTGGGGACATACACTTCGAAGATATAATCTCACGTGAAGCTGGTCCGCCCGGGGTTGACCGCTTATTGAAAGAGTGAAGCCCTTTCAATAATGCAGGTCCGCCAAAATACGTGACGACCGGGCTGTATTTAGCCCTGCTTGAGCACGGCTTGTCCCAGCGGGTGGTTCGAAGATAAATCTCCGAACCCAGGGGCAAGGCTACATCTCCAAGGCGGTGTTGCCTCGTTGGGATACCGTCTCGGGCCCTGGCTTTATACGGGGGCTGAATAGGGAGGCAGACGAAGTGTTAACCTCGACCTATTCGGACGTCTGGAAGTTCTGGTAGGCGGGAGTTCCTCTTCTCTACAAGCCGGTGGAGTTGGGTCGCAGCCGGCTTTCGAATTCCTCTTCCGGTTCAGCCAGGGGAGTTGGATCGCTTCTGGTTCACAGGAGAAGGTCTTCTTTTAGAGGAGAAGTTCGTAGATCGCTTGCAGTGGTCAGTATGAGCTACTGGGCCATGGGATGCCATTATACCCCTTACGTAGTGGGGGGTGGCTTTTGATTGGTTCGCCCAGTGTAATCTGTTGAGCGCTCTCTGTGTGTCCCGGGGGTGAAGCGGCTTTTCCCCTCCTCCTCACTAGGGCGCGCTTGCCTCATTCGCCCTTGACTCGGGATTTCAAAGGCGTTTGTTACAAGGCAGTCCGACGTCGTTTGTAATATATTATTTGGGGGTGAGTTCACCACACTCCCATTTTCAAAATGAGATTCCTCCACTTCAAACCATCGTTTTCTAATTTTAAAAATATGACTTGAATTCGTTAGAGTCCCCTTTCTCTCATCATTGACATTTGAAACATCCTTAAATAGATTAACATTATTTAATTGTGGTTTGAATAAGTTGGGGGACAGCACTAAAGTATTTGCCTATATAGTCAACAACTTTAGACCTACCCCCTGCGGGATTTTCTAGGAATATGAAAAAGTAACAACCCCGATTGTCAAAAGCAAATTTTACTTGACGCAAATATATAAATTTGTTTTACATTTTATCTATCCACTTGAATGTGAGTTATATACACCTTTTCTAACATTAGTAAGAAAGACACGAATGAGTCAAAGTCGGTCATTTTGACGTGCCTCCTCCACAGACACTCAAAGAGATGTGTGTGAAGATCTTGGATCCATTTTTTCCAATTAATCTATATATATATATATATATATATATATATATATACATTCTACCAGAAGGATTGCTAGGGTTTTTCGTTTTCATTTTTTGAGATGCGAGCATCCAGACCACTAACCTATACACATCATCCTGCTCAATTTTTCCTATAATCCAGCGGTTCCCAAACTGTGGTACGCGTACCACTGGTGGTACGCGGGAACGTTGCTGGTGGTACGCGAGTGAAGTTCGAAAATTTTTATACTCTACTAGTAGCGTGAGGGTGAGCGAGCAGCGGATGGAGGGGTGACAGTCGGAGTGGGAAAGATTGTGAGGGCGTGGAGGGGAGTAGCGCCGTTCAAGGCCGCGCGCTTTGTTATTGTGTTGTGCCAGATGCCAGTCAGCCAGTCCCAGTCGCCTGTCTGTCATCTCAGCGAGCACTATCTACTACGTAGCTCCGTAGAAAACCTAACCTGCAGTTTGACGTGTTGTTGTTTATATAGAGTTTGTGTCTATCAGTCAGTGAGAATAACATTGTTGGTAAGTGTTAGCTGTCGAATTGAAATGGATAAGTTTTTGGTAAGATCTACGTGTAGTAGTTCTAAAAAGCAAAGAACTTTGTCACCGGAACAAGAAAAGCCTATTGCAGCAGGAACAGATGCTGAGCAACCAAGCTGTTCCTCTACTTCTACGCCTTTGTTACGAACTTGTGAAAACAAAAAGAAATCAGGTAAACGTAAATATGATGAGAAGTATTTATCGTTTGGTTTTACTTATACTGGAAATTTCAGTGAACCTGTTCCACAATGTGTCATTTGTTTAGAAACTTTGTCAAATCATTCGATGAAACCATCACTTTTATTGCGTCATTTTAATACAAAGCATATCAATCTCATAAACAAGCCATTAGAGTTTTTTAAACGGAAGGAGTCTGAGTTAAAAGTGAATAAAGGAGCAATCACTTCATTTACGGGGTTAAACACTAGGGCTGTTGAAGCTTCATACAAGGTTAGTCTGAGAATAGCACAAGAACTAAAACCTCATACTATTGGAGAGACTCTAATTTTGCCAGCAGCTAAAGACCTTGTTTCCACAATTATAGGTGATAAAGAGGGAAAACAGCTCGATGTGGTTTCCTTGTCTGATAATACTGTTTCAAGAAGAATATCTAATATGGCTTTAAATGTAAAAGACATTTTACTCAAGAAAGTGAACAGTAGTAAATACTTTGCGATACAAGTGGACGAAACAACAGATGTCGCAAATTTGGCTCAACTGTTATGTTATGTTCGCTATGAAGAAAAATACTCAGTTGGTGAAGATATGTTATTTTGTGAAACTCTTTCAGCTCATACTACTGGAGAAGACATATTTTATAAAGTAAATGAATTTGTGCTCAGGAATGGAATGGATTGGAAGAAATGTGTTGGTATATGCACGGATGGTGCGAGAGCCATGACAGGAGCTCATAGTGGATTGGTAACTAAAATAAAAAAAGAAGCTCCGGAGGCACAACATATTCACTGCAGCCTTCACAGAGAAGCGCTTGTAACAAAACGCTGTCCAGCACAACTAAAAACTGTTTTGAACGAGGCTGTAAAGACAGTGAATTTTATTAAGAGCAGAGCCTTGAATTCACGCCTTTTCCACAACTTATGTCAAGAAATGGACAGTATTCATAAACAACTACTGCTCCACACAGAAGTTAGGTGGCTTTCAAGAGGAAAGATGCTGACTCGCGTTTTTGAGTTACGTCACGAGATATTGATTTTTTTAACAGATTCTGATTTTGAGCTACGAAGTCGTTTTACTGATGAACTATGGCTGTGTCGACTGGCTTACTTAGCTGACATTTTTTCAAAACTCAATGATGTGAACATGAGTTTTCAAGGTACTTCTAATACCCCGTTTCGAGTGTGTGACAAAATTAATGCCTTGAAACAAAAAATCACCTTTGCAGATGATGAAGCCAAGAAAAGCAAGGTTTCGTTTTTTCCTTCTCTCAGCACTTTTGTTGAAGAAAATGAGCTTTCACTTAGTAAGACAGTTCTTAGTGATATCAGTGACCATTGTAACATTTTGAAGGAAAACTTGAGCATTTACTTCCCAGAAAACTATAAAGAACATTTGTGGATGAAAACCCCGTTTAGTGACATTAAGAAAATGACAATCCCAGAGAATCTCTCATTAGCCGAAAAAGATCAACTGTTCGACTTAAATTGTGACTCAGATTTGAAGGAAGTTTTTGATAAAGCTACCCTGATTGACTTTTGGATTCAACGACGCCAAGACTACGGTGAAATCGCCAACCGAGCAGTCAAGTTTTTACTCCCATTTTCAACATCCTACTTATGTGAAGCTGCGTTTTCTTCTCTTTGTTACCTTAAAAACAAATACAGAAATAGGCTGGCTTGTGTTGAAAATGACTTGCGTTTGAAGCTAAGCCCAATAAAACCAGACATTGCAACTTTAAGCAAATCGCTACAAGCTCATCCTTCTCATTAACTTGTGTGTACTTATGTTTGAATTTGTTGTATTGTTTTCCAAATACAGTTTTGTTCTACACCTTAAAGTTTATTTATATTCTTTCATCCTAATTTTTATTTCAAAATAAGCATTGGTTATAACTATGAAAAGTTTAATTTTAACTAATTTATTTACAACTAACTGCCAAGAACTAAAGAAACATTGTTTTAAAGTAAAGTACTTAAAAGGCTAAATGTTATTTTTTAATTGTTATTTACAAACTTTACTATGTTGGCAATGGAATGATGATTAATCATTTTTATACTGGTGGTACATGAAAGGAGGACTTCATATTAGGTGGTACGCCATCAAAAAAGTTTGGGAACCGCTGCTATAATCTATATTTCACTAAAAGGATTGATTTGGGTTGTTTTATTTTTATTTTTTAGATGCGAGCTTCAAGACCACCAAACTATACACATCATTCAGATCTATTTTTCCAATTCATCTAAATTTTATCAAAAGGATTGATTAAAAATATTTTTTATTGTTTTTAAGATGTCAGCATCAAGACCACCAAACTATACACATCATTCTGATACATTTTTAAAATAATTATTCCACATTTAACCAAAGGGATTAGTTTAGGATTTTGTATATATATATATATATATATATATATATATATATATATATATATATATATATATATATATATATATATATATATATATATTCGTATTTATTCGAGATGCGAGCATCCAGACCTCCAAATTAAAAAAATAGAAAATCTCCCACTCTCCTGAGATTGAACAGGGTCGAGCGACAAATCGCTTCATGGAGACGAGTCCGATAACTCCCACAGTGATTACTAATTACTATACTATTGCATCTAAACCTCACAACTTTAGATCAAAGTGAGTGAGTATTTGTGCAATAGAGTGCATTAGAGTATTTGTGCAATCAGTCAATCATTTGTTATAGTTTCTGGTTTTTACCGCCGATTAGATAGTGGGGGGCAGGACTAAAATTTTTGAGTAGGCAAAAACTTAGTGCTGCCCCGCAACTTTTTTTTAACCAAAATTAAATAATGTCAGTCTATTTTAGGATGTTTTAAATGTCAACGATGAAAAGGAGGGAACTCTAACGATTCCAAATCATATTTTTAAAATTAAAAAAAGATGATTTGAAGTGGAGAAATGTCGTTTTGAAAATGGGGGGGCAGGACTAAAACACTCGCATTACCATTCGATTCAGCATTAAAAATACCTACACTTAAAAACTAGACCTAAAGCCGTTGGTTCATAAAGCGGCATTTTTCAAGAAAACCGACGTTTTTGTTGACCACGTTTTTAAATCATAATTTATAACATTTAAATCATCATTTCCTCCCCTAATTAGCAAAGTAGGTAATAGTGAAATTAACTACACATTGGGAAGAGTAAATGTAGCGGTTTTTGTGTAATTTGACGGTTTCTAAGATCAATTTTGAGGGAGTGGCTAACTTTTAAACATTTTTTAAAATTCCCTATTTTTAAAAGAATTAGGTACTTTAGGTTTGTTTTTAAATAAATGAATCTGAATGGTGTCAGATAAAGACATATACGAAAATTATCTGATCTAATTGACAATTCAACGCAGTTTCCGAAAATGTGGTCAAAAGTTGAGAAAATTTATTTAAAGGGGAGAAATGTGGGTTTTTATGCCAAAAAACGTGGTTTTCTCTAGTGAAAACTCTAAAAAACCATAGATATCTTTAGAACGAAAGAGCGTTACCCACGTATTCATTGTATAGTTTTAAAAGAAAGTAGATTCCATTCTAAGAAGTTTTATACCATTTGCACTCTTCTATGTTGATTAGTTTTTTTTTCTAATTTTTCAAAGTTTGCACTGGTGACGTCACACAGGGACGGCATGGGGGTCCCGCCCAGGCGGGAGGGGCGCTTTGACGTCACCAGTGTGGGAAACTTTGAAAAATCATAGAAAGAAAACTACTCATCGTAGGAAAGTGCGGAGGATGGAATCTTCCATTTAAAAATAGTTAAACTAACTCTTTAGGACCCATGGGTAAGTGACACTCACTGAGATAGCAAGTGCAAGAAATTAGAGGTTCATAAAAACTATCTTGCTGGAGCACCTGCAACACTAGCTACTAGCTTGCATTTACAAGAAACTTTGCTACAGAATGAAGAAAATCCTAAAACATGAGTTTTGACGCTTTGTTTTAGGTAGTAATTGCTGAGCGTTAGTGAGACGTTACTTAAAGTCGTTTGACATTTGTAAGGTTGTGGGTGAGGTTTCAAACTTATGTGTGTGTGTTTATTTGTATCGCAATCGCAGCTGCAATCTATGTTTTGTTGGTTCTATCACTAATGTACTCCACAGCCATAGGGTTCCTACATTTGCTATATAGTTTTTGGTAGGGGTCTGCAGAGTAGTGGCTTCACGTTTTTACGTATTATACGTGAGGATCCTGGTCGTATTTTGTTCGTACATGGTCCCCCTGTCCTGCCCTACTTCGACCTTCCCCAACTCGGTCCAGATGACGTGAGGCTCTGATCAGAGGATCTTCTACTATAATAATCACCCTACCATTACAAATTGAGCATTGGGTTACTCAGTGTGGGGTGCCCCTCCGAGGATAAATGAAGAAAATTTGTTTTTAGCGGGCAGAGTGGGGTCGGTAGGGAACCAAATATTCAGAAAGTTCTGAAACGTACAATGCAAGGGGAAATTTTGATTTTATAGAATAAATTTCATGTTTATTACAGAGGCTGCCATTGATTCGATCATGATGCAAATACCTAATCCCTGAAATTCGTACAAAATCCGTTCTGATTTGTGGAATTGGGATTGTAAGAAGGAAATCACGTTCGCAAATATGCAGTCCTCAAAATTGAGAGAGTTATAACCGTGATAAGAAATTTTAAATGAAATTGGATTAAAATTGTGGAAGTTATGACTGACAAGGGAATCCGGACAGACGTACAGACACAGAACCAAATTTGCTCCAGAAGCTCTGAAATGCAAGATGCAAGTGGAATTTTTGATTTTGGAGGACAGAGATTTTTTCGACTCCGAAAGTGAACACAAGGATTCTGCCGCTTTGCAAGCAAATCAATTTTTTCTCAATTAAATCGAAGGGTTTTCTTGAAAAACGTCCTAAAAATATGAATTTGGTTGGGGGTCAGTTTCTACGTTTTTTTTTTTTTTTTTTTTTTTTTTCACGCTGAATCGAATGGTAACAGTTGGTTACAGTTATCCCCAGCCCCGTTACACCAACCAAGGTTACACTTTACTCACAAATTTGAGTTCATTGATAAGATAAGCTTATGTGTTTATAGGGGTGAAACCAGTTAGCTAAAGTGTAAAACTCGGTTTTAACGGGGTTGAGGAGATCTGCAAATGTTACCATTCAATTCAGCGTAAAAAAATATGTTAAAACC
This sequence comes from Adelphocoris suturalis, assembly GCA_030762985.1. NCBI lineage: Eukaryota > Metazoa > Arthropoda > Insecta > Hemiptera > Miridae > Adelphocoris > Adelphocoris suturalis. The sequence continues at coordinate 30,239,898 of CM061045.1, read as the reverse complement.
GACCCCAAACTCGAATTTTCATAGACAGAAATTTTTCAAGAAAACCTTCGATTTCATTAAAACATAGTTTTCCCCCCTAATTGGAAAAGTAAAAGTAAAATTGACTTTACCGTTGGAAAAATGAGGTTCTGGCGCAACCATTAGGCTTACAGGCGAAAATCCACGTGCCGAACTATTGGAATCACCGAACGTTTGAATAAAGTGAAGATTTATAAGATTTGACAAATTTTCCTTTTCAAGTGGATTTTGCACCCGTTTCGCCGAAAAGTGTGAGTTGAGTAAAAAAAGTGGTTCTCCATTTAGGAGGTAGAAAATCTTTGGCTGTTTTCAACGGTGAAATCAGATTTGAATTTGCATGTAAATTTAGGGAGTTAGGTATGGCCGTTTTAATGTCGTAGGGTAGAAAACACGAAAATAATCTTGAAAATTGAATAACTTGAAAACAAAACGTTAATAAAAAAAATTCTACGAGGAACTGTCGATCAGAAATTAGTTTTCAAATCAGGTCCTGACCTGCGACCTTCACCAAATGGAACACCCTGAACACAGAGTATCCCAAACCTAATGGTAAAACCTTAGGGGTCGATTCTAGAGCTTTACGTTTTTCAGAAGTTGATGTTTTTTTTTAATTTGTTTTTCTGCCCACACTACAGGCTATTTTGGTAAAAACTTAATGGGGAAAACTTCTTGAAACCTCAGCTTTCCTGTGATACATTCTATTTTACTTTTACTTTGTTGATTAGGAGAGAAATCTTCTAATGAATAACCCAGTTTGAATAATCCATGATTAAAAAGTTCCAGTCATGCAGCATGATCTTATGAGCCAATTTTCTTTAATTATCTTAGTATATTATGTTACATTGTTTTGAAATTTGAGCACTTTGAAATAGTTAATAACCAATTTTATGGCAACGAAATTCGTTCTGAATAATACTCTGCGGCTCAAAAAGATTTGGAAATTTTAGCTTTTTTAGGGACGTTTTATCGATTTTTCAGCAAATAATAATGAAATTCAAGTAAATTTGTCTTCATAATTTTTTGCATAAATTTTATAATGTTCTAGTTTGCTGTTGATAAACTATTTTTGACTGAAATTATGCTAATTTTGCTGAAAGATTTTTTGAGCACATTTTTTGAAATTTGAATAATTTAATGTGCTCAAAAATTGTTGGCCAACGAATTCATCCTTTTGTTTGGAAAGCTTGATTTTTTGGCGCAAGAACGGAATTTATATCTCAATCCTAAGGAGAGTTATCGTCTGGAATAACAAATATATATATATATATATATATATATATATATATATATATATATATATATATACTCGTATATATATACACTTACATATATGAAAAAGCGTTAATATCTAGGATTCGTTTCAGAATGTCTCAAAATGGATTTCAATGAAGAAATATTTCGACATTTTGATTTTAAAATAATTTTTTACGAAAATTTGCTAAATGATGAAATAGAGGTTTTCTTGAACAATGAAATTCTACGAAAAAACGAATTTGAGGTCCGCTCCCCAACTCTGTTATAACCAAGTTTTACACTTTAACTTACAAGTTGTAATTAATTAAAATGTGCTAAATTTTATGAGTTTTTAGGTGAAACAGACGATATGTCTTCTTGGATTGAGGAATACTCGCATGTTTGTTTTTATTTATATATTTCTAACGAAAGCAGATAAAATTCTAAGAATACAGACATCACCACACTCTTCTACGACAAATACTTTTCTTTCTTGGATTTTTAAAAATTTGGTATACTCCTCACTGAGATAAAAAAAATTCCTTTTCTTTGCCCAGAAATCAAGCATTCAAAATGAAAGGAAGAATTGCGCAGTTATTTTTCAGCACATTCAATTGGTCACAATTTCTAAATGTGTGGGGGGAAAAAACAGTTGAAAAATCAATAAATTTACATTTTCAGCAGAAAATGTTCTGCTGTTTGAATTTTTTCACACTATTTTGCTGAAATGTATGCTTGAAAAGTTGACAAAACTGCAAAAAGTTGTTCAAAATTATAATATATTATAACTGTATTTATAACTGACTCGTATTTTAGCTGTATTTGTATAACAGTATTTGTAACATAGCTGACTCGTATTTTAGAAAGAGTTTTTCCACGATTAGTCATTAGTTAATTTTTCCGAGCACACAAAGTGCCTACTTAACTTTCAAAACAATTGGAAAAATATAATGAGAAAAACAAAAAACTACGAAAATTCGCTCATATGGTCAAGCTGCATGACTGTAATTTTTATTTTCTCTCTCTCTCTCTCTGTCTATATATATATATATATATATATATATATATATATATATATATATATATATATATATAATACACAGATAGGTATGTACATAAGAAATGGTATAGGCAGTACCAAGGTTCCATAAAATGGGGGGTAAAAATACAAAACACTGGAAACATTTGTTGAAACCCCATACCTAAAACTTCGTGATAAAAAAATTATTTAATTAATTAAATTGTTTATCCCGAATTTTGGTGGAGAAAAATTCAAACCACTTTTGATCAGTTCTTGTCCTTATTTACCTTACCCCCATATTGGTACCTACCCATCACCCCCATTTTTCTGAAGATTGGTAGGTATTTAGTACTCGTAATTATACTCAAAACATTTATTTTCCTATGTTCAAACGACCAAAACATAATGAAAAATCGATATAAACTGCAGTGGCAGTTTTCCATTCGTGAATACTACAATATGTTATTTGCCTATCGGACTATAAATTGCTTTTTGTCGTAATGCCGCCCCAAATTTTTGCTTTCAAGTTGGTATAACTATATCCTTTTTGAGAGGTATTGTACAGGACTCGCTCCTGTCGAACTAGCTCAATCAATTTCCCTTCACAGTCCATATTCATTCACAAAGCAAATTTTTCTAATTTAATCAGAGAAAACAACGAACAACTAAACAATCTAGGTAATAGTGTAGACTGATGTAGGAATTGAGGGGTGGTAGCGGATCGGGTGGCTCTGCGTGCAAGGGGAGGTTGAATATTGAGTTGAAAACTGAGAGATTGAAGGGGAACTGAAGTCAGGTCCCGACCTAACAAAACTGGATTGGAAACAGAGGCTGGTCAGCAGTGGGGGTAAAAACCGGTCAGTTCCGGTTGCACTGTCGCTGCTCCCTTGAAATATACACGATGGGTTCAGACCGGCCGGCCTGCAAGTCAAGTCAAGTACGGTCACAGTGTCGCCACACCTTTAAGGTTACGTAAATGGAGCTAGGCATCCAGGGCCGAAATGCGTGCAATGATTCAACAGAGGAGAGGTGTGACAGCCCCTTTCCTCTACTAGCGCATTAATGTGCAGCGTTTGGGGAATACCCTGCCCAATCAAATGGGCGAGGGTACATCCCCAATCGTGGCAGTTCGAGAACGGGAGAAGAAGCGACGTTCAACCTAACCCTGAATGAAAGGTAGACACGTTCTCTTGGAAATGACAGGTATTGTCACAGTAGTTGAGAGAGAGCTCTGACTACCACAATTTTTTATCAGAGGTTCGATAAACTAGCTCTTAGCCTTCCTTAGCAGACTTGTGTTGAATTTCCTGGAAATTGAAATGGTTAAAGTAAAAATGAGGAATGACTGCAGTGGCTAAGCCAGACAGTAAATTATGAATTATGATGATTCAAGTTTTATGTAGTGTTGGTCCCAGCCGAGAAAGATTTCCCATATATGAATCTTTTTCAGGCATTCTAATGTATAGTCAAACAGTCCACCAAAACGGATTTCCATCAGTAAACGTTTTGAAAAACTCATTAATTTTGATTTTCGGCCATCCGCCGTCCGGGCCATAAAAGGCCCACGAATTGACTTGAAAAACCGTTCTTTCGCGCATAGACTCCATTTGGGGTCTAGTTGGTCCTAACGTTTAACCATCCGGATCGCTTTACTCGCATAGATGCTATGGGCCAAAAACGGGCGAAAAAGTGTCTTTTTCGAGGCTTTGAGTGTAGACGTACGCACCAAGTAATTTCGGACGCAGAATCGACTGGGATAGGTCCCAGACGCTTTTGGAATCCAGTGTACCCACGGTTTTAGTTTGATTCCTATAGAAATTAGCTCTGTGGATTGAATGAGACCACTCGGGTGGCTGAACGACCATCCATTTGCTCCCCATTGGGAGCGCAGCCTGTAACGCGAGAACAGAGGTGGATACTAGAAAAGAGACTGACGAAAGCCCCAGAGCATGCTGGTTACTATAGCTGGCTATCTGATTCGGAAATAATAAACCATTATGTAATAATTTGCAGCGTTTTCTTTTCTAACTCTGCAAAAACTTAATTTTTACAAAAAATCGCAATTAACCAATGTTTGATGGTAGGGAATTTTCAGACTCCACACCTTTCCAAAAGAACTAGAAATTAACCTTTTCATAAATATTACCTACCCTCTATTATTTATTTATTTTCTGCGTTTTAGGTGCCCAATATTGAGGATTTTGATCTTCTAAAACCAATCAGCAGAGGTGCTTTTGGGTGAGTTATCAATCTCGTTGTGAGCATTTTTATTGAAACTAGTATGTATTCAATAATAAGTGGTATTATATAATATTTCAACTTCTCTATAATGTGAAAATATTCCTCACGTATGAACAAAATATTTCTCAGGGATCAAGCATAGGCTGAACATGAAACTCATCCTGTAACACAAATTTTTGTGACTTGGACAAAACTGGTATTTTTCTACCTGGATAAATACAATGCAAAGCAACTTCTCCAAAAGTAAAAAGAGAAAAAATGATTAAAAAAGAAAAATAAATTACTTAAATATTTAAAATTGATATGAAATAAATGAATAAAGATGAAATATCACAAGAAATATTGGATCTAGGGATTTTTACAAATTCACAGGAAAGTGATAAAAATACCAGTTTGTCGGTATTGTTTTTGTAATTTTATCCAAAATGCATTTCTTAGGAGTTTTTTCTTCTGAAGGTAAACTCGTTCAAGAACTGGAAAAAACCTAAATTTTATTTCTGTCGATAAAAGACGAACTACAATATTAACATCCTTGAAATATCGAAAGCTAGCCACGATTCGCTCCAGATGTTTTCTTATATTATTTTTGAGACGTAGTAGTCTTTGGCAGTGAATGTAAAATTGATGATTAATAATACACCTCTTGATTGTTTCATTCCAGAAAAGTCTATCTTGGTGTCAAGAAGAAGAACCCTGATCAATTGTATGCTATAAAAATATTGAAAAAGAACGAGATGATCAACAAAAATATGGTTAACCAAGGTGCGTTACTTTATTCTACTGTCAGGTATGTTTTTCATTGCCCAATGAACGTTGTCACGCTATATTAGGTGAAGAATGGATCTCATAGAAGTCACCTTAGCTATAGCTATATATATAGCTATAGCTACGATCGTAGATATCAAAAACAAGTTCGCTACTGCATAGTCAGCAAAGATATTGAGTTATCTTTTCTGTACCTTTGAGGTACCCCCCCCCCCTCCCCTCCCGCCAATTCGGGCATACCTTGGGTAATGTTCATTTTGTTACAATAGGTACGAAAGGTACAGGAGGTTCAACAGTAGTAGTATTTACTGTAGTAGGAGTATCTACTGGACAGGGTTTAACATTGTAATACCCTGTCTTCGCCCAAAAATATACGAAATGCAAGACAATTAAAGATATAATCGTATATGACAGAGTGATCCGTAGTGAATACTATTGATCTTAAATTGTTAGGTGAACAAAAGGAATATCCTCGAAAGACGGATCTTGCAAGTCCAATGATACTTCTGGCTTTTGGTAGTTTTGTAGTGTTAATGTGACATTGTTAATTATTCTCGGCCGTCCTTTAGAAGTTGAATGGAAAGGTTTTGTTGCGGTAAATTATGTGGCTATTTTGGGGTTTGATTTAAAATATTCCATTTAAGGTTTTTAATTCTGATTTTAGGCCGTTGTTAATTTGGAGTGAGTCTTCTGAATGCTGCAACCAGTTGGTTAATTTCGGGTATGAAATAGACATAATTGCCAGAGATATCTACTTGGACATACTTACAATTTTCATTGTTCGCCTGTAATTCAGTCCGAAATTCACAAAGAGATTCGTCTTTTATCACAATAATATGTGCCAAAAGGGAGGCACGAGTCTTTTAACGAAAATGCATAGTTGTCTATTTTAGATTTCAGCACTAAATTGTTAGTTCCAAGAATTGAAAGTTTTTGAACAATTGAAAATTTTTGAAGAATTGAAAGAGTTTTCGTACAGGGTGGATACTGGTAGAAGGTACTACGAGTACAATTCGTATTGCATCTCATGAAATACAGGTGTGTCCAAAAAGTAGACAATTTTGGCGTTATTTAATTTGCAGTTGACAGACATGAGTTTCTCGATTTTGGAGATGTTTTCAGGAGAAGTCAGGGGATACGTGGAGATTATAGAGTTCTGAAAGGTTTTGTAATTATATCGCTAGGTCGTCAGGATGAATAATGCTGGGGTGAAATGTATGCAATTTACAGAAAGTTACTGTATTTTCGACGTCCTGAGTTATTTATAGTATCAAATTGGCTACCATAAGCATGTTGGTGATGTGATCTCTATGTATAAGCATTCAAATGTATATATTAGGTTGTGTTGTTATTCAGGGTTCCGATTTTCTCAATACCTCGATGGTATTATTGGAATTTTTAATGAGTGAGTTACTGATGGAATAGTGTTGGGACATAGCGGTTTGTTGATTAAACTGGTTATTCTTTATGTGGGAGAACATATTGTCCTGTCTTGGTTATCTAAGGTACCGGTGACTACTTTTATTAGCCGACCTAACCCGTTTATTGCCCCTCGTTTGTGTTTATTTAGTTCGGTAGCTCCTTCGAAAATTCGTATCTGGTTAATTTTTTCATTGATTAGTTTTAGGGTATAGTCAAGAAGTTGGAATTTAGGTCGGGTGACTGTAACTATCGGATGGAATTCTGTTGTCTTCAGTTTCTATTGCACGCCCGAGTATTCTTATTTGAGTTTATAGATTTCAGTGATTAGGGTGTCCAGTTAATAGTAATGGATGAGTGTATATCTGGTCTCAATGATGGATGCGTTCCCCTGAAGTACTGGGATTATCCCATGGTTCGACGTTATGTCTTTGATTTTGGCACCCATTGGCAATGAGGTAGAAGTTCCTTGAACAATAGAGGAGTTACTAGGTGAGGGGTCAGGTGCATCGGCACGTAGAAGTGAATTTTTGTGGCCTTTTCATATTAGTTCTTTTCTTCTATTTTCTTTGTTTTTTGTTTTTTTAAATATTATTCTTTTAATTATTTTGTTTTATTTTTCGTTTCTCTTCTTTTTTTTTCAATTTTTTTTTTTAAAGTTGGTTGTTGTTTATTTTTTATTTTAATTTTTTTTTGTACATTTAGGTTTTTTACTTCTATTACATATTTCTTTTGTTTTATGCTTTTTTGTTTGTTATTTCATACTTTCCTCTTGTTTTGTTTTTGGTTTCTTTTTATTCCTTTCTTCCATCTAATTCCTGTTTTTGGTTTATTATTTCCAATAATAAGCCTATGTGATCGTGTAGCAAAAATTTTTTATAACCCCCCCTCAAACTTTGTCACTTTACGTTTCAAGGTGCGTAGAATCCAAATTTTAAATGTCCGTCCGCCGTTCGCCGTCCGCCGTCCGGGCCATAAAAGGCCTAAGCATTTACTTAAAAAACCCGTTCTTTCGCACATAGACTCCACTTGGGGTCTAGTTGGTCCTAACGTTTAACTATCCCAATCGCTTTACTCGCATAGATGCTATGGGCCAAAAACGGGCGAAAAAGTGTTTTTTTCGAGGATTTTGAGTGTTAGACGCACGCCTGGCACGCTTGGCGGGGGATCACGGTGGGTGGTGAGGGGGGTGAGCGGGGGGGTGGAGTGAGAGGAGGCGCCGCGGCACCTTGTGGTGGCTGGAGTGACCAGGGGCGTAGCAGAGGGGTGTAGGAGAATGGATATTTATTACTTTTACGTGTTATACCCATATAATACACCACGGCACCATGAGGTGGGTACAGCGTTCCTTCGAGGCATGAATATATGTTTTTTTCTAGGTCATATTTGTGTGTTAATACCAATGCTTTTCCTACGCATATTTAATAACATATCCTCTCGACTTTTTGTACGTACTTAGATAATGATATTATTAAGGCAATAACTATTTGAATATATAGGAGCTCAAATCGAGAAATATAAACATGCGTATACAATTATAGAAGTATAGGTTGTGGCAACTCGAAATAGGACACGCCGAGGAGTCTGGACGGGCCTTATGACGTACGCAAGCCAACTAAAACTACGATCAAACTCAATTGAAAAAATAATAAACCTTTGTCAAATAATTTGCAGCGTTTTTCCCCTTGTTTTTGTTTTGATTTTTTTCTTTTCCTTTCTTTTTATTTATTATCCTTTTAATTTTTATTTTTATTTGGTTCTTATTTTTTCACATCTTTTCATTTTGTTTATTTATGATTTTAGTTTTAGCCTATTATGGATGTCTGAGTACCACAGTTTGATTTTTCTAGCGTTAAGCTGTCCACATGAAGGTTCTTGAAGGGTTATGTGATGGTGGGATCGATATTGAATTTTGGCTTGACGGAATAGCGATCGATCGTATTTGCACAAAATGCATATTTCGAAATTATTTATGAACATGTTGATAGATTTTGTTCATATTGGGCCAAAAGTAGTGTTTCTTTGTTTGGGCATAGGTTTCATCAATTCCTCTACAGTTAGTTTTCCCGTTGTGATAGATTTTATTGATTTCTTTACGTTCATCATTTGTAAGTTTGCTTAGAAAGTCATCCAGATGAAAAGCTACTTGATGGTGAGTACTGTCGAGAGAGGGGGGGGGGGGGGGGGGGGATCGTTGTTGATTGTTAATTGATCGTTGTTGATATTCACGTGTGGGAGTGCATCAGCATTTTATTAAGGGCTCCTTTTTTATACTGGACTAGCAGGTTACCTGTGTGTTGCGTGTACCCGCATGTTCGGATTAGTCGGTGCTTAGACTGCTGAAATGACCATATCCAGACTGTGTCGTAACTACAGAGACTGCATGCCAAATTACACCTTCACAGTTTGAAGAGCATGGAAATAAGCTGTAAGAGCTCACTAAGCTGATCACGATAGAGGGTTGTAATATAGCCAGTGTTCTATTCTGGAACTTGCTCGTCAAAATGCACCCACCTTCATGAAAATCGGGGTAGCAGTTTGGCCCTGATGCTCGGACAAACGGACATTGGATTTTATATAAGCAATTTATAGTAATTACATAGCACTTTGTGCTGTGTAGGTGGCTCTATACCTTGTCATTTTCCCCAGCTGTTCCAGATAGGCGTCAATTCAAATTTTAGCAATCAAGTTTCAACTTGTACCTGAATAGAGGTATCTCAAGTTGTAATACCCAGAGACACCCTGTTCAAAAATGCTGTACAGGTAAATCTGAAAAACTGAATTGGAATCAAATAAGCTGAAGAACCCACTCAGCTGATTAGAATAGTTTCCCAAGTTGTAATATTTATACTTTACCACACCCAAAGACGTCCCGTTCCAATTTTTAGTACCTTGAGTTTGATTGGAACCAAATAAGGTAGAGAGTGCACTCTGCTGATTCTTCAAGTTGTAATTTTACTCTACCACACCCAGAGAGTTCCCGTTCCAAAGTTCAGCATCCCAAGTGGAATAGGAACCAAATTAGCTTTGAAGTTCTCTCTGCTGAGTAGAGTGATTCTTCAAAATGAAACTATACACTACTGCGCCCAGAGTGATGGAGGGAGGGGTAGGTCCGAAGTTCAACACCTCAAGTTGAATTGGAAAAAACTCAGTTATTTATATGGATACCTGTAGAAGAAGCTGTACCCGCTTCCTCCTCTAGCACATCCTATTGCATCATTAATATTGTTGGAAATATACACGAAATAAATCCCTCAACTGTAAATTGTATTAAGCACAAATAATCACAAAACTATTTTCTCTCATCTCTACTTGACGACAACATTTTTATATCAAAACAACAACAAATCCTGTCTCTAGCACGGCAACAGTTTCCCAACACCACATCCTCCTGTTTCCTCTTGATGCGCCTGCAACTGGTCATTATGTACTACCCCCTGTCGACCATTGGGGAGCCGGACCCTGAAGACAACATCGGTTAGTTGTTTGCAGATGGCACATGGCCCAACACAAATCTCCTTTCCCAAACCTTGGTGTCTCGGCACGTTCATCACATCGTCTCTTCGCCTCTTCTGCCACCTTTCCCAATGTTTCTCGGGCTACACCATGAGCTTCATTCAATTTTTGCCACAGGGACTCAGCGTAGGCTGTGGTAGGGCAGGGTAGGTGTCCTCCCACAGGTTAGCATGGATGACTGGATGCGCTGTATGCAAGAAGTGCCCATGAGAGGTGCTCATCCCACTCCCTTTGGTGTAACTTTGTGAAGTATGTCAATTAATGTATGGCTGAATCGTTCTATACCCCCATTGCTCTGAGGGCGAAGGGACGTTGTTCATGTTTTATGTGATCCTAGGATCCTCATGGTCTCCGCGAAAATGTCCGCCTCAAAATTCTGGCCCTGATCGGTATGCAGTTCTCGGGGAACTCCAAATCTCAACATCAGGTTGTCTACCAAGCCACGTGCCACCGTCTCGGCACATTGGTCAGGGGCTGGGAATGCCTCTGGCCACTTGGTAAACTGATCTACTGCGACGATAATGTATCTATTTCCTTGAGCTGACCTTGGGAAGGGGCCTATGACGTCCACGGCCACTCGTTCGAATGGTACCCCTGTGCGGTACTCTTGCAAGGGTGCCTTCTTCGCTCCCTTTCTTTCTGCCTCCCTACAAGCCACGCAGGCTCAGACAAAGTCCCTCACGTCCCAATGCATTCCCTCCCAGCTTGGGTCACAGGCCCCTCTCTTCCTATGATCGTGGTTCGTTTCCCGCCTGCTGGTTCTTTGGGCAATTGTAGGATGTGTGTCCAAATGCAAGATATGTCCAACATTGATAGATAGATATAGATAGATATATTTTTCTTTGTAAAGGCCTAAATGAGGCAATACAAACGTAAATGAGGCAATACATTCCACTGAGGGGCAATACCTTGCTGTGTGCCTTTTATCATTGCACCGCCAACACCCACCAAAATCCCTCTTTGCCCAATCTGCTCCCACTGCCCTTATGTGAGCCTCATCTTCTACTCCACATACTGTGGCAGGGTTTATACCACTATTGGCTCTTTGGAGGTTGGCGTTTGCTTGCAGCACATATCCTACAGCCTCTCTCAGTGTAGTTGTTGGGTAGTCCAGTACAAGCTTACGGAACTCGATGCTCCTCATGACATCAAAAAATTGCTGTAGGGCTATGACCTCGATGGCTGCCCATGTACTACCCTGTAAAGCCCTCCGTCCCAGAGCCTCCAAATCTGACGCAAACACCGTCAGGCCCTCTTTTGGCCCCTGGACTCGGGCCCTCAACTCTGCCACGTACAGGTGCTCCCGATCCGTTGTCCCATACCGCTGTTCGATTGCCGCTACCATTTGTGAGAATGAAGCCTCTGGTCCAAGATTCAAAACCACAGCCAGAGCGGCATCGTGCAATGCAGCTACAAGCTGCACAGCCTTTTCTTCACCTTCCCACCCATTATAACGACTAACCATCTCTCAAACTTAGGAAGGTAGTCCCCCCAGCTCGTGGTGCCATCATACTGTCCTAGCTTTATCTTATTCTTACCTATCTCCACCTGCGATCTCCTCCCCTGGTCCAGGCTGTCCCCTGCTTGTCTAACGTCACTTTGCCATGCCCGCACTTCTCTAATCACGTCTTCATAAAACTCCCTCAGTTGAACATTGATGTAATCTCTGGACTCGTTCACTGCAAGCTGTAATCTTCTCAATTCGGCCGTGAGCTTCTGCATTTCGTTCACATTAGGTTGGTTGCTTTCTACTTCAGCATCAGTAGAGTAAGACATCTGACATCATTATTGTCAGAGCCACTGGGTTCCGTGGACCTCACGATCCGTCCACTACTTAACCGTTGACCATCCAGAACTGGGTTTGGCTCATCTCTAGCGTCCTCATTGTCTCCCTCTGAAAATCCTACTTCTGAAACCACTGTTGGAAATGTACACGAAATAAATCCCTCAACTGTAAATTGTATTGAACACAAATAATCACAAAACTTTTTTCTCTCAACTCTACTTGACAACAACATTTTTATATCAAAACAACAACAAATCTGGTCTCTAGCACGGCAACAGTTTCCCAACAATATGTTGTTTGAATTTTTTTTTTTTCAGTACTTCTAGGAAACTAAACAGTTCAGAATATTAGATATATTGCCCAGCAGTCCCAAAAAGGCTCCAATTCAAATTTCAGCAATCATGTTTCAACTTTTACTTAATTAATTTATCAACCAAGCGTCCCCTCAATGTAACCTACTCAATATTACCTTAGTTACAACAAAACTATTCCCCACAACATTGCTGCAGTTAATAAGGCGTTTTAAATATAAGTTTTGGCAAAACTGTCTTAACGAATAAAAACTGTTCAACTCCACCCACCAAAATGGTTTTGGTACCGATGAATTTATTATCGAATGTTTTTTACACGTGAACCCTCCTCATCCTCATTAGACGCGAAAAGTTGGACGCATGCCCAGTTTTTCCTTAATTACGAAGTTGTTTACTCAGGTGACGTTGTTAGGAAAAGCCGAGTTCTCGATAAAGGAGTAAGTCTAGAGGATTATAATATAGCCTAAGTTCTATTCTGGAATTAGCTCGTCAGTTTGCACCCACCCTCATGAAAATCAGTGCAGCCGTTCGGCCCTGATGCTCATACAAACAAACACAAACCCACGAGGAGACATTGGATTTTATGTATTAATGTTTCAAAATCGTATTCTTACAATTTTGTTTTCCATTTCGAATAATCCGGGAAGAAAAAATACACGAAATAACGGGATCCTGGTTCACTTTAATGACTGTAAGGCGGGATCGGAAACATAATAGCGGGAGAGCCATTTGGCTCGTACGGGAGGCGGAACTACTCATATCCATTTTCCTTCGTCGTCCACAGGATGCGAAGAGCGCTAGTGAGCAATGCAGTGCTTACAGAATATAAAGTTCTTGTACAATTCACAATTAATACTTCACAATTTCACTGCACCTTCGGGAGCTCAAATCGTATATTATTACGAGATGATCGGGAAAAATAGGTATTATCAGTGTTCCATCATTAAATATGTAAAAAGCGGGATAAAAACATTGAACGACTTATGTGCTCTGTCGGAAGTTTGGGAAGACAACATGCCAACCCCATTTCAAGCACTGGCGGGAGAATTCGAATTTTGGTTAGGGCCAAACATACCCCCCCCCCCCCCCAATTCCAGCGGAATTAAGCTGCGGGCTTCCCACTGCCAAGCGGCAAAGGACACAACCTCCTAACCAAACCGCCCGAGAACACCTAAACCGGTGCGCACGTTTCAATAGGCCAATCGGACCCCGGCAAACACAACCAAGTGGGACCACTATAATGCATGGAAGAGAATTCCATGCCGCTATGATAGGGATCCACGAGACATTACGTCAGTGGTATTATCGGGACAGCGCACATGAAACCATGGCTCGCGCGGGATACACTTTCGGAACAGATGACCATGCGCCCATCTGTTTCTGAAGGGAAACCGAGGCGAAAACTATAAATAGGTTTCCCAGCAATTCAGCTGTGAGTAACACAAGTCGCGGAATTCATGGAGCCAATCCCGCCTTTGCTATAATCAATCGGGGCCAACCCCGACCGACCATGGCACTGACCACACACCACGGGAGCGTGAGCCTTCTCAGAGAAGTTTGAGAGCTGTCGGAAGTTTGGGAAGACAACATGCCAACCCCATTTCAAGCACTGGCGGGAGAATTCGAATTTTGGTTAGGGCCAAACACATTTGAACGAACACCGGAGAGGTCTTTGATCGGAAAAGATTAGAAAACATCTTCCAAATAAGTAAGGGCAGAAATATTTTGTAGACCAGACAATAACTCTTTTTCGATTGTTAAAAGTTGTTGTTGTTGTTTTGACTTAAAAAATTTAGAAAGCAAATTTTATTCGTAATATCTTATGTGAAAATCCGTTTACTACTAATTAGCTATTGAATCATGAGTTTTATTGTTGAGAGCTAAGGGAAAATTATTCCCTAGCCATATCAAGAGGCGAAGCATTACATGGGCTGCCTCTAGTTGGTTCGTCCACTCACACTAAGGAACATATATATCACATTATAAACTGTCATTGAACAAGATTGTAAGAGACATAGCAGATTGGCTAGTTCCATTCCTTGAGACTTCATTATATCGACCATCATAATCTTCATAGGTTTTCAGGTATGGATATTCAAATATTATATGATGGATTACTTTAATCTCAGCAGAGCAATGCTCATAGCCTATATGATTGAAATTTCATCCTGTGCTTTGTGACCTCACCAATCGCATGACCTGCTCGCAATCTGCAAATAGAGCCGTGTCCTTTTTTAAAGCACTAGTTCAGAACCACGGCACTCGAGGGGTTACTGGATCTTTACTTTGTAGTGAGTTCTCTTGGATTTGATTCACATTGCTTCTGTCATTTCTGGTGAATTTTTTTTCTTAATCAAGCTCTTCGCCTCTTGAATCTTGATCTCTGTGAGGGATGTTAAGAAACAACGTGTTTAGTATAGCTACTGACACCAGCTTGAGCAGTGGGGTGGTAGGAAAGGTTGGTACTACTTACTTTCCTCTGTGATGCCTAATGAAGAGAACAACATGGCCGATTTTTGAAATTCCAACTAGTTAATGTGCATTAGTTGGAAATCTCGAACATACAAAAGTAGACCAAAGAACTAGGTTGGTACACACTGTAAGTTAGTCTTTCCTCCTGTATTTTTTCGTTATTGAACGGACATGTAGGTATGTACCTGTTGAAACTGTCGTCCTGTTGTCACTCCTTTTATTGTTACCTAGTAAATTCGTCCCCAATCGTTTGTTGATTCAGTTCCAACAAAATTCGTCCCCATTGATTGTGTAGATCACATTGCTACATCTCAATAATGAAAAACTGCTCACAGACCTTCACCTTCAAACACACCACATATATGTGCTGCAATATGTTGGGCATTTCCTACTTCACTACTTCTTCACTTTCATAAATTTGTTGGTATCTCGAAGTACTTACAAGCTTATGTATTTAAAATCAAATCTAATTTCAACGTTGGACAGAAATGAATGTACAATACCAAGAGGTAGGCACATAGGTAGGTGGTAGGTACCAAACTAATGAACAATTTATTGGAGAAGCAAGAAAGCAACACACTTCTGTTACCAACAACCTTCTTCCACTTGGTTTTGTATTTTTCTGTCGTGAACACAAGTGTAACAGACACAAACGACTTTACTTTGGATTAATAATGTAAATCGATATGATGAATTATCAGTTTTCCCTTCAAAGGCCCTCAAATCCTTTCTGCTTGTGGCTGCCATTTTGGAAGCTATCGCAGTGCCGCCAGCGGTAATTTAAATCGCCAATTTGACCATCCCTCGAGAGCCCAAACATTTTTTTGTGAAATTGTCATTATTCTTTTTTTCATGAAAGTAACAGATTTTTTTCTCTTAAAAAAAAAAAAAAAAAAAAAATCAGTTGACATGAGCACACTAATTGAACGATGGCTTTTTAAAATCCTCGGCACAATCTTTATTATGATTAGCATATATAGGTATATAGTTTCAAAATCTGAGCAAATTTGGTTTAGTTGTTTCTGAGAAATGTGCACCTAAAAACACCTATTTATTCGCCTACAAAAATCTGCTTTGGCGATTTTATTAATATTTTTTATAGTCTGCTGGTTCAAACAGAACAAATGACGTGTACTTTACTACCATGAGATGAATAGCACCCAAAAATTTCAAGTAGTTTTGGAAATATGAGGGCTCAAATTAGAAAGCTCTGAGTTGACTACACTCCTTTAGGGGGCAAAATAGGTTTAAACTATAAAAATCACATTTTTTGAATATGTTTTTATTTGCCCCACTGCCTTCATGCTTGTAGTCTTCCGTCTCGTCAAGTTCCTCGTCCAATCTACTTTCAGCTGTGATCAGACATATTTTAACCTGGCACGAAAAATTAAACTTTGCATGGATCACCTTACCGAGGTAATAAACAGAATGGATGCCTACCAAAAGAAATAGATGAGGAGAAAAGCTTACACTCTGCTGAAAAATCTACTTTTTTGGTGTTCTGGTACACTTTTCTCAGCTTCTGCTCTACCGATTTAGGAAATTCAAAGTGGGTTATATTTTTGGTTTCACTGTGAGCTAATGGATCGTTCGACATTGTCTGGACATGAACGGTTTGGGGAGTAGAAGTAATGAAATGGAAAAAAATGGAGGGAAAAAAGGAAGTTTTGAAAAGCTCGTTGCATATACAGAAAAACAATTGTAATTTGTAAGTTAAATTTTAGGGCATTACCTACAAGGGGACAAAAGTTAGGTTGATAACATCACCCAATTCATCGGAAAGTTAGCATTAGCTAAAGCTATTTAGCAACTAGCTAAAGTTAGCATTTCTGGAAAACATAACTCGCCCACCAAAAGTTCTGGCAGACAACGAAAAAAGAAGTCTTTCGAAACTGAACGATCAATAGATCAATTCAGACTATTACCTAGAAAAAAAGAAAAAATTGCTAGCTTTATTCAATCATCAGAAAGACACACTCAAAGTAGTCCCTGCAAAAAGTCACCCAGGAACTTACCCTGCCCTCTTGAGGTACCTATATATCTTTGTATATATAAGGCAAATATCTGTGAGTTTCGAATTTCAGTTTTTTAATCATTCTATTTTTTCTTCTTTATACCTGCTTCAGCTTGGAAGTCAATTGTTAATTGTGTTTCTCACCTGTTTCGTACCTTCCTCTTATAAATTATATGTAATTTTGGTAATTATGTCGTTGCAAATTGTTTATTTTGATAACTGTGTACTACCTACTGCAACAAATATTTCTTTTCTTTCTGTTAATTAGGTGTTGCCCATATACCAATAAATAAATAATCACTTTGAGTACCGATGCCCGCCTCAAATGTTCAATTTTTAGTTAAAACATTAGTTTACATTCTATTGCTTCAAGTAGTTTCTGATTTTGTTCTTCTGAAAATGTTTTCCAAACTAACAGATGTTTAGGATTGCATTCTCACTGTAGACTATGCTTACCAAGAATATGGTGTTGAAGTAATTTGTAATTCGAGTAATCTTCAAGATAGCATTTTTTTCCTTACTTGTAACCAATGTTAGTTATTTTTCATTGCAGAATCGGAATAATAATCTTTAACATTACCTGCCTCCATATCTAGAATAGGAATAATGATCCTTTTCAAAATCAACCTCCATATTTTCAGTTAACCGAGAGAGAAATGCTCTTGCACTCGCAAGAAGTCCTTACTGTGTACATCTTTTCTACTGTCTTCAGACCCCATTACAAATTTATCTGGTAAGTATTTATTTAGCCCTAAATCAATGTTTCCCTTTCTATTACATTAGAATCTAAATTTGTATTTGGTGCTATTTAAAGGATTACTTTTTTTCTCAAGATTCGTATGAGTAAACTATCAATATAAATACAGTAGAAATCGTTTATAACATCCGCCAAGGGACTGTCAAACATCGATCGTTACAGCCGGTAATCATTATTACTTATAGTCTCAAAATTCTCAAGGTTTGGGCAAAATTGAATTGGAAATACTTTTTTCTGTAAAGCAGGTGACTTGTATGTACTTGCTCTTACTTCTGAATAGTTTTGAAGGGAAAAACTTAACTTTCGAGAAGTACCTATGTTTGGAGACACAAATATTTTTATTGTTTATGTATAATGTACAGACATAATTATGCATACCTTAATGAAAAATTAAGGTACTTGAAAATTCTTCAGGACATCTTGTAGGTATGAAGGAACTGCACTTGAAAGAACACACTGCACACAGGACACATTGTACAACAACTGAAACTGAAACCAAAGATGACCACAGAAGACAGTGTGGTTTTTCCTCAGTATACCATCGTTATTATGATGATGATCGTTATTGTGATGGACGTTGTAAGTGTTGTTATTAAAAGCGATACAACTGTTTTTACATAGCGAGCAAACCATCTGTCGAGGATTCCGCCTTATAGACAGTCTGTCATAATAAGCAATGTCGTTATAAATTATGCCTCTGTATAGTGTTAGATGGCATAATGTAAAAAAGTTTCAGTCATGTAGCATGATCGTATGAGCGAGTGTTCATAAATTATCGTATTATATTTATGTTGAATTACATAAACACTCACAATTTAAGAACTTTATATTATTGGTTTTGGGTTTCTATTCAAAGAGGATGTCTATTGCCTGCCATCTACAAGCTGTCTTAACCCTCTAACAGGCGTATGGAGAACCTAAGGTCCGTCATTGATTTTTTTTCTTCATTATATTTGGAATTCAAGTGGGTTACGTGTACCTCCAGCCCTGGTATCCTCCCTCAAGATCCCCCCCCCCCCTACACCTCAGCTTCTTTCTTTTCTTTTCCATTCACTTGCCATGTGGCAAAGAGTTCAACAAAACAAGTTTTTTAGTTGATATTGAGTAATATTTTTTTCTTTGAAGAAGCAGGCGACAGGAAAAATAAATTTGGAATCCGAGAATTCACCTTACTAGAATTGCTTCCGAGTGTATCTATGGTAGAGGAAGGATTTTTGTAACATTTGGGAGATAAAAACATTTTTTGTTTTCAAAATTTCCACTCGCACGTTTTAGACCATTCTGAACTTTGGTTTCATGTTTGTATGTGTGTCCATCTATCCGTGAATCCTTGTAACAAGCTTAGTTTCCATAGTTTTCAACCAATTTTGATAATATTTTCTGGGAACGTGCAGGTTTGGCTGTAGATAGTCTCGTATCAGTTCCATTGTTCACAAATAAATACTTCACTCCGCGCATTCGCAAACTTAAGTTCCATTGAGCGTCAATTTTTCACGCTATAGTTGTCTGATCTGGTTCAAATTTGGAGGGTAGTTAGGATACTACGAATTAATCGTATCATATAAATTTCATTACCATCGTATCATTAGTAGCTGAATGTGAAATCCTTGCAACAAGCATAAGTTCCACAGTTTCCATTCGATTTTGATGAAATTTTCTTTGAATGAGCGGCTTGGGCTGAGGATGATCCCCTATCATTTTCACCACCCAGAAATTCATAGTTACTGCTGCACTTGCGCAAACGTAAAATCCGTCAAGTGTCATTTTCTCATTGCCTATTTGTCCGATCCCACCCGAATCCAAAGGGTAATTTGGAAATGACGATTTGATTTACTCAATATGAATTTCATCGCGATCCTGTTGTAAGCCCCTTTTGTTATTCTTATAACAAAACTGAAGGTGACATGAAGCTCACTTGCTACTGCCAATTCAAGGCGAAAAGGTTTAACCCGAGTACCTGTGAGGCAGATACTTGGTGGCTTACCAAGTCTTTGATCGACTCTCTAGGAGAAATAAGAAACGTCAGGAACAAGAACAAGATAAAATTTATAGACAAAAAAGAACAACTTCGATAATATATAAATACGATAAAAAAATACAAACATACAGTAGAAATGCTTATTTAACGTACTGATTCACTGAATATAGACTTCTTACTAACTAAACATATTCTAATTTAGGTGTATAGAAAACAACTACTTAATGACCTTGACACATCTTAAACACTAAATCTTTAGCGGTACTCCACAGGCCTGAAGGGCATTAAAACAACTAATTTGATGCCCGAGTGACTGCACATCAACGTAGGAGCAACGAAGGTGCCTGTTACAACGTATATCAGGGGGTGAAAATAAGCCTGGAGGTTCTTGTATCATCATATTTGTTTGGGTGTTACAAATACGATGTGCAATGGGTAAGTTAGGTCACACAAATGTTTCAAATTAGTTGTACGTTTCTGTGATTTTCGTCCCACTTTTTTCTACTGCCCTTTGGGAGATCTACCATGGCCTTACTGCCAAAAACGTTTCGATGAGATGGATAGAGAATCTTGCCACTGCTTTTTCATGAGGAGTATTGTCACCAAGTTATTTGGATGGAGATGGATTGGCGAGATAAGCTGCAGTTGACGATGCTTCCGTCCAATACTGTTTGGGAATATTCGCATTATCAGTTAATCTGATGTAACAAAAAACAACGCAGATTCGCATTCGTAGTGGCAGTTGCCCGAATATAAGTCTCTAAGCTGGTGAACTATCTCTGAATCTGAGAATTCACTCTTCATCGTGTTGTTCACGCTATCTTTCTGCTGTCACTGCGTATTTTGAAAATTTTCTTGCCTGTTTGGGTTACTACAAGGGAGGGGGGGGGGGGGGATTTCTTAAGGTTTCTGCTGGCTGCTACTTTTCTTCATATTTAGTTAGTAAATACCATTTTCGGCATGAGCAGATGCAATGAGCTGTTGTGGTTCGGGTTCAATGGCCACCCAAAGATCCCTGAGAACACAAACCAATTTCATTTCAAATTTCCAGATATTGTAGTGTTCCCTACCTATTTTTTTTCAACTTGAGGTATACTTGAGTGTGTATCTTACTAATGTTGGCAGATATTATTCAGAAAAACTTGCTTTGCGGTCAGGAAAATTTGTCTGGTTCTATTAACTTGTCATGCATGTATTAATAATAATGAGGCTATGTTCGTGGAATCTCTCTTAGTTTGTGTATTAGTTTCAAATAAAACATTTAATTACTGTGAAATACTCATGTTATGCCCCAAGAGTACCTCACATTAATTAAATGTTGGTCCATAGCACCTCGTTTTGTAACACCCTTTTGATTGACACATAGAATCAATTTAAACTAAGTTTATGACTGATTTGAGCTCGATTGAACGTCGTTTAGACTCATTATTTTTATTACTAACGTGCAATAATCAGAATTTCTTTATTTTTCAATCTATAAACATGTGTCAAAGCTTAGAATGTATGTAAATGAGTCAAGTTTCATGTGTTAATGCTACAAACGTCAATGTTCAGTTCATTTCCCAAGTAACTGTGTTTATTGCAATTGTAATGCGTTGTTTCACATCTTCAACATCAGTAGATAACGAGAAAGGGCGTAAAAACTGAATCATTAACGAATTCCATCAACAATAAATAGGCTCTCTCATGTTAGAACCAGTGGTGTAGTGAAAGATCTAGTAACTACAATAGGCTTTCTACTGTAGGGTCACCATTTTGGCAGGGACATTACACATCATTATGTTTCCTGTGGCGCTAGAGAATCCTAGTGGGCACTAAAAACTAATTCGACACCGAGCCATTCCTGTCCCATTCTCAGAGGCAGACTCGTTCTGGAGTTACACCCCGTTATACTTGTATTAAGTATTTGGAGTCACCCTGCATTAGAAAAGAGAGAGGAATAAAAACAAAACTATTCATCTTTTTATTTTGATTACTTGACCAGAAAAGTCAAAGCCAACCATGCTAAACCTTTAAAATGAAGTTTGAATATATATATATATATATATATATATATATATATATATATATATATATATATATATATATATATATCTTATGGCACAGATGTGCAGTGAAAATTAAAACAAAAATACAGAAAGAGACACAATTATTATTAATATTTCGGCATTTGCCTTTTTCAAAATGAAGAGTAGAGTGATGACTGATGACCTCTCTTGGCGCAGAGCCAACTACATAATAATTATAAAGAAGTAGAGGCTGTTTGGGAAGTTCTTTCACATTTTGTGGATAAACGGTTTCCAAAATTTGTCTTGAAAAAAGTAGATAATATGACAGCAGTTTCCTAATTAATAGAATGGGATCAGTCTCCCTACCCCATCTTAATAAGATTGCTAAGCGGATATGGAATTTTCGTGAATAACGAGACTTTTGAATTCACGCCATGTATATGACAACATAGGACAGTGGAATTGCCGATGAGTTGTCTAGTATGGACTCGAGGTTATCGGAATGGGAACTGAATAATGATGTCAACGTAATATAGACGTTTCATTCCTTTGCATTTTTCGATATAATTTTGCCAACAAATTACAATCATTTTACATATTTTCAGCCGATTTTATTATTTTATTTATCTATTTATTTATTTATTTATTTATTTTTGTGTCTACATTCATGGATTTTCGATAGCTAAGCTAATATTTGTAAAAATAAATATGATGTTTTTCTTATTATTTTTACATATAAAGTATGGATCTATGACCTGTCTTATAGGCAAGGCTTCGTTAACAAGAGGGACCCCTATTGTAATTGATTCAGGGAGGTGGGGGACAACCCTAGCAAGAGAAGAAAAAACCCGCATACAAACAAATCCTTTCCAAACTATTCTAAGACCGAATTTGTGAAAAACCCATAGGTCTGTGTGTGTGTGTGTTGTGACATTTTTTATCGATGCTGCCCAGGCCACAATTCTCAACTGATTTTCAAGATTCTTCCTTTCCAATTTTGTCTAGTTTTGCAACGAACCCCATAAATTTTGAATTCCGTGATGGAAAAGGGAGAATGGCAGAAAAAAACTATTTTTTTCTCGACAAATTTTGTCAACGCCACCCAGGCTACAACTATCATCCAATTTTCGTCATTCTTATTTGGGTCGGTTCCAATTTTAGTCTAGTTGTGCAACGAACCTTGAGAATTTCGAATTTGCAGCCATGATGGAGGTTGGAGGGGATCATTACCAATTTTCTCAAGCGCTGCCCAAGCTACAAATCTTGACCGATTTTCGTGATTCTTATTTTGTTCCATTGCGAATTTAATATAGTTTTGAAATGTATGTCTTGGGTTTCAAATTTCATCATGGAGGGGGTGAATAGAGGGGGTAATAGTAATAAATCATGATGTTTTAAGTAACTATTCTAGATTTTTCAAACAAAACTTGGGATTTTTTAATCATATTTCTAGTGCCAAACATCTTCTGGAAGGACAACTATCCAGCATACCTATATAAAGATTTGTTTTCAGAATTCGTTTTTAAATGTGCCTAAACCAATTTCAATAGTGACCATTTTCAAACATTTTGCATTGAAAATGACTAAACCCAGGACAGCTTATTTTCTTCGAAAATTTCTATTAAAGTTCAATTTCAATTGTCAATATGAAATTTGTGGTGACTGGCTGACTTGATTACTGTGGTAATATACACCCATATGCCCACCAAAACATCTAGCAAAGATGAGGCGACACAATGACAGAAGCGCCCGGCCAGTGACCTTCCACCACCACAGTCGAGGTGCGCTACCCCAAACCCCCACCACTTGTGCCTGCTTCTGCTTTGATTGATGCTGCTCGATCATCTATCGATTGGATTGTAGTATCGATTCAGAGAAAGTATTCATTGATGTCTAAATCGAATCTACCTCGAAGAATCGATAGATACTAACTTGATTGAATCTATTAGAATCCAGTCAAATTCAAGTTTTCGGATTTGTATTCTTCAAGTTGTTTACCTATCTACCTACCTTTTAATTCTTCTTTTTGTCAGGGGTACGGCACTACCCGCGGTACCTCTGAATTTTTGCTTCTGGTAAGTATGAAGATACATGGTTCCCAACTCTATGCTTACTTATTTTCCTAGTTTTTTAAAATAACATGTAAGTGTAGAATGTTAAAAAAAATCAGGATTTAAGTAAAACTTGAAAAAAAAAAAAAAAACCAATAATGTTATTACTACTTTCATAGACACATAGGTACAAGTATTATCGAATACCCTTCATGTTTGGGGAAATACCTTAAAATTGGTTTTTGGCAAATGTCGGGTGTGGATACACATAAAAGAGTATGCCATAGACCAATATGAAATGATTATATTTTTGTTGTGTTTATATAACAGGTGATGGAATACTTGATTGGTGGTGATCTGAAGTCACTCTTGAGTATATACGGATTCTTTGAAGAAAGTATGGCCATATTTTACATAGCAGAAGTAACGTTAGCTCTCCAATATTTGCACCGGTAATTTTATAATATATTATTGTTATGTCAATATACATTCGCGTACTCACTTTGTCATTAGTTGTGGTTGTTGCATTATGAATTGTTATGGGTTGTATATAAAGTGTAATGATCTACAATATAACTATGTTATTTTTAGAGCTTTTCAAATCATGTTTAAGTTCGGGACGTTAGATCACTAGAAATGGACTTAGGTATCCTCAGCTATGATGATATAACTCATCCTGCCTTTAGGAAAATAGCTGATCTGGAAACAGTCAGTTTTTATAAAAACTTTCAACTCACAAGTGAACTGTTTGTTTCATCAAAACAACTCGCCTTTAAAATTTTTAGTATTTTTCTGAAGTTTGATCTATTTGATGTGCTCCATAAATGCTGGCCACTAAACTCATCCTTCCGTTTGGAAAGTTTAATTTTTGGCGCAAGAACGGAATTCTAATCTTGATCCTAAAGAGTGTTGTCATGTAGGCGTCTGGAAGGACACATATATGCATAAATAAATATATGGGAAAGCGTTAAACTTTGAGATTTGATTCAGAATGTCTCAAAACGGATTTTAAAGAAGAAAGTTTTCAAAAATTTGTATTCAAAGTGTTTTCCAAGGCTATACGGATTTTAAAATGGCTAATAATGGCTAAAAATTGTTGAATTAACTTTTCTGGCAGAGTTTTTGTTGGAAGAAGTTTATTAACGATGAACTAGAATATTAAAAAAATTTATACATACAATTATGCTAAAAAGTGGACTTCATTTCATTTATATTTGCTGAAAAATTGATAAAACTGGAAAAAAGTAGAAAATCCAAACTTTTAGTTGCAAAAAAATTATATAGAATGAGTTTTATGTTGTAAAATTGGTAATTAGAAGTGGGGTTGGTGGTTATTTGTTACCTACTCAAAGTGCTCAGATTTCAAAACAATGTCACATAACGTTATGCGTGATCTATGAAAATTCGATAAAACTTTTTTAAGGGTAAAACTAGTTAATTGAAGTGTAAAACTCTTTTATAACGTAGTTGGGGAGATCTGAAGTGTTACCATTCGATTCAGCGTAAAAAATACAAAGAAACTGACCCCAAACTCGTAGGTTCATAAAAGTTCATTTTTCAAGAAAACCCACAATTTCATTGAAAAACCCACGTTTTTCAACGTTAAAACACAATTTCCTTTCCTATTTAGCAAAGTAAAAGTGAAATTGGCTATACCGTTTGAAAGAATACTTAATAAATGAAGCAGTTTTTGTGAAAGTTGGCGGTCTCCTAGATTAATTTTGGGAGTGGCTAATTTATAAACATTTTTCAAAGTTCCCCATTTCCACAAGTTTTATTATTATTTTTTTTTTTTTAAATAAATGATTCTAAATGGTATTGAATAAATATGAAAACCATCTTTTCTTGAAGACAATTTATCGCTGATTCCAAAATGTGGTTAAAAGTTGGGAAAAAATATTTAAAATGGAGAAATGTGGGTTTTTATGTTTAAAAAAACGTGGTATTCTCGAAAAACTTTCAACGTCACTTGCCGATTTCACAAACAGAGTTGACAAACCAGATTGGTCGATTACATCCGTTGCCGGATTTCTGCATGCACATACGGGTGGGATCGGTGGATTTTTTCTGGCATCATGTCGGCAGATTTTGGTTGGTCGGTTCTTGCCGACTAACAAGCGAATCTAACTGATGGGTTTCCCAAATCCTATGTAAAAATCCGTGACCCCCACAAAAAATCCAATCGTGTATGCCTAGCTATTGAGACGAAATGTCGAAATAATAGGAAAGAACAACATGGCACAGAAGTTACTAGAAATTTGTCCACAGCAGTGATGATTGCATAGTTAGGAATCATTATAATAATATAAAAAAGCAAGAGTTATGCTGTTAAATGGTTGTAGGATCATATACTTGTGATCATGATTCTGGTTAAATTGTAGAATGTTTGAGATTACGTTTGCTGGTTAATGAAATGACTAGCCTAAATGTGAGCGATTGAAAGAATATGTGGAATAATTTTTATTTTCTGCAAAAATGATTTTATAAAAACTTAGAATTTTTCCCAAAATAAGCCCCCTTCATGTATATCAATTATTGTCTGCATAGATAGGAAATTCGTACTCACACAATAAAGTAAAACATTAGCTACTTTTCCTTTTATTGTTAGCTGCTTGTTACTGGAAGAATTTAAGTATTCGTACTTTGTTTGACTCGTTTCATGTTGAATAATTTACTTCAATATTTTCTTATTTCTCCTCTCATGACATTCGTTATTCGAACAAATTTGAAAAAGGTATTAGCATCGTGTGAGTGTATTAAATCTAAATAAAATACGAATATGCATTTTTTCAGGCATGAAATAATCCACAGAGATATTAAGCCGGATAACATGTTGCTAACTGCTGAGGGCCATGTGCGTCTAACAGATTTTGGGCTTAGTAGAGTCAGCCTTCATGGAGGTAATATGTTTCAACGTTTTTGAGATTTTTAAATTTGTTCCAATAATATTTGTGACAATATTTCAATTTCACAATCTAATAAATTTTGTACTTGAAATATTTTGTCAATAATGATAACTGTTTGAATTGTAGATTTGGAAGTGGATGACTTCGTAAACGTTTCTCCTACGTTTGCTACTGCAAGGACACCTGGGCAAATACTTTCTCTAACATCACACCTATCTTTTGTAAGTATTTCTGAGGTTACTTGCCATTATTGTCAGTTACTGAGACAACTGTTAATGGAATACAAACTGAAATTGTAGCTCCAATAATATTATAATAATCATCTTGTACAAAACAACAAATGATCTAATTATCAGAATAGTTTATTGCTCTCGTCTAAAAAATTACATTCCTTGTTCTCGTTTTCACCTAAATACTGTGTTGTCGATTTTATCGCATAAATGATATCATTCAATAGTTTATGTGTGAAAGGTAAAAAGTATGGATCTAGGTAGTAGATGAATTGTTCCATGATGTATCCATGTATACTGTAGTTGAACAAACCAAGGCATTGCTTTTGTGTAAAATCTTGCTGGTTCACAGATACACTAAACCTAAATTAAAACTTTGTTTATTCGAAATTGAAGTACCCATTAGAAAACTCATGCGAAATAAAAAAATTTTGTTTTATGTCTGATAAATAGTTCAGATTAAAGTAGGTTGTAATAATTAGGTATAATATTTTACTAATAAAGCATAGGTCCTAATATCATTATTCATTATTTTACACAGTAGCAACATTTTATTTTTCAGATTTTTCTTGAGATTATTCATTCCTTTAACTAAAAATCCAAGCCTTCTAGTTTTTCCTCACAAAATCTGTTGATGAATTGGTTGATGGAAATCTCGATTTCAGCCTTCAGACTGATTCAGCAATATCGGCCTTGTAATTAATAATATACTATTGGAATGCTCGTTTGAATTGTCTGCTGCAGTTTAAAGTTTCAGAATGTTAGAGTAACTGTTTTTACGCCAGAACCGAAAAAAAGTAGCTATAAAATTGTTTTACCAAGATCTGAAGGGGTTGTTACAGCTCTAGTCTAGACAAAGTGAGTGACTGGCGTATTTCTAAATGAATAAATGAAGACAGTTGTAAGTATACGAGTTCATTCTGTTGTTCCACAATGAGTCAATCTCGCGAACCCGAGATGCATATCACAGTGCGTGCCTGAAAAAAAAAAAGTTTTTTCAAGGGGGTATTACAAGGGGGGGGGGGGACAGGGGGGTATTACAGCCGTTGACACGGCGGCACTTGGGGGTGGGGATGCATTTTCTATGTGTTTCAGAGGGTGTGTAGTACACGTTACAATAGTCATTCATTTTCGAATTCAGTCGATGGCTATCTGGATATGCCTTTGAGTATGAACAGTATAGGTAACCATCTAAATAATTAAATGAATTTACTCCCCACATGGGTGGAGTCTGAAGTTGCTACTTCCTCCACCACCTTTTTTATCCTTTTTGGTATCACGAATATGGGTCTTTCATGTATCAACCGAATTAAACATATTTTTATTCTGACAATTTTGAGTTAACAATGATAATGTGTAGGTTGAAATTATGTAATATGCCTGAAAATATGTGCCCCCAAAAATACCCCTTTTGGAAACATCATGTTCCTCTTCCTACCGCTTTTTTTGATTGGCTGTCCCCCTCTTTCTGTCGGGAAGAGTCAGGCAACACTGCCCTTAATCAGGATGGCCACATCATCACCGTAGCCTTGAGCTTAAAATCCGAGATCACAAAGTCCACAAAAAGGTTCCACAACACAGCGACACGACAGAGAGTCCACAAAAAGGTTCCACAACAGCCCCTCACCGCAGACATCTCCACCGACACCCCAAGGAGCTCCTCTGTTTCTGTTGTACTCCTAAGTATTGTTTTGTATCCAACTACATATGATGTAATTAATGCTGTGCCTACATAGCCCTTATAATATAGGTTACCAAGGTGGTGTCAAATACCCCCTGAATGTACAGAAATATACCAATTGCAAATTCCTTGTCAGCTAGCACCGTTTCCACCCAAGTGATTAGATGGTGCAATGCTGCTTCACAGGATTTGCCTTGTATATAGGCAAAGTGATAGGGATGTATAGGCCTCGCTCTTGGGGAAGTACCATCTTAGTGTCTGTCAACAAGTTTTTACAGAGCCTTCAAGTTGAAGTAAGCTAGACAAATGGGTCTAAATGTGTTTGCCTGATTGTGACAAGATTTTCCTGGTTTTGGCAGAAAGATTTCTCGTGATTGACCCCATATCCTAGGGATGTGTCTGTTGCCATACAAGCCCTAAAGAGCACCTAGGATTCTGATGACATTGCACCCTCCTTCTTGCAGAAGTTTTGAGATAACGCCATCCGAGCCAGGTGATTTATAAGAGTCAAATGAGTTGATGGCCCTCATCTCACTCTCCTTGGTGACCTCACTTTGCCACTTCCTAGTCAAAGCGGGTTCATTTCCTGCCACTAGAGCAGGGTGGTGGATTAGATAGAGTCTCCACCCATAGCACTTGTCATCACACAACTGGGGAAGTGAGTCTCCAGCATAAATGTCAGAGTGTCCCCAGCTGTTGTTGTGTATTCTCTATTTGGTTGCACAAGTTTGCCGATTTGTTTGTGAGGATCCTTAGCAAGGATTTGCTGGAGTCTGGCAGTCATAGTTGTTTTCAACCTCTTCACAGAACCTCCTCCATGCGTCTCGTTTTGGCTTTCTGATTAGTCTTCTATATTTGGCTAATTTGGTTTTGTAATCATCCCCCAACAGTCACTTTCTTCTAGCTTGTTATACAGTTTGCCAGTTTAACATCTGACAATGTCTAACTCCATGTTCCACCAGGGAACCTGAGTTGAGGAAGACCCAGTCGTTGCGAGGGTGCGATTGTTGTATGAGGTGAGTAGCATATTCTCCAGATCTTCTGCCACAGCCTCGATATTGTTATTATATGATTAGGTCTGAATTCCTATCAAGCTGCCCTCTACTTCCTTGTTATAGTCCTTCCAGTTCGTTTTCCTTGGATCTCTACGTACTTACCGTGTTTTACCCTAGCCTTGGATTACCGCAACAATGTGCATGAGATCCATAGTAGAAGGGGATGTCGGAAATGAACCAATTGATTATATTAAATTGTCTGCTTTTCTACCACAAAAATAGTTTGCTTTTTACTCTTCCACCTACTTTTGCATATTCAACCAGATCAGTCAGTAATTACCTCGTTCTCACTCCTAGTTACAACCTCATGACCGCCACAAAGCAAGCTTACTATATTATAAGAATACTAACTGATAAACTCCCATTCCAACTCCGTCATTTTGATAACTCAAGTAGACAAATATAGGTATTATAAAATGAATATGTAATAAGGTTAGAACGATTGTGGAGGGAATCCTCTGTAGTATTTATTTGCATTAATATTTAATATAAGCTTTTTTTTTTTAATGTGTTATAGAATAAAATCTAGTAGAGCAAGGATTAGGTTTATGCGCTCCCCAGATTTATGTTTATATTTTGTTACTGGAAATAAACAATTTTCATTTCATTTCTCCTTCAAGTAGGGGTTGTAATGGCAGTATCGTGGACTTCTTTCCTGGAGGAGTTAAGAAATGTTGGTTTATTTCCCCGGTTTGCATGACCCAAGTTGTTAGCTACCAGGCAATCAAACAGTAAGTCACCTAGTCTGTAGATGTATGTCAGCGCTTCCCGACGCACTGTGGTGGGCATTCGCATCTGCACTCAAAAGAAGCTGCATGTTATTGCGGAAATTTTCAATTATGTCATCCACTTTCGGTGAAGGAAACTATAAGCTGAGGCAGTGACCATATACTTTCTGTGTCGTTCTCCGAGAGTATGATTTTAACTGTGACTAAATACTTAAAACAGAACTCAGACATTTCTAAGTGAAATATTATTTTGACAAGGATACAGGAGAGCATACGTTATCAGCACTGTTGCAATTGTATACCAACTTACCAACTGCATTGTTGAGGCCAGCAACTTTGCCCTGGAAAACCCAGGGTTCTTGAATGAGGGCGAAGTCATATTTGCCAGATGCTCGCATCTGGTATAGGTCCGCTATAGCCACCTTATTGTGCTGCAGGTTAATTTGAAGGACCCACAGAATTTTCGTTTGGTGATGTGAGGAACATGACAGTGACTATGTCTCTATGGTTGTGGATGAAGAGTTGGAGGTCGTTCCCTTTCAACAATTCCATAGAGTCCCTGTCAATAGTGGCCTTGACACTTCAATTCTTTCCTGCAAGCCCAGAGTGAGAAGGATTACGCGCAAGTTGAACCGTTCCCGCAATGGTGTGGGGAGAGATTTGGAAGCCAAAAAGGTGAGCACTTGCTTTCCCAGACAAAAGCGTCTCCAGTGTGAGGGAAAGAACGCAAGTTTAAAGGGGAATTCTGCACGCACTCTCCAGAGCGTAGAGTGTTTATCAGATAAACAGTATTGTTTGGCGTGCCCAGTTTTGTGCAGTGTTTAAATAACAGATGACCTGTTTTTGTCTCACCGAATCAGCTCCAGAAGAAAAAATGAAAATATGCTGAAAGTTTGATAATTTATCAATTCAGGAGAGATTAAAAACAGTACCTATCAAAACCCTCCCTATGTTTACACAAAGGCTTATTATTTTCTTATCGAATATCCTTTCTATGCAGAACACTTGTCTATAATTATTGAATGAAATCTATTAAACACTAACTATTACTGCATATACCTTCGGAATTGTATCAGCTAATACGATCGTTTTACTGTTTCACCAGTTTAGATTTACCCCTATGTTGATGTTGATTTTTTTCTGTCAATGTTTTAGCCCTTAGGGAGAGCATACGGATGAACGTACAGCGATCTGGGCGGTTTCATTAAATTTTTTTTCATAATACTTAGGTATCTAGGAACCTCCAAAATAACTCTTATTTCGAAAGTTTTCGAGATCTCAATTAAATTGGCCTCCATGTCCCATGTGCAGGGTTTTCATTCTTCTGGCTGCCACTGGCATAGCTGCAATCCATTGTTGCTGAGGTTTGTGATGTCCCAGTATCAGTGATTGACATTTCTGTCAATGATGTGGCGAGGGCATCGCAACCCACCTCATCGTTGTCAGAATTTTTTTAATTTAATTTTTTTTTTATATAGAAATATTTTTTAAGTGGTTAATTTTTTGTCCCACGAGAAGCTAGGGAAATGAGCAGTCTGTCGGTACAGAGCTCTGCATGTGCAGGAAAGCCTAGTTACAACCTGTTGGTCAGCCAATACCCTAGAGCTGCCAATTGTGGCACACATTACCCCATAGGCACGGCGTGCACACCTTGTC
The DNA here is from genome assembly GCA_030762985.1 of Adelphocoris suturalis. Lineage (NCBI taxonomy): Eukaryota > Metazoa > Arthropoda > Insecta > Hemiptera > Miridae > Adelphocoris > Adelphocoris suturalis. The sequence continues at coordinate 30,208,051 of CM061045.1, read as the reverse complement.
TTGAGACACCCAACAACTGATTCACTGGAGATACACAGTGATTTCCAGGGGAGTACAACAAACTGTGCCTAATTACTGGCACTTCCTGTCTGTTGTTCAGAGTTGATTGTTTTTCCCGTTATCTGTTATTTGGGTATTCTAGCCAGTGCTCAGTGTGATGTAGAACCTCAGGGGCAGACGGAGACTCAGTATTTTGTAATGATGCTGGGTGGCTCCTGCGGCGGTTGGGGTGACTCCCCACATTCGTCACACCAGCATTAATTATCAATCATAAACATGTATGCACCTACCTTCGAAAAATGATTCTACTTTTCTCCTATGGTTATATTATCTATTGACTTTTGTAATACCAGTTTTGGCCGCTACAAATAAAAACGATTTGATTTGATTTGATATGAAATCTCTTCTATCAAGAACCTCAACGGCTTCCCTTCTCTCTTTGACTTGCATGTGGAATGGTAAAATTGAATTCGAGTTTTAACTTTCATCATCCTCTTTCCCCAAAAATGATTGAAAACCAAAGCACGTGCTCTTGACTTCATTACTAGATAAATATTAACGCTCAAGAATCTTGGGAAAATGATGATGAGGTGGTGCAATAAGTGAAGTGGAGCAATAAGATTGATCCAAGATCCCCCCCCCCCCTCCCTCACAAGCGACCAAGATCGAGCGTACAATGCACAATGTGTTCAGTCTTCTGTGGTCAAATCCAAAATCGCAGAAGATCTCCACTCAATAGTCAAACCATGACTTGAGCTCTGACCAAAACCTTTGAAAAAGCGGCCCTTAGTGTGTTCTATTGAATCCTAACACCGGGTTATGTGTTATGGAGTGAAAAGGCCAGCTTAAAGGCTTCTGGTGGATGACCCATGTTACGACCTCCAAACCCGGCAGATAAACCACTGTTGCATCAGAGTAGGATGAGGAGATCTGACCCATCGGATTGGTCAGAGTTGATCAAACAGGTTAGATGTAGCTTTAAGTAAAATGATTGAAATAGGAAAGAAATGTGAGTCAGGTTGATTTATAGCTCCCTTCCTGTTAGGTAGATATATACCCCTCTGAGTCAGAGGGGGGATATTGGAGAGAGCCAGTAGGAGTAACCTATACTGGATTGTCCATTAGCTTGCTTTCTATGTATGCTCTAGGCTGTACCCCTCACTTTATGTTTACTATTATAAATTGTACCACAAAGGTGATGCACATAAAATAGCTTTCTGTTTTCTGACAAAATACTTTCATTACTTTGTTTTCTTGTTGTAGGGTTCATCTGAATTGATAGCGTCAGCCCACAATTTCGCTTCTCCCTCAGATATGCCTTTGAAAATTGTGCCTAGCAATACTCCCCTCAATTCTTCTGGTACTAGCAGCAAAGTTTCTGGCATCGTTCCTTTCAATATTAATGAAACTGATGACTCCAGCCCAGATACATTTTATTCCTGTTCATCCTGTTCTGCAACTGAGAGCAGTTTGTGCCTCTGCAAGGAGGATGATAGTATAAAGTGAGTAACTTCTGTTTGTAGTTTATATTTAATTAATGCATGTTATTTGAATGTGAGTGACTAAGGATTCTCGTAGTAGACGGGATTTTACTTTGCTTACTTGACCAGAATCGTTCAACTATTTCACTGCCAGAATCTAATTGATTATTTTTAATTGTTCTCTGATTCTCAGTTTGGTTTCCGGCATGTAATGTCAAGGGCTTTGGATATTTTGGACTGGCCGTTGCTGATTTCGAGGCTCCAGTTGTATATCCTTGGCTTGGAGTCTCTCAGCACGGTGGTCCTCGATCAGATTTGACCTCAAAGTGCTTGCCCTTCAAATTTTCTTTCGAATTATGATTTGGGGATATGTTAGGATTATAATTCAGCAAAAACTGAAATCAAGCATTGAGCCGTTTTTTTTTTTTTTTTTTTTAAATTCAGTTTTTAACTTTTTAATTGATACTTTAATAATTAAAACACGCTATAATCGCCAAAATTCAGGAAAAAAATATCTATTATTTACGTGTCATTATACAATAGAATCTTCATCTAGTTTCATAGTTCTGACCTATTTTGTGATAAAATATAATCAGAAAAACAAAAATAACAACATTTTATTGAACAAAATAATGATTATATTTGCATGAAGCTCTTAAGAAATACCTGTGAGTATGCGTGTAGTATGTGCGTGTGTGTCTATGTCTACACTTGTGTGTGAGTTTATAATGATTCATTATATAAATTTCAGCATAAAATATATATCTAAATTGAATAGAAGATATAAATAATGGCATTTCAACAGTTTACATATGCAGAGAATTATATTCGCAATAAACATTGTCCATATTCAGGATAGATTCGTGATACTTTATATTTGGTCCACGTCGCAGAAAAATCATGATGCACGGCCTCCATAGCCTGTTCATGTAAAAGCCGAGGCCATTTCCGTGTTTGGTACAAAATTCTTCCACATAAAAGAAAACTGTGTGAGATTTTGGAGTGACTGGAATATCCAAAGATAAATATGATGCTTTGAATTCATTGATGTATTCAATGAATTTTGGATCCAGCCTGACTGAGAAAGATGCTTTGACAACTTCATTGAACTTCTGGAAAGCATCAACGTATTTTAAACAACCTATGCTACAGTTGGAACAACGCAATAAATCAAGTTTCTGTAGCAAAATGCGGCAACTATTTCCTTTTAACGAAGGGCTCCCATGGGTAACACCTTGTTCTCTCACATGTCCAAAGAATTTGAAGCTGAAGCTCTTCTTTGGGCAGAGGAGCGCTGTAGTGTTCAGCGTAAAATGACCCATGGGAGCCCTTCGTTAAAAGGAAATAGTTGCCGCATTTTGCTACAGAAACTTGATTTGTTGCGTTGTTCCAACGGTAGCATAGATTGTTTTAAATACAAGGATGCTTCCCAGAAGTTCAATGAAGTTGTCAAAGCATCTTTCTCAGTCAGGCTGAATCCAAAATTCATTGAATACATCAATGAATTCAAAGCAACATATTTATCTTTGGATATTCCAGTCACTACAAAAGTTCACACGGTTTTCTTTCATATGGAAGAATTTTGTACCAAACACGGAAATGGCCTCGGCTTTTACAGTGAACAGGCTATGGAGGCCGTGCATCATGATTTTTTAGCGACGTGGGCCAAATATAAAGTATTGCGAATCAATCCTGAATATGGACAACGTTTATTAAGAGCTGTATGCAAATATAATTCTCTTCATATGTAAACTGTTGAAATGCTATCATTTTTATTTTCTATTCAATTTAGATAGATATTTTATGTTAAAATTTATATAATGAATCAATATAAACTCACACACAAGCGTACACATAGACACACACGCACATACTACACGCATACTCACAGGCATTTATTAAGAGCTTCATGCAAATATAATCATTATTTTGTTCAATAAAATGTTGTTATTTTTGTTTTTTTAATTATATTTTATCTCAAAATAGATCAGAACTATGAAACTAGATGAAGATTTTATTGTACAATGACACATAAATAATAAATATTATTTTTTTCGGAATTTTGGCGATAAAGTATCAATTAAAAAGTTAAAAACTGAATAAAAAAAAAAAAAAAAAAAAAAAAAAAAAGGCTCAATGCTTGATTTCAGTTTTTGCTGAATTATATTCCTAACATATCCCCAAATCATATTTCGAAAGAAAATTTGAAGGGCAAGCACTTTGAGGTCAAATCCGATCGAGGACCACCGTGTCAGGTTCCTTGAAACCTACATTCGTGGGTGGTGCTATTGTGTCAAGTTTGAGGGCTCTTACTTGAACATGTTTAATCTTTCATCAGGAGTAAGAAAGGGTTCGATCCTTGGTCCACTGACTTTCATAGCATTTAAAAATGATATCCCTTCGTACGTCCTCAAAAGGTTTCCTAAATGTGTGGATGCAAGTGTAGAAATCATCTCTTACACTGATGATGCCATAGCACTTATATACTTTGTCAATGCAGCATTTGAAAGTGCGTCTTCCTTAGTGAAGGAGTCCTTGTTCGATTGGTGTTGGGAGAACCATCTGATTCTGGATGCCTCTAAAACACAAATTCTCTGCTTCAGAACTCAAGTGGCCACCGGATGGTATATAGGCGGTTTTTCCAAATTTTCTTGGTCAATAGTGGATCGATTTTGATGATTCTTGCTGCAATCTTCTGGTTTTGAAATGCCCCGTAGGATCATTCCTCTGAAATTTTCAAATTCCAAAATTTTCAAATTTAGATATTATTTAACAATTTTACTTTCAAATTTGAAAGGAACGAACCTATGGGGAATTTCAAAACCAGTAGTTTGCCGCAAGAATCATTGAAATCGGTCAATTATTGGCTGGGAAAAGTTGAATAAACCGTTGGTCATATTTTGAATTTATAGGGGTCTTTGAGCCATTTTCTGGATCGAACACAGTCCGCGAGTCTACCGCTAGTTATCACTACATTCGAGACACTCACCTTTCTTGCTCTTTTGGTGGGAAACACGCCAGTCAGTCTGCTTTCAGAGACCTTACAGCGCCCCCTGAAGGCCTTGACCATTGCAGTGCTTCTATCCTTGATCTGTGACTGGATTCTTCCTTCACTTGGAATCATCAACTTCAGACGTTATCCAGCTCTCTCGCCAGTATGGTTCATCTCCTCAGATGGCTAACTTACGTAGTTTCAAGACCTGTCTTAATGAAAGCGTATCACGCTCTTTTTGAATCTAGCATGTCTTGAGGCATCATATTGTAGGAGCTGTCTAGTGGACTTCGAAGGTATTTCGACAGCAGAAGGCAGCAGTACATATTCTATTACATTCTTACCCTACCAGCCCTATTTTCTCTCACCTTACTATGCCGAATTATCAATTCTATTGACATGAACCTTGCCCTTGACCTTGCCAAGGTGACTCGCATGTTTATGACTCCCGCCACCGCAATGATCTGAGGGCACAATGGCACAGTCTGTTGCTCTAAAACTTAACCCCGTCTTTGTTGGAATGAAGCTGTTCAACCGTCGGCTAACCAATGTAAAGACATTGAGCGAAACAGCGTTCAAAGGAAGAATTAGAGGGTGTCTCACTGAGATGGTCCCATACTCGCATAACAAAGGCCATTGTAATTTTTAGAATATATATATATATATATATATATATATATATATATATATATATATATATATATATACTGTTATTATTTTTAAACTGGTTGTTTATTACTGTAAGAATTGACATATCTGTTGTTTTCTGTATGTACATGTACATAGTATAAATTCTAAATTATTATATACCCTTACGGGTTTATTTGACGTCTGCTATGTACTTTTTGTACGTTTGGCAGTAAAGAAATTGATTGATTGATCGACCAGTATACTCGTGAAACCCAGTCACCCACTGTGGCCCAGTGACGAGATAACTAGCATCGTGTTTCTCACTACATTTCCACAATTTCCATCTTCCTCTGCAATCTAGCAGCAAACATAGGTACATTTTCAGACTCCAGGGGGTTCATAGAGTACAGTAAACAAATTTTTTGGTATTTGAGAAGTTGGGGAAAGTTCTTTTCTTTCTGGCCTTTGAAATGGAGAGTGAAAATTGCGACAAGCGTGCTCATGTTTGCGCACGGTTATTCTGATTTATTGCGTGTTTTTTGTTTCAAAAGATGTTGAATAAACGAGTTTATACAGACAAAGAGTTAAGAGAAATTGTTACTAACGATTTGAATCATGAAGAGGAAGGCTGGACCTTTATAATATGTATTATAGTATAGTTATTATGTTTTGTATGATTTTTTTCCATGACAAAACTCAATTTTAAAACCTCAAGCGCGGTTAGTTTAATATGGCAGTTGTCTGCACGTATACGAGTATCCTCTCATAATTTAAGCGTGGGTGGACCATTTTTGACGAAGCAAGAGCATTTTTTAGTGGAGCGTGGCAAATCTCGCAAGAAGGCTGACAAAAAGCTGTCACAGCAACAGCCTGAGCTTGTTAGAGTTGGGCTGGGAGAGTGGACAGCTTTACAAACGCTCGGTTGCGAGAGGGTTAAAGCAAAGTTTTGAATGGATCTAAAAAAAGTTTCTGGGACTCTGTCAGAGGGTCTTGAAATATATTTGATGCAAGTGCCAGTATGTGTGTGAGGATAGTTGGGTTACTGGGGATTCATCAAATTGAATATTAATTAAATTTAGGCATATGTTTTTTATAATTGTAAATAGAGTATCTCCTATACTCAAAAGAAATTAAATTGAGTATTGATTTGTAGAGGAAGAGGAGAAATGAATTATCGGTCTTCAATTTTCATTTATGCCCGAAATGGCCAACTATTGTGTGTCGAAATATCCAATTGTTGAGCTGAATATATGGTCATGTGCCTTTAAAAACCCCTGACTGCAAGTTTTCCACTAAAAACTCCGTATGGAGGATTGGTGAGAAAAAAAATAAAAAAATTGAAATAAAATTTATGTACCATTCGGTAGGTACCACTTTATGGTACGGGGGTGTGGCTGTTCCACTTTGATGTCATTTAACTTTCTTGACAAGGAGGTTTTTGCCACTCCTAATAATCCAAAGCCTTCATACTGCACCTTGTCACGAAGCTCTCGTCGAGATCTTTCAGCTGGTGGAATAAAATAGAGCAGATGAAATTGCCCTTTGCTATGTGTTAGAAAATTACTCTTTTAACGTTAACCAGCTCATTATTTATTTTTAGGGGGTGTTTTTTTTTTGTTGAAAAAACGCATTTATTTAGATAGGTATTGCAATACAAAAAAAGTTACACAAATCAATAAATGCTACTCTAGTATTCAAGGAAAAGCCCTAGTTTTCCCTTCTTCCGCTCTTACGTCTTTTATCATGTTTTGTTGAATGTCACTTATTATGAATAACCCATTATTATACATTCTACACTTCATAAACATTCTAAACTTTTAACTTTCAGAGGAAACATTGAATGGAATGTACGTAGTGGAAAACGAAAGCTAAATGAGAGCCCTCATTGTGGCAACATCAGCACTGGAATGTCTCAAAGGTTTACGAATTTGGACCTTTCTGAAATAGATGTCTCAGGAACTCCTCGCAGATTTTGTAAGCGATACCGTTGTGATACCTTAAAAAGTCCTCAGCACAACGATTCCACCAAGATGTATAGGTAAATAATTTCTGACTTTCAGAGACGAATATAAACACAGAACGTACCTGAAATGAATGTATTTACTCCCTGTGCATTATATTATCAAATAATTTTAATAGCTCCTTTTAGCGAAAGCACTTTTTTTTTTTTGCTACTTTCTGAAGCTCTTGCAATTATATATATATATATATAATTTTATATATAATTATATATATATATATATATATATATATATATATATATATATATATATAATTATATATATATATATATATATAGGTATATATATATATATATATATATAGGAACACTTGAACTAGTCGCGGTTCTACTGAACTATATAATTTGTTTTAAATATAGAAAGAATTTAACAAATATATAGAGGAAAGAAAGAATCTAATATTTCGATTTTGATCTTTGTCAAAGAAATTAGAGAAATGAAAGTAATTCATGAATCTTGGAAATTGCATGTGTGTCAGCGTCCATGTTACTTATCAACAAAATTGTGATAAGTTTTCTGGGTTTGATGGCTAATCGTTTAGATTGAGACCTGGAGGACGATTAGCGCCTAGTACCCACCTAAAAGCTCTCTCGGATTGTTGTAGTTGCCGGTCATTTGCATGTTTCGGCATCTTCTTCAGAAATAAATAAACCAACCACGTCCTCTTCCAGTCAAGATGCATGCAGAAACCCATGGGGCATCTTTTGACGAGTGCTATGGGGTGCAGGTTCTGAAGAAGATGCCGAAACATGCAAATGACCGGCAACTGCAACAATCCGAGAGAGCTTTTAGGTGGGTACTAGGCGCTAATCGTCCTCCAGGTCTCAATCTAAACGATTAGCCATCAAACCCAGAAAACTTATCACAATTTTGTTGATAAGTAACATGGACGCTGACACACATGCAATTTCCAAGATTCAAGAATTACTTTCATTTCTCTAATTTCTTTGACAAAGATCAAAATCGAAATATTAGATTCTTTCTTTCCTCTATATATTTGTTAAATTCTTTCTATATTTAAAACGAATATATATATATATATATATATATATATATATATATATATATATATAAATAAATATATATATATATATATATATATATATATATATATATATATATATATATATATATATATAATTATTATATATGTGTGTTTGTGTGTGTGTGGGTGCGTGTGCAAAGACAAGCTTATACGTCCCCGTCGTGTTACCTGGGCAACTTCTGGGTGAACAAAGGGTGGTGAAAAGACCCGCTGGCATCAAGGGCTCGTGTCAAAGGGTCTCCCAATCCTTACTTTCGCTTCCCCCTTTATGGACCAAACCATAAGAGAACCTCATAACCTCCACTGGCTCATTGGCATGCGGGGTTCTAGAGGAGGCGCGTCAGGCAGGGCGTCGGCCATCCTCTCCCTCTTCTTCTTCCTCATCATCCTATCCCTCCTCCTCATCCACTACCCCAGCGGGTGCCCACTGTGAGAGTGCCTTCGGATCCGATTGTGGCCTCAGTGCCCACATCTGGCAGAAGCATCCTGTACAGGCCAACGCTGCAATCGATATAGAGTGAGAGCAGCCCAGGAATGCTTCTGAGGATTTGCGGTGAATGGGGGCAGAGGCTGTGCATAATAGGTTATGTATTATTAACGTTTTTTTACTAACACGTTTTCCCATGCACACGCTTTCTACCATTCAATCTCTTGGCCTGAGATCCCACTATAAGCAGCTTGACCAGGATGCAATCCTGGCAAATACCAGTGGGGCCTCTCCCGCATCTCCGACAGGCGTGGGACAGCAGACTGCTGTTCAGCAATCCTCCCCCGGGGTCTTCTTGAGGATCTGAAGACTGAAGTATTGAGGCTAGGGAAGCAGATAGACTTTATTGATGGTTATGAGAGCGCCTGCCTGCAGGAACTGGCGAGGGGGACTGTTAAGGGGCCTGATGGCTTTGGTGCGCCGTGGAGGTCACAGATAAGGCAAAACAAGCCGGAAGGCAGGAACACCAGCAGGTCCAGAAGTTGTGGAGGAACTGGCAGATGTGCTGGAGGGAGCTGTGGATGAGCAAGTTTCGCCCCCTCTCCAGGGTTTTGTGGAATTTTTGGAGCCACTCTTGAGTGCTCCCAGTCACAACCCTAGTGAGCCCTTGGTGCCCCCAGCCTCCATCAGGGATTCCTTACCCAGCATTATGTGCACGCCAGTGCTTCATGACGAGGCATATAAGTGCCGTGTCAAAAACTCCACATCTGCTGAACCTGATGGTATTTCTGCCCAACGTTGGAATAAAGCCCCAACAAATGTCAAGGTGCTCATCCTCAACCTGTTACTTCTGTCAGGAAGACCTCTGAAAGCGTTGACCCGTGCCTGGACCATCTTCATCCCAAAGAAAGGAGGAAGTGGGCCTGGAGGCTACTGCCCGATTTCAATATCGTCGGTGGTTTTCTGCCAGTTTCAAAAGATTCTGGCATCTCGCTTGGAAGTGGCTGGTGTCATCGGTGATGTCCAGAGAGCATTTCGGCCAGCCGATGGCACAGCAGAGAACCTAACAGTTCTTGAAACTGTCATTTTTCTGGCCCGTATCATGAAACAGCTACTCCATCTTGCCGCTCTGGACATCACTAAGGCCTTTGACAGCCATTTTGACCTAACCGATAGTCTTCGTGGTGTCCGGGGCACCAGCTTGTTAAATTGAGTATGTCTGTACCACCTGTCTGTACCACGAGGGCGTGACAGTCCTTGAGGCAGGTGGTGAGAAGTCAGATGAAGACGGTCAGAAGTCCAGACAATAACTCTCCTTAGGATTGAGATAAAAATTCTGCTCATGGGCCAAAAAATCAAGCTTTCCAAATGAAAGGGCCAGCATTTTTGAGCACATTAAATTGGTTACATTTCGAAAACTGGGTTAAAAAAAGGCTAAAATCAGCTGAATATCATTAAATATATTTAAAAACAAAATCTACATTGAACTAGAGCATTAAAGAATGTATGGACAAATCTATGCTGAAAAATTTACCTAAATTTAATTGATATTTGCCTATAAAAACTGCAAAAAAAGCAAGAAATCAAAAATATTTTTTGAATAGCTGCATATTATTTAGAACTTATTATAACTTAACTTTATTTAGATTTTTCGCCATAAAATTGGTATTTAATAATTTCTTTTCACTCAAAGTCCTGAATTTTCAAAACAATTCAACATAATTACGTATGATCATTTATGAAAATTCGCTTAAACATGATCAAGCAATATGACTGGATCTTTTCCGAGTGGTTTTTCCAAGGAGTTTTGTTTTATTTTTGAGGAGCTATCTTGATGCTGAACAAAATCTTAACACCCCTCCCCCCTCCCTTCCCGCCAGGAGTTGCAATTTAGATCATGTAAACTAATGGAAGAAGACGACAAACGTCATATGCTAGTAATAACCTTGGAATCTGCATCAACAGAAACAATTAATCGTAATATTTTAGCTTCCATAATGCAGCAACACTTTCTGAAAGCTAATGAACGAATAAAACTCCATTACATAAATAAAAAACAAATGACTTGGTATATACAGTCACGAATTGGCAGGAAACAGGAAAATGACAAGAACTACAAATTCAAAATATTAGCAATCAGGATATATCACTGATAACAGGTATGTTGTTATCATTTTGAATCATATACCTATATATATACATAGTTTTGGTGAAGGATGAAAACACTCGCGTGTAATATTATTTTGAGGTGTTACAGATGATCGGAAAATATAGGAAACAAATGAATATATCTATAAATAAATATTTATTTGTTTCCTATATTTTCCGACCATCTGTAACACCTCAAAATTATATATATATATATATATATATATATATATATATATATATATGTATATATATATATATATATATATATATATATATATATATATATATATATATGTATATATAATTTTCTAAATATCAGATCATTCTTTTTTCTTTTCATCTGTGGAATTTATATCAAATTAAGTTTTTTATTATATATATATATATATATATATATATATATTACAGTTTTCTATTTCCAGCCAATTATTGTGATTACAGATGACACGTTTGTTTTGTTGTATACAGTATCAAGTTTTATTTTTAGATCAGTTTTCAGAAAGCGTAGCTGCATGCTGAAAGCTATAAATTCTAAGTACTGAGTGATCATCCATATCTCTCAAGCCATTTCTTGCTATCTCTCAACCTTTTTTTCTGTTTCATCCCTTCTTCCAATATCTGAATGATTCTTGTAACCATTGTATACTGGCAATCTGCTTGGAAGAGAAGGAATTAGCCCTGCTACATTTGTGGTGATCCTGCCTTTATGGCTGTGGGGTATTCTGGTGGGTCAGAATTGCGGATTTTTGACTTTGAATTCGGATTCAGCACCCTTGAAAAAAAAAAAACCGAACTATCATTTTTCCGCGCAAAACTGCAACTAGGACCAACAAAAATTCAAATTAAAAAAGTACAACTGAAGAGCAACATCTACGTCACAAGCGACAACCTCTACATCACCTCTCGCTGAAAAATAAAAGAAGACCATTGGGACAGCACGATGCTCAGCTGTTTTCTGAGGAATCCACTAGTAGCACTGGCATATCCATTCTACTTGTGGAACGACTTGAGACAGTCTCTCGTTCACACTAGAGAAATGATTGCTTTGATGTTTGATGTTTTTGTCATTGATGTTGAGAGTTCTGATATTATTGAGCCATTAATGATTTTCATTGATCGATATAATTGTTACAAAACACAACATCGTTGTTACATCGACGATATGGGAAAAGATTGTGGTACCATTCCCTGCTCCACAGTAGACAGATAACCGTGGTGATAGGACATTGGAGTTCTTAGGAGATTCTCACGGGTTCGATTCCATGGGACTACCAGTTTATTATTTTATTTTTTTCTAACTTCAAAACATATTTTTAAGCATGATTCTGATCTATTTGTTCAGCTAATCTATATTTTACTGGAAGGATTGGTTTATAATATTTTGACAACTTCAGGGTGGCCCAGTATCTTAATGTTTGCACACAAGAATGCATAAGCATTAGGTAACTAAGAAGGTGGCCCTTCCAACCAACTGTCTGTCGAAACAATTACCTACCTACCTTGGTTTGTTGGTCGTTATGGAGCTTCCCTGGGGCATCAAGAGATAAATTAAATGATGGGTTCTTTCCTGATCAGCTGACGGACTAAATTCTCTCCTGTTCATCCTGGGAAGTTGAAATTTGATATGGGGACTCTCTGGGACATTGACAGAGAGTTGGTTGACAAATGAGTTATTTTCTGGTCAGTTGAATGAGCTAAATTCTCTCCTGTTCACCGTAGGAAGTTTAAATTTGACACAATCATGAGTTTTCAATATTTTGTCCATCTATGTTGAGTTAAGAGGTCCTGTTACTTAAGACATAGGTAAAACCTAGATTATTAATAATTATAAAGAAAAACTATTTGGTTCGATTTCTCATCAAACACGTTTTTTATTATATTTCATTAACATGTGGTTTTAAATAATTTGTATTTAGCATTTGGAAACCAAATGCTAAATATTATAATACTTTGAACAATTGTAAACAAAATAAACTTTAACGTGTTATGAAGCGGTAACAGGTGCAATATAATCGAGCATCGATGATATACATTACGATAATATGGATGTCACAACAGTATTGTTGCAATACAACAATTTTGTTAAACCTATCGTTCATATGTTCATTTCCATACATCCATTGAGGAATAACTACGTTTTTATTTCACAAATGAAAGCAGTTAAAATTCCATAAATTCAGATTCAAACCACACTATTTTATTATGATTATTCAATGTTTTGGCCAACAAATAACCTATGACATCGCACTCCTCACCCCTAGCCAGACCCCTGTGTGAAGGAACAACCAATAAGGATGGAACAGGTACAACGGATAAAAAAACGGAAATTAGTGAAAAACGTCTATTTCCACGAAAAAATAGAGTTACAATGTTAAATTGATTTCGACGGTTATACATCAGACGGCCAAACAACCATTATTGTTTGTTACTGATGATGGCCTAACCATCGAAATCAATTCAACATTGTAACTCTTTATTTTTTCGTAAAAATAAACAACGTTTTCACTAACTTCCGTTTTGAAATGGATTTCCACAACTTTGTCGCTAGTGATTTAGTTTGTAGGTACAGTGGAATATCAGCTTCATTCGGTTGGTACCTTTGCTTAGCCCTGGTCCTCTCCTCTTGAATTCGAACTCTCAGCCTGCCTTTTGTCGAACTCACGTTTCCATTTGTCTCTTTAAAATTTCATAGGGTATTTTCTGGCAAATGGACCCCATTTTCGTTAATCAATAAAAAAGTACCTACTTTAGAAGAAACATTTTTTTTTTTTTTTTTTAATATCACTGGAATATACTTCATTTTGAGCCGATTTTGATAGATTTTCCACCAAAAAAATGGACAGCCTAGTAGAAAATAAAGCTAAATTAGGCCAAATCGGTACTTGTTGATTTAACCTGCAGGTGAATGGATTATTTTATAATTCACGTGAATAGTAAGGAAGAACGTGTTCTGAAATTGAGAAAAGATTCCTCCTGCCATAGTATCGATTCAGAAAAACGAGCCTTGTATAATCAACGCCTTAATCCAGTTGGGACTTCGAAATGGCAGTTCTTTGTTGAATGAACTTAACCATGATATGATACAGCAGTTCCAAAACAATGTACCTACCTACCTACTGAGATTTAGTGTCTTTGTATACTGGTTCTCTAATAACTTTTGACTACACATTCAGCTGTTTGTGGAAGCAGTCCATGATGTCACGAAAAAAACATCTTTTGCCCATCATTAGCTGCAGAAGTGTCAAATAACGGGAAAGCAGCCAGTTCTAATACAATTATTTCTGTAAAATAAGCACCAAGTTCTCATAAAGTAGCTGACCTGTTTCTTCCAGCCCAATAGTGTACAGAAAGAAATGGTAAGAGACGGGGTATCGCGCCAGCCACGGGAGAGACAACACCCTATAACTGTGGTTCGTGGTCAATTTCAGTGGTTTACAGGGATCAATAGTGGCTGATTTTGTGGGTGACACTGTATTACAGTGACGGCAGATCACACATCACAGACATTCGAGGTATGTGTAAGTAAATGAAATGATTCTGGATTTATGTGGTGGCGATTAATTGAGAGAATCGGGATTGACAGAGCGTCGCATCACCGAACCGACGGATCGTCAAGGTCGTTTGAATCGGCAAGTCTGTGCAGAGAAGTGAAAGGTAGGGAATAGCTGTCAAGTTTGTGTGTCAGGTGGAGGCTTTTGACGTTTGAGGTGGAGGCGTAGTGGGCGATCGGTGGTTGAGCGGGCGATCGGAATTAATGAACCCACGATTCAACCTCAGTTGACGGTGACAGGCCGTGACCTCACAGTTGTATTTCGCACCTGAGAAAAGAGATCGATCGCAGTAGCCGGAGACTAGCTAAACACCGATAAACTAGCGGGAGACTCGAAAAGGAAAGTTTCTAAATGGACCATGGATGAGATGATACAGAAAATAGGGGTGCTCATGGACTTGAAACTGACACCAATAAAAGAAAGCATAAATAATTTTGCAACGAAAAAATATATTAAGCTATTACAAGAAGAAAATTTGATATTAAGAGAAGAAAATGAACAGTTGAGGGATGAAATACGGCTAGTGAAAGAAGATATGAAGACCCAGTGTTATAAAGTGGTCCTGCTTGAGAATGAACGGATCTGGAAGTAACATTAGGCAAGTGGTGGTGGGTATGTTTCTTGAAGTTCTCAAACTAGACATTCTACCAAATATATTGTCATTGAGAGGGTTGGGGGGGGGGGGGGGGGGGGGGGGGGGGGGCTATGCAAAATAGGCTCCAATCCTAGTAACGATGCAGGATCAAGAAGATAAAGATGCAGTAATACGTCATACTTCAGCTCTAAGAGATACTCGGATTTGGATCAATCAGGACTTTGAGTGGGAGATATGCGAAAAGAGACGAATTTGTTGGGGATCCGAAGTAAGGTGAGGAGAAGTAATCCAGCGTTACAAGTTCGTGTAATAGTTGATAAGCTGGTTGTGGGCAACGACAAATTTGTTTGGGATAAAGGGAAGGGGCTACTACACAGGCAAGGATGCGGCATAGATGTGATTAAAAACCTTACTGGCATTGATATTGAAGAAGAAATTGAAAGGCTGGTACAAGAGAATCATAGAAGACAGAATCGAGGCAATCTACGATCGGAATGCAGGAAGCCAGAGGAGGTCCGGGTGCTAGGAGAGGATCTATAGGAAGCTGGGCTTCATGGAAGACAGTGAAAATGGCACCGCATGACTAGAATCACGAAGAAATACAAAAATTTAGATATATTATCTTATAATGTACGTGGCTTGAGAAATGAATCATATAATGCTAATTTTAAAAATTTTGTGTCCAAACATATTTTCCAATTTTTTGAATAATTTTCAGTAGACACTGATAACCCAGATGTAGAGCTTTTCTTTGATGAATTCTTATTGTGTTGGGAGGCAGCGACAAAATTTAGTAACTTGGGTAGACCTAGTGGAGGATGTTTATACGGAATAAAGAAAAAAAAACTGCATGGGAAAAATATGGAATTTGACAGATTTGAAGGAAAAAATGTTGTAATTATAAAAAACACAGTAAAAGGAAGTATGACAATTTTACCCATTTATTTAAATTCGATTTGTTGGGGGGATGAATTTGATGGAGTAAAAAGAGTTATCGAGAACAACTCGAGTTGAATTTGTTGATTATAGGTGATATAGATGGCCACAGCAACCTTAAGCCAATGGGTATCTGCGACCCTAAAGGCGGCTGCAATAGACATAGCCTAATTCTTGGCTTACTCATCCTGTCATGCGACGTTTTCTGCTGCAGCTTGAAAGGGAATTTCACTGCCTATGATATTCAGAGTGGCAGGATGGACTCCCAATTCAGCTATCCTTGCAAACACTTATAATCATCCCCTGGGGGCTGGGGGTTCAAGAGTATTCGCATCTGCACTTCTGTAAGACACGACAAGGTCCCGGGAAGGAGTAGCAGAAAGATCGCAAACCCCTTATAAATTTCTGTTCTCCTTGTCTTAAAAAAAAAAACCATCCTCGAGACTCCTATCCTCTCTCGGGTTGGCTGGCAGGACACCTGATTGATTTTATAAGGGTGAGATGGGGGCCACTACTCACAATGTCATATGTGGGAGGAATGAGGAAGTTGGGTGATTCATGGGTCCCCTACACACAAAGATTTCCTTCGCTTTGAGCTTCATAGTGAGTCGAATGCAGTCACATGAGTATCCCTTCCAGCTCATAGTGATTCGAATGCAGTCTCATGAGTATCCCTACCACCTCTCAGTGGGTACCACAAGTAGTGAAAAATCTCGTTCCTTTTGCTTCGAGTTTCATAGAGTCCAATCCAGTCACATGAGTATCCTTAGGTGAATGGAGTCTTTGAACGAGCTGCGTCAGTAAACAGTCTTCTACAAAGACCATACTATAATTGAGAACTCAACTTACCTATGAAAGATTGAGTAGAATTATTGCAGGTCGTAGTAGAAGATTGTTAGTGCCCACCCAGACCGGAGACTTTTTTATCCAACCTACAATTCACCTACAATTTCACGGTCCTTGAACTTAAGTGGGGAGACGCCGCTCAAGATGGCAGAGGCCGTGGGGCGCAAGGTGGCCAACAGGAGGAGAGCGAATGTTCCATTTTTATTTTGAAATCCCACCTTCGCGGGTATTTTCAAATTATTTGAAACACTCGCGAGTACATTTGAAGTACACAGATAGCGGCATCAGTAAACAGTCTTCTACTACCACCTACTATAATTCTAGTGAAACTTTATCATAGGTAAGTTGAGTTCTCAATTATCACACGCTTTATGAAGAAAACTTACTCATGACATCAGCTTTTAGTTGACCACAGCTTTTTATTACCTATCACATTATGATTGTGATGGTTCTTTTTTAAAATGATTTTTGTAAGTGGTGATTCAGGGGTTTTTACCTGAATAATTGATTTGCACAGTGCGGCACCTTGTTTTAGACATTTTCCAAAAACAAACAATTAAATTGTAAAACCTCATATCTACAACACTTATCTAGGTTTTTCGTGCAGTGATTGATGTTGACGTTGAGTCTATTATGAGTTTGATTAACACTCTCTTTCCTCTTAGGTCAGGAGGTGAACGCTTGAGGTGATCCTTGTTTTAGACAGTTTCCAAAAACAAACAATTAAATTGTAAAACCTTATATCTACATCACTTATCTAGGTTTTTCGTGCAGTGATTGATGTTGATGTTGAGTCTATTATGAGTTTGATTAACACTCTCATTCCTCTTAGGCCAGGAGGTGAACGCTTGAAGGGAGTGATTGTCTCAACTCCAGTCTCAGGGAATCTTAAGAGTAAATCTGACACGTTTTCATTCGTCCAAAAGAAGACGCGATTCAATTTACCTGCTGAACATCATGTGCTGCCTTCAAGTGACTCTCATTTGGTATGATTTTGTAGTTCCTTATACATTAGAAGTGTTGTCTAACTGCATAAGTGTAATATGTTCATGTTAAATAATTCAACGATAATGAGGATAATTTGGGGAACGACAAACACGTGATCACATTCTGCATAGAACTGATTTATTGAAGATGAAACAAAGTGGGGGTGTAATCGAAAATATATCGATAGGAGAGAATCGACTAACATACCCCCTCAATTGAAAGTTTTTTTTTTTAACAACATAAAAACAAACTTGAAAATTGAATACAATTCATAAATTCAAGACAAATCCAAATCAAGACAAATTCAAGACAAAACATAAAGCAGAAACGAGAACATAATACATACATTTTTTTTAACATTATTAATACTATTTATTATCTGAATAATCCCATCATTTTAACATAAATTGTATAAATATGTAATAGTAAACATCAATGAATCTGACCTAACACTTTCATTTTTTCTCGAAAATAATTAAATTTAAGTGTTCCAAGAGATTTAGTCATTCCGTCTGCAATATTCTCCTCGCTAGGTACGTACATAAGACTAATTAATTGTTTTTCTACAAGATCTTTTATGAAGTGCGCCCTAATATCTATATGCTTAGACCGCTTTGAGTTTTCATAGTTCTTAATGAGACTGATAGCACTTTGATTATCTAGACACATCACCGGCACTACATCACTTTCTGAATTTAAATCCATAGCGAGTTGTCGAAAATGCACAACGTCAGTAGCCGTGGCTGCAGCTGCCAAATACTCTGCCTCAGCACTTGAGAGAGCGACAGTTTGTTGCTTTCTTGAACTCCAAGCTATGAGGTTGCCATGAAATAAAAGTGCGGTACCTGACGTACTCTTTCTATCTTCCTGATCTCCTGCCCAGTCACTGTCAGAGTAGGCGACCAATTCACTATTCAGAGAAGCAGACCTGTCGTAGACCAATGAGTATCCAATGGTGCTTTTTAAGTACTGGAGAATACGTTTGCCGGCTTTCCATAGAGAAATTGTGGGTTTGTGCAAGTGTCGACTCAAATAGGAGGTTGCAAACGCTATGTCTGGGCGGCTACATATTGACAGATACATTAAACTTCCAATTAATTCCCGGAATGGGATATTAGTAGCAATGTCGTGTGAAGTTGATTGAAATCACTGTTCCATTGGGGTTTTCGCTCCTTTGCATGACATCATTTGAAATTTTGTGAGAAATTTTTCTAGAATTTTATGTTGACTGATTAAAATTCGATCATCCCTCTTCTCGATCTCCAACCCTAGAAGCATTTTAGGCTCACCAAGGTTTTTTGCATTGAACTGACGTTCCAATGCGTTTATAATTTCTCTTGATTCTTCACCAACAATTAATGAATCATCCACCCATACTATAAGCCAAACTTTATTCTTGTAATAGAGACAAAAATCAGGTTGAGACCTTTTAAATCCCTGGCTTACCATAAAATCGTGAAATTTTTTGTTCCAACAACGTGGTGAAGCTCTTAGACCGTACAAGGCCTTGTTTAATTTGAGAACTTTTTTATAGGATGTTCCCTGTGGTGGTTTAATGAAAACTTCGTGATCCAAGTCACCATTGAGAAATGCGGTGGGTACGTCTAAATGAAACATTGGTAGATTTTCTTGAACTGCTTTAGATAATAGCATCCTTACAGTGGATATTCTCGCAACTGGGGAATAATTTTCTTGAAAGTCGTCTTCCTGAAAACCCCTCGCCACTAATCTTGCACGTTTTTTACCGTCAGACTTAGTGCGAAAGACCCATCTAGTTTCAATGGCCTTGTATTCATGGGGTAGTTCTGCTTCTGTCCATGTTCCAAATTTTTCTATAGCTTCAAGTTCGTCGTTTATAGCTTGTTTCCAGTCGTCTTCACAGACTGCCTCATCGTAAGTTTCTGGATCTGCACACAAACAATGGATCATATTAGCCTCTGAAACATACAACTCGTAGTCAGCTAATTTCTCAGGTAACTTTATTTGTCTTCTTGGCTTTTCGGAAACTTCTCTCGATGTTGGGGTAACGCTTTTGGGGCTTTGAGGTTGAGTTTTTTGCGGAGTTTTTTTAGGTGGAGACTTTACATCAGGGCCATCATCTAGGTTTGCGTTATTTTCTTCTGAATAACTTCTGTTACTTGAATTCTCAAATTTTATGTCGGTTTCATCAAAAGCGACGTCTCTTGATGTCAATATTCTGTCACTCTCAGGATCCCACAACCTGTATCCGTTTGTGCCATATCCAACCATTCGTGTGGGAAGGGATCTAGCATCGAACTTGTCGTGCGATTTAGGAAGGATAT
Organism: Adelphocoris suturalis; assembly: GCA_030762985.1. Taxonomy (NCBI): domain Eukaryota; kingdom Metazoa; phylum Arthropoda; class Insecta; order Hemiptera; family Miridae; genus Adelphocoris; species Adelphocoris suturalis. The sequence goes on along the minus strand of CM061045.1, from coordinate 30,188,086 downwards.
AGACCCATGCTTTACTCCCTATCACTTTCAATTTATCCAAATCAAGCTTCCCAAGAAATATGTTTGCTGGTATCTTACCTTTTATAGCCTTAGATGGTGATCTATTAAGTTGAAAGGCTGAAGATCGTATTATTTCACCCCAAAGGTGCCTTGGGAGACCAGTTTCGGCAAAAATACACCGCGTTTTGTTCTGCAATGTCCTCTGAATTCTTTCGCTGACTCCATTCATCTGTGGTGAATAGGGGATAGTATATTGAGATCGTATTCCTTTCGACTTACAAAAATGTTCGAAGTTTTTAGAGCGAAACTCGCCACCGTTGTCTAGCCTTAATCGGTTGGGATACCTGCCAGTAATGTTGTGGATTTGGTTGATGTATTCTACGAGGTTATTCTCTGCTTCTGACTTCGTTTTCAGTAGGTAAACGGTACAAAAATGTGAGAAGTCATCCACCACGACCTGAAAGTATTTCTCTCCAGAGTTGGTCGGCGTTTTTACAGGTCCACCAATATCGCTGTGTAAAAATTGACCTACACGCGATGAACGTGGCTTCAATATTCGTCCAAACGGAAGTCTTGTTGCTTTGCCTTCTCTACAAGGACCACATACACTGTTGCCGACTGGTAACTGCATTTGGGACAAACTGTTTTTGTTGAGGTGGCCGAGCCTTCGATGCCAAATATTTTCATCAATGCACGCACTCCCGATGAAATCTGATGCCACGAAAAAATTGACAAAATAGAGGTTCCCTTTCACGTCACACTTAATATTCACATTCCGTTTGCCACCAATAACTGCAATTTCGTCTCGGAAAATTACTTCGTAGCCGCGGCTTTGCTTATTTTTCGAACTGAAAGAAGGTTATAGGTTAGCTTAGGAACAATCAGTGCTTCCAACCTCACCTCCTGATTTTTCCACTGTAGCCTGAGCTAGCCTTTGCCCGTAGCGTGCAATCTTTGGCCGTTCGCGACTGTTATCGGTGTTGGGCTATCTAAAGTAATTACGTTTTCCATGTGTGGCTGCACTGACTGCTGTACCAGGTGATCCGTGGCTCCCGAATCGATAACAAATTCAATTATCCTCGGTTCATCTTCCATCGATCTACTAATCGATAGTGCCTCTTTCCCTTCTCCCGTTTCGGCTACAAACGATATTCCAGACGTTTCACCGAGTTGGGATGGGTGATCTTTGTTTTCCGCCATATTTGCCCTTCCTTGCAGATTATAATGGGAATTATTTCCACGAACTCGAAAGCGACCCCGACCTCGACGACCGCGTCCGCGACTCTGATTTCCACGGGATTTTAATAAAGGACAGTTACTTTTTTAATGATTTCCCTTGCATTCGTAGCATTCAATATTTTTATTCATGAACGCACACTCGTCTTGGCTACCTGTTACATCATGGTGCCCCGAGTTGAGCTGCTTGGTTTTGATTTCAGCATCAAGGAGCTTACTTTTCACAAAATCCAGTGTCAAGTCCTTGTTGTCCATAGTTTCGAGGACTGTAGTTACACTATCATATGCTGACGGGAGAGTGAGTAATAAATGGCAAATCTTATCGTCAGTCTCCATTTTAGTTCCAATAGCTTCAAGTTCACGAACAAGGGAATCGAATATCGAGAAGTGAGTTTGTAGACCTGAGGTACACTTCAGTGCCAGAAGTCTCTTCCGAATCATGAGTTTTGACATAGTACTCTTTCGTTCAAACACCTGTTCGAGTTTTTCTATCATTTCAAGGGCCGTTTTCGCTTCCATTACATATTCTAGATGTTGATCCGTAAGGCATCTGATAATTATCGATCTTGCAACAACATCCTTTTCATTGTAGGATTTTTTTTCGGTTTCACTCGCACTGCTGGGTTGAGGTGTCAGGGCTACTAATACCTTTTTTTCCTCTAGGAGAGTTTTTACGCGAAATTTCCAGTTACTAAAGCTGGACTGACCGAGTTGGGGGAAGCTTTCCTTGTAGGGATCCGGCGCCATGTTGTCTGAACTCAGACCGGCGGGTCCGTCACGATTTATTCGCGAATTTGCTCAAGGGGAAACACTTCCTACCGCGAAAAAAGAAGAAAAAACACTTCTATACTGCACTACTGCGCTAAATAAGAAGCCTGGACTCATAACCTGTTAAATAATTCAACGATAATGAGGATAATTTGGGGAACGACTAACACGTGATCACATTCTGCATAGAACTGATTTATTGAAGATGAAACAAAGTGGGGGTGTAATCGAAAATATATCGATAGGAGAGAATCGACTAACAGTTCAATGTATCAATTCATCAGGTTTTTCTTTCGACCTTCTGTGGCAAGCCATCTTACAAAATCTGATGGCTTGTAAAATATAAAACAAAACCTTCAGTTTACCACTTATATTGAGATAATAACAAAGCTTTTCACTCAGATTCTGAGTATAGTACCTAACAACAAACAAACAAATTGTTGTGACCTGAAGATGCTCAGAATCTGAGTGAAAAGCTTTGTTATTATTTCAATATAAGTGGTAAACTGAAGGTTTTGTTTTATATTTTACAACCCATCAGATTTTGTTCAATATATATGTTGTTTAGGTACACCCAGATCAGTGTTTTATTTTATATTTTGTTCACCTAGCTAAAGGTTGGCCAGAGATGGTCTGCGTTTCGAGGACGCGCCTTATGCAGCAGAAAAGTGAACTACTCATTGAAGCAACTTTTTGAAGACAACCCTGTTAGGTAAAATTACTGCAAAGAGAAAGTTCACATTTGAGGGTTGGCTGCACTGCTTTCAGTGAATGCGCAACAGCTATTTCGAGTTTTGGTATAATTTCATACAGTGGCGTAGCAAAGCAATTTATCACGGAGGGGCAACAACAACAGCCAAAGATTATAGGTATATGTAACTATAGTATAAATATGTATGGTGGGTACTACTAGTCACAAAGAGGGCATTGTAGCATGTATACAGGGTGTCCCACAGAAAGGTTACTCCCCCCCCCCCCCTTTCATTTCCCCTGAATTCAGCGTAAAAAATTATGAAGAATGATGTTCTTCATAATTTTTTAAGTAGATCTCAGGAAAAATACTTTCGCGTGCGCCACTTGCACCAGAAGTTTAGCAATTAGCAAAGTAAATGTAAAATCACCGAAATTATACCTTATATCTGCACAAAACCGAAAATCCAAATTTAAAGTCCTTGTCAAAAAGTCCGGTCATATAAAATCAATGGAAATCTGATATATAATAAATTATAACGAAGAGAAGAATGTAGGAAGTAGATGGGAAAAAGCGTTATGCTTAGTACGACGCACAATAGGTATTTATTTTGTACTTTGTCCCGAACGAACCTTGAAGTGACAATCGGTATTTTTACCCATCTGATTTCGCAGAGGAGAAATGCCTCCCTCGATGCCGATGCCAGAAATAGTTTATTGCAAAAGTTCATTGTTGAAAAAAATTAAGCGAAAACAATCACTTTAGAATTAATTTGAATTTGAGTCTTAGGTACCTACCTACCTACCGAGAGAAAATGAACATAAAAGTAATCATTATGTAGAGAGACGAATAGGGAAGAGCAGACATATTGTATTATTTTTACAGCATAACCTTACGTACCTTAAATTAAGGTAATTAACCCTTCTTTTGATGGACACAAAAAGAACATTCTTACCAAACTAAATCTGTCTTTATTATGACAAAATGCTCATGAACTGGAGAGCATTAGGCTTATCATTGACTTACCGTTTCCAATCCAATCGTCTTTGTAGATCTTGATGTATCCCTCCAAGGGGTTCATAACTCGTAACTTTAGCACTCACTTTTACACTAATTACAGTTCCTTTCATGTTAAACATTGTATTACAATTACCACGGAATAAGATACAGGGCATTAAATGTTGATGAGAGACATCACAAACGTTAACAAACTGAAGTAAAATGATTTATCGGTTGGTTCACATATCGATTCTTTCAATCGTTTCCATTCGACTATGGATATTTCAATCACCACAGCACAGACATTTTTTAGTCCGTGTAAGATTCTATTAATTTTATTTTACCGTTATTCCTACTGGGACCCATACCAAAAATCAGGGACAATTGAAGACTTTTATGAGTTAGAAAACTTATTGATGGTAAGAAGGACGCAATCAATGCTACTGCATTGAATCGATCAATCGAACGTGAATCGGAGGGCTGTGAGGGTGGAGAAAGGTAGGGGCAGTGAGAGTGGGGCAAAAATGACTTATGGCTTCCAGGAGGGAAATGAGGAAGGGCAAGCCCCCCCTCAGAAGAGGGGGAACGACGTAATTTCACCATTGTTTCACTTTATAGTATCCAGCATACCATTATTTTTACTGTAGTTATTTCGCTTCTGTTGGATGGGCATTATGGGCAATTATATTATCCACGGCGTTTGGCCCTCCCTGGAACCAGCCTTGGAGGAGCGTTCTAAGTTGGTAGGTAACTGGACCCACATAACAGGCGTGCTTTGCGGGTTGCGTTCTCAAACTTACCGTAATTGGTACTGACGTTCGTAACGTGAAATTATTAATTATTGTTCACGCAGCATCCGTTTCAAGAAGAACTTCTACATCCTCTGTGATTGTGGGGGGGCTCTGCCCACCCTGCCCCTCCTCAAATTACGCCACTGATTTCATAGACAACTGTTTTCTACTTCCCATGATTCGTTCTCCCTTCATTATTTTAACGTTTTCTTTTATTTTATTTCTCTAGTGGGTAATATTTAGCTTATTTAATTTCATCTGTTTGTTATGAACAACACCTATAAAACAGGACGTTCTTCGTCCTTTCACTTTGGAAAAACACTTGAGCAGCGGCAAGCTCGGGAGATTGTTTACAATGTCACCAAGTACTTCTCCCGAAAGAAAACTGAAGAGCATATTGGTGAATATTTGTCATTGGACGAGTGATGCAACGAGAATTCCTGCTAGAAAAATTAGTTCAATTATAAGATGGTGGACAAGACTGGCCAGACTTCCTTCATCACTCCAACTAGAAATAGGTAGAAGGTACAATAAAAAAAAAGTAAAGAAGTAGTAATTAAATTGAATTATAATTTTATTTAATGGTACCTACGTCTATACGAGTATTAACACGTTCAGTGCTGCTGTCCCGGATCCGAGCCACCTACCTCCTATTGTGAAGTATTCGGGCTGTGCAAGGTTCCCGCACTGCTCCTATCGTCAGGTTTTTCATGTGAAGGGGGGCTGGAAGGTCTCTGAAGGGTAAACATAACCTCAGTTTCAATGTTTACTATATAAAAGTTTCCAGATATTCGGGTTCAAAGTTCACCCTCAGGTTTTCTGTCATCTTGTGCCATGTTGTGTACGTTTTTAGTTTGTTCCTGAATCTTCACAAGTGCAGGTGGTTCTTCATGTCTTCCTTCTATTTGTATGTAAGTATATATATCATTCCAGACGATGTCTCTCCTTAGGATTGAGATAAAAATTCGGTCCTTACGCCAAAGAATCAAGCTTTCCAAACGTAAGGATGAGTTCGTTGGATTAAAAAAATGTTTAATTTGAGCTTATTAAATTTGTCAAATTTCAAAAAATTACCTAAAAAATCAGGAAAATAGCTAAAAACGGCCAAAAATTGTAAATTATATAATTTTTAGCAGAATGTCAGTCAAATCAAAATTATCAATGATTAAATTGGACATTAAACAATGTTATGCCGAAAAACGTACTTGAATTTCATTTATGTTCGCTGAAAAATCTATAAAAACTGCAAAGAAAATCTAGAAATCCAACATCTTTTTTGAATTCCCAAATATTATAAAAAAGATAAGAAGATAAATAATAAGAAGTAAATATTTTCCCTCAATGTTTCAAGTTATTTCTGAAAAAATATCCACTTTCCGAAAGTATGAATAACCGCAGGTGAAACGTCAGCTTGAAGCGCCTAACAGAATAGGTATGCAAACCCTCCTAGCAACACTTGAACTCTCCAGCCGTGTGACCATCCCAGATCCGGGACGGAGGTAAATTGCGCTCTAGTTATGAAACTATGATATTTTGACATTTAAGAACGCATTTTCCTACATCTACAATCCCAGATGATGTGATAACCGCAAGAACTCAAATCAGGTTGGAAGGACGATTTCTCATCATTGTTCCGCACTGAATGTGTTAATTAAATAAACATGGAGTATACATTTCGTAACTAAGTTGTATTAATTATTTGTTGACTATAAAGGAGAAGTACGTTTTTTCTTGGCTTTGAGTTCCAAGAGAAAAAATTTCTGAGGGAAAAATGTTGAAATAACGATTTTTAAATGATAGGAAATGAGTAGTTCCTTTTTCTCCAGCAGAATTTGCCCTCAGAACGCAGACCATCTCTGGTCGACCTATAGTTAGCTAATTTATGCAGACCACATAGAGTTTGTACGTGTAGAGTTTGTGTATATATATATATATATATATATATATATATATATATATATATATATATATATATATATATATATTCCCCCCCCTTTTTTCCCTTTTATCAGAAGTTTTTGTCACTAAATCTTTCTACTTTCTCCATCATATATATATTATATATATATATATATATATATATATATATATATATATATATATATATACTTGACCAACGAAATGGTGCTGAGAAGGGAAAACTGTTGGGCCTGAATGAGGGGTAGACAAGAAATTTTGCCTTAAAAAAAAAAAGTGCTCTCTGCATCCCTTTTAGAGATTGACGTTAGAGGATAAAAAGGTTTGACCATGATCCCAATTGGACCTATTTTGGAGAGAAGAGTTGACTTGAAAAAGAAACGTTTACTTTGAAGTTTCCATTGAAGCCCTTACTCTTAATATCCTGAACTGTCAAGTCACAGCTGAGTAACACTTTCTTCTTAATATAATTTTTGTTTGAAGATCAGTACATAACTACGTTCCATTACCAAGGTCTCCTTCAAATTATCTGTTAGAAGAGAAGCACATAATATATGGCATGTGAATATCTGAAAGGAGTAACTAGTGAGATTTATCAAAATACCTAGGATTCGTCTGGAAGAGATTAAAAAAAGGCTTTGTTTACTTGACAAGAAGTATCAAGGTCAAATATTGTGATCAGCTTAAACAAAGTTCTGTAATTCTGCCAGGATGTGGGTTTTGAAATCATCAGATGTTACACCTGCATTTCATAAAAACGTATGTATATTTGTAAGGATGGTTAGATGGATAGATTGCATTGCTGAGGTAGGATTACTATGTGTGTTGTTATATCTTCAGAACTCCTTCGTACCCTGACCCAAGTCATGGTCATATATTTTTATTGCACAACCCAGACACTCTCTTGATTACATGAGAAATGACCCTCTGATTATGAGGAGTCTCCTGTCACACACACACACACACACACACCATCCTTTCTAACATGTGTTTCGTCATTATGGAAAACAATAGTCAGCCTCAAAACATCTGCCACGCCATCAGCACTTGGGGCTCGAGAGTAGGCACTCTGGGCATTGGCCATCCTATCTCTATTCTTTCTATCCTTTCTCCTCTTCCACCACCCCTGTGCATGCTCACCAGTGTGTCCATTGCGAGAGAGCCTTCTGTTCCAATCCTGGCCTTGGCTTCCATGTTAAGAGCGGGCTCCCAAAACAGCGCCATGTCCTTCGGCGTGAAAAGCTTTAACTAGCCAAGTTTGGCCAAGAGGAGCGAGTGACAAGAAAATTCGGTAGAGGTAGCTGGGTGATGAGCAACCCTGAAGGTACCTGATGATTGGGGTGGGTCATCGAAGCCTCTTACCAAAATGACGGGGCCTAGGTGAGGCGAACGCCCTCGGAGCCCAACTGAGAACCCGACTCCGCCCTCATGGCCCTCGGCCCTTGCCCAGCATATATTGACGTTTTTCACCGATTTGTCTTGTCACACAAAAATGAGTTTGACATCGGGCTTCCATGTTTTATCCACGCTGAATAAAATGGCAACACTTTCCAACCTTGTTGACACATACCTAACTAAGCTCATGAGAAAACCTTCTTTCTGAAAAAAAGGGATAGAAAAAACGTTGATAGGTATTAAAAAAATTTCAGGTCTTGTATGAGTAAACTGAAGTTTTTTTTAACTAATAAAAGCTGGTCTAAAAATGTTAATTTGATATATGTAACGGTTCTAGAGAATTAGGTAAATGATCTTTTCAACGATACCTTCAGACGATACCTTCAATATTGAAATTACAATTATTAGTGTACCTATTTGCATTTTCTGTGGAAAATTGCTCAAATACCGATAGCTCAAATGCTGATTTCTGTTAAACTGAACCAGGTGTGCTGCAAAACGAAATAGGTAATTTCGAAATTGAAGATGTTAAAAATGTTTATCTCGGTTTATTTAGTAACTAGCGATGTACATTGGGAGATAAATTATGAGATTTCACATTATTATTGCAGAACATAGTATCATAGTAGTAGTATAGTATCATAGTATCTGGCAACATAGTATCCCTCCAGAATCCCTCGTCGCGTTCAATTCTCTCGGTCTTCATATCTTTAGGGGTCCATACTCCAAAAAGGCAGTAGGAACGGTCGGTGATTGCTAGCTGTCCTTGAATTTGGTAGTAGTAGTGATGTGCTTTGTTGAACACCCACTCTCCCTTCGAGTTTATCTTCCAAATTTTAAATTTTTTTTGGATGACCCTTAGTAAAAATAATCGAGAGGTATGGATATTGGCGGTTTCGATAACTCAAGACTGAATGAAAAAGTTTATCAACTACTGGCGGTTTATATATACCTACCTACATATATCCTAGAGAAAGAGGGGGTATAAATTCAGTGAGTCAGGTCTTGATCAATCCTGGTGGGAATTCAAGACTCTTACGTTGTCATCCGATTGTCCTCATGGATTCCTGAAGAGGGCTGGGTCATCGGATTAGCTCAACTCGTACTAATGACAACTCAAAAACGCTTTGGTGTACAAATACAGTCAACAATCCGATTGACCTCGTGGATACCTGCAGAGGGCTGGGTCATCGGATTAGCTCAACTCGTACTAATGACAACTCAAAAACATGACAAAAAATTTTCAGATCTTGTATGAGTAAACTGGCGTTTTTTTAACTAATAAAAGCTGGTCTTAAAATTGTAATTTTATAAAACGGTTTTAGAGAATTGAATGATCTTTTAAACGATAACTTCGGATTTGAGAACATTTCCCGAAAATATAAGGGAGTTGGGCCATTTTGGTGTTACAGTCGGGATTTTTTTACCCAAGCTGCGGACGGCGTACGGCATCTACGCATCTTGAAACGCAAAACAAAAAAATTCGAGGGGGAGGATTAAAAATTGTTTTTCTTTGTAAATTACAAAAGTTCATTATTGAAAATAATAAACTAAAAGGAGGGAGGTATTCAATGCGACCTGTATTTTTTTAATGTAACATTTTCTCCAATTATTTTTCAATGGCGCCGCGTTTCCTGACCTTTTTCTCACATGCTCTTTCCCATCACGGTATGGCAGAAAAATAAACCTTATTCAATTATTAGTGTACCTATTTGAATTTTCTGTGGAAAATCGCTCAAATACCGATCACTCAAATACTGATTTTTGTTAAACTGAACCAGGTGTGCTGCACACCCTTATCGGATTAGCTCAAGACGTCACTAATGGACTAATGACATGTTTATTACATATATGCCTTTTGGGATCTGTTTACTTAGGTACTTGTGTTAGAGTTTTTCTAACAGCTTATTTTTCATGACCGTAGTCAGATTTCTCGTATCAGTCAATTTTGGGCTGCAATCCCCATTGTTCAGAATACGGGCACACAAATAAATAGTAGGTACCTGTACCTATCTATGAACTGTCAAAAACGCTTTGGTCTCAACAAATACGGTCAACAATCCACGATTGACCGCGTGGATACCTGCAGAGGGCTGGGTCATCGGATTACTTCAACTCGTACCTACTAATTAATGACAACTCGGACTAACGAAATATTTATTACATAGAAGCCAACAAGAAAACAAAAATCCGTCCAGAGTGCAACTCGAATTAGGTATGCCGATTGCAGGATGTAATAAATATGAATCCCGGAAAATATTTCCCAAAAACTACGAACAAAATATAGTAAAAATTCGCAAGAATGTGAATCTGTCGATCTGTGGAACATTGAGAAATTCTCTATTACGGGGCAATTACACACACATCGAGTTGTTTTCAAGTACGACTGCTAACGCGAATTGTTTAAACACCCCTCAAAATTCGTTGTTTTATATCTATATATATTTCAGCACGGTAGCTCGATTAGGAAAAAAAATTATAAAAAAGTCCAGTCATGCAGCATGACCCCATGTGCGAATTTTTGAAGAAATCTTCGACATTTCAGTCGCTATTGATCGTGTTGAGAAATTTTAGTTTATGATTTTGATAGACAAACATGGAATCAAATTATTAACACATGCACAGAGTAAACTCATCAGTTGTGATAACATTTTTTTTTTTTTAAAGCACCTACTACCTACGTTTTAAACAGCATGGTTCTAGGATTGGTTATACAGGGATACTTCCATAAGAGTAGTTCAATCTGAATTTGGACAATGTTTCATGCAAATATTACCGATTTTTCCAACTAGCGAACGGCATTATTTCGATTTTTGACTGATTTTTCAACTTTGAAATTTTTGAAAACTTGATACATATTCTTATAGGAAGTTTTACGCTGATTCCGAATATACCACATGTTAGTATGCTGAAAAAATTATTTCGCTCAACAAATCGCAAAAAACAGGCTATTTTGAAATTTTTGACTACATTTTTGAAAATTTCAACCCGAAGATGTAATCCGATCATGCTGGCCAACGAACTTGAACTTTCGTTTTGTGTCCTTAACATTTTAAAATTTGTTTGAAGTTTCTAGCACAATTCTACGGACAGTTATCGTCTGGAATGACACATACATACATATATACATATATACATATATACATTCATACATAAAAAAATGCGTTAAACTTCAGAATATGATTCAGAATAGCCTGAAACGGATTTCTGCATAAAATTTTTTCAAAAATTCACATTCTGCAAATTTTGAGGCGAGAGCAATAGCTTAATTTCCTTCAAAAATTCGCTAAAAGTAAGGACAGGTTCCGTCAAAAAAATGGATGTCATTTTGTCAAAGGGATGTCAAACTCACTGTTTCATCAAAACCCCTAGTGACCCGATCTCAGATTATGGGAGAAACGGGACCCGATTCACAGTTCGCAGGCAGGAAGAGTTTGCTATTACAATGTCTTTGGGAAGAGTGGTCGAAGTTAGTGACATCTAGCGTGAAACCCCTGAACTTCCTCGACGCCCGCCTCGCTTCGGAAGTTTGAAAAGCCATCGAATCGCAAATTCAGTTTCCCGATCACAGAACTTCATGAAAAATAAACCGATTTTGTCGTTTGAACACTTAAATTGAAGCGTGAAATCTAAGGAAGACATCCGTCAGGGCAGATTTGCGATAAATCATCATCCAATAAAGCAATCATCACCTGAATAGAGTAACCCTCTTAGCTGTGACTTTGTTGATGAATTGCAGCTTCTAGTGACATTTTTCTCAAAAAACGCCTCGACGGATTGCTAAAGATTGGTTTCACTTGAAGATTAAAAAAAAAAATCATGGAAATCGGTGCATGATTCGAGGATTTATGACGTCGGGAAAATAACGTTGATACCTTATGGGAGCAGAAAACATGGCCGACACCACAGCCTGCTCTTAAACAGAAGCATCCTGTAGAAGCCAATGCTGCAATTGATATTGAGTGAGATCGGCCCAGGTATGCTTCCAAGGATTTGTGGAGAATAAAAATAGAGTAGGCTGTATAGAATGGCTGATGGCTGTTGGGCTCCTATCGCTTCCCTCAATTTCTTCATTTGGTTCCAAAATTTGTCTTTCCAAATGTACATGGATTTAACCACCACACACTCATTGGCCTAAATATGAATGCCACACTGCAAATGTGCAAACCCTATGTGGTCTGCATAAATGAGCTCTGGCCCTCAGATCTAGAATTATTATCTCATATCAAGTTGGATGGGTATAAATTGACTCCACAGCTGTTCAGCCATTTACACTTTTTTCTATTTCAATTCATCTTGTTGGGCCCCCTCCCCATTGTAATATGCTTCAAATACACCATCCTATAAACTCTAGCTTTTCATGTTTCCTTGAGACTCTGGAGGACCTTCTATACAAAGCCACCAACAGTCACAAGAACAGTCAGGGTTGCCAGGCAATCCGGTTTTTTACCAAGCTGTCAGGAAAAATATTGAGAGTCCCTCTGGATGGTAAGCGTCTGGTTTTCTCAAAAATAAAGATAATTGTCAGATATATATTTTTCCCCCTTTTTTCAAACTGTGTACCTGCTGTTGCAGAACGTTGAGTCTACTACAGTATTTTAATCACTAGGAATCCTCTAACTTTGATGGAACCCAATGACATGACTTCGATTGTTTGCGTTCAGCTTTGCAATTTTTAAGGGACATTATTTTGCTTCAACTTTTGCCATTGTGTGTGATCGTACCTAACATTTTTCTTTCCTCTGATATTACAATTGATTCATTTGTCTTCAATTTCCTACATCTTTGGTTCCATCTTTTATTACTTCTTTACTACCAATTATTACATATTACGGGTGTCCCCAAAAAAGTAAACCCCCCACTCTCCACTCACGCCATGTTGTGGAGCTGGTTCCCCACTCTTTGTTTCATCCTGCACGGCTAGCATTTCACTCTTCCATTTCCGGTTTTCCTTCCATTTTCTCACTGAAAACTGTGTTTTTATTTTCATTTTTGGTTATTTTTCCTTTGTGTTATTCAATATCAAGTAGTCGAAATACAAAAGCTCGAAGTACCTGGCACTGTGGGGGACGCCACATGGCATCTGTATCTCGTCCACAAGTTAGCCGAGGCTGATTTTTATTCAAGTCTGTCTCCTGCTAGTGATTATGACTTAATGGTGCCTATTTTTTTCTCTCCTGCGTGAGAAATCAAGAAAGGACACAAGCTAATGCATAGATCAAGCCCCGGGTGGCCACACTCTAACTCGGCCAAGTTCTCCGGCTCAGACCGAGGGAGGGCTTGCAGGTAAAAGAATCGGTCGAGGAGACCAAAATTGGGATTATAAAAAGCTCAATGTAAATCTTGTCGTCATTGTCTTCCCTATCCTTGATGTCATCAATGTGGTCTACCTCCCCCACGCTTTCGGCTTTGTCATCTGTCGAGTTCAGTGGCTTTGAGGCCAATTCTCAGTCGACTCAGGCTCTGTCAGATATTCTGACCCTTCCTTCTCATCTGAAGGACATCATGGGAGTCGACGACAAGCTTGTGTAAATCCCTATTTTAGTTCACCCTGCGATGAGCGAGAAATGGCGACAGGGGATACAACATGGGCTAAACCGTACGCTCTATGCTGAGCTCCAGCAAAAATTGACCCTTTGTTCCAAAGCTGGATCCTAGCCTTATCTAGTGCTTCCCTGTGTATGCCACTCAGACGGATTCCTTGTCACGTAAGTCGCACAGGACAGTTTTGCTGGCTCAAAATTCAAAATCGATGAGGATAGTTCCCCGCTCAGGGATGGCCTCAAACCTGTCGCCCTGAGTCCCTGTGGGCGGTTGTGCATTTGCAGCAGCTCAATATTCTGGAAGCAGAAATTGGGCCAATCTATTCTTTTGAGTCAGGGTCTCCCGATAGATATTTGATGTTAGCAAATTGGAAGCATCCCAAAGAGCTGTGTAGAGCTGCGTCCTCGCCATTTCTCCCTACTGTCAGGTGAATGAAGTCTCCAAATGCACTGCATAGGTAAACAGTCTTCTACGAAGACCATTATGAAAAATACTGTTTAGTGCCCACCTAGGCTGGTGCCTTTTTTCTACCACCCAATCTTTCACCTGCAACTATCAATTGTCTTTAAACTAGAGTTGGGAACCAGCTCCCCAACATGGCAGAGCGTGAAGGGGGGAGCAGGATGGTCAACACAGGAGAGAGAAACTTCCGTTTTTATTTCAAAGTCTGCGCTTTTGCGGGGTTTTTCAAATATTTTCTTTAAATATTACTACGCGCTGACTGTAAACATGTCAGCACAAGTAAACAGTCTTATCGTCGACCTACTATAATTTTACTCAACCTTTCCTAAAGATAAGTTGAGCTAGTAATTAATATTCAATTAGTTAACAAGAGCCAGTCAGAGAGAGTCAGTTCGTTATTTGTATAACGAAAGGGAGTTGTGATGTGTACGTTTGATGTTGATATACATTGATACTACATCAACATATCGATATCCAATCTACCAGTTGTTATCAAGTATGTGTCTTGCTACATGTGTATTTTTTTAGATTATTCCTCGATTCAACATAATTATTTCAGACAATTTTCTTCAACTATTGAACTATTAGATGATATGTGTCGTTTAATTGCAAAACCGGCCATCTGCAAAATGGAAAATTTTTCAAACAGCTGATTTTCTATCACACTTGATTAAATGAGGTAGGAACCTAAACTCCTCGTTTCAACATACATAAGGGCTACCTAAACTACTATTTAAACTGAACTGAAACTCATTGAACTGAAAAAAATGTTGTCTCCACCCACACTCGTAATTGTAACCGAACATTGTTATAAAACTTGAAAATAAAATAAATGGTCATTATGAGCAATGCTGGTCATACCTAACAGTTTTTTTTTTTTTTTTTCTAACAGGGGACTCACCGATGTCGATCATTTAACTGTGTGCTATAGTTAGATAAGTGTGCATCAACGCAAAATCTCTAAATTTGCAACAAGTCTTCAAATAATCTCATTTGATTTTGTAGGTACTTATTATCTAATTTCGGGTCTGACGGACCCAGAGACCACTTTTTCTTTTCTACCGTAAATATTATGGTAAACTCATCTCCTAGATGGTTCCTGTTTCTTCCATGGCTGGAGGAATACTTGAAGAGAAGGTGCTTGAAACCTCCTCCACACAGTATAAACAAAATAGGGCCCATCAAGTAGGCAAATTCCAGATGTTATCATTGGAAAGTTAAATTACTTGTTAGCGCCTCTTGCATATCTATATATCACTTACATATTCCGTTCGTATTAACTAGGTACATGCGCAGCTTTGGCTTTCCCATTTTCTATTTTTCCAAGTTAATTCACATTAGAATGAAAGGCGGGTAAACCCACTTCCAGATAATTCATGATTTTTCATTTGTCTGATTCGTTCTTAAAATGCTGCGCTTGATGAGCTGAGTGAGGGTATATTTTTCAAAAAGTGCCTTTTGCTTATGCACTTTTGCATATTTGACCTCTGGATGTGACCCCTTCTCCCCCTTCCGCCATTAGTAAGGCACTTGCGACGCGGAATCTTGTTGTAACCCTGAAGAAACTGTTATCATATTCGTTTCTAAAATTAACCTGGCCATGGATTTTTTCAAGATTAATTAAAATATCTCTGTTACTTATTTATTCAGCATACATGCTCATAAACACTTTTTGGTTTGAAAAAAGATGTATTTGGCTTTAAGCCGTGACAAAGTAAAAATGGGGTTTAAACTGGCAGAGTAACATTCTGGTTGAACGAGAGGCCAGCGCTGTGGGTTTGATATATGTATAGACTTTATGTGATATGTCATCGATTTAACTGCTTATCAATACTATCAGTACATTTAACGTTCCTATACCTTCCCCCAAAGAATTTCATTTGAGAGGAAAAAAAATTTGATCTTGGCATTCAAGTCGAAGTTTGCAATGGCTACTGAAGACTTGTATTGAGAAATCAAAACACTGTCTCTCAAAAGGAAATTGAACATTTGATTATTGTTGAAAAATATAGGATATCAACAAAATTAAGTGTCCTTAATACGAGTATGTACCTAATACTTGTTTTACATACAAAAAAAATTATGAGGGTCGTAATAAATCTAACATTGCACAAGTAAACTTATGATATAACTCTAGACAGGTAGAAATAGAATTTATTGGATATATAATATTACAATGAAACATGATGTTAAACATTCAATGGAACAGCAGTGGGTTAACAATATAAATATGTCCACATTTAATTTATTACGTTTGCGTAGGTCTGTTCATACAGAGGAAATGTGTTATTTGAGTCGTCTTGTTGAGTTTGGTTATCTTAGGTATTTTATGGCATTTCCTGTAGGTACCTATTGTATTAGAATGTGGAATGCAAAAAGTATCGCTATCACATAAAGAAATATTGTTAATCTGCTAGGTTTAATTGTTAAAAAAAAAATATGTGTTGTTGTAGAGGGTTGTAAGTGGGTGTTAAATTGGTTTAGTTCCAAGTTTCGTGAAGTTATTTTTTCGTTTGGTAGTTGATTGGCTTCAAGTTTCAGGATCGGGTTTTGTTTAAAATGGGATGATTGTAGGCTTTGTGACCGAAACTGATTAGGATTTGAGGGTTAGGATTCCATGAAACTGCTTGTTCAGTTTTGGTGGTTGTGGTATTTTATCAATGTTGGGGAAGATTATAATATGCCGATTTATTATTAAGATAAAATCTATCCGGTTATTTTCTACTTCAACTGATACATAAGTGCAGTTATCATTTGAATTGGAGCACATAGTATGTCGTTCGCAATTGTTAGCATTGGAATTTGTTGTGATGCTATAATTGGAGCAGATGTAAGAATGTCCATGATTGCATTTGCATGTAGAGATTTTATTTCTGGTGAGGTCGTGGACTGAAGGCATAGAGATGGGTAATATTGTGACAAAATTTCCCAAGTATTTGGTTGAGGGTAGTACAGATCATATTCTAGAGGTGTAACAATGGGAATGTCTAGGAAATATATTATTTCGTCCTTGCTTATGTAACATTTTTTTTTCATGTGTGTCTTTATTTGGAATAAGTTTTCTTCTTTGAAGTGATTCAGTTTATTGTTATATTATTTATAAAGTGTCCTTAGCTCGTGTAGTGGAAAATGCGATTTAATAATGTTAGGGTGGATTTACCTAGTCTGCAAAATGAAAGAGAGGTTTCTATGTCCTGGGTGGTCTACTGAATTGAATTTATTATTAATTGATGCTGGTTTAGAATGGGTTCAACGTTTTGGACGCGAATGGCCAATGAGGTGAATTTCCTTATTTTGTAAATTCTTCAATTATGTTTTTCATTGTTATAGTTCAGAGTTAGTAGAGTGATGTTGAAATGTTGGTTACTAATAGATCGTTACTATTAGAATAATAGTAGGAGTATCAAGGATTGCTCCTTGATATTTTCTCGATGTTACTCAAGATGAATGATGATGTTATCGTATTTGACAGCATCTTCTGAATCTACAGTCCTGGTAGCTAATTTCTTGAGAGAGCCCAAACCATTTATCAGTCCCCTTTTATAGCGTTGAGGTATTAGGGGGTCCCACAGTTTGGTTTTTAATCTATTAATGGCGTGGTTCACAGAATCAATTATTAGGTGTGTTCGTTCTAGGACAGTTTCGTCAGTTTTAATAAGGGCGATCACTGTATGAAAGTGATCTTTAACGAGATCGATTTAGTGAAAAGGTCTTAGTAGTAATGCATTATTGTGTAGTAGGATTCTAATAAGTCTTGTGGGTCCGAAGTTGATGGGTAGCAGTCCATAATTCATGTTCATGCCATGGAGTTCATAAGGTTGAGTATGGATGAGGAAAACGATTCTGAAATGAGCGTGCAGTTGAGGATATCATTGCACATTTATTTTATGATTTATTGAATATTATCCTAGTTGATAATGAGGGGGCTTCGCTATCGATCTCGATTTACTAAAATTTCAACCCTCGAATGTCTTCTTGTGGGGTTGATTGAAAGTAATGCTGAGATCACTGGATTTTTACTACCCTCTTCTTAGATGTTAACCCATTTTCTTTTTCTTCTTCTGTTCTTCTGTCATCCTTTTCTGATGTGTCTGTGATGACTCTTAATTGACCTAGGCGATGTCTCCTTATTTTGTGAGGTCTGAAGAAACCTTTGGAAGAGGAAATAGCTTTCGGGGAGCTAATGCAGCGAGAAAGTCCTGCTTCTGCTCTATCTTCAGGCTGCTAGTCTACTACATGTGATCGATAATCTTGTCCAGCCTGCTCGATTAACGATGGATGAGGTGAGCCGTCAACAAAAGAGACTGAGTAAATCAAGCTCTGTTGATTGACTGCAGTTGTACTTCGAGGCATCTAAGAACAATAAAAATACCTTCATTTATCTAATAAATGGGAAAAAAGGGCGAAATATCTTCTTCATTTAGTGGGCATAGGTGCAATACGAAAAGCAGCCCTAGTTATAATAAATCACTCATATCACAAGAAATCGATTTGTCAAAAAATTGAAACTTGAAACTGTTGCAACGAGTGTGATAGACCCCTCGTCTAGGGCTTCATGATTGAAGATTTGATGATTGGTTGAGCCTGGGCGTTGGGATTGACATTTTGTACTTACAGGAAGTACTTCTGTGAGGGGTCTCTTCGTTGTTCTCGTTGAATAATCCCGAATCACTGAACTCTGCCTGCACTGGAATGGAGATTGTAGGTTAAGCTGTCAATCGATATGTACTCAAACATTCATCAATATTCACTTTATAAATTCAGTCTTTCCATTTATTGTACCAATGTAATACATATAAACACTGTTGAGTTTAAAAAAAATGAATGAATTATTTTACTTCAAACAGTTTTAATGTAAAAACATGAGTAATGTTCTGGTTAAGCTAGAAGAAGAGACTAAAATCCCGGCACAGTGGGTCTGGTGTATTAGACTTTATTTGTTGTTCCAGAAATTTATCTGCATATCAGCGTTTCTAACATACATTACATTCATGTTACAGGAATTAGTTTTTTATATATTACCTATTTTATTTGTTATAGGGGGAATTACTAGTTAGCCCGATACATTCTCCACCTGTGCAAAAGAACATCATGTTTCGAACTCCCAAAACTGTTCGGAAGAAGCGTTGTATAGATCCCAGCAGTGGAAACCGTGTACTTGGGACCCCTGACTATTTAGCTCCTGAACTGTTGCAGCAGAAAGATCATGGTGAGTTTGGTTATTTTTTTATTCCTGAATATTTTTTTCATGAAATTCCAAGCAGTTGTTCTCTATACAAGCCAGTGACGAATGTTTTTTAACACCCTAGGTGAATAACATCTAATAGAGTGACCCAGAAATCTTGAGTCACTTCTGAAACCTTTAGGAAATTTTGTAATCATTATAATCATAATTTAGTGAATAATATGATTATTATCACTATTCAACAGTATACTATCCTATAATTGTCTGAGACACAAAAATACCACTCCTTGTTAGAAGGAGTGTAACATAACTGAATATCTAGGGACATGTATCATGGACTTTGGAGAACCTCTTCAATGAATTGGTACAAATATTATGGCACTCGTTATTGGGAAAGATTGAAAGAGGCTAGAGGCTGGAGGTTTCTACCTGAAATTTTAGACGGAATATCACAGGCAGCATTTTTATGCAAACACTTTTTCTTTAGGAAAACTGAGTCAGGACATTATTTGTTAGGGGCCGTAGTGGAGTACTTCTCCGAGGCTCAAAAGTGTTACCTAGTGGTTAACCTGATAGCTACCGAGCGATCGCGCGCCCGTCTCCCGCTGCAGCCCGAGACACTGTGGTGCCGTCTCACCCTCCAGCCCAAGCTTTTTCAGCCTTTTCCCGACGGTTTCGCGCTGCGTTCACCCCTCTATTTTCGCCAATCCCGTCATACTTCATGTTACATTTAGACAAGCAAATTGTTCACTTGATGTTTTTCTTTGAAATACATGTTTTTCCTGTTTTTTTCTTTTTTCTTTTTTTCTTTGTGTGGATTAAGTTTCATCATAACTCATAACCAAACAATGTTTCCCTAGTTTTATTGTCTTTTTTGTTTATATATTTCTATTTTCAACATCTGAATATAGTCATTAAGATTACGATTGAGCTTATGAATAAACGGAATGCACTACAGTTGTTTATTGTTTTGCAAAGGAGAATAAGTGTGTTTCCCATCCCTCTTTCTCATTTCTTTCTGATTTCTGATGTTTACTTTCTGATCATTCTGCGATCTTCCGAGTGACACTAAAACTAACAAGGCCGATTATGACGTCAGCGATGTCTCTCGGATACCCAAGTAAACACTATCTAAAAAATAAGTTCATTAGCCTCGCAGATAGATGGCAGAGGAGTTTAGATCGCGTGATGGTGCGGCTCGCGCGTAAACACGGCCCTGGGACCAGGGGCTGTATCGGAGTTTTGCGCTTAAACACGGGCCTGGTAGGACGACGACGCTGTTGTTTTGCGCTTAAACACGGCCGTGGGACCGATCAGGTTAATAGAGGACTTGGAAAACGAAGCCAGTACAATTTTTATATTATAAGTGGTAAGATACGGTAATAACTGCTAAGTCACAGAGATTTCTGGGTGGAGCGATTGAACTCATACTGACAAAACGTGGTTTTGTAAAATTTACAGTGATTCTCTAGATTGAGCACAAAGAAATTCGCACTGGTAGCGATACGAAGTTCACAAGGCACTCTTGTAGCCTTCACCTAATTCTTTCAATGTCAGTGGGCATTGGCAGAGAGGGTGGTGAATGATGGCAAATGTATGTGTTAATGTAGATAAAATGTCCGATCTCCTTTTGGTTCAAACAGTGATTGCTACAAGTTCATCCAAATCTCTCAGATATTAGGAGATCATCCAATTCAAGTGTGATTTGTCCTCATTATGAACAAGCAGAGAGAGTAGAATGCACCTTTCTATGTATTCAGTTTTATGTCTTTCTTTTTGAAAGATATAAAATAACTACCTACACATTACTCCAACCTACCTACATACCCCCTCCCCCTATCTTCATTCCCTTTTAAGATAAATCTAAAATCAATCATAATGCTAATTTGGAATATTTAAATTATGAAAACTAATCCCCACCTCAGTAAGAGACAGGAGCTTCTGGCCAAAGAAAGATCTGGGACTTGTTGGGGTACTTGTCCTAGGACTTTCGTCTCCCTCCAGTGACTCAAGGATCAGCCGCAGGATCATTCTCATAATTTTTTCATAGTTTTGAGTAATAAGGTGAAGTCTTGGCAAAATATGATTAGGGATAGTTGAGAATGGGTGAGGGCAGTTCAGGCTGTAGGCCAAACAAAGTACCAAAACACTGAAAATCATTACACAAAGGTTTATTTTGCGAATTTTCAAACCAAAAATGTGCTATCTAGATGGCTTCAAAATTGTAAATGTGGGTGGGGAGGAGGAGGAGGAGACCCCCTACAAATCCGTTTCATTCATACATCAAAGCACACAATCCTAGATTTTAACGTCAAATGTATATACAGGGTGTCCCATCTAAACGGGCCCATCGGGAAATTACAGCCTTACGGTGCGAGCTATCGATTAATTGAACTGGACCTTTTTTATAGTATTTTAACTCTGCTTCACGGTGCAGAAGTCCGATTTTTATTTTTCCATGTTTTAGGGTCTCAAATCATTGATTGAAACATACGGTTTCCTCTTGACCCCCCTTTTTTATTGCTTTTTTCGATTCTAGGTTGAATTTAGAACAGAAAATGCCTCATTAAAATTTTCTTGTTGTTGCTTCGTTTCTGAGTTATTCCACTTTTTGCAAAATACAGAAAATCGCCGATTCCTTTTAGACATTACCTACACATTCTTACTATTTTTATCTTCAATTTTTGAGATTTTCACCACACTTTTGATATCAGCATTAAACTATCTATCATCAGACCCCAGCGTCCATAATCAACAATCACCATCAGGGGGATGCCATTACACTTGAACCGCTTACGATTTAAAAAAAGTTTTCCAAATCGTCGTTGGGGGAAAAAAAAAACTCAAACTGTTCAGTAAACACAGAATCACTGTTCAGAATACAGTTTATAGCCTCACTTATAGCCTTATTTACTAGGTATCGAAACTCAGGGCTTCCAATATTTGGTTCACTCGTTCACTGCATTACAGCTCCCTGACCCCATAATTTTACGCTTTATAGTAAAGTTGAGAAAAATAAATAAATAAATGGGGCCGTCTAGGGACACCCGAAGGAAGGAGCTTTATATCATAAAGCGTAGAATAGAATTATGAGTATTTTCATACTCATAAACAATATCTTCTAATTGGAATTAATTTCATCACACTCTCTCTATCGCCTTCCCTCCCCTCCCTTCCCTCTCCCCTCCCCTCCTTTCCCTCTCACTCCCTCCGCCTCCAACACACTCCCTCGCCCTCCCTTCCCTCTCACTCCCTCTCCCCACCCCTCCCTCCCCTCTCTTCCCTCCGCCTCCCCCATACTCCCTCGCCCTCCCTTCCCTCTCACTCCCTCCGCCTCGCCCTCCCTCTCACTCTATCTCCCGCCCACCCTCTCCCACCCACAAGGCGTGCGCGCGTTCGTCAGTCTAACACTAAAAGCCTCGAAAAAAGACACTTTTTCGCCCGTTTTTGGCCCATAGCATCTATGCGAGTAAAGCGATCGGGATGGTTAAACGTTAGGACCAACTAGACCCAAAATGGAGTCTATGTGCGAAAGAAAGGGGTTTTTTAAGTCAATTCTTAGGCCTTTTATGGCCCGGACGGCGAACGGCAGATGGACATTTCAAATTTGGATTCTACGCACCTTGAAACGTAAAGTGACAAAGTTTGAGGGGGTGTTATAAAAATTTTTTGCTACACGATCACATAGGCTTATTATTGAAAATAATAAACCAAAAAGTTTTCCAATTTGTCGTTAAAAAAAAAAACCTCAAACTGTTCAGTACTATTACTCATTTATTAGAATAACGTATGAGACGCCGGCATAGTGCCGACTGAACAATCCAACAACAAGAAGCTGTTGTTTTCTTGAACCTTGAAAACAGTTTGCAGAAGGAGCAGAGGCTGCAGAAGGAAAAGGTGGCATTTTCGATTTGTCACAACCCAACTGACTGGAAGTCTCCTCGTGGTACATTTTTTAAACTGTATTCTGAACAGTGATTCTGTGTGTACTGAACAGTTTGAGTTTTTTTTCCCCCAACGACGATTTGGAAAACTTTTTTTAAATCGTAAGCGGTTCAAGTGTAATGTCATCCTCCTGATGGTGATTGTTGATTATGGACGCTGGGGTCTGATGGTAGATAGTTTAATGCTGATTTCGAAAGTGTGGTGAACATCTCAAAAATTGAAGATAAAAATGGTAAGAAAGTGTTGGTAATGTCTAAAACAGGGGTTCCCAACACAAATTTTCCAGGGACCCCTAAAAAAATTACAAATATTTTGAGGACCCCCTACTTATATGTATACATTATGCACGCATTTATGTTGTACCACTAATGCATTTAATATATTAATATACCGGTATACAGTGAAATACGTACTAATTTATATAAAATTACAAAAAGGGAAATTTTATCGTTACAAAAAAATTAGGCCTACCCTTCTAGTTTGGTAAAACTGTAGTTTTTAGTTAATTTTTATACCAGTCTGTTATTATGTATTTTTATATATACAGTTATAGATCACATGGAAAGAGAAACAGGCGACTGTTACAAGTAATCATTTATTTTACATTGCAAGTATATTGCTTAATTGCAGTCACATCAATACAAAAACATAAGGACAAATTTATAACTCTCAGATTAACTTATTTCTTGTAAGAATGTCTTCTCGAAGTGTGTAAGTGTAAGATCAATGAGAAGAGTTGAATCGTTCCTTGGTTTCCATTATACCGGAAATATTGGGCTGGATGTTTGACACTTTAACTCTAATGTCAGATTTGATGTCGAGTCTATTTCTGTATTTATTTTTCACTACACGCATTGCAGAGAATGCTTGTTCACAACGGTAGGTAGTAGCAAAAGGAAGTATATATTGTAACGCTTTCTTACTAACGTCACTGTAGTCTTTGCTGGCTTTTAACCAAAACTCAGTGATATTTCCATCACTGAAAGCGGTTTTCATTGTACCACAACTTGTTAGGTCCACAAGTTGATCTTGTTGCTCTTCTGTAAAGGTTTGGATTTGGTCCACTTCAAGGCATTTGAATGGATTTCGAATCCAGTCGTTCTCATGATTAGGCTCTGGGAAATACTCCCGAAATGTAGTAGCCAAGCACTGGAGATGAGACTTGATGTCATCTTTTACTCCATGGGGCACATTCAGTTCCGATGATTCCAAAAACCCTTTCAAATTCGGAAAGTCAGTTATTAGGTCTTTTTCCACCCTTTTTGCCCAGATCTCACACTTCTTTACCATCGCGCTGATGTTATCTTCGACCCTGAACAAGTCAACATCATTTCCTTGTAATTTTAGGTTCAGAGAATTTAAATGTTCAAACACATCAGACAGGTATGCAAGAGAACAAAGCCAAGAGAAGTTGTTAAGTAGGTTGGAGTACTGTGTTTCAACGAGGAAGACTCGGACTTCATCTTTGAGCTCAAAAAACCTTGTCAAGATTTTACCACGGGAAAGCCAACGAACTTCCGTATGAATGAGAAGCTGTGTATGCTCACTCCCCATATCTTTGCATAACAAAGAGAATAACCTGGATTGCAAAGGTCGAGTCTTGATAAAGTTAATAATTTTAACTTTTTCGTTTAATGTTTTTTTGCAACCTTTCAGGCAGCCTTTTAGCTACTAGGGCTTCTCTGTGGATGCAACAATGTGTCCATACCACGTTAGGAGCAACCGCTTCAACGCGAGCTTTCAGGCCTATTTTGTGGCCGGCCATAGCTCTTGCCCCATCTGTAGACAAACCTACACATTTTTCCCAACTTATGTTATTTTTATTGAACAAATCATTCAACGCAGTGAAAATAGCATCGGCATCAGTATGGAGTAGTTCACAGCTAAACAGAAAATCTTCAAATATTTGACCCTCCCATAAATAACGAACAAAAACAAGCATTATTGCTTTTTTTGCTATTTCGGTGCTTTCATCTACTTGTAGAGCAAACATATCACATGTTTCAAGGCGAGAAAACAATGTATTTTCAATATTATCCGCCATATCAGTGATTCGTCTTAGGACAGTGTTGGTGGAAAGTGGAACAGTGCTTACAAGCTTAGCTGCCGCATCACCCAACATACTTTTACACAGGATGATAGCTGAAGGAAGGATAAGATCCTCTGCAATCGTGTGGTTTTTTGCAGTTTTTGCGATAAGCTGCGAAACTTCATAGGAAGCTAGTGTGGCATTTTCATTTGCCTCAGACCCAACATGTTTAGTTATATTTTTCTGACACTTTTTTAGCTCTCCCAATTTAAGTTTGAAAAATTCTAGAGACTTACTTTTATATTCAGGGTGCTTTGTTTCCAAATGCCGCCGAAGTTTTGCTGGTTTCATACATTCGTTTGAAAGTGTTTCAAAACAAATAACGCACTGTGGTTTAGGCTCACTTTCAGAGTCAGTCTGAGTAAACCCAAGCTGCAAATAGTCACTATTGTACTTTCTGATTTTCGCAGATGAAGACATAGGTCGCCCACTAATTTTCATACAAGATGGAGTTTCATTAGGACTAGGTGTTGAATCACTAGTAGGCCTATTGGCATCAGTTGAGGTCGTCTGTCCTTCATCATCATCCGTTGATCTAGCTCGTTTTAATGTTCCACTTTTTAGCCAACGATCCATTTTAAAACAACGCCTTTTTCACAAAACAAAATGAACTTCACACAAACTGTAACACTATAATTGAAAAGCAGTCTGCTTTATTAACATCAAGTTGTCAATCAACTTGACAACTCATTTCAATAACAATGGCTACTTGACCACTGCAGTGCTGCACTTTCTTTGGTGGAGAGCTCCGAAACTATTCATACACGCACCGTACAGCCTCCTAATTCTAGTGCCGAGTGGAGAAACTACTAGGTCCCACTCAGTACCAACAAATAACGCTAGGTTATGTTAGCGCTACTCTGCATGCACGATCCCCTTCCTCAACTCCTGCGAGCCTGCAACACTGCGACTGCGCGTTCATTGCTGTCATTAGAGTTCCTAATAAAAAATAAGCTTAAATAATATTTTTTTAAAGCAGCTCGCGGACCCCCTGGTCTCCCTTCGCGGACCCCCGGGGGTCCGCGGACCACCTGTTGGGAACCCCTGGTCTAAAAGGAATCGGCGATTTTCTGTAATTCGCAAAAAATTTAATAACTCAGGAACGAAGCCCCAGAAAGAAAATTTTAATGAGGCATTTTCTGTTCCAAATTCAACCTAGAATCGAAAAAAAAAACAATAAAAAAGGGGAGTCAAGAGGAAACCGTACGTTTCAGTCAATGATTTGGGA